>OW679195.1:174845027-175146347 GCA_940337035.1 Agriotes lineatus | reverse complement strand
GTACACGTTTTTTGCAAGACGACAACAAACAATATAAGAAACATTTTGAAGTAATTGAATGTTAGCAATACGATATGATTTTTTGAGAGATTGAAATTCACACCGAAAGATAAAAGGGGCCGAAGATAACGAATGAATAAACACTATTTTTTGACATAATACAAGATCCACCTGTCATGACTGAAAGTGCTTATAATGAAATTTCTTTACGCGTTATATACTGTCATTATGCATTCGATACGGTAGCTTTTGTTAAAATTTTATAAACGTCAACTTTCGACATTGATTAGTTTGTGTAGAGCTTTAACTTTAACGATGAAATGGCAAAAATACTGTAACTGTGGTGGAAATGATAAAATCCGATCAGCTGCCAACGATAGAGCTGCCACCTATTGGAAAAATCATAAATGTCCTGTATGATGGGTTGTCGATATCCCAATGCAGGAATTTTCAAGGGTAATACCACTAAACGTGAAAATGTTTTGAGATTGTTGCGATGCAAATGATTGCGTTTGAATTTCTCGAAACCAAAACTGTTTCAAAATTCCACGAGATTGCCGGTCGAGTGGAATTTGAGCAGTTTTTGTTGAATCACTTCAAACATTTTTACTTTGGGTGGTATTTGGAAAGATTATTCAACAATATAAATATATGACTTCGATTTTACTGTGTTCGACGGCAAAGCTTTTTTAAAAGTTTTCTACTAGTAATAAAAATACTGGAGCTTCCAACATGATTATTATTCATTTTTAGAACGACGCAGATTTGCAAACTTCAGTTTGTAGTTTTGGCGAAATGTCAGTTAAAGGTGACTGCGCGAAAACACTGCGACATTATAGGTGTTTTCAAATACAGTCAATTTTGATTGGCCGTTTCTGAAAAATTGAACAATATCATTGGTACATAGTACTTACATTTATAAATGTCGTATTCAAGGTCTTTATATTTTGCATACTGTTTTATCCAAGCTATTACAGCGATGATGTTATTATAAAAAATACATTTCAAATACGTATGCTTTACGAAAACTTAATAAAAAAAAAGAAATTGCATCTAAAAATTAGCATGTACAAGCTTTTCCTACTTTATTTAATGGTAATCGAACATATGCCGTTCAATGACACGTCTTGTGTTAACTTAGATGCAATATGTTAGAGTGGACACAGCTTTCCAAAAGCTGTGCTACATTTTGCAAATGTAGGTATTTCTATGGTTGCCTTATTTCTAGTGGAAAGATTTTTGTTTAAATTATTTATCGCTATTTTGAGATTGGCAAAGTGTCCACACTAATGTAGGTAATTTAAATTTTTATAGACGCAGTAATTTTTCTTTGATAAACTACCAACAGTGGTGTTAGCAAAATAGCATGAGTAAATTAATTTTCGAAGTATTTCACGTCCCATGGCGTTTAGAAATTGAGAAATTTAGGGTGCCTATTAGATGTAGGTATAGAGTTTACACGCTCTGCTAGCTTTCACTAACAGTACTGAATCTGCATGCTTTAGTAACAATCACGTCGATTAGTTGTTTAAATGTACAGTCAAATAAGCATACAAAAAAACTTGAAATTAATCAGGACGTATTACTTAAAGAAATATAAAGAGGCAGCGACTAAACATATACAGTTTGGTGGTGGATAATGTGAACATAGAAATCCATCGAGCTGGAATACAGCTTATTATGGGTTTTGTGTGCGTTAGACAGAAATAGACTAATATGCGCTTAACATCTAGTATCCGCAGAACCAAATGGTTTTGTTTTTAGAAAACACTAAATTCTAGGACACTAGATTTCAAGTCATATACGAGTATGTCTATTTATGTCTACCGCCTATACAAAGCCACCAATCTGTATAATTTAAAAAATAGATCTTGTTTTCAATAGTATTGGAAAAGCGTTTTGCTGACGTTTATTAATTCTAAATTCCAACATTATTTTTAAAATTAAAATGGCAAGTAATAAATTGCACCGTTAAAATAGTATAATTTTACAAATATGCATAATACATGATAAATCCGCATTCTATTGCTTATTATTGCTGACTATTGTATGTTTTTTATACACCCACCCTTTTTTACTGCAATCTATAATGTACACGCCATACGCTAAATAAATAATTGCTAGTATTGCCTTAAAGTATACGTAATTACTTGTACGAAATGGTAATTGGTGCTTGGTAATTTAGCAGTAACACATGGATGCGTTCATGGTATGAGATTTATAGTTTAATACAAGAAATTATCTGCTTACCTGTACACGTAAAATATACATACCTTCCTTATAAATATATTTGGTAAGAGAAAATTACCTAAATGAGAACTGAAATATGTACTAGTTCTAACTACTTATAAGCTGGAATTAACTAATTTATTGTTATTTTATAATGTACCAAATATACAAATACATGTTCGTTGTTTTGTACTACATACTACAGTGTAATCCATTTGGTAACATCAAGTCCATCAGTTAAATTTATCGTCAATTTGATACAAAGGTGTGGTTAAATATAGAACGCTTTCGAATTAAAATAGATGTGGATTTTTTAAAGAGTCGATTTTCTACCTGAACAGTACGTGCAAAGATTTTGGCTCAATTTCCAGCAATTGCAGTGTTGTCGAACACGAACGACCATTCAACAATTTCTTACCAAGCTGCAGTATTCAATTAAAATCATCAAAATAGATTAATGCACGCCTTCTTTGAAAAGTTTAGGAACAAAGAAAAATTAACAAAATTTGTAGAATCATACGTAACATTAATATGTAAAATTCCATAATTAGATGTGCCAATTGAGCGCGAGCAGCGCCACCTAATGGTCGATTAGTCGTTGCTGGTGCTTTCGTGCTTTCATGGAGGTACTTTTCGAATTAGCTTTGCAAGGTATGAGCTGATTGATTTTAAAATAATAGTCTAAGGTGCTACATATTATTGTTACATTTCTATTATCTACCATCTTAATAAACGAAGATAAAACTAGATGCTATTATAAAAATATTTTAGGGTTTCTAACCTTACAAAGTGTCATTTAATATATTTTGGTACCTGATATTAACGAAAAACCTGTTATTCAGTTTTAGGCAACTCCAATATTCTTCTTCTTGCTGTTTATATGTGTTTAATCTCGGATTAAACCGACCTAAATTTCAGTTCCAAAATGTACGAAATCCAGTTCATAGGTTTAAAGTGCATTTCTGATTTCATATGGACCAAGTGTACTTGCGTAAATGAACGACCTACTAATCAGAGTTCAGTGTAACATACTTGCAGATATAGCGAAAATAAACTCGCTTAATGCTGACATATGTTACGAATTGTAAATATACTTTGCACTTTGAAATCGTAGTAACTAAGCAATTAGGTTTGTATAAATAGGACTTTATTTTTGTAATAAAAGAATCGAGATTTATTGTTTGATTAATTCACATCGGTGCTACCCTTCCAAACCTAAACTTATGAAGCGTGAGGCTGCGCTTCAGGGTAGCCACCAATAATTGTCGTCCCTTTGATTGACCTGACTACATTGTCTTAAAACAAGGGTGCAGTCTCACCCTTGTGCTCAAAAACGTTAGGGACAGAATCAGCGCAAGAAACGGAATCATGATCCAGCTTCCAGGCAATTTTGTTCATATGTCAATTATTGTTTAAATGATGTTTTTCCATAACTTTCCAGTTGTGGATGTAAATGTGCAAGTTTTTTTTTAAGTTGTTTTTGAATTGCTATATTCGCGAATTTTATTGAAGGTAATTTCTGCTCGGTAGTAATTATTGCAGTAGCTTTGATTCAACCCTTAATAACTACAAAATAGCAGTGTCGAATTGAAATATGTAATTTAATTCGTTGCATAAATTGATTCATTCTTATTTTAAATTTTGCTTTCGTGAGAATTATTTCCACACTCGCGCTTAGGCGCTCATCTGTCGAACAAAAGTCTCACTCGCATAGGTATAATGATTTATTTCTCTCACTTATAATATAATGTAGTATTATGCCACCAGTAAATGCCATTACAGTATACAAGCTTAGAACTCCATATATGCTTGATTTTAGAATAATATACGAAGTACATCGTTTCCACGTGTTACGTGTATTTTATTTCGATTTCTTAAATATTAGTTATGTCTAGTGTGTGGTTTGACATTTATAACCTCACAAACATTCTTTGGTACATTAGAAAAGCTTATCGATAATCATTTTATTTTTTATTACTTTGAGTGTTAGTTCATTTTTGGTATTATAATTAATGTTATTGTTTGTACTCCAGTATAACCAAAATAATGCAGTAATATTTCCTGCGATTCAATTCTACAAAAAATAAAATTATTAGCACGTAACTTCTAATAGTAAACTAATTAAGTTTTACCTACTGTTAGTTTGTTAGAAGAGCGGGCGCGACGAGGAGTCCCTAATTTCTATAACAGCTGAACGTTCCAGCTCCAATACTTAAGAGAAAATTAAAATAAAACTAAAATGAAATACTTTCATACCGCAATTCAATGTAAATCAAATAGCGAGTTAAGAATTCCCTTTTGCGTTTAGCGACTCCCACTAGTTCATCCGCCGAGCCAGGAATAAGTTTCCAATAATCTAAATACTAATTTCAAAAGGAGCCACCAATTTATTTATAACACCAACCCGTAAACGGATATTGGAAGGTGATGATCTTGACTATTGCGACTTACAAAGAAGCTTCAAAATCACCCTTAACAGTTGAAGTCTCTCAGATAAACTATAGTTTGTTATAGTAATACTAAACTTTGAGTGCCACGTAATCCAAGTAATATTTATTTAAATCGATACAAGTGGGTAAATAATTCATTTACAATGGCAGCTTTTGCCATTATTATTGATTAATGTAAAAGTTTAATTCAGTTATAAAATCTAAAGGTAAACGAGTTGATGTAAAACCAATTTCCTATCCATGACGTGATCACGCTATTTTTATAGATACCAGTTTACTTTTTGATTAATTAACAGATCAATAGGCATAAGAAATACCCATCAATTTGTGGTGTATCATTGCTCATTATGAATCAATATTGTCGGAGGGTTGTACTTTCTCAAAATTAACTTATGCACTTTGAATTACGATCACTAATAAATACATCCAAATTACAAAATAACTTCATTCGCTTTTCTTATGTTTCCAGCAATGACATTGACGAGGTCCTAAGTTCGCTCTGGTTCTGTAGCGACACGATCAGATAAATCCATTTGCAGCAACGGAGGACGATAAAGACAAGGAAATGTAGGAGACAGAATCGTACCCCCAAAGACAGCACAGCAAAGAGCAGTAAGCTGCCAAGTGAAAGAAAGACGAAGAACAGGGAATAAAAGACAAGAAGCTAAAACCTTCAGTTAATCATCGGCATATTATATAATGAGCCTTGCGACACAAATACTATCTCGTCTCTCGAGGAGTTGTATCCCACAGCAACGCTGATCTGGTCCGTCGTACTATAGACGCTTTCCCAAATCTAGACGATTCAACTATACGAATGAGGAAATAATTATGACAGCCAAGCAATAACCGGATTTATAAATCTCACAGTCAAAGCGGTAGAGAATAAACCTCGACCAAAATCTAGATGAAGATGTATTTTGATGTTATTTGTACAGAGGAAGCGTAGTCATGGCAAATCAACAAAACCAAATTATTAGAAAAGTTACCAACATAAAGTGCGAAAATGGTCCTAACATATAGTCTGTTCAGTAAAAAGAAAAACACTAGCGGCCTTTCATGGGTCTACTTTCAAAATTCATGTTTGTCTACGAATGTACTTGCAAAAAGTTACTAAAACAAATAGGTTAAGGTGTTACATTTACTGGTCAATTTGTCACAAATGTTATAAGTAACTACTTTTAAGGATATTCTACAAATATTGTGTTAGATACTATTGCGTTAGATTAGTATTGATTTGTATTGATTTTTCAGGAAGCACGCTTTGCGGATATAATTGCCGGGTAGGCTATAACCCGTACTTGTTTTAAATAAACGAAGCCGCTAGAGCATTGGTATTTCGCAAACGGGCATAATCAGCTTTGATAAGAACGATAATCTAATTTTATCTTTGCGTATTGATTCCTATATTTAGGCTGGATCCCTCTGCGTCTTCCAATAATTGAAACCGCTGTTGTCGTTTTCTACACAGTCGGCCGTTAACACCGTGGTAAGAATGCTTCTTTTAGCTCAATTTCGCACACTAATTTTAATATTTAGTCCGATCCCCATGGGCTAACTTGCGGTTAGCATAGCGGCTACCTGAGGGCTAACTTGAGGGCACTCATAAGGCTTATTCAGTCTCCCGATCTGGCGTTTACACGCTAGCCAGAATTCCAGTTTACGTGCCGCTTCCTGTTTTCTTAACAGTGGCGACCTTTGGGATTCTAAGAATTATGCAGCCAAATCCGGCCTACAGTCTTCATGGATAGATGCAACGCACCAGATCTTCCCTGCCGCTCGCTGGATATTTGCAACGACTAAATTGTAAGTACCTGCGTTTTCTTGATTGACAAAGGCAAATGCCGCAACTTTCCAGTTCCTACTAAGGCCTTAGGAACTCAAACTGGAGCGTGTTTAATCACGCGAGGAGCGAGGATTTAATTATTATAAATTGTTGAAATATGCATGTATCTGTAATTTCAAATAAGCCGCGTCCCTTGGGCGTTGTGCATTTGTGTCAATTGCGATAGCACAGGTGGTTATCCTGAAGTTGTAATTTGAGCTATAATTAGCAATTGTGACTTGAACACTTGGAAGTTAATTCCTAGTTGTCGTTTATTAATTCATTTGTTTTGCGTCAGTCTATGTCAAAACTGACGCAAAACCTAACCTGCTAGCCTCGAATTTAACATAGACTTACAGTGCCACCAACATACTATTCATAAAACAAATATTTCAAAGCCAAGCTTGATTTCATTTTCGTTTGCTCACATGTTATATACTTCATGTGTTACTGCGACTTTTGGGTTTCATAAATGCCCCCATGGCTGTTATTTGTTTGTGTTCTTTCTGCAACCTCTCTAGCTGTGCGAGTTATCTAGGTATGCAGCGAGGTACCCAAGGGTAGGTGGCGTATTATTAATTAGCTAGTTTTGTTTTTTATGTTGTGAATAACAACAAGGCACCCAAAGTTTAAAATTGCTACTGTTCAATTTTAAAGCTGAATCATTTTTTGCCTAGTCCTTACACCATGCCATATTCTGCCGAAAGTTAAAAGAGCTACCCGAGGCCTTGTCCACTCCTCGTTTAAGGGCGGTACAGCTTAACAACTAACTTCTAAGACAATCCAAGACAATACGAGAAATCACACATTCATTCAAGACAACACAGGAATGAATTCTTAGAAGTGCACTGTCAATTCAAGATACTTTGACGGGTCTACAGCCACTACTAGCGCAGGCGTTCAACCTAACAAACGAATCCCAACATATTCTAATCACATTAACCTCTCGAATGGCAAACAAACCTTCACTTATAGGTAAAATTCAATTGCCAAAACTAATATAAATTTATATATTTAGGAGACGTTGCTAAGATCCAAATGCAGACACTATAACCATTTAGCGCTTAGTTACAAAATAATTAACCTACATTTTCAGTAGCCGTTTGGTCGTAACAAGTTTTTTTTTAATTTTGTTAGAACTTACATAATTCTTTTGAAATAGATACTCGTACAGTTTGTTACAAGATAGTTTTGAGTTTGAAAAGTTTTCGGGATGGTGGAGATAACATTGAAATCGAATTTCATTTTTCCTTACAGGTAAACTTGACCTTTTAAATTAATATTTAAGTGTGTCATCAAAATTTAGGCTAAAATTACAAAGAGTAAAGTGGCGAATTCTCTCAATCGCCAGACTACGAGGGCACAATTACCGGCGGATAACTCAGTGAAGACGGCTAGGTTCGAAAGCAAGACTAAATACATATATGGTGAGATGGTTTAAAGCTCACAATTTAGTTCTGTATGCAGTGAGAAGTATTGAACAAAGTCAATTAAAGCACAGAGTTGAAAATTTTATTTAATTTCAATCTGAACAGTAGTTGAAGTTATTAAATGCATTGGAAATGAAATGCAAGAAGCATAATTAGAGGGACAAAGGCAAGCATAAGCAAAGCAGATTTCAGAGGGATTGAATTTGAGTTTGAGTAAAAGCAAGATTTAAGTTGGCTAATATAAAATAAGTAATATAATAGATTTGAGCATATTTGAAGCCGGACCAAATAAAATTAAATAATACAAAAGGTAGGTTATGTGCATAGTGAATGAGTGTAGAGTTAGTAATAAACGGACAGGCCAGTGAACAGCAAGTAATCTGAAAGGTAGATGAAAATCGAAGCAAGATAAGATAAAAATTGCAGAGAGCAATACAGAACGAGAGCAACTGAATTGAAGAAAATCCAGTGACGTGTTTAAAATTGAACTCAAGTGCATTGTAAAAACTAAGTGAGTATAGCAGAGCAGTGATTATAAATTATGTGACAAGAAAGAAAAATTTTTTAGGTATAAGAAATAAAAACAATTTTAGATTAAGAAACATGTTATCAAATTTTATTCCTAGATGTAAATCTGTAACTAAAATTAATTTCCTATAAACAAATTCAGATCGCGGTTACTAAGCAACGCGATGTTGTTTTGTCAAACAATGAGAAATCATTGCTGAAAATTGACAAAGTTTGAGCAAATTGTGCTCCAGTAAATTTAATGTTTCAACATATAAAAAAGTATTTACCAAGTTAAAAAGTATACCATTTTATTCGACCAGTTAACAGGTATCTGTGGAAGCGTTGTTGAAAGTTACCCAGTGATAAAATTATAAATTTGTGCAAACCGACTTGGGCTGAACAACGGCAGCGGACACTTCTGAGAATTTCAAACTTCGACACTAATCCAGTTGAGCTGCAGAAGCCAGGGGTCTCCAGTCAAACAGGTCAGGGAGGTGTGTACGAACATCCAGGAAAAACATTTGGGGCCAGGGAAGCGACTTCAAGCGCATAAAGCCGTCGGCGTCACTTAGCACCAGTTCCGAGATCGGCTAGAATTTATAAGGTAGGAGTTGGCATGTTTTAAATGTTTGGAAACCGGGAAAGCTAGTGAACTGCTAGATTACACCTTGCGGAAGAGCTCCATCGTATTTCCAAGCGTCCAGATTAGCCTCAATTCGATAAAATTGCATGGTGTCAGGTGAAATTGCTGTTTTTCAGAATTTGAATCCATCACAGGAAGTCCAGAACAAAAAAGCAGCTGGCGTCGTTTGACGTCATATCTAAAGTTTTAATTCGATTTAACTTATGGTTCCTTGCAGTATTTCACTTTTAAATATTAAAATAAACGGTATTTGCACTACAGCTTTCTGTGTTCAAAGTCAAGATTTGTGAGGTTATGAATCACCGAATCTAGTAGAGCAGTTGTACTAAAATAATTTGCGTATATGAGCTACGCTGAGTCAAATATTCTAAAAAAAATTCAAATAAAACTCAGATTTGAACCCAACCTGAGAGAATAGTTTTGTGTTTTTGCGGAGCTAGCCCAGAATATTATTGCAATTCGATAAATATAGAAAGGTGCAATTAAACATTTTATTAGAGTATAAGAAATACATTTCATTTTGATTAGCCTAATATACTGACAGGCAAAGTTTACACAATAAAAGTACCCTGAGCATTGTGGTGATTTGCCCTAATTAAATTATTCATTTTATCCGTAAAACATAAAGACAGCCAGTCACTGCAATAGTTGTTACGGGCGCCAACAAGTTTTTACTCACGACTACTGTACCCCGATAGCATCGAGAAAACTTATAAACTCAAATAGCCTAGTCAGGTTGCAGCACCGAAATACAATTTACGAAAACAGTAACAATGTAAAACATTTAATTGGTGTAAATGCATTAGAGCCACTACAGTGGTGCCTACAAATAATGTTATGTAGGGTGAACTGCAAGTATCACTTATGCGACAAGATTAGTATTTACTATGATTGTTTCAAAAATTGTTAATTTCCTCCGTATTTAAAAAATCCTTATAACGATAGTTGCTCGGTAATGACTAGACACTTATTTAACTTTTCCCTCTTTAATTTAATGTAATTTTATAATAACGAAATTTTCAGTAAATGATGAATTTATGATAATCTCTGAAACTTCTTTGTGGCGTGAATTCATAATTCATTTTCTTATATGGGTATTTCGCCACTCTGCAAATTAAAATATTAAATAACGAAAATATTAACAACGAACGTTTCCGAGGGACAATCTGCCCTCGTTATCAACGAATAACAGTTAAAACTAACAAGAACTTATCTTTTTTTCACTGGAAGAAAAAACGACCAACCTCCAATGAATTTTCTGACATTGACGTTTGTTGATATCTGTACCTACTTGATCTCATCTTTAGGAATCGATAGCCAACTATTGTCTAAAAATATTGAGAAAGACGACACGCATTTTTCTTCGTTAAGTAAAATGTATGCCGTTTCCTTAATTTTTCGCCTGGTTGACATCGATTCTTTAGACAAGATCTTTGTGTTGTCCCCATTGTATTTTATGGTTTTCATCCCAAGCATGTTCAGCCAGCTTAGACTTATTGAATTGATACGTTTCAACATATTTTTATGTTCTTTAACTCTTACTGCTAAAGGCCTGGATGTTTCACCGATATAATATTTCCCGCATTCACAGGGAATACTATATATACAATTCCTTGAATGCTGTTCTTCGTTGAACGGTTTAGTTTTTGTAAGAACTGACCGTAAAGTATTCATCGTTTTGAATACCGTCCTAACATTGAATCTATTTCCAATTCGTCTAATTTGTCAGATATGCCTGGAATATATGGTATAGTAAGAGTATTATATTTTTGAGTGTCATTCCTTTGTATGTGTGTGGCATTGCTTCGTGTATTGAAAATGTTCCGAACAAGAGTCTCTGGATAGCCATTATCTTGTAAAACATTAATAATAAATTCTTCTCTTTTTTGAAAATTGTATCATTAGAGCAAACAACTTTGCTCTGTCGTAAAGACTTTTTACAACGCCTGTCTTTATGTTTTTGTGATGGTTAGAATTAAAATGTAAGTACCTATTAGTATTGGTTTTCTTACGGTATACTGATGTTTCAAAAGTATTTATTGTGCGTGTGATTAGTGTATCAAGAAAGGTAACTGATTGTTTTGCTCTGTTTCCTAATGTGAATTTGATGGAGGTTTCTTTACTGTTAATATGTTCAAGAAATTTGTCCACCTCATCTATATCATGAGGCAAATTGCAAAACATCATCGACATATCTCCACCAAACTACTGGTTTGTTGGTGTACGTGTAGACATGTTGTTGTTCAAAGTCTTCCATAAAAATGTTACTAACAATGGGAGATAAGGTGAACCCATTGCCATCCCGAAATCTTGTTGGTAAAATTCATTGTTTAGTTGAAAGTATGTCGTTTTAATGCATAGTGTTAAGAGTTCCATAATGGTACCAACGTTTAATGTTGTTCGTGTAGTAATGTGTTATCGTTTTGTAGCTTATGTTTAATGATGTTGAGTGTTTTGTCTACTGGAACATTAGTGAAGAGACTAACTACATCGAAACTAACCATTAAGTGTTGTGTGTTTATGTTTGCTTCTTTAAGTTTTTCAAGGAAATGGGCGTGTTCTTTATATACGTGTCTGTATTTCCTGATATAGGAGTCAGTATCTTAAGTAAATATTTAGCTAAACTGTGACAAGGAGAACCTATAGAACTAACTATTGGCCTAAGTGGTACATTTGGTTTGTGTATCTTTGGTAATCCATAAAAATGTGGTGGTTTACTGTAGTGTGGTGTTAGCGTACGTCTTACAAAATCTGTAAATTGTTCTCTGTGTTTGTAAAGTGTTCTGTATATTTTTGTTTCTATTGTATGTGTTGGATCTTTATTTAGTTTAGTGTATTGTCCCTCACTAATTAGTGTTAAAAGTTTTTCGTTGTATGTGGTTGTGTCAAGTACTACTGTGGCGTTGCCTTTGTCTGCAGGTAGAATTTTAATTGTGTTATCGGTTTTTAGTGTGTGTAGTGAATGTTTTCTTGTTTGGATATATTTTGTCTGATTGTGTAAGGTCGTTCTAGTATGATTTTGTTTCTAATTCTGTATTCCTGTCTAATGTCTTCTGGAAGTTTTTGACAAGTCTCTTCTATAGCTGTAACTAAATCAAGTTTATTAATTCGTTTTGCGCCACTGCGTAGTTGAGCCCTTTGCCAAGAACTAATTTGTCAGTGGCGTTTAGTTCTTTAGAAGACAGATTAACTACAGTTTTATTTAAAAAGTGTCACTGTTCTTTAGTGTATTTAGTTCAATTGTGTGTTTTTCTTGTATGAGGTGTTGGTACTTTTTTAAATGTGTACGTTTTTGCTCTGTGTGTGTTTTGTTGTAGGTATTACTATAGAGTTGTACATACGATTGAAATCGTCTTTCCGTACATCCCTTTGCATAACCTGTTCCAGTTTGTTTATGTCAGAAAATAGTGTCACTTTGTTATGTCTGTGAAACTGTATTCTGTCTCTAACTAGAGCTTCACTAGCTCTTTTCATGATATTACTAGAACGAGCCACTTACATAAGGTGCTTTGAGTCTAAACCCTTTTGGAATAATACAGCTATTTCTACAACGACAGAAAATTCATTGGAGGTTGGTCGTTTTTTCTTCCAGTGAAAAAAAGATAAGTTCTGTTAGTTTTAACTGTTATTCGTTGATAACGAGGGCAGATTGTCCCTCGAAACGTTCGTTGTTAATATTTTCGTTATTTAATATTTTAATTTGCAGAGTGCGAAATACCCATATAAGAAAATGAATTATGAAATTTATGTTGAACTTTTTGATAAAATACAAAAGTAGATGTGAATCAAGCATGAGAATCAAGTCGCACTTGTTTTGCAAAGTTATTAAACAAAACATTTGAATATTAACAACATTTATATAAGCAGCGAGACTCGGAATTTTTATTTTCTAATATCCGCTAATTAGAAAACCGTGTAAAACACTCGACAATCAGTAGAATTGTTCTCCTTCAACAAGTTTATCATAACCGAGGGCTCTTGGAAAGTTTTCTGGCAGCGTAGGAGCCCCGAAGATAATTAATGGTTGAAAAGTAAAAACAAAGGCCATTAAAAAGTAAAAAGTAGTGATTTCTGACACTTGATTTTAGACAGTGACCTTGACAAACACGTCGATTGGAGATTCAAGACAGGGAGCCCCAAGTTCTAGGCCACACTTTCACACACTTTCTTCGCTGTGACTCGCACCGCATCGTCTTGTATTCTTCCAGCGAACTTTCTTTACATACAAAAGAAACGCGGGCTTATTTATGCGTTTTCAGTTACGAAATTGAGATAGGGTTAAATAGGCACCGTTTTTCTCTAACAATGGGGGACCGACTGCTCCAATTCGAGGAGGATAATTGCGGTCGCAAACACGAACAATTAAACAACTTTAGTGATTATCTTTTCCAGCCACCGCACTTGGAAATAAGTTCGTTTCTTAAAAATGGGCGAGGGAAGTCATCCGGAAAATGCGTTTTCTAATTGCGCTTCGAGTGCTAACATAGAAATTATGTGTGCAAATTACGTCCACTGCTTATAATTTCTCCCAACTCGTGTTCGGCCGTAATCGCGTGCAAATGTTGGCAAAAATGCGAGCAGCGTAAGTATAAACGGTTTTGCTTTCTTTTAATGCACGAACTTGCTCCATTTATTAAAAGTAATCGCATGGCTGTTCAGCTAACTCCACGATTTGTTTTAAGCTCCTGCATTTTCTAGAAATTAAATTAATTCGAGCAGGATGGCGAAAATAACCTAAGTTTCACTGTATTAAGCACTTAAACGTGGATTTATTTGCCGTTTAGTGTGCAGTCTTAAATGTTGCTACCAGAGCTGTAAATTTCCAGACGACATAATTGGACAGACATTTGTTTGAATTAGTAGGGAAATTGACGATGTAGCTTTCAGATTTGTATCTTTCTAACTTTCGTGTCGCTACATTCATCTCCTGACAGTTTAATCTATGTTTTCAGGCTTGGACATGCGGCTGAAATTCAGTTTCTACTCAATCTTGTATACACACTGGTTTTTATGTAAGTTAAAGTTTAAAGTTAAGGATCGGAATGAAATAATTCCTTGAACCTTGTTTTATCAAATATTGATTATTAAAAGATTAAAACCCTGGGGGTCAACTAGGCAAAACGTAGAAATCTTATCCAACAGATGGTTAACTACAAAAGATCACTTAAGCGCATATAATTGGAACAATCTAATAACAAAATATGTCGTTGCTAATTAATAAAATAAAATATAAAACTGATAGGTAAGGGCAGTTATATAAAACGTATTGATAAAAAATTGAGTTGAAGAAACCAATAGATGAAGAATGGTCTAGTATAAGGCAGGGGTTCTCAAACTGTATGTACGGAGACTCCTTCTTGGTGGTACGCTAGCTACGGTAAGAAACCCATACATAGATAGGCTTTCTGAAACTTTTATTAGCGACGAAAAAGCATCTTTGATAAAGCTATCTTGTGATGGACTTAAAAATGGAATTCGCACAATTTCAGTTAGGTGAATTTGCGCTAAGAGCAGAAACTGAATATTCATCGTTATCTTATTTATGCGATGCTGAATTTCTGTGATGATTTCACCGAAAAATAAATTTCCTACTAAAATAAACCTGGACCCAAACCTCCCATTAAAACTGTGTGCAGTCCAAACCAACGTTGCGTCAATTGTTTCCAATCAGCAGTACAATCAATTTCATTAACTATTTTCTTGTTGACCGTTTATGGGTTTAATTAATGTATAGAAAATCTTTGATTAGTGGCCCCTATTAACAAACGATGTTCTTATTAATAAATGATTTTAGTATAGGTAATCAAAACTACCGTTGATGTAAAATCTTTAACTGTCAAATTTTTGTCATGGGATAAAATTAGATTATTTCCAATTTAATAAGATATCAACGGAAAAATATTGTAACTAATTCGTGTGTTAATCGGCGATTAATAATCTCAACAATTAACGCGTTTGCTAGTGCTCACGTATTAAAAAATCTGAATCATTAATTGCTTTCATTAACGTACGTGTCTATTAAATAACTATTTTGCATACAAAGTAACACTTTTTCTTTATTTCATTAAAATTGTGAATTGTCACGTTGGCAGCTGTAAGTTCTAAAATTCTTTTTGACCAAATTTCAAGTTGCAAGTTATCATTGTGTGCAACACATATGAAAGCATATGTTTTTCAATCGATTGATTGATACTTCAAACCCATGAAAAAAGTATTGATTTCATTATGCGTTGTACAAGTAACTATTTGTATATAGTGATCATAAAAGTCGTATTTTCAAGGAAAAATTGTAAAGAAAATAACACTTTGTTTAACTATTTTATTGAAATTGTAGATTGTAAATTGTCAAATTTCTGAATTCCTTCTTGACATAATTTCGAGTTATAAGTAAAATACCACCGTGTAATAGTTATTTACGTGGCAAGCTTAGTAAATTAGCCTTTATGAACGAACCGGATAATTTGTAGGGTGAGCGACGTAGAAGCGAGCCCTGTAATCCGGTGATCCCTAATAAAGGCTAATTGCAAGCGAGACGCGTACAACTTTTTATTTCCTCTTACTGAAAATCGTAAAAATTAATATTAGTGATTAATAAAGGATGTTTTTATTAGAAAACAAGATTCTTGTCGCATGGGCAACATTTTACAGGCACCGTGCCTGTAAAGACTCATTTACCGAGCCAGTTCAGACAACAGTAAACGATCTTTTAACAAATCAAGACAAAATTTAAAAAATAGGTGCCCAACGCTTATGAAAGCATCTTTTTTCAATCGTTTGTTTGGTACACATTACTTGTTGTATAAATAACTATTTAAAATTCCAAAACTGTGAGTACTGGAAAGTTAGCAGGAGTCTTGATGCTATTTGATTTGTCAACTTTATTTTAATTCCTTTCACATTTTTGCGATACTTTTCTGTGCAATTGAATATTAATTTCGTACTATGTCTGTTTTGTAAGTCCCAATATACATCACTGCAACATTCATAGATACATTAACTTTGTTTGGTGGTACGCAATTGTTCATGTAGATATTTGAGTGGTACGCGAAAGACAAAGTTTGAGAACCTCTGGTATAAGAGATATATTATAACACTAACGTCAACTTCACCCTAACAATAATATAAAACTGCGAAACAGTGAAGACAATAATAACAAATGTATTATCAGGGGCAATATTATAAGTAGAGTCCTCTCAACGTAAGATAGGGACAGGCACGTCACAGTTCGGCTGCGCGGATTTTTGTTACGTCACGCGCCTCAAGAATTGGCAGTGGCGTACACGGATACAAGTGAACTCATCGCGTATCCTATCAACTACTAAACCCCCTGGTAACAGGACGCCTATTTAAAAACGTGCCGTTGCTAAGTAACCATTGCCCGTCGGGATAATCGCCAAACCACTGCGCACCCTGGCAATGATGACGTGCCTGTCCCTATCTTACGTTGGGCGGACTCTAGTACGCTTATTATCGATTGTTTTTTGATGAATATTGTGAGTTATAATCCCAAAGCTGAACATGCACCGTGTCTGTAAGACGAGTGGAATTTACGTGTATTGGAATTATAATGCAATGATAGGTATTCGTAAAAACTATACCTAGATTATTAGGCATACTACGAATTATATTTAGGAAGAGAACATAATGATTTAAAATATAATATATAATACTATTTTATTACGCGAGTATCAGTGCTAATGATCAATGTGCGTTCTAAATATACTTTTTGTTACGTTTTATGCTTAAAAATCACGACCTAACCTAGAAAAATCAATTGACATTTGTATTTTAGTTCATTTGACACGTGGAACAAAACCAAGTTGCTGCGTTTTGCCGAGAATATTTGTCATTTACATTTATGATGTACTGTTTAAAGTTGAAAAACAAAAAAAGCATTCATCGCCAACTAAATTTTAGCATATCTAGCAAGCCGTCGAAAGTAATATTCTCAAAGTTTAATTTGGTATAGTGAAGTTATTTTTCAAAACTGCCATATCAAGTGCTACATCGTGCTACAACAGCTTAAAAAAACAGATAAAAAAATTGGAACCACGAATATTAGTAGAAAACCGTATGTTTTACTTCTATATCAAATTTCAGAGTTCTATCTATAGCCGTATTCAAATAATACCACCGTTTCCATACTTAATTTATGCACTGTATAACAAGTGTTTGAATGGAAGAAGCGCCGGCTATTCTATCGGATACAATAGTATTGTTCAGCCGATCCTTCGGTTTGGGATGACTTCGGAGGGGGGACGACGTCAGTTGCCTCTACGTTTGTGACATGCGTCCTGCTGTTTTTTAATTTGCACTTTGACGTTTTTGAAAAGTTAGTCTGCATTGTTTGCATGACGACACAATTCACATTTGGCATATAAGATGACTTTAGCTGCACGCACATAATAGATGCGTTCTAAACTGCACCTCGCGAACACTTTTTTGTTCGCATATGTAGCACTGACGTTTACAGACAATTCATCACTCACGTTTTAGATAGCACTGACGTTTACAGATTTAGAACTGCACTTAGTGTCAAGTTTGAGTTTATAACCGTCCCTTGCACGACAGGCGTTTTTAGGCCAATTATCTTGGTACGCGACAGTAGCATCATGACAGAATAAAAACTACAAATAGAAATATCATTTGTCTTCCGTTCAAAGCTGATTAATGATTTGTGGTAGGAAGTCTAGTGTCAAGGGTTTTCAGGTTGCAGTAGTTGATTTGATGTAACTTAACGACTGCGATTGAAATGATAGCTGGGACCAACGGAATAAAGTGACCTCCAAAGGAAGAATTATTGACTTTTAATAAATTTCATATTTTTAGAGATATGCTATCGATACATTAAATAATTATATTTGCGAAGCAATGAATCGTTCTACAACGTGTAATGATTTATTGCTGGACCTAGCAAAGGATTTCGATACTGTTACTTTCGGAAATGTTCGAAAAATAAGACACTGAAAATGCATTATTCTAGAAGGTACTATTCTTGGTCGAGTTACATTCGTAACATTCATTCGAACGAATGAAACCTGTAAAAAACGAACTAAAGTAGTCGATATAGAAATACTAAGAGTAAATGAGAGTCTTTAGCAAGGGAAATTTTAAAACCTTAATACAAAAATAACAAACTACGGAAAGCGTCCAAAGTGGTTGCAAGAAAATAAAGACAGAAGCCGAGCAAGATCAACAAAGAAATAATGCACGTGGTAGGAAAGAGAAAATAGATACGATCCGCTATAAGAAACTACAACAATCAGAAAATCGAAAAGACATTGAAGAAGGAAAGAGTATAAATAAGTAACAAACTTGAGTTACCGTGCTCTTTTGTTTTTCCTCCTGATGAAGCCCCTTACGAAAGTGGGCGAAACGTTGAGCTCTTCGACCTCAATAATGACACGGTCCAATCCTGGAAGTCATTTGTTACCTAACGACCATGGCCGCGAACGCCTCCGAAAGCAAGAATAAATAAGATTCAAAGATCTATAATAGAGAGGGAACTGAACATACACAAACTTAAAGATGTCAGCTCGAAATATGGCAAACGTAGTAGAAATAATAGATATAAAAAGGTATTCACCACCAGGCAAAACAAATGCAGGTAGATGCTTAGTATTAAATGTGAGATCACAACTAACAATATGAAGACAAATAAAATGTTGAAATATGGAGAAGCACTAGTTTTGAAATTACTGAAAATCCTTTATAACGGATGCCCAGGTTCACAAAGCATGGGATAATGTTCTGATGGTTTTGCTTAAAAAAGTGGTAAAACATAACTGACTTCTTCAGACGTATCGGCCTCCTGTTGGTACTTTAGAAACGTTTTATAAAGATTATAAGGTTAACAATGTTAACAAACAAATTCGAACATTACCAGCGTAGAGAACAAGCTGGTTTTCGAAATAGATATTACTAGAGCATCTATATGTCAGAACTTTGAAAGTCAACGAATATAACATCAAACTAAAAATTTAGGATATGGTCCATTCTCATAATGAGGTTGAAGATTCAGTAAATAAATATTAAACACAGTTTTCCTCATGTAAAATTATAAGTTAATATTTAATTATACAAGCAGTGTAGCGACATGTTTCGGTTTCAAAGTATAAAAACCATCTTCAGGCTAAAAACAACAAGGTACAAGAATACAATTAAAAACTATGCGAGTTATACAAAATTCGCTTATACAGGGTGATTCATAAGTATGGTCTTTAAATTAAATGGGCGTATACTTCAGTAGAAGTGCATTGCAGAAAAAATAAATTGCGTATGTGAAACAATTGCAGTAAGGCTTGGGCAAACTTTTAAGAACCACTGGTTAACGTCTGCAGTTTACCCAATGTCAGTCTTATAGCTACTACCTTTTTTTTCTTCCCTAAACTCTTCTACCGTTCCTCCCTGGAACCATTTTTCACATTACATCAGGGGGTGCGTGCTTCGCTTAAACTATCATGCCTTATCTATGTGCGAATTAGAGCGCCCCGACCGGGAGTCGAACTCTCTACCGAGCGCTCGAGTTCTCACTGTGACTTCAACTGCGAGTGGCAGGACCGCTCGGCTATCGAGGCCCCCTTATCGCTACCACCTGTGTCTAAGTTGTGTTCATAGAACTTCATTCCAATGACCGTCAATCAGTTTAAGCAATTAAATGTTTTAATTTTTGTGGGATTATTATTAATTTTTGACGTATAGTTTATTATGCTAAGTTGTTTTGTTTGATGTTCTCTAACTAACCTTATATTTAATGACCACACTTATAAATATCTAAAACTTGTGGTACGACGGTGGAGTACATAACTAATTTTTTTTTTAATAATACAGGGTGATCCAAAAAAGTGTGGCCAACCAAACTTACCTTTTTATTCAACAGTTTAAAAGTTTTAGGTTGAAATGCTGATCATACGTAAAGGTCGACGTCAAGTGTTTTGGAGATATTAAAGATTTTATGCAAAAAAAATCGGAATTTCAGACGATTACTATAACTAACAGAAAACTATTGATTGAAAGAAAACGTTACAAAAAAGTCATGTTTCTCGTGAATTACCTTTCGAGTGCAAAATGATGACTCTGAGTATTAATGTTATACAGGGTGCTCAATATATGTAAATTTATATATTTCGGATTTTTTATATGAAACGCCTTGCATATTTATATTTTTGAGCCCCATTAATCAGCTTTCTATTGATATCTTACTTCATAAATTCAACTACCTTTGTAATGGACAACAAGCAAACGTTGTTAAAAGGCTAATTTAAACACTTGAGCTCTCTAAATAAAACACAAAACCAGGTTTAGAAAATAAAAACCCAATGATTGTAGAATATAAAAAACAATAAACGCAAAACACGAGAAATGTAGGAATACATTAATTTCAGTTTCAAATTAATTCAGATTTAAAAAGAAACAAAATCAAGTAAACCAAAATCATATCCGCAATTACGTTAAATGTTCAAGTATTTCTCATTTTGTTCTGTAGGTTTTAAAGCTATACCGGGTGACAATGAGACCAGGGCCACGCCTGTGTCTCCGTTACTTATGAATGGATTTGGATGAAATTTGATACATGGATATTAGACATAATTTAGGAGTGAGACACAAATGTCATCAAAATTTCCGACTTCCGGTTTCACCGGGAATAACACTAACTTTGATTTTTAAACGGATCACCCTATATATTTTGTTTTTCGGAATCTACGACTCAAATTACATACAAAAGTGTTGCCAAATTTGCTTAGATATTACACAAATATATTAAAAAAATTCATTAACTAATGTTCAATATTAAATATAGATAATATAGTGCATGAAGCATATTGTTAGATTGATAATTAAATTTTCTATCTAACGGCGAGATGGCCCTGAGTAGGCGCTATTTAAAAAAATGACTTTTTCTTAAAAAACGTGTTTAGCAAATTTTATTCTTTTATTAAGGGTTTGTAATTGACCTTATTGATGAACAATAGCGATTATTATAAGTTGTTACACTCAATTCGAACAGATCACGGCATTCTATGGTAAAAATAAAATTAACAAAAATGTTATTTGTTTGAAAAAATTTAAATTTGGCAACTTTATTGATTGTAATTTGACTCGTGGATTCCGAGAAACATAAAATATATAGGGAGATCCATTTAAAAAAATCAAATTTGGTATCCTTTCCGGTAAAACCGAAAGTCGTCCATTTTGACTAGATCAGAAATTATGGCTAGTATCTTCATATAAAATTTTATCTAAATCGATTTATAAATAAAGAAGATATGAGCACGGCCTGGTCTCATTGTCACCCGGAATATATGCTCAAAATTGGCACATTTAATTATTCTGAGTTTTTTCACCGAACATCCTGCATATCTCCGTTGTATTTTTGAAAAGTCCTTTTCGTTGAGCTTTCCTTGACATTTTATTCTTTACATACATACATACCCCTAAATTCAACCGTTACCAGATTTAAAATTCTCCGACCTTTCTCGTCTTTTCGTGTTTTTATTTCTTGTTTCAGCAGTGTCTAGACTTCTATCTTCTAACTCTAGTTTTTGTTGAGCTCGGAGAGTTCCAAGTGTTTATATTGCCATTTTAACGGAGTTTGTTGGTTAATACCCAGAGTCGGCATTTTACACTCGAAAGATAATTTATGAGGGGAACATAATTTTTTGGTAACGTATTCTTTTATTTAGGTAATTTTTATTGTTACAGTAGCTGCCTGAAGTTCAGTATTCTTTTGGATAGTATCGTAATTATCTCCGAAACAGTATTTTAATACCAAACGTTTAAGCTACCTAAATATAAGACACTCCATTTAAAGAAAAGTTGATTGGTCATACCTTTTTGATCACTCTGTATAATAATAATAATAAGCTTTATTAACCCGTACACCTACAGTACAAGCGGACATGGTTTAGTCAAAATTATAATACAACAATGTAAATGCATATAACAAACAGAACATAAGATCAAGGACAGACAGTAAACACAATTCATTTGTGCTATAATAAAATTTTTAATGTTTTAACTTGTTTTTAAAAATATAAATACTATGCTATTTCTAATCTCACTTGGCAATCGATTAACGAGTTTGGGTCCAATATTACTAGGTGAATTTGTAGCCACCGAGCTTTTGTTCTGGGGAACATGGAGGGTTTTTAATTCTGGTATCAAAATTATGAATGTTATTGTTTAATAGAAATTTAATTTTATTCTTGCATACATAGATGCCAAGTTCAAAGACGCGCAGAGAATAAAATGTTAGTACACCAAATTGTTTAAAGATTGGTCTACAACTATGTGTGCTAGGAACGCCAACCATCTACCTCAGAACCCTCTTTTGGGTTAAGAAAACCATATTTGAATGGGGAGACAATCCCCAAAAACAGATACCTTACCGGAGACGCGACTCAATATATGCATAGTATAGTGGAATTAGCTGCTTTATATTAAACACCGGTTTAAGATTCTTGAAAACATAAATAATTGAATTTATCTTTTTTGTAAGTTGTTCACAGTGCCATCTCTAGCTCAAGCAATAATCAATTTGTAACTCTAAAAATGTAACACACTGTTGATCTAAGACAGCCTCACCGTTAATGTGTATGTTTGAACCAGGAAAATTATTTTGGCTATTGCGAAACCTCACAGTTTTATTAATTAAATGATTATTAAACCAGTTTTGTAAATTACTAAGTGTCTCATTGTATTTATTTTCTAGAGTTACATTATACTTATGTGATATTAACAATGACGTATTGTCAGTGAAGTAAGCTCTATTTGTTGAGGTAGGTAGTTCGTTAATTTAAATTATGAAAATTAGGGGGCCCAAGATTGATTCCTGGGACTCCGGTATTTATTTTAATGTAGTGGGAAATTACAGTTTTTCTACTAGAATCAAAAATATGTTAGTAATATGTACTACCTTCCTAAGCTACAACTTCTATATAAGAGATTTTCACCCCCGCATTGTTGCTGGATCCTGTATATTAACGAACACGGAATCGTAAATAAAAACATTTTAATTTTCTACATGTTTAAACTTTTAAAATAGGATAATCAATCTTGAATGTATTTTACCTAATTTCTTCACCTTTAAACATGTATGATTTATAATGAATAAAGATTATAGATTTAAAATCTATTCAAGGTTACTAGTTACCATAATTGCAGTAATTATATGCCATATAAAACGTTCTTAGAGGACCAATCTTATGCGATAATGGCTTAGAAAGTCGTAAAAAGAACTAAGCCACAATAACCTTTCAAACAGCAGCCCATTCACGTAAATCGTTTACATATCTGATGTTTACTTAGCAACTTTTTAACGAGGGCGAGAGCATAAAACGTGAAATCGTTATTGTTCAAGTGTTTACTTGGGCTAAGGCAATTTTGTGTAGTTAAAACTTTTTATCAATATTTTTATTTTTACAGTTAGTTATGGCCTCTATTATCGCTGTTAACATTTTTGTTACTGTAAAAAATTGTATAAAATTATAAATAACAAGTATTGCTACTTGAAAATATTTTTGTTGTTTTCAAAATGGAAGTAACGTTGATCTAACATAGTTACTCCAGTTTTCCAGTTTGACTTATCAGCATTAAATTAATTAAATATGAAATTGCTTGCATAAGTGAATAATTGTAGAAGAATAATGACTCCTTCGAATTACCTGTTTGTTAATTTCTTGCATTGTATAAAAACAATAAAACAATTGCAACATATTTAGCAACTGTATTATTGTACTTCGTGGTTAATAATTTTACCCAATTTATGTCAATCAAAAAGAGGAGCATTATTATCTGCTTAAAATATACGTACACTCACCACCTTCATTTAGTTATTTTCCGTTCTACAAAAATCTAAATTGCCAAGCTTTGGGAAAGTATAAAAACTGGAGCGAATGTCATTCGGATCGCTTCTGCTTTTGTTTTTCATTTCCTTCCGCCTGAGCTGCTGGCAATTCGACAAATTTGTATGGGAGTTCCTCGTGCTTTATGTTTGCAGGAGTGAAAGCAAGATTACTTTTTTATTAAGTAAATAGTTCTTCCTGTACGCGTTCTATTTTGAATGCAAAAAGTGTTTTTAACTTTTTAAGCTCCATTGGTTGACCAATTATATAATTGAGAGCACGCGTTTGGTGTGGCTTTTTACGCTGAAACGATAAAGCCTGCCTGCTGGGTTATTTATGCTAAAATTATACAGGATGTGTATAAAGTATGGAAATAGGATATATTGAAATATAGGCTACGCTATGGCGCAATTGGTTATTTTTTTTGGCGTTTGACTGGTGGTGTAATCGCCTTTTTTTTAAATAAAACCTTGGATTTTTTCTTCGATAATCTAGTAGCAGCATAAATTTTACATTAAAAAGGGCCGGTTGCTTGGCCAACTACCACTGCCGTTTGTTGGCTAGTTAAGTAAAGTTATTGTGCAAAATGGTAGCCTAAATGTCAATGAACACTATTTAAATATTTTTATAACACCTACTTGTTATTTCTCAATAACAGAACTGTCAACTTGACTGAAAAGTTACCCATAACAGCCATGGCTGCTATACATTTAACAGCCTAGGCCGTTAAGGAATAACACAACACTAACATTTTAACATTGGCAATACTGAAATGTATAGTTGGTGACACTGTAAGTTTATGTCAAATTTGAGGTTAGCAGGTTTTGCGTCAGTCTGTGTCAAAACTGACGCAAAACCTAACCTACTAACATCGAATTTGACATAGACTTACAGTGTCACCAACAATACATTTCAGTATTGTCAAACGTAATTTTTTTCCATAGGTAACTCTGATAAGGCGAGTTTTCTAACACCCGTTACTAATACTATTTAACTTTTTCATTTAAATTGCTCTAAAATTTAAATTTTTGTAGGTTTTATGAAAAATATTCAACAACATACGGCCATTATCGCATCTAACTAACTCGGATAATATCATTAGCCTCAGCCTGACGGCCTCGGCCACAAATTTATCCTCGTTTGTTAGATCCTTACTAACAGCCTTATGTCGTTAATAAATATTTTTGATAAAATAAATGTTCCCCCGCTCTGTACAGCCTGCGTTTCGGAAAGGCAGTTCAAAAGATATTTAGTACGTCTCATAATAAACTATGTGCGTTAATCACAACTGCCTTTTATATTACAACATTACAGTGCGTTTGATATACTGCTACGCTGTAAACAGCTAATGCTATCTTACGGAAAAATGTTTACAATGTATACAAAATTGTAAGGTTGTTTGAGCTTCTAAATGAAGATGGTGGATATTAACAATATAATTCGTGGAGAAGCCTGATCATGTGGGAACTTGCTGTTGATTCATAGATTACGTGTTCTATAATAGAATGACGTATACAATATTGAGGAGACCAAAACTTACAAATTGCGCAAGTAGTTTTTAATATATTATTATCCGCAATTCGGGTCTTACAATTTGGGTACCAGTAATGTTTGTCTATTAACGAATGGACTATAAGAACTGAAGCTAACTCCTTGTACAAATTTTTCTATATCCTACCCTGCTCATCGTTTACATAAACGATCATTATTAGAATAAAAGCGTAGAGTCCCTCGCAAGCTATCGGTGCGTACCGAAGTGCTAATACGATGAGATCTAATAGCGATCTTTATAATTGTGAAAAATTTGGCAAATAACTTCACCAGTCTTATTTGGTATATAGAGTGTTTCATAACTGAGGAGACTGAAAGGGTAGTTAGAGAGAACCAAAATAAAGTTATTTTCTTAATAAACTTGACCAAAACCCAATAACATAAAAATATCAGCAGTTTACAGTTCTTATAAATTAATTCCCACTTATTGAATACCCCTGGTATTAATGGGAAAAAATTAGAAAGAATTTCATTGCATTTTGATTACCATCGAAACACATTTCTTACACCTGATAATTTACTGTTAAAGTAGTTTAATTTGAAATTATACAGAAAACACACAATAAAAATAAGATACCTTTTTAAATAAAGAAAACGTTACCTATTTAATAAATTACATTATTATTAAATAAGCTACAAACAATTCGACATAACAAAAACATTCACATTAGGTGACCTTGCATTTCAAAGCATGTAACTGTTCTTTTGCAGCGTTGATTCGACTGCGCAATTCGTCGATTGTAATAACTTCGGTAGCATATACCATTTCTTTCGTAAAACCCCATAAGAAAAAGTCCACTGGGTTGAAATCTTGACTGCGTGGGGGCAATGAAATGAATTCACCCCGACCGATCCATCTTTGCAGAAAGATGGTGTCGAGGTAATCTTGTATATCATGACTAAAATGTGAAGGGCTGCCGTCATGCATAAACCACATGGTAGGGCGCACATCCAAAGGAACATCTTCGAGGAGCCCTGGCACACTTATTGAAAAAACTGCAAATAAGAATGGCCATTAAGGCGTGCTGGTAATTCGTAAAGCCCTATTATGGTGTTGTTCAAAATACCAGCCCACAGATTCAGACTAAAACGCTGTTGAAAGCTACTCTGGCGAATCGCGTACGGATTTTGATCAGCCCATATGTGAGAGAGAGACTTGTGGAAGTTGAGAACACCATTTCTAGTAAAACAGCATTCATCCGTCACCAGTACCTGTATTGAAAATTATACTTTCCTATTAGCTCAACTTAGTAGTCATTCGCAAAACTGCTGGCGCTGCAGACAATCCGTAGAAATCATTCCTTGCACCTGTTGCAGATAATACTTTTAGTTAGATCAGCATCAACCATTTCTAAAAGTTCTTCCTCCACATGCACCCTATGTTGATTTGGTCTGCCAACACCATGATCTTTCTTAGGTTGTAAATTTCCAGTCTCTCTTCCGCGTGGACTATTCGAAGAAAAGTATTTTCGGAAGGCCTTTGACGATCTGGAAATCTTTCCGAATACATACGTCTTGCACTTGCAGCGTTGTCTTCAGCAGCTCCATACATAATTATCTTATCTACATATTCTTCGTTACTTAATAGCTGATGTATCTTAATTTTGAAGTTTAAAAGAATTAACATTCAAACAAATGCTTACTGCTACACGTGTATAAATATGAATCTTTAATAAATGCTAAGGAACCTACGAAAGAAATGAAAAAAAGCTGTTAATACATTTTACACTTTTTTAAACCGTTAAAACAATGATATTGAAAAGTAATCTGAAAAGCCCAGTTTACAAGCAACTGCAGATATATGGAAAATCAAAATCCAGCCAATATTCCTTCATAACGCTGATAAAATATATTGAGATAATCGTCTATACAGTGTGTCCAAGATAAGGAGGGCCAGTATGGGGATCACGGTAATTGTACGAGATACAAATTTGGTTAAATGGGAAGAAAGTTGGACAAATAAAATGAAGCCTAGAAACCCTTGATATGATTTTTCGTTTTTGAATTATTTCAAAAAACCGAATTTTTGGATTTTTTATTTAATTTTTTTCTGGCGTTAATATTAAAGTTAGAGCGAAACTGACAAAACTTCTTTATAGCAACTTTGTATGGTCTCAAAGATAACGTTATCAAATTTTTTATCCGACGTTTCGTCTTCGACTAACCATCATCAACTTCATTTTTTAAAATACGGTGTTGATTTTCTTATGCCAAATTTGTGAAACCCTTTTTATTCTCAATTCAATAATGTACCACACATTATGGTTTAATTACGTATTGAGTCTTTGGAGACCACCATCAAGACATTTTTGGATACGGACCTGTGTCCTGTGTGGTAAATTATTGAATTCAGAATAAAAAGGGCTTCACAAATTTGGCATCAGAAAATCAAGACCGTATTTAAAAAAAAAATGAAGTTGATGATGGCTCAAACTTTAATATTAACGCCAGCAAAAAATAAAATAGAAAATAAAAAAATCGGTTTTTGAGATAATTCTAAAACCAAAAATCCTATCAAGGATTTCTAGGCGTCATTTTGTTAGTCCTTTAATTGCACAACTTTCTTCTTATTTAACCAAATTTGTATCTCTTACAATTAACGAGATCCCCATACTGGCCCTCCTTATCTTGGACACACTGTATATTAATTCCCCGATTAAAAAGTTATCGTGTACTAGTGAATGTATCAATATCAGATAAAAAAGCTAGAGGGCTGGTGTACTTTAAGCCAGATAACTAGGTTTAATATTCTGACAATCCATTAACTGGTGAAAACTTGGCCATGTACGCTGATGACACTGCGATAATCGTTCAGAATTACAATTTTGACAGCTTAATAAAGCAATTACAGTTAGCAAGCCAAGCTGTAAAATATCTAGGCGTGCATATAGATACACGGTTAACATGGACATTAGATACTAATAATAAAATCAGTTTATCCTATGCAAAATTATCGAAACTTTACCTGCTAGTAATTCGAAAATTGACGTTCGTGTCATCTCCAATAATAAACAAACGCATTAAAAAAAATACAATACCCAGAATTGCAGATGCTCCTTGGTACGTATGTAATACACAACTTCGAGTTGAAGATGCTAATAATTCAAGAATACTCGAAGAAGACAAACAAAACGTCTCTCTATTATATAGATGTATGTGCAGGTGTCGTCACTACAGCCTAGGTTTAGGGCAAAAGAATATTCGTCGTTAGCATGAAGATTAACAAGGCAAAGACCAGATAAGGCTCTTTTTGAGTTTTTGACTGCTGAACTTGCTGGTACGTTAGTTTGTACCTTTTGAGAGCTTTGCAAATATGATGTATAGCAAAGAATTTTTTAAGCTGGCAATAAAAATCTAAAAAACAAATAAAATGTATATCCTGCCATCTGCATTCAATTAGCCACCTGTAAGATGAGGTACCAGATACAAGATCGTATGATAAGTATAGGTTGACTATATTTCTCATTATCTCGAATAAATTGTATATGCACTTAACTTTGTAATACCATTTTGAGTTGCTTCTTTTCGCTTAATAATCGATTATAATAAGTTATTGGTCGTCTCTCTTTTTACTCGGGCATTTCACTATTTACTACAAATTGAGACTTTGGCACTGACTAAATTTCACAACTTTCCCTTTTCGTTGCACTTATGCAATATCTTATTTAAATAAAATGTTGAAAACAAAATTCCAAAATTTTATATATCCTTAAAATCAGAATAAAAAAACATATAGATATGAAAAATCATTTGATGCTTCTCATAAGGAAAATTAAGGTTGGCAGGCGAAAATCAACAACGGTTAGTGGTTACATCAATTTCAATAAGATAATTAAATTTAACATAAAATATTGGTAAAATAAATAAAATATGCGCGGAAGCTAAAAAAGAAAATATCAAAAGTTGGGTTGTTTTGCATTATACCTGAATCATATTGATATAGCTCAGTTGTTTTCAGATTACAAGATAGCATCAGCAACTTTTTTTCTCAACTTAGCCATTCGCGTATCTCTTTAAACAAGCAAACCTCAATGATAACCTCCGAAAGTCATGTACCCTGTATATAAACTGAATATTCAATTCAATTTCTCATACTAAGTATGTCTGTATTATCTGTAAACTCATTTACTTTGCGATGTAGAGGCTGGCGCATTATACATTTCCATTACGGTACAATGCTCAACTTGCCCCGGATTCGGGTTACAGAGTTGGAACGCGCCTTTTGTGCTTGCGCAGCAACCATTGTGTGCTGTGTGTGCCTTCGCGATGTGTTGACATTGTTACTCTATCTCTTAGAGGTCTGTGGTTCTGAGTAGAGCACAGTTAATTTGTTGCCCAACTGTGAATGGTCTCACCGAGCCCGACTCTAATCGCCAAGGCTGCGGAAAAATTCAGGCTCCGCAGGATTCGAACAGAGGACTTGCTTAATGCAAGCCTAGCGCTTTCCCAAGTGCGCTACGCGGCTTCTTTCATATGAAGTACAGGGTTAGGCAATAGATACTGGTGGTTTTCAGTAGACCGAAAAACAAAAAACATGCGATTAACAAACAACATCAGTACAGCATTAACTTTCTTAAAGTGTGAAATGTTAAGTGCTTTTTCGTATTTTGCAATAAACCAAAGGTGTTTGCTGTTGAAAATTTAAATTATAAATATAGTTATCCCCTTCCTCTATTTTTTAATTTTAAATTTTAAGCTTTTTATTGTTTTCTTCGATTATACTCGACATATATTTCGTTTTAATTATAATTATTTTTAGCCTGATCGTATTGGACTCTTCATTTAGCTCTGTTATTATCTCCTGTACTTCGTCACCTTTATTCGTTATCAACACCACATCATCCGCAAACCTTAGATTGTTTAGTTTTTCTTCGTTTATATTGAACCCTTTGTCCACATAGTTTATCTATCTTAAAGACAGTAAGGTGTGGATCTACAAAGATGACCCAACTTCGGTGACGCCTAGAAAACAGCGATCAACGAAGAAAGTGATGTTTGCTGTATTCTTCAGGAGCACGGGATTGGTAAAAGCTGTTAGGCTAGAACATCAGAAGACAGTAACAGCAAACTGGTATACCACTGTCTGTCTTCCTCAGGTGCTAGAGGAGCTTAGGATAAAAGGTTTATTCTTACATCATGACAACGCTTCTTCTCATACCGCAAAATGAACAGCAGATTACTTGAAAGAAAATAAAGTCAAGGTTATTCCACATCCACCCTATTCTCCGGATTTAGGGATGTGTGATTTTTGGCTTTTCTTTAAATTGGAAAAGCATGTAAGGGGGCGTCGTTTTAATTCTGTAAAGGAGATTGAAACTGACGTTATGCAGCTTTTTAACACCTTAAAACCAAGTGACTGGCATTTTGCCTTTGAAGAGTTGAAACGAATATTACAAATATGTATCGACTTTAAAGGGGACTACTTTGAACATAAATAAAAGAAAAAGTGAACTATTGTTAATAGTTACTTTGTATCTCACAATATATAGAGTGACTCTCGTATTCGACAAAAGCCAAGTAGATTAAGATGTTGTAGTCTGTGTTTCTTCTATCTACATTTTCAGTTATTTTTCCTTTACGATTTTTTCTCCGTGGGAAAGTTTTTTCTTAGTACTTTTAGGTTTTGCCGTTATTTACTATTGTTGTTTTTATTATTCCTTTTCGGTGTCCATTTTTAGTGTTTGTTTTATTATTCCATTTAATTCTTTGTATTTATCGGAATTTATTTTTCTACTGCAGCTAGTTGTATTCTTTTTTTTATTGGTTGTTTAGTTTCTTTACTTATTTATTGTATTTGTTGTTTGAGGTCAGCAATTACATTCTAAATTTCACTTGGTAGTTTAACCTTTGGGCGCATTATAATTTGTTTTTGAGCTACAGCCATTGAACTAAGGCCGCACTCATACCCACCTTTGGATTTAAAAATGAAGGCGCTTGAAGAGCAACGTGTTCGCATAAAATTTTGTTCAAAACTTGGTAAAAACTTTATGGATATGTTCGACATAGTGTATAAGCCGAAGGCAATACTGTGGCTGGTTTTGAACGAACATCCACATCATTAGACGACGATTACGTGAACATACTTGTAGTTCGTGCAAGGATTCGTAGAAGTCGCCGTTTAACCATCCGAGAAGTTTCTGAGGAAGTAAATACGTATCAGCACGCATCATGCTATCCGATTTTGAGGGAAAAAGTTGAGTTGCCTGGCGTCTTCGCAAAATTCGCCATGCCATGCGTCATTCCTTATTCGCCACTATCTAGCCAAACACAAAACAACCGTTGTGCCCCAACCACCCTATTCCCGGATTTGGCTCCCGCAGACTTCTCTCAGTTTTCAATGTTAAATCCTGAAAAGAACGCAATTTTCAGACCATAGAAGAAATTCAAGAAAATTATACCATAAGAAATGAAGTTTTTGTAGAAAACGTTCGGTCTTTTATCTAACACACCTAGTATATAGGTTCTTCTTGACATTACCTTCGCTTGTTAAATTATTCATATGATTTCGGACTTGCTTCTCCCATCTTTCGTTATTCTACTAACCAAAAATCTACTGATGCATGCCTTCATCATGTTTTGTGACAGACCATTACTTTTGTTTTTCTTAACTGAGATCCGAGTTAATTTTGATGATATAGGAACCACGGAAAACGTTGCATAATTTATTGCCTGTTAAGTATAGGTATTAGGCAGAAAACATACATTAGTTTGGGGAAGCTCGTCTTCTGAAATTCGTCACACAGTTTTAGTGTCTACTTGCGGTAGTTGACAAACGGCGATTAGTGGCTGTCAAGTTGACAGTTGTGGGAGAGAATTGACAGGCGAAGCAGAGTTAGTGGATTCCTTAAGCTTCTTAGGGCTGGTCATCGATACTACAAGTACAACGACAAAACAGATAAGTGAATTAAAGATAATCTGATGATATTTCGCATATAACTAAAATAAGAACAGTATGTACCCATTAGAAATATTTGGTATAAGTTTAGTGGAGTGCCCCGTTCGAATATTAGTGATTAAATGAATGAATGTCCAACTTAATGCATAAAACGATTGTTATCAATAAAGTTAGCTAAAGGATTTGCTTCTTTCATTTTCGTTTTGGGAAGGTTCAATAATTGTATTGTAGATATATAGTGAAGTTATAAGTTTCTTTACCTATATCAGTGTGCTTGAGTTAAACTTGTTGGCGCTCACCTTTTAACATCTTAGTAATTAAAGAATTCGCCACGTCTTCACTGTAGCTAGAGACGGGCCTCAAGTACACTCTTATAGCGATCAATTTTTGAAGTTAAAATATAGAACGCTGACCTAAAGGTAAGTGACAAGCTAACAATTTGAGTGACTTATAGCTGCATTCATAAATTAAGAACTAGAGGTGAACGGGTGAGTGAGTAATCACTCACGTCACGCATGCTTTAAACACTCGCGTTCAACCACCCTCAAGCTCACGTTCACTCACGTTCACGGCGTGACCCTCCACTCACGACGTGACCCGCAGCTTTTATTTGAAAATTCAAATTCAGATAGAACAGAATGTTGAAATTTAAAACCAATAGAACTAAAAACACCAAAATAAATATGTTTTGCCTGTGAAAGAATTTACGTGATATGTTGCAATCAGAATAGTAGACATAAAAAGAAATAAATCAAAATTAACTACAATAGCTTACAACAAGGGATAACTTCTGCTTTCTCGCAAAAACATTTCTTGCAATTGTCTTCAAAGACATTACTTTTAATACTAAAAGCTGTCCCTTACTGATTCGAGTACAAGACGGTATATGTTGCTAGGCAACACTTTTAATTCTTAGTTTTAAAAATACTTTTACGTAAAAGTAAGTTCTACTTGGTCGCCTATAGACGCAGAGACGCACACACGCGATTGACTGTAAACACAACATTCACAATACAACACAGGTGCGAAGCTCTGTCGCTGCAGGCTGCCACATTGGTGGGCAACGGGGGAACGGGGCACCCTGCAGTCGTTTATTCATTACTAAATATTTAAGATGAAATTAACGCGAAACGAGAATCACGCCTTGGAAATTTTCATTCACGTTCACAGCCCGATTTTCAAATATTACTCACGTTCATTAAGACACCCGCAGTGAACCAGCGTGACCCGACTATTTTCACGTCACGCGTCTATCCCTATTAGGAACTCTTCCATAGCCATACTAGATGACTCATGATAATAGCTATTTTATCAATTAAATCAATAACAAACCCTTAATGAAAGAAGAAAGTTTGCTAGCTAGACGTGTTTTTTAAGAAAAAGTAACTTAATTTAGATGGCACCTACTAAGGACCATTTTGCCATTAAATAGTAAATTTAATTACCAATCTAATGCTATCCATATACACTATAGTTATTCTTTATTTAAAACTAAAAATTCTTTAATTAATATTTTTTAAAGATATTTTTGTGTAAATGTGACAACACTGTTGTATGTAGTGCGAGTCGTAGATTCCGAAAAACATAAAATATACAGGGTAACCGATTTAAAAATCAAAGTTAGTGTTATTTCCCGTGAAACCGGAAGACGGGAGTAGATCAAAACTCCAGAAACGTTGTGTGATTTACACCCTAGACAGTGGAAAAAGTCCGAAAAACATATCAAAATATTGATCGCTTTACAAAATTTATATTTAATTTGTTATTTATTAAATAAATCTCAAATAATCATGTTGTTCTTTTACTGCATATATTTATCCTTGCACGTTTTAATAACTATTTTTATTAATCTATAAATAATCTCATCCCTAAGGATTAATTTTCACAAACAAATTATCTGTCATTAGATGTAACCACCACAATATATCACTTAAACAAAATTAAAACGTAGGCCCCATGCATTTTTTGAGTTTTTTTATATTCCTCGTTAAATTTTGCGAAGTAAATCATAACTAGTAATTTTTGGATTAGGCACTTCGTTTTTGAGATATTCTTGTGCACTAACGTAAACATCCACACAATTTGTTAAACAGTTTAAACGTTAAATATTATTATTAAAGAAAAATAGACAATAAGAAAATAACAAAAGAGTTAAAAATAAAATAGCTACTTAAGATACAAGTGCTAAAAGTGCTCGTTTAGTGGACGAAACATGAAAATTATGAAACAAAGCCATAGGGGTAGGCTGACTAGCACGAGTTTGCATACAATAATTTTTCTACGACCTTAAATTTACTGTTATTAATTCATAAATATTGATTTAACAAAGGTTTACATTTTTGACAGTTACAATTTGTCATAATAAGAAAGTGGCAGTAGACAAGTAGCTGACATTGATAACTATCTCTGCAGCTGGTAGTTGCCATAGTTAGTTGTCAAAAGTAATTATTTATAGTATTAATTTTACTTTCTTTATTACATAATGCTTTAATTATTTAAAACAGTTTACCTCTAACGAAGAAGCAACTAGAGTAACTTTATAACTTCGCTTTCAGTTTAAAAGACGTAAATTAAGAATCACCTGATTTTACTTTTAGCACGCTGATCTATAATATGTCATTTTTAGTTTGACAAGCTATTGGTAAAAAGCCTACTATTAGTAGCGTTCCTAGAAAATAGCTATTTGTGCAACAAGTGCTAAAAGTGGATGTTTATGCACGAGACATGTTATAAAACTCTGCCTTCGGTTTCGTTTCATAATTTTCATGTCTCGTGCATAAACACTTTTAACTCGAGTTTGTACACAATATTTTTTCGACGGCCTTAAATTCACTGTTATTAATCCATAAATGTCGATTCAACCAAGGTTTGCATTTATGACAGTTATAATTTATGTCATAGTAAAGAAATTGCATTGACGGCACAGGTGACTGTTTCTGCAGCCGATAGCTGTCAAAGTCAGTTATCAAAGGTAATTGTAATAGGACACATTTGACTTTATTCATTACATAATGCTTTAATTATTTAAAAAACACTTTACTTCTAATGAAAGAAGTAACTAGAATAACTTTATAACCTCACTTCCAGTTCGAAATTCTACAATCAACACCAGCTGTTTACTTTTAGCACATGGGCTAAAAGTAAACAGCTGTTCTCTGAATGTCATTTTTGGCAGTGGTCTAGCGCAGAACTAAAGCCCATTTGGATGCCACTACTGCGCAGAGAATTACAAAAATAGTCTACTGCGTATACAGCGGTAAGATATATATATAAGTTTACAACTAAAATATATAACCGCCCAGGTGGCCTAGTGGTTAGAGTGGCAGACTAATAATCACAGCGATCAGCAGTCCCGGGTTCAAACCCCGGGGAAGGCACAAATTTACGTAGAAAAACGTATAATATCAGTCCTTTTCAGGACTAACCAGGAACACCTGAAGACGGGAGTAGATCAAAACTCCCGAAACGTTGTGCGATTTACACCCTAGAGAGTGGAAAAAGTCCGAAAAACATATCAGTAAACAGCTGATTTCACTTTTAACAGGCTGATTTATAAAACGTCACTTTTAGTGACACAAGCTACTGCTAAACGGCTTACTTTTAGTAGTGGTAGTAGAAAAAACATATTATTCAATTTATAAACGCCCAATTTAAGATCTTCTACATTTTTGTAAATCTTTAAAAACCACAAAAAAATTTAAAAATGTGTATCTGGTTAAGCTGCATTTTCTGAAAATCGGCTGTAAGACTATTTTCCTTAGTTTCTTAAATAAATAAATTTAGTTTTCGAATAAATAGGGAAGTGTATATATTTATCTCAAAAACGGATATGTCGAAAAATTACTAATAACAATTTCTTTTTAAAATCTTTTTAAAAAGGCGAATTTATAATAAATATTCTCTCAAAAAGAAAGCGCATCGGCGTACGTTTTTATTTTGCTCATGTGATTTATCTAAAAAAAATCTACGCCCCTGGATTTCGTCAATTAATTCAAATTAGTCTCATTAAATGTATATTTGATTAGACATTTGAGTGCATCAAATATCAATTTCTGTTCTAGTTTCTGACAAACCTTCAAAAACGTCTAAATGTCTTGTAAATATAGCGCTGTAATAATTTTTGAACATAGAATCTCCAGTTTTCATTTGTAGTCGTGTTGTCGGAGCTAACGTCTGATTTTTGAAAAGGAAAATTGATATTTTAATAAATCAGTATAATTATATTTTTCAGCATTAGCTAATCTTACACGGAAATTGATAATTTCATTTCCATTAATTTAAATTTTAAATTTCGGATTTTAGTATTCATGCGTTTAACATTTAAATCTAATACGTCTGGATATGTATAAAAATAGCAATTTCAGTTGTTATTAACGTTTTGCGATTTAACTTACAGATTTGCTATTCACTGGAACAAGCAACTGCCTCATTACAAAGTAAAACAAGAGTCTCTTTTGGAAAACTGCACGTTGAATTTATTCAACGAATTTCATTCGAGCATAAAATCGTTACATACCAAACACTTAATTTTTATGTTTTAACAATATTTAAAAAGTCAAATACATAGTGAAATCTCATTCTAGCTCAATTCCGCTTGCAGATTAGTCTTAATCTCGCGCTTTCGAAACTCAATTTTCCATTTAACGCGAATTTTGATTTAATCTTTCGCCTACATTCGCGTTTAATCTCGCTTACCTACATCGCGGGCCATTGTTCGCAGTCGCTTCATCTTTGTAAACCCAAAGATCTAGAATTCAGTCCAGGCTTGTCTCTTATTGAAGTTCATTATGAGAGGCGTGTACACTTCTTAGCGAATTTTCGGAGCAAATTTTCTCCTAATGTACAGCCTGCATTCCCAACGGAATAAATTCATTGTTTTATTCTTGACAATTAATTATTGTCCGACTCTTTTCCCTGCTTTTGAGTCAGCTAGATTTAATGCACTTCACTTAATTAAGCTGCGAATGGCTTTTAACGAGCATTTTAAAGTTTTAGCGAGAGAATAATTGAGTCTTTATCCCGCAGTTCGCAATTTCACATTTCATTTAGAAAACATTTGCTGGACAGCGTATGTGCTCTTTGCGTCCATCCCGGTTAAACGAGCTGGAAAATTTAGTGTCAACGCGTCATGCGTGCAAACATGAGCCAGATGCGCTCTCAAAATTTCTTTAATTGTTTTTAGACAATGTCGCACGGGTTCTAATTTTTAGGTTAAGCGCTAGGTCGGTTGTATAATGCGGTTTAGTTTTTTTTAATAAAAAACTAGCTAGATAGTTTTTATCATTCATGTGAAAGTTGTAAAATTTAAAGGTACGATGCTTGCGTCAAGCAAACGACGGAGGTGAAATGATTTCCAGTTATTTACTTTTTACATATCTTTAGTGGATTCATGTTAAATGTAATATCGATGTGATAATTATGATTTCAACTTTAATTGATCAAAGTTTTGCTAGGTAAACAGCAGCTGCTTTTATACACTGCTCAAACAATTAAAGGATATTCCATAACACTTTAAATGTAAAAATAATTGTTGATGTTACTCTAACTGCCTGTTTGTAAAAATAATATTTTTATGAAATATCCTTTAATTGTTTTGGGCAGTATAGAAATAATAAGTATTTTGGAACTCTATATATAAACACATCACTGATTGTAACGCATGAGACGTATTGCACCTATTTATGGAAAAACAATAGAGAAACCTAACGGGATTTAAAATTTTCAAAATTATATGACATTTTGTTAAGATTGATAAGTTTAGGAGAATATTAAGTCATAAAGTTATTAATTAAGCATGATTTTTGGTTTTAAATATAAATAAAAGTAATTTTGTCGTAAACATACTTTAATTTTAAATTGAAAAAATGGTAATTAAACGTTTCGCCAGTTATATTGGTTTCATCAGTAATTTAATAAGACAAATATAAAATTTGCAATATTTAACAAATATAATGAGTAGTATAAATTTGGAATGTAGTTAACGACATTAATGCACCTACTTCAAAATATGTTTAGTCATGTTTATGCTAAATTCCCCCCCCCCTTCCCGAGCTGTTCCTGAAAATGGCCACTCTTTTGTTATAATTACATTTTCGCACAATTGTGGCCCAATTAATTAATAACTTGACAAATATTATGCTTGAGCATGTCGATCGAATGCGGATGGTTTGCGTAGACTCTGTTCTTTACAAAGCTCCAAAGGAAAAAGTTTGGAGATCGTATGATTTTGCTGAGCAACTGATGTCACCATGTTAAGAACTAACGCTGTCGAGAAAAATGGTCAGTAATACAACTATTGTGTCTCTTGCCATGTTTTCTCGAAGTCCATGTTCTTTAATCAAAACCATATTGGCATCCTCGTTTTCGCTGAAAGAGTGGCCATTTTCAGAAACAGATGAGTGGAAGGGATTTCGCAGCTACTACACGCCGAATATTCCCATGTCTCCTACTTTATGCTAAAATGAATAAACTAGAAATATTCTGAAAATTATAAATTAAATGCAAAAAACAAATGCTCAAGTACAAAATGGGACACTTATTATAATTAGAATATTTTTCTACTGCTTTTATTTGCATTATGAGAATACATACCTAGTTATTTAATTTTAGTCTTTATTCTTTGAAAAATTCTTTCTGAAGAAAATATTATGATCTATATATGGATATATGCATTTAATTTGCTTGAATCTTGTCTGTTATCAAAATTATATGCTACATAACAATGCTCAAATATTTACTCTTTTAAATCTCAGATTGATGTAATCTCTAACATTAATGGTTACACGTATACTTCTTTCATTTTATTAAATAACCCGGTGCGCCAGTTATACTTTGTTATGTAATTGTATATACTAGCTCAGTAACTAATTTTAAAACATGAATCTTTCTTTAAGGTTGGGACATGCATTTTATAATTGTAATAGATTTGTAACAACTCTTTTCGTTCAAACTTAATACTGTTATATAGATTTCTTTAATATAAAGTGTAAGTCGACAGTGTCTTACCCTCCGAATTTTATAGCAGTTGTTAATATCATTTATCATCTAATTTCAGATAATTAGGAATTGCATGAATTAATTTATCACATGTTCTGCTACTTTGAAGTTTTCTAAGACAGCTAAGGATTACACTCCTTCCATTATCTGTACCATAGTCGAGTATACTGACACTCCCATTATCAGGTACGTGTCAAATAATAACGCGTTAATTATTTGGCATCACTATAATGAGAAAATACCCAATTACTTATTCTCTTATACGCTGTAATTTATTAGAGCTTAAAAATGCGTGTATATTCCTTACTTATGAAAAATACACTTATTATTTTATTTTTCAATCCGAAATTTTACTAAGCATTACTATTTATCATAATATTCTTAGTTACTTTAAAATGTAGACACTTATTTATTAATTTAACATATTAAATAAAACTAAATACATTTTTACTAAAGAAAATATAAGTCTTCTTCACAATCAACATAATAACTTCTACGAGTGTACTATGCCTAAAATAAGTTACATCCAGCAATCCAGCTCCAAACTCAACTTATCCATCCAAATTCCACCTTAACGATCTTCCCTTCTTAATTGTATTTTAGCTTATTAAAGTTCTTTCCTTGCTGATAATCAAATTGTTTGTGCATGCCTTAGCTGCTTCGATGAACTACCACGTTATGAGAATTAACAGAAATAATGGCTCACTGTCACTTGCCAACGAAAAGAAGTTGTGTAATTTTAGTTCCATTCTAAATTAACGTTCCTAGTTTAGCTTTATTTATTAATTATAAGCGTTAATAAAAACGTTTTATTATTGTGCTAATCAATATGGGCAACTACCCCGTCTTTTAATACACAGAACACATATAGAATACACAGAACCATTGCAATATTCACACATATATTGAGATGGTCTTAAGCCCTGAACCGCACATCTAGAGCACAGCAAATTAATGAATAGGTCAATAAAGCTCAGAATGGGAGATAGAATTTAATGGCAACAAATAAAATAAAAATCAAATTTGAATAAGCAATCATATTGGCAAAGCAATGCCAGTAATAAGTATTAAATTCGTAACATAAAAGGAAAGGCAGAGTTCTAAACCTAATAGGAATGGGACCACAATATTTAATTAGTTTAGAATATTAAAAGGGGATGGTAAAATGCAAAAGCCAATCCATGTATTGGTAAATCGATTATGAAAAGAATGGTCACATGCTTGTCGAGGTAAATTGCAAGTCAGAAATCGTTGTATAAATTTCTCTTTGAGCATATTCTTAAAAGGTATAAAAATGAAGAAGGTAAAACAGAGTGCAAAGAGCACACAGGAATAAATCTGAAGGCAAATAAAGGGAAGAAAATAGATAATTAACATGCAAGATTAATTGAAAATCCGAACATTAATTTGATGCAGGAGTGGGAAAATGAAATGGACTTTTAATTGAACTCTGAAGTGTTTCTTGTGGAAGTTCACGAAAGGAAGAACTGATCAGTGAAAACGTAGTGAAAAAGGATTGTTAATAAGTGCGGGACACAGTGATGTGAAAGACAAAATTGACAAAATTAATGGAACAATTTAGTAGATAAGCAAAAGTTTGTAAAAAGATTAGTTTTAAGATGTTTAATTGTTAGAAGGAATTGTTTTGACTTATTTTATATTGATGTGCAATTGTTTTTAACAATTCGGGGAGACAAATAAATAAAAAATTGCTGGTGACAGCATTGCAATTGGCTGGTGTTTTAATTTAAAATTTAGTACCTTTTGCATACAGTTACAGCCTTAAAAATTTACCAGAGTGATATTTACGTGGTCGTGTTCACGCACAAATGAAGGCAAGAAAATCCAACGCCTAAAGTTAAGTTCCAACATCGGCTACCGATCCCGATCCTGCGGCAGAGCTCCAAGACACCATCTCGACCAATTTGAGGACATCCTGGACCGGTTCTGCAGTTCCAGCGATAGCAGGCGGGCCCTACGAGGTCTACATCAACACCGCACATCCGGCATCCGACTTCAAGAGAAGATCTGGGCACATTCTTGCTGCGGCCGAGGTTCGGACGGGCATGCAAAGAAGGTTTCGCAGGTTAGTGGTGAAGCCAATATAAATTATACCAATGTGTACCTGCTGAGAAGCTGCTTAAACGTCGCTGTATAACAGACCCAGGCGAATTATTTCCTTGTAAAAATTGAAATTGAAAAATCCAAGTGCAGAAGTGAGGTTAGCATCCTTCTTTGGCTTGGGATTAAAACAATCAAGGCGCGGTTGTTGCCTGAAAGAAACAAAAGATAGCTACTAACGCTACTAGAAAGCGGGAAATGATGAATTTACCTGTGAGATTTACTCATTGAGTTGTATTTAATTAACTAAAAACCACCAAACGACAATCACTTGATTGAACTTTCAGAAACGTAATTTCATTTAGATCTGATGTAGCATTTTAGCGGGTATCTGAACTACGTACATGGGCGTACGCTAGAATTTTCAAAAAAGTAATTGGGGACCCACACCTTGTGTTAAGATCTCTGCTTACCTGAGCTAGCCAACATTCATTTAATTTACAATTAGATTCTATCTAAAAGTAGGGGCATACGAGCATCAATTCAAGTCAAACATAAAGTAACTCACAATAATTATCCCTGAGCGTTTCATAAATCTGTAATATTTGCTGAACCCAAAAGAAATTTATGTTAGCGATGGAAGGCTCTAGCTAGATTTTATTTTAAATATTAATTAATTATATAGTAAAGCCGTATAACCATCACAGCAATATAATGACCAACAGAATAGTAATTATTGCAACAAGGAATTACAGTAATTAATCATAATTCTAGTATTTTTGCAGTGGTTATTTCTGTACTGTTAGTAAATATATAATATCCAACAGAAGAATAATTATTCATTTAATGAGAATGCATTTCTTCTTTCTTCTAAATAATATTTACCATTCAATCATTACAAGATACCACCACTCATTGTGATTGTACTGGTTTGCTAAGCGAATTTTGAAGATGTCTGTGATTATTGCGTCGAATTACTCTCTCAGCCCTAGTATGATAACATTTTCTGATTGCTGTCTTTTCAAAAAAGGGTGATATTAGTAACTTTGTTAGCTTTATCAATATTTTGACTCTTTGAACTTTGAACCACACTAATACTTTGTAAGAAACTTTAGCCCACAACCCTTAATCACCTAGAAATCACAAGACAACATATATTTTCTAACGGCGAGATAACCGTTCAATAAACTAACTTGGAAAAATCTATTGGCAGCTTTTTACAGCATTTATCCTTTACAACCGGTCTTGCTATGTTAGTGAAATAAGCAGAACACCGAGTTATTATAAAAACTACCATCAATTGCAAATAGAAGAAATTTCGTTCGGTTAGACTTGTATCAATTTTCATCGGATGTTGGCGACAACCAGACACTTCCTAGCGATGTCTCCTTACTCCTTGGCTTACCTTCACTTTCTAATGTGTAAACAAATCGCTGCCGGTAATTTATATACGTTGTCTTCTCCTACAACACGTTAATTTCTAAGCTTATTCCGAAACGATGGTGGCCTTCGACCCTGGGTTCGATAGAAGATGGTAATGGTAATGACACGTCGCGCTTTTAATTTCAAAACTGACCCGAATAGCAATAACTAGATACAGGATGTTATTTATACGCAACCAATTAGGCGTTTGCTGTTTTTGCAGGACTCTGAGAGAAACCTGCGGTAGGCAAATGTGTAATTTTGGGAAGATGCAATTAATTGTTTCTAATGGCTTCATTAGCTGCTGCTATTGAATTATTATTCAGCTTAAATTAAAAGTTTTGCTGTTTTCAATTTGTAGTTGTAATATTATACTGCATATTCTAATGATATCAGAAGACACGGTAATTGGTTAAATAATCGTCGTCTTTTCTCCGATATTATTCAAATTACGAAAATTTCTTAATGGATTCATATTTCTGAGGAACTATAAAACCGATTCTAGGGATGTCTCCACTGCATAAAATTAAAATAAAACATATGTATTCCATATACGTCAGCTGAGTTAGGCATTCCTAGGTTTTGAGAGTGTCTTTGATTAAATACACTAAATTGCATAAGATATTTTAGAAACAGTAATAAAATTTCAATGATTCGAAGATAATAATAGATAGATAAAGATATATAGCAATGGTAATGATACAATAAATAAATATTGTTGCAAAAAGAAGGGGAAATAAATCAATATTAAAATTTAGTTTCTCTAACCCTTTCTGACCCATATCCTAACGCTCGTAAAAATTACGACTACTCGACTCGAATTTTCGTATGTTTAGTATTATTCGTTGAATAATGTTTGTAGATGTAAGGTGCATGTTAGACTTTTTTGTGTTTTCTAGCTTTTGGTCTATATGTGTTAATATCAACGTTTTTAAAAAAATGGCGTACACTTATACATATACTTACCGATCTAATTTTAGTTATTTCATTAGTGCATTACGTTATAAAGAAGGCGTCGAAATGGTACAAAACGAGGCCACTGTTTCGAACTGAATTGCAAAAACTTATATATGAAGAAGATGATGAATTGGAATATGCTGATGCAGTTACAAATATTGTAGATAATATTGAAATTAAACATTATGTAAATATCGACAGTGAAAATGGAGAGAAATGCCTGGATCCCCCAGATTCACTAGGCAACCACAATTTCTAATGAAACAATTGATTCTGAGCCAAACGACTACCAGGCAAAGCACAGAAGAGCGAAGATATAAATCAAAGTGGACAAAATGGACATAATTCACGGATTCAGTATTTTGGCTACAGACTACTAGCTCATAGTTGTACTGGCGCTGTGAATTTTTGGTGTGCTAAGGTTTCCATCAAGATTGTTGGTGTTGATATACTACATTGCTGGTGTTTGTTATACTGCTTAGAAATATTATAGACCCTCGGGACATGAAAACCATATTACGCCCGTTATCCTAGGCCAATAAGCAAGATTATGGTTCCACAATGAAATAAAAGCATTTGATTCACTAATATTTCTGTAACGTTAGTTAATGTACTATTTTTTATAATTTCTTTCTTCTAATATATGTATTGATTTGCATAAATATTTCAGAATTACACTATTTTCAACCAATTTAAATTTTTTGCTTTTACTAGAGTTTTATTGGTCTAAAATAGGACAACTCGATTTTATCTATTTGTCAATATCCATATAGCGTAGATACTGCATTATAAAGATCTTTCTGAAAGATACATAGTTTAGTTCCGATTATGCAATCAATTTAAATTTAACGGATGTAGATGTAGAACTATTACAACTTAATTGTCTACTTTTACCTATTAGTTTTTACGTGAACAGGAAACAATATTCAAGTTAGGCACAAGATTTAAAAACAAATAATGTAAATTGCGTTTCCTTAAAAAAAACTTTGGTTATGCACCTTTCATTCTGTGGCATTTGAAAAACAGATTTAATGATATGACCAATCTAAACATTTTTAGAACTCTGACAATAAAATAATCTACATCGATTTTTAGGCGTAAAATAACCGTACAGGAACTGACTCGCAGTGCAGCTTATCTTAATCGCTATGTGTTACATCCTAGTAGGCGTCGTTGCATCCGTTGGACCCTACTTCGCCAGAATTGGCAGAGTAGAAAGCGCGCTTCTTACATACGTGTGCACTATTTCCATTGCCGAAACAAGCAACTTTTTACGACGAGCCTGAGGGCAGCTAGCGGTTGCCTTCTGCTAGGAAACGATACAGGCAGATAATTGCATAAAGAAATAAATCTGCATCCGGATGTGCCGAAACGACGAACCACATCTAGTGGGCCAAAGGGTGACTCACGGTTGGTGCAGTCGTAGAAAGTTTTTGTCGATCTTATGGCCATCTGAAGTGCCCTGGGAGGCGAGGGAACTAATATTGTTAGCAGTGCAAATAAAACTTTCACATGGTCTTGTTCTGTCACACTTATTGCCGATATAATAGCTTTAATGAGGCACGCAATTAGCGCTTATTGTTTATTTTCTAAGGTGTTCTTGGGAAAATGGCAAATTGGATCTTGGCGATATAAAAATGATAATTAATTTAAGACGACTCTGTAGCGCAAGAAAGCTTCTTTGTCAATGTATAATAAATAATTTTTGGTTACTTACGTTTGATACAAACTTATTTCCATTGGTCTTGTTAATGTAATATACCAATTTACTTTTTTAGTGTATTCTACAATAAATTAAAAAATAAATTGCATAATAATTAAAATTGTCTCATGTGGGAATTAACATCTCCAAATATCATGCATTTAAATGGAAAAGAAATTTCCTGCCTTTCAACAACAGGAAAAAATCAGAAAGCGAAGCCTGCAGGATACTGTGTCGAAAATTACAATCATCGTTGGAACACCGTTTCGAAGAATTAACGTTGCCACCCGTTCTTTGAACAATTAAAGTTTAAAACACGGAAATGTTATATCCACTTTGCAAGAGATTTACACAATTTTGTTGAATTGTTGCTAATTGGCTTCTGATTAGTTCTTATCTAGATTTCTATTATCTACAGGAAAACAATTTGTTTTTATATTAGAGTGTATGTATGTTTAAGTGGTCCCATATTAGTTATACGTAAAAAATGAACCGATGAAACTGTCTCTGTCAAAAATGTCACCTTCAGTAAAATATCATCTACTAAAACCTATGCTACAGGGATCATACTTCTTATTCGCACGTCGGTCTGATTGGTTTACTCTTTTGTTTTATAATCGAAGTACTACTTAGATTCAAGAAAGTCAACTATGGACTAACCTCTAGTATTAAATTAATTTCCATATTTTTACTTCCCTTGTCTAAAAGACAGGGAAAGTATTGTAATCGCGAAAAAATTACTTTTCAAGATTTCTTTACGTATCAGGGTCCCTGGATGACGAAAAACAGGTTTTCTCAATTCCTTCTGTCTGTCCGTCTGTCTGTTGGCTGTATCGTTCAAATACTATTTGTTGGGGGAAGTCGATATAATGTATGCGGATTATGTGTCTACCTGGCATAAAACCTAAAGCTAGTGAGTATTTTTGCTTTAACTAGGAAATAGTGATAATTTACACATAGCTCAAGCTTTACTCTTGACGAAAATGGTTAAAAAAATACAGGGTTAATGTTGCAAATAGACAAAGATGGCCAACAATAAGAGCGTTGTTTTTAATGCAGCAGTGTTGCCACAAAGGAACCAACGGGCGAGTTGCGCGCGGGCGGCTGCCAAGCGTTGAAATCGCAGTCGTAAGCGCTGCAATCGCACCGAGTTCGAATCCCATTGCCTTTAATGTTTTTTATTTGCAAATTGATCTAATTCTCATTATCAAGTGTTTCCTTTTATTGTTTCAGTATTATTATGAACGTTAAGCTATTTTTACCGCTAGCTTTTTTTGATTTTTCACAATATTTTGTGTCACAACTTCTACTTACGAGGAAAGTTCTGAGTAAATCATTTTACACATTTAATTTTTTTTTTTTTGGTTTGACCTATATATTTTCCTTCCAGTTATTACAATTTATTTGATGTACAATTACTTAAGTTTTTGTTTTGTTTTTAAGTTGTTAAAAAATGTATGACAAATTTTGTTATGATTTTTAAAACTTGTCTGAAAATGTTATTTTTTAAATTATTTTCCTAATTGTATAGACATTTTAGGAATAAATGGCAACGTTATTATAGTTGGTATACTATTTATTTCATTACCATTAAAATCATTTAGTAAGCAATTTGATTGTAAATTAAAAGATTTATTTAATTATATTTTTTTATTCTATGTATTCTATTATTGTTTATATTAGTACTAATAAATTTAAAGTTTTTCTGTAACATATTTGTAATTGTATTTAAGTTTTATGATTTTTTTATTAAAGTGTTATTGCTCTGTCAAGTAAGTTATTAATTAAGCTTAGTTATATCACAGTCTATATACAAAACAACTTTTCTATCCACTTGTCAAGTTATGAATAACTTGATCCGTTGTCAAAGTGACAACAATATCCCGGGATATTGTACACTATTACTCTTAGGTATAAACTATTAAAGTCGAAGAGTGAAATTACAATTATTATTCAGTATAAAAACATCACAAAGAATTAAATAGACAGTGCTAATTTTCTTAAACTCGAGGAATTATCTTAGCTAATCATTCTCCTCCGATTTTAAGATTGAAATTTATATTTATTTTCTAATATTTTTTGAGAATACAATTCATTTATAACGTGACACTTTTTAAACTAATTGGAAGCATAAAAACCCTTAGATACATGTGTACCACAGCTGTGATACAAACGAAAAATTTGTATCACTTTATTGTGATCTTTTGCTACGCAAAAGTGTGAAAATGTTGGTTACCCTGCTGTCAATTTTAAGTCTATGTCAAATTCGAGGTTAGCAGGTTAGGTTTTCCGTCAGTTTGGACACAAACTGGCACACACCTAACCTGCTAACCTCGAACTTGACATAGACTTACAATTGACAGCAGGGTAACCAACATTAACAGTTCTTCAATTCATGGTATTCTCTCACTAAATACAACTGACGGTATGATTAGTAATCGGTGATAATCATACCACTTGTGGTATTATGGCTGACAATTCAGTTCGATTGTCTCATAGATTTTATATTTCAAATTTAGCAAGTACTCTATAATTAAAAAGATAATAAAACTATCCAGTTAAACAGAAACTTTTATACTATTGTTCAGGACAATTACACTGTTATACAGTTAAAGACGATTCAAGCCTTATAATCATTTTAGAGTCTTTGTGTTCAGTATAGCTAAATTAATTCTTTATTTTTATTTGAATTCTTAATAAATATTACTAAAATATGGATTATAAGTAAGAACATCTGGCTAACGTTGTGTTGAATTGGGGTACTAAATTCAATTTCATGTTTCACGGCTTGATTAATATGGAACTGAACCTTCAATTATATTGCTATTAATCTGTTTTTTAAGTTAGAAATTGCCCTATTTTGTATTATAATGTCAATAATTGCTAATATAGATAGCTCCTGAAAAATCAGGGGTGGATTCTTTTATCTAGTTACTTGATTTCTGAAAGATCCTTTATCTAATAGACGTGTCTGTCCGGGACGCTGTTTTGTCTGTCTGGGACGCTGTTTCAGCAGCCAAACCGTAAGAGATAGAGAAAAAAGTTATTAAAGTTATGTGTTTGGAATGGTCATGTCAGGTCAGGAACCGAATTTCAGTCTCTAACACTAATTATTATATTAATTATCCTAATCCTAACTTTTTAGGTTAGATTCTAGGCAAATTTTATCAAGGCGAATGCGACTGGTAGTTTGCTACCAACAATGACGTCATATACGTACGTGTTGAGAATACGCGTTCTATTTGCAAAACGGTCTTTTTTGTTTTATTAAATGAGACATTTGTCTCACTGGACTGCTAGTTGATCTTCTAATATTTTAAATCACATTCTCATAATTTACAATACTTATGTCAACCAACTATCCAAACAAATTTGAAATTCAAATGACAACTGCCCAATCTTTTCAATGGTACAAAACAATATTAAAGACACAGTAAGTAATTATTTCTTAATTAGTTCACCTTCTTATTATCTTTATTTCATTTCTAGTTATGATTTTTAATAAGAAATCACCCACATTTTATTTGGTTCACACAAGGTTCCAGATGGCAATCTCCTTTTGATCTGCGAATTGACCCTTTCAAGCACCTTCTTGCAATGCACTGTTCGCAGGCAGACAATACGTCCCACCCGTCCAAGATCAGCAAACTCCAATTTTTCTACAGTACTCAGCAAACAGATAACCTGCAGACATACACCTGCTACAGTAAACTACCACCCTCCTGGAATGTTTTTCTTTTCTCCGATGATACTTCGTTGGATATCTTACTCAGCAACAAACCGCCTGACAGGATCCAATTTGATTAATGTAATATATCAAATGTAATTTTTCCAATAAAGTTGACCCAGCACATTTCCTCAATGATTCACTTGTATAGAACAATTCTGCTATCCATTAGTTTTTACCACATACCAATAATCTTCATTAGTTAAGTCTTCACTTCTTCTTGTTATGTATTAAAATTCTATTTTATTTCACCACGTAGATTTGTACATTTCTTAATAAAAGCAGGGTTATATTAAATATTTTTAATCAGACCAAAATCGTTTTTCTGCATTTTTACAAAATTTGTTATTCTCAATAATGAAAAACAAATTTTCTTAACGATATCATATCCCTGTTTATACACTCTAGTTTTATCTACTTGAGTTAAACCTACAATTTTTTTTTAAATTTCAAATTAAGTACCTATTTGTCATTCGTTTTCAAACTTTAATTTATTCAATTATATCATTTTCAAATTGACCTGTTTTCCAAATAGCTATTTTCCATACACATTTCCACCTTATACCTGAATAAATCCTAATTATTTTTAACCATTGTAATCCCTTAACTTTAATAAATTTGATTCTAACACACATTTAGGGTTGTATTATAATAATATATTATGTGGATAACATCTCTTTAATGTCGATGTGTATTTTAAAATAAATTAATATTCTTTCACATTTGTAATAATTATTAGCATCCTTTTATGGCGTCTTTAATCGATTGTTATCAGTTATTATATTAAGTGCAAGAGTCAGAATGCCAAACGAGCCTAACTAGGTCTTCCAGCAGAAAATATATTTGAAATTGTAATTCGAGCAAATTGCAGGCTGAGGCCACATATGCATGCCAACAGAAATGAATTATTCAGCGGATTTTTATGGCAGCGCATGATCTTGAAACTAGAAAGTGATTGCAACGAACGATTAATTCGAACACGAAGCACGACGCAAATGCGGTAAATCACGAACGGCACTGAAAGCAAAAGGAGAATTATGCCTTAATTTTTTCCAGCCGAAGAAAGTAGGTGCTCGAATATTCGCAGGCAAAACCGCAGATCGTGGATCAATTAGAAATGTCGCAGTTTTTGTAGAAATCCGAAATCCGGCGGAAAAAACGGCGCGGCGCCTAATTAATGGGCGAGGGAATTCCCCGCTCGCGCGATTACCGAACCTTAGGACGCCATAAACACAATTATACAAAGACAGTAATAGCTTGCCACTTTCTCCCTTGAGATTTTAATGGATCAGTATGCAAATTCATTTGTTTTTTGAAGAGGTGCGTTGAATAAATTTTAATATAGCCTAAGTGTTTGTAGTAATAATAAAAATGAACCTTTCTTTCGTATTGCTGACAACAAAAGTGTGAGATGCGAGAAATTTCCCCCGGTTTCTAAAGAGCGACGCAGAGGCCAAGACAGGACGATAATGCAACTGAGAAATATACACGGCTATGCAGGTTGTTTTTGTATGGGGAGCACGGCTTGTTCAAGTGAAAGTGGTGAGTGTGTGAAAGTTTAACTCTCCAGCATGGCTTCCTTGGATGCTCCAGTCGGCCTCTGGCGTCCAAGGCTGCCTGTGATGTGGATAAGTGGTTCGTGTTTTACTTACTGACATGACTAACACTTAAAAGCCAGTGATACAAAATTATTTCGAGGAACAATCGGTAAAATTTAGTTTCGGATTCAGTGCTAGTTTAACTTAAGGAGTGAGGAGACCACACGAGGGGCTTCCGATATTTAGGTAAATTTCCAAAGAAAACTGTAGCACTAACAACCCGCTTTTACTTTCTAAAGAAGGATAATGCAAACTCGTTTTATCAGGCTAAATTTGGTTTGGAATGAAGAGTCCTGGCTGCATTCTACCACGTAGAAGAGAAACTGCATTCGGTTAGAAATCGTAGAGGCCCGTAACTCACGCCGAATACCTACATATCCACAGCACCTGCCAAAGATTATACCAGAGCAAACACGAGTAACCGCAAGTGTCCTACATTCTGAAGCAGCCCGTGTCGTGATAATTCGTACGAGTGAGACTCAGCGAGATCGTAAACAAAGACACACGCAATGTGCTAAGAAAGTGACGTGAAAGCGCCAAGGCGTGTGAAGCAATAAGGAAGAAGCAGAGCAGTTAAATGGAATACAGGCAGAATGAGGAAAATACACTCGAGAGTGCTGGCAATCGTGACGAGTATCTTTCTAATTCAAGCTGCTGACCCTCCGTTCGAAAAGACGGGTCCGCTGCTGCAGCCCTCGGCTTACGAACTCAGGCCACCTAGCATAGAGAAAATCGAATTTTCCACTTCCAATAGAAACGAGAGTTCCGGGAAACCCCAAGAAGAGAATGTGGAAAGTCTCAAGTTGCTGCAGGATTATTTAACGCACGCTAATGGCGAGGCCAAAGACGAAGAAGCTGCGCTTCCGGACGAACAAAAATCCCAAACTGAGTCATCGGGGTATGAAGCAATCAACAAGTTCCTTAGCCGACAAGGAAAGACCGAGTACGCGAGGCTGTTGGAGAAGGATTTTGTGCAGCCGTTGCTGAGGTTGTACGAAACTGGCGACAAGCAGAACAGCAGCGATTTTCCCAACGCGGGGAGGATTTCCAAAGAGGACAGAGTCGAGGAACTGGCGACTCTGTCGAAGGATGACCTCGATCAGCTCCTGCAGCACCACGGCATTTACCAACAGCCGGAAGAAGTGGCGGATCAACAGAGCGCGAGAAGAACAGACGAGGACATGATAAACAACGACAAAGAGCACATAGGAGAGATTTTGCCCCCGAACTACAAGGATAGCGAAAGCATGGAAAATTTAAGAAATATCCTTCCGTACTCGCGAACCTATCACCCCTTTCAAAAGTACAGAAAATCCTATGATTACAATGAGGATGTGTTTAGGCCCTCAGGGGGCTTCTCCATGGAGGATTACGACTATCGAGACTCCCCGTCGAGATACCGACAGCCCTTCAGGCCAGAGTACGAATTTTCTGGCTCTTCTTCGGAGGGCTACGACACCACCGGCTATTCCGCCGAAGACACGCGTTTTAGGCCCCTCTACAGGAGGCCTGATAATACTCCTGACAAGTTCGAACTGTCCCCTCATGATGGGTTTCCAAGAGTCCCAGTGAGTGATTTCACTGGGTTTGGCTACCCTCGCAGGCAAAGGGGCTACAGAGACGCCGTGAAAGATGGGGCCCAGTGGGTGCACACCTGGGCGAGCGCCAGGAGGCCAAGGGTGATTTTCCCATCAGATTTAGTGGCCTTCAGGGACCAGAATCAAGAGGAGCCCGATTGGTTGAATGGGGATGCCAATCTGCAGGACCTGCAGCAAGACAACCGCGACAGAGGTTTGTTTGTTTTTTGTTCTTTTGTATTTCTGAAGCTTTCTTGTCGAGCTGTAATGCAATTTATGGTGGTTAGGGTATTTCCTCGTGCAAAAATATATATAAAAGCGAATGTTTAGTTGAATTAATTAATTTAAGGTCTAACAGGCGACTGGAAGCTGCTTGACCTTATATTAAAAACAAACATGAATTGTCTAATTAAAGTGATCCAGAAGACACACACATAAGCGTCTTCTTTAATTTTACGTTTCGTAGAAATCGATTAATTAGGTAGAATCCTTGTATTGTTATGAACTGTTAGGCTTTTATTTCAAGATTTTTAATCGGGAATTTTTTAAATAACTGTTACTTAACTCTAACATATAAATTACTGAAATTATTACTTCCACATTTAACAGGTAATATTATTTATAGAATTCTTTGAATATTGTTCTTCGTGGAATGGAACGGAATATTGACCACAAAGTATTGATTTCAAGAAAATTGAAATTTATATTGAAAACAAACCACGAAAGTTGTGTATCTGAAATTGAAAAAGGCCATTTTAAATAATTATTTATTCAGAGTGTATAGAATTTACAAGAAGACCACAAAATTACAGTAAAGGATAATTATCTTAATTATTTTCAGCTACGGTAAAATGTAGCTTTTCAATTTGTTAGCAGTCTTTAACCAACAAATGTATACATAAAACATTTTTTAAACTGCATTGTTTATATATTTTTAGCAATTTATAAAAAGCCAGTTATTTCTATTTAGAATATTGTAATGAGATGTTATGAACTGTTTCCCTTTATGTTCTGAGAACGCTGGTTTAAGATTTATCTTTAATGAAGCTTACATTTCCAGTTGCACTAAAATGTAGCTTCTATACAAGGTGATTCACATAAGGTCTGGTGCAAACTTTTGAGAATCACTGACTAATTCAGATGAGCGTACCAAACGTAGTGCATCAAATGTGAATGAAATACCTAAACAACTGTTTTTTGCTTCTGCATTTTTTCTAAATTCATCTTAGCGCAACCACCTGTACGAACTTATGTTTATAGAAATTCATTCCAGTGACAACGAATCAGATTAAGCAATTAAATGTTTACATTTTTTGTAGGATTATTATTAATTTTTGACGTATAATTAGCTCATTATGCAAAGTTGTTCTGTTTGATGTCTCTAACTACCCTTAAATTTGATGACCATACTCATAAATCACCCTGTATTTTTTCAGCACTCTTCAAGATACCTTGATAGATTTTATAACTGTTTTAAATAGCTAAAATCAAAATAAAAAGTACCTTAATTGGTCATCCATTCTTAAGAGCAAAAATCAAATAGTTACATTCACTTTCCAGGCACAGAAACATTACAAGAGACAAAAAACGTAAATTTCTTAACTACAATTTATTGTATTAATTGTTTGTATTGATAATGGACAGAGAATGGATTCTCCAAACGATTGCTTGAAAACAATTTAAGTTTTCTAGTGCGCGAAATACCCAAAACAACAACACGAATTGTTTGTTTTTGATCTGCAAACTTTTACTTTTCGCCGGCCGTGTGCACTAATTTGGGTCGATTTACTTTCGTCCATTAATCGGATCTAACCTGGGGTTTTGTTGTTGGAACGGCCTTTTCGATGATTTAATTACTACGCCATAAACGTAACACTTTCCTTTTTACGATTTCAATTCGTTGAGTGGCCGACCTAGCAATTATAGTAATTGTAAGCCACTTAGTGTGTTTACGTTGCGAGTTGATGAACTGTGGTTAGAGCAGACAGCTCCTGCAAGGACTTTGCTGAACAGGTGACAGCTATTATTTCTAAAGAGAAAATTGGCCAGGCTGTTTACAAGCGAAAGTAATGCCGATTTGAGACACTATCAATGCCCCATTTTTGTTTCATAAATTTAGCGATGAGAGTTTCTAAGGAGGGTTCCATCATGTTAGTGAAACTTGACACACACTTTTAAATTTCTATGCGTCACTTTTATTAATTTGCTGATAAGGCCAGTAGATAGCCATAGCTAGCAAATAAGTTTGTAGAAATAGAAATTTCCGATGGAATATAGAATTAACTTTTACAAGCGCTGCGAACTCGATTAAAAAAGGTAAACAGTTTTTATTTATCTATTTTGTGTGTATACGTAAGGTCAACCACCACACTTGTTTGGATAATATTATTTATTTACATTTTTGGTGTTACAATACCTCTAACCTTATTTTAAAATACTTTTCCGTTGATCGTTTATTTATGGGTTTCCTTAATGCATACAAAATCGTTCATTAATAGCGCTTATTAATGTATGATTTTATATTTTCTAAAATCGTTTATTAATAAACGATTTTAGTATAGGAAATCAAAGCTACCTACCATGAATGTCAAAACTTTTAAGTGTTATATTTTTGTCATGCAATAAAATAAAAAAAAATCAACTTAATAAACTACGAATAACGAAAAAATATTGTAACCAACTCGTGTGTTAATCGGCGATTAATAATCTCAACAATTTACGTGTGAGCGCAAGCAAACACGTTAAAATGTCTCTATTATTAATCGCTCTCATTAACACCCTTGTTTGTTAAACAACTATTTCGTTTATCGTTTATTAATGACCGTTATTAATAAATGATTATCAAAACTCTTTCATTAATGACACCTATTAATGAATTATTTTCTATTAATAAGATATTTTAGTATAGATAATCAAAAATAGCATTAATGTCAAAACATGTGATGGAATAAAATATAATTTTCTCCAATTTAATAAGATACGATCAATGGACGAATATTGTAACTAGCTTGTGTGTTAATCGGCGATTAATAGTTTACAAAATTTTGCGGTTATTAATCGCTCTCATTAACACCATTGTTTTTTAAATAACTGTATATAAACAGAGGAGGAAGCGTCAATATTTGCAAATAAACCGATTCTAAAGCACTTTTAGCACAAAATAATAACGTATGTAAGGTTTTGGCACAATCTTTTTCGCTACTGAACCCATAATGTATTATAGACAAATATCTAGTCACTACCGAAAACAAGACAGCAGAATATATCAGGTTTTCTATTATTCGTGTTATATCGTATATTAATTTTACCAGAATGTCTTATAGAATAAAAGGGTGTAATAGGTATTTATAATTTAGTTGACCAATTTCTCTAAAAAGAAATTGCCAACAATTTTCGAACAAAATATTTTCTGTAGACCCCATTTATCAGTCTCGTGATATGGATATATTACTAATTCAAAGACTAATTCTTCAGGTTCGAGTGCGTGCTATAAAATATCATGGACCCATATTAATAGTTTAGTTTTGTTTTTACAATTTTAACTGATTTCTAAGAATAGTAATGCATAATTACTGTAAATAAACTTAGCTGTACTGGCTTTAGAAATTTGTGCCAAAACTTGTTACATACGTTATGCCCTGATTGATAATCTTAAAAGCAGTTATTTTTTCTTGATATTTTTATTCTTCACTATTCTCGCTTTCTAATCTATATTTTATCGTTTACGATTTTTAAGTCATTCATAAAAATAACAATTTATATTCTACTACCTTTGAGAATTCTTCTTATTTTTAAATGCTTAATGTATAATTGCTATTGCCTATTCAATATTTTAAATGTTTTTCAGAGATTTATTCTTCTTATCAGTTACTGTCTAGTATGTTTAAATTATTTTGTCGTTTCGTCCATTCAAAATATTTTCTCAAATCTACTGAAATTTGTAAATGATTAAGAATGAAATAAACATAAATTACTGCAGCTACAAATGGAATTTCAAAAAATTGTGAAAATGAAGCATAAAGCAAAATTACCAAAGCTTTAAATAAAATATTCCAAAATCCCTTAATATCATAATTATTATTCTCATCTTTTTTATTGTGTAATAATAATTCTTGAAAGGCAGCCATATGTGCTTAAGACTAAGATCAATAGGCTAAGTAAACTAATATAATAATTTTTTTATAAAAATCGGAATCCTTTCTGCAATTTTCCATGTATTATCATTAATCGTTCTCTGTCAAGTATGGAAATGAAGGGTATTAAAGCATGAAACCAATGTTTCGTAGAGTGATGGAATAACCGAGTTTCCACACGTGGCAGACACAATAATTTGTCTACAGGGTCAGTTTTGTACATTCATAAACGTTTAGTAGCTTCATTTTTTACTATTTTTGAAAACCGGAAATATTCATTTCCTAACTATTTTTAAAAAAACGTGGAAAAGTATGTCATTTCCTATCTTAAAAGAAGTGTGGAAAAGTATGTCATTTCCTAACTAACTTTTTGAAAACAGGAGGAAATGAAGATTATTCCAGCACGATGCGAACATTTGCTGACTCAGTGTCAGCGAAGTGAGCATATCGTCGGGTGGTGGAATAACCGAGTTTTTCACACGTGACAAATAAATTTTTAAGGAGTCAGAGTTTTTGCAACAATAAACGTTCGGTATCTAAGTTTTTACTGTATGCGAAAACAGTTAAAAAATATTCATTTCCCAAGTATTTTAAAAAAAGTATGGAAAAGTATGTCACATCTTAACAAACATTTTTAAAACGGATAATATTCATTTAAGTATGTCATTTCATGTCAAATTTATGTTAATTGATATGGAAAAGTTGAACCTTTCCTAACAAGGTGGAAACCTTTTTTTATCTTCCAAGTTTGATTAATGAAGGTTATTCCAGCGCAAAAGGAATATTTGCTGACTGAGCGTCAGCAACGTGAGAAAATCGTCAAATGGTGGAATAACTGAGTTTCCACACGTGGCAGACACAATAGTATTTCTACAGAATCAGTTTTGTACATCATTAAATGTTAAAGTATCTTTATTTTTTATTATTTTTGAAAACAGGAAATATTCATTTCCCAAATATTAAAAAAAACATGAAAACAGGAAATATTCATTTCCTAACTATTTTTAAACAAGTGTGGAAAAGTATGTCATTTCCTAACTAACTTTTTGAAAACAGTTGGGGAAATGAAGATTATTTCAGGACGATGCGAACATTTGGTGACTCAGCGTCAGCGAAGTGAGCATATCGTCGGGTGGTGGAATAACCGAGTTTCCACACTTGACAGACACATTTGTTTAAGGAGTCAGTCTTTTTGCATCAATAAACGTTTAGTATCTTAAGTTTTTACTGTATGCGAAAACAGTTAAGAAATATTCATTTCCCAAGTATTTTAAAAAAAGTGTGGAATAGTATGTCACATCTTAACAAAAAAATTTAGAACAGGTAATATTCATTTATAGTATGTCATTTCAACTAAAATCTATGTAAATCGATATGGAAAAGTTGAACTTTTCCTAACAAGTTAGAAACCTTTTTTTGTCTTCCAAGTTTGATTGATGAAGGTTATTCCAACACAAAACGAATATTTGCTGACTGAGCGTCAGCAAGGTGAGTAAATCGTCAAGTGGTGGAATAACTGAGTTTCCACACGTGGCAGACACAATAGTATTTCTACAGAATCAGTTTTGTATATCATTAAATGTTAAAGTATCTTTATTTTTTATTATTTTTGAAAACAGGAAATATTCATTTCCCAAATATTAAAAAAAAAACATAAAAAGTAGGTCATTTCCTAACAACATTTTTGAAAACAGGAGGAAATTAAAGTTATTCCAGCACAAGACGAACATTTGCTGATTCAGCGTCATCGAGGTTAGCAAATCGTCGAGTGGTGGAATAACCGAGTTTCCACAAAGTCAGTTTGTTTACATTAATAAACGTTTAGTATCTTATTTTTTTACTAGTTTTTCCAAAGAATATATTAATTTACAAACTATCTTAAAAGTAGTGTGGAAAAGTGTCATTTCCTAACTACATTTTTCAAAAGTTAGGAAATATTGATTTTTCTAACTATTTAAAAAAGTGTGAAAAAGTATGTCAAGTATGCCTAACTCAAACTGATGTGGAAAAGTCTAACTTTTCCTAATAAGTTAGAAAAAAAAATAAATTGGGAATGTCTGGTTCATTTTTACTCTAAGTTAGAAGTTTAGAATTAGCATAATGAAAAGGAGCTTTAGCGACATGTTACTCAAAATTTCTTGCAAGTCTTTTAATAAAACAAATATAAGTATCCCATCGCTTAAAGAATTGAACAACCCATTTGTAAATTTCTCGTCTTGAAACCGCCTTTTCCTCAAAAACTGTGTATGAAGTATTTGCCCTTGAAAAGTATCTGCTTCACTTTTTGAAATGCTCTTTAAATTAACAAAGGGTTTTTCAATTAGTTAAACAACGCAGATCAAAAGAGGTTCAGCGGTAAGCAGCTGCGAGCGACAAGATTCCCAGATGCTCTCTGTGCTGTGAAACGGCTCTATATTCAACATTATCATTTCCACGCCAATTGCGAACGAGATTATTATAATCAGCTTCAGCAGTGCTGAAAGGCTTTTGATAGTCTTGTGAAAGCGGCGCGAGCATACGAATGGCACATTTGTAGTTGGAAATATGTTATTAGCCTGGAAATTCTCTCACTAGCGGGGTTTTAATTTTAACAGCTTTTGAGTTAAGCACAATGATTTTAGATCGTTTCTCACTAGCAATTTCTGCATTAATTATTAATCACAGCAATTCTTGTGTCCTAAGAGGTGCATACGAGTGGAAGCTGTAATTAAATGCAACCCGCAGCCTACTCTAATTAGAGCCCTGTACACTGCGCAACCAAACCTATTGCAATAAAAATTAATGCAATGGATTGCTTTGTCTAAAAAAGCATTAAATCACGCAACAGAGCGCAATAGGGCATTTCATTAATGAGTTGCAAAGACATGTGTTCTAGTTAAGGTAGGACTTACGTAATTTTATTTGAAGGCATTGCAGTTACTTATATACTTTACATTCATTGAGGGTTCTATTAAGACGTTTTATTTTAGAAAATATTCCTTAAAACGGGATTATCCCATAACAAGCAAGAACTTATTTATTTAAGCCTGTTTTGTGAACGAAATTCAATTAACCAATTTAAAAGTTGCATCATAATCGTGGATAATTTTCGAAATTGAATTTTAATCAGATTTCTCATTTAAAATAAGCGGAGTTAATTCTACCCTGTATTTTGTCTGTAGATCCTGAAGCTCTAATCACTTTACTGAGATCGAGACTATCTCCCAATTTCAGAGAGATCAAAAGGGTGGTTTTCTGGCGTAATGCGATTTGGTTGCAGGCACCACGTTGCTTTGTGCAAGATTAAATTAAGCATTCCAATTGGTCTCGGTTTAATTAAATAATAGTATATAAACCTCTTAATGGCGTTCAGTTCAGAGTGGAAATGTTTGTTTTGATTAAGTTTGTGTATTTGTTATCTGAATTTTAAACTTTGATAATTTGATAATCATTTCATATAATTAATCGTCGTGTGATGTGTAACAACGATGTCTTTTTGCACTGACAGCTTAACAGTCTATGAATGAAATTACTGCATTTAATCTGACAAATAAAATTAATTGTTAAACTTAGCGCTGTTATAAGTTTCTTTGCTAGAGAAACAATTATACGAACAGGAGTATACGAAAGTACTATACGTAGAAGTTTTGATTAAATATCATTTTTGCAAAATCATATGATAAAAATGTAAAATTGTTTTAAAAAATAAAAGTTTATGTTAAATTGATAATAATTAATATATTACAACAGCGATGCGAAGTTTTGTTATTGTTGTTATTTTTCTCAAAAACAATAAATAGTTAAAAGGATTGTTTTTTCCTAATTGTAAATTTCCTAAGATACTAGGAAAGGGAGATCATTTCATAGAGTTGTCGAAGCTTTGATAATTATGATCTTGCAACATCCTTTTTACTTATGCTGTATAATTTCAATTTTAATGGTCGTACTTGTGTATTAATACAAAATGAAAATTCATAAAAATTAAAAAGCCTTAACTATTTGTAACTTTTCTAAACAATAATACTTCTCACAGTTCTGTTATTGTTTAGTATCTTCTCTATTACTCACTATGCTTTTGTTTGGGAGTATATTTTTGGTAAAGCGATTTGTTAAAAAATCGTTTTATGTTAAATAAACAAATCAAAAAAGGTACATAGCAGTAGTAATTTGTGTTTTATATTGATAGTAAAAGTAAATGATTTTTTGAAAATGATCACGGTAAAGTTGGTATCAAGTGCGTAAATACGAAAATTACGGAATTTTCGTTAAGCTTAGTTGTGGTCTTTACCGGTATTAAAAAATGATCCGATTATTACCTACACCATAGAAAATATTAAAAGGAAGACCAGGATGTTTGAGAATGAATTATGGATTATTCATTTATTATACGGCGTTTTTACTACAATTATTTCGTAAACAAACAATTTTGAATTGTTTGGGACTTGAAAAAATATAAAGAGCTTGCGAAGATTACGAAAGTAAAAGGGGTGCTTACTTATAACTGTTACATACCAAAGGAATATTGTTTATGTATCAGTTCTTAAGCTTATTTTCGATTAAACGGTTTTGAAATTCAATTAGAACAGAACTAAGTCGTTGTTGCAACAACAAAACTATTCTGAAATGCAATCAAAATTCTTATTTTTAAGTACAGTAAAAGTAGAATAACGATGCAACAAAGAAATTAAGCAAAGTTGGAAGTCTTTCACTTATCATTATGATTATGCACAGCAATTTTATTTGTTATGTTACTCCAACTAATTCTGAAATGTTATAAAAACCCTTGTTTTTTGACCAAGGGAAAGAATTACAAAAATGACTAAAACTGGACTAAGTTTTTCAGTTATTGATTGTGTCACGTTTTTGATTATACTCAAATAACTTTGTAATGAAATCAGATCTATAGTTTAGTGACGATAAGAAGCAATTAGTATAACAAAATAAAACTATTTTTTTTATAATTAACAGTTTAGTAGTAGTAGTAAATAAATGACCGCTATTATGTATTTTCTGCCCTATTGTTAGTTATTATTCCCCAAACAAACTAGAGCCGTAATTGAAACCGGGGCTTTTTGATGAAAAAAAAAAGATACAAATGAGAATATAATTCAAATTGTGGTTTTTTGGGGAAAACAATACAATTTTAATCAACACAATCTTGGGCGCAGTTCAGGCTAACCGCCTGCTCTTACACTAAATTCACTTAACTGTTACAGTTTATCAATATACATAAAAATAATGATATCAGGTTCTGGTCTGATCTCGCCTCAGGTTATTATGCCAGAACAAGTCGAGACTGATTAGAAACGTATAATATCCCTCTCGTTCCGAAAGTAGATAGCCCTTTTAATATTCCCCAAGCAAGACTTATAGAGGAATTTTGGGCTGTACTTAGCCGAAAGGTATGTAACAATAGATGGGATGCTGCTAAGGAAGAGCAATCAACAAGAAGGATTTATAAAAAAATCCGCGAAATTAACACTATCACCATCCAGACTCTTCTGACACGTGTTCGGAGAAAATTACCTGACACTGAAGATGGACCCCTAGCTGCAATTTAATTTTGTATTTTTATTAGTGACATATATTATATGTTGATTATATAGAAATGTTTAATTACAGTTTGGTTGAAATAAATATAGAGTTGCATTTTTTGTCTCAAAGTTTTTGTGACATACGTTATTACAATAAAAGCGGATGACTATCAATTAATATTAAAATATACTATTTAACCTTAGAATAAGTTTTTGAATTATTTTACAAACAATTCTTAAAATGCAACTAGAACTATGGATTTTGATGTAAAAGATAATAGAAATAAAGTAGAAAAACTGAAGTCGTTTAGGAGTTCTTCAACCATTGTAAGCTTTAAACCACTTTTGCAGCCCTTGTGATATTAATAACGGAAAAGCTGTCATCCAACATAAAACCATATTTTTGCCTTTATAACATTTTCCTATTTCTTATATTCTAAACACTTGTAAAGCAATGAGAATTGTGAATACATACAAGGAAGGGAACCTTTCAATCGGTGGCAGTTAATGCTTACAACCCGTGTAATAATCATGACCAAGTATTCATCAGCCAATGCTAAAATATCTTTTTTTCTTTTACTGATTTAAAAAAAATTGTTAAGCAATTATGAAGTGCAACCAAAACTGCGGTATACTGATAAAAAAGACATGTGTTATTGCGAGACGCCTAAAGTCGGGGTAACTGGCAATCCTTTTAATTGAAACACACTCGGACACGAAGACCAAAGCTACTGAGATTAATAAGAACACTTAAGTAGATACAAATACTTGCATTTATTTTTCTGCCGTTTACAGAATTCTTAAGTTTACGTATTTACATCTTCTTATTAACTAACTTAATTCTAAGTCCATTCTGACCAAGAAAGCTCGGTGGGCGTTTACAAAGTTCTCAATAACCTATCAGAGCTGGTCTAAATTTTGGACATTTGGCATTACGCGGACGTGACCGTTCATAATAGTTCTATGAATTTTTACAAGCTTGAGGATTTCCCACAGTGAAATGTGGCCTGTTCGGACCCTTAGTAAATTACCGCAATAAAGATTTAAATTTCTACTAAAAGCATTTGGTCCCAGCTGCAAATAGTTTTTATGATCGAGTTGCAACCATTGCTTCTTCTAATCACGTACCGGTCATATACATCACTCAATATTTCGGTTTATGAAGTAAACGCTGCATAAACTTACTCAAATCTTATTCGTGAGATTGGAATATCTCCAGCTTCCCAAGCGAAAGGCACGTTTCTGAACATCCGCTTATTGTAATTTAAATATGACATTTTCCTACGAATTTTACCTTAAATTATTATACAGATGGCTTACAGCTAACTAAAGTACAGTATATTCCTACATAGTTCATTAAATTAAAGAACGCGAATCGTAACAGTGTAAAGTACAAAATCTAAAGTAGATTAGGGGTTCTTTAACTATTCTAGGCTTTAAAGCATCTCTTGCAACCCTTGTGATATTAATAAACGAATCGCCTTCAATCAACACTAATATATATATTTTTTATTTATTCTGCTACAAACAATTCCCAAAAACAATGAAAACCATATGTTTTTATAAAAGTACAAAGAAAAGAAAACTTTCAATCATTGAAAGGAAATTTGTGCAACATTAATAATAATACTAAATAGTTGCTAACCAGTACTGAGATGTATTTTGCAACAATTCTTGTTTTGTCCCAAACAGTTACGAGATATCACAGAATTATGATTTTTAACAAAATGAGAAAATTTGAAAAAATTGAAGAAGTTTACTAGTTGTAAGATTTATGAACTTTTGCGACCTTTGTAATTATAATAAACTAACAGTTATTTACTAGCAAAACTGATAGTAAGACTTTACATCACGAATAGGTAATTTCCAGGGCGAGCAGTAAGTGAATCCCGGAATCCTTTGAATCCAGTAAAGACACATTGAGTGCGAGCTACGTACAATATTTTTTGTTAAACCGTGCAAAGATTATTCGTCATTATTTTATCAAGTGTTATGTATCCGATTTAACAACTATTAAGCGCCAAAATCAGAAATAGGTTAAGAGAAAATGGAATACATTTCCCGGTTACTTAAATTCGTTTTTAAAATTCTTGTTTAAGTTCACAAAGTATAATAAGACCCACAAAAACAGGAGTGCTGGTTGACAAAGATGACACCATTCTTTTAATGTAAGTAAAAATGGGTCAGCTGAACTTGGTAGCTTAGTAGTTAAGTATGCTGACTACCAATCCAAGGGTCGTGACTTTGGTTCTAGGTGTCGGTGAGGTTTTTGTGCTGACAAAAGTCCCTACAGAATGCCATCTTTCGAAAAAGATGTGAAACCGTGGGTGGCATATTACTACGAAGTGTAGCATGTACAAGATCCATTGCTAGGGTTGAAACTCCTTAGTCTTGGCAAAATTCTAGTAGGACTTTAACCATATGACCTCAGCAGTCAGTGCCTAAGATGTCTAGTACTCCGCGTGATTAGATCTTGTCAATAGCAGACAAACAAAATAAGATCTAATGAAGAAAGACTTGAAAGCTATATGTCATTTTTGAAACCCTAGCAACAAAAAGGAAAAATCACTGTCCACAACTGAAATATACTTATGTAACAAACCATTTCCGAGATTAGACCCTGTCATTATTTCGTAAGGGGCTTGATCAGGAGGAAAAGTAAAAGAGGACGGTAACTGAATGTGTAAACCATGACAGAGGCGAGACTCTTCTGAAGAAGATTTTTTTGCTTTCATCCTGCTGAAGCCCCTTACCAAAGTGGACGAACGTTGAGTTCTCGGATCAGGGTCATTTATGATACGGTCCAATCGCGAAAAGCTTTTATTACATAATGACAATGGCCGTGAAAGCCTCCGAAATCATCTGAAATATATTGTTGTATGACTTGATAATTTTATGTAACTTCATAACAAAATTTCCATTTTTGGGCAGGCTCGACCAGCGAATGCGCCCCGGACGCGACTTGCGAGTTCTTCCTGTCGTGTTGGATAAGCGGGGGGCTTTTGGAGGGCCCGTGCGGCGGACTGCTGCGGGGCTGTTGCCACCGGGGCTTCTCTAAGACGGGGCACAGCGCGAGCCAGGCGGTCGGTACCATTGAAGCCCCCCGGGAGTCGCCCAAAGCGCAAAATCTCCTCGACGTCGACGAGCGTAAGTGCAGTGGTACCGACCGCATGGCAGTTTGTTGTTGTTCCACTCTGTTGAATGCTTTCCTTTTCAAGTCGGACACTGAGTATTGGTTTGAGTAGATTTTGATCGAATGCCCCCTTTGTAATGGTGACTTGGCTTGCATGCATGGTTGTTGTGGTGTAACTTCACGTACTCGGTTCTTGCACTATTTTTGAAATCTGAATTTGTAGGGTCCACTTTTGGTTTATGTAAAATAACGTTGTATGACAGATGCATGGTACTAAATTGGATCCAGTGTTTTGTAATTAAACACAAATGTAAATAACATTTTAACCAATCAATTATATTTTTACAGATAAACTAAAATTCTTTTCCACGTAAGGACATTGAATTGTTTACTTCTTCTTCCCAAACCCAGTGGCCTGTTTAAATCCACAAAGTTATAGTTTTATGAGCCGTCTTTGCTCGTTAGCCAGGTAGGTGGCTATCCTGCTCGTCGAAGTTGTGGAAGTTCTCTTATTAGGGGTTAATAACTACCGCAAGTGGTACCAGCATGCCAACATTTCTAGCAGAGTGGTACTTTACTCTTATGTTTTTTTTTCGTTTTCCAGGAAAATGTTATAATTGTTAAAAAAAATCATAGAATTCAGATCATATACTATGCAATTATCTACAACTTTTGTTATAAAAAAAATGTAAGAAAAACAGTTTTTTGAAAAATGATAAAACCAAGTTATTACAAAAAGTTTAAAATTAATAATGGGAATAATTTTTTAAAAACTTTATATATTACGTAATTGACTATAATTTTTGTAAACACAGCTTTTTTCAACAAGTCGTCAAAATTACACTTTTACAACATTTTGCTCGAATCCAAAAATAATGGAAATATTTTTTTCTAAGTAGTTTTAAAAGCGATATCTGTCTGTGAGTTTGCGCCCTTTCTACAGCCCAGACCTATATTTCGTAATTATCCATAATTTTGTCAAAAGTAAAATTAAATTTTTAGAAGCAGGAAAAGAAAGTCGTGTGGTGAACACGCCTTGCGTATTCGCCGTTATGTTAATCGCCAAAAGTTGTGTTAAATGTGATTATTAAAATTTAGCTATCGAAACTTTATTTTCAAACATAAATGTTCAAAATCAAAACAAGTTCTAATTTAAAAAACTGGAATTTTTCAATATTAGTTGGTTAATTATTCACCTTAACATAGATTTTTTTTCTATGTAGCGGCTTTTTGTTAACGTCTTTAAACACCTCTGAAATATGAGCTTTTTAATCGAACTTAAAATGTTCATCATTGATCATCATCTGATATTTTTTGCATTTTAGGAACGAGTAGTCGCTGGAGGCATATATAGCCAATAAAGTGGTAGTTCGAATATTTCGCCATTTTGGCTATACGAATAGCGTTTTTTTAACAAATGCATTATGCGAAAAAAACACAAGAACATTTTTCAATTTGTCTCACCATATCTTTGCATTTGAATTAGTGAACTTTTGGAAAATACAAGTTTCATCTACAGTAACATTTCCTCCTAAAATAATTCAGGTCATCAACTCAACAATGGCATACGTTTGTCATCTGATATAATCTTTCTGTGGATCCAGAGACACATTTTTCAATCGAAATTTCCCGAATTTTACTTTTTTATTTTTAAAATTTCCTAGACCATGTTATCGTCGTTTGAAAAAGTAGTGTAGATTTATTTAATAAACAGTCATTGGACAAACATATTGCATATATTTCTAAAATGTATATTTGTTTTTATCGTCTAGTAGTATAAAGTTTACTATCACCAATATAGTGGCTTAATAACCATTAAATAATTAATTTACATTTTCTACTACTACAACAAATATAAGGTGTGTCATAACAATAATGCAGGTTCTTCATATACTTTTTCATTTATTTAAAAAAAATCTATGACTAAAAGTATACAAGATTATTTTAGTATCTTATGCTCACAAGTTAGTCTAGGGTATGAAGTATGAATGAAATATACGCAACACTAATTTATCTCTGCGACACAACTGGTATACGTAAAAACCACATTTTTATTTAAAATACCCTGTATTTTTCCATTTGTATAATATGGATATCAGTTCATTAATTAGTATTATAAAACTCGGTTGCTATTGTTTTTGTAATATCGAACTTTAAACCACTAAATAATGAATACATCTATACATCCCGAATTATATATGCAATATTTTTGTCCATGAGTGTAGATATTCTAGCGCAAAACCCTTTTTTGAGAGATACTAACTGAGTGCTCGAAATTTGTTTTTTCTTATACTCCATTTCACAGTGTTCAAATGATCAAATCTTCAGAATTTACTGTCAGAGCACCCAATGGATGTTATCAAATCGTCTAAGGATTATTCTTACCTCACATTTTCTGAACGTTATCAGTTATAATTACTGTATGTATTGTAGATTGCAAAGATTGCAAATAAAGTTAGTTAGAAAAAGGAAAACAAAAAAAACAAAAATCGCTACCTGCCACTTAAGTCTAGTAACTTGGTGACGTCTCAGATGCGGTCGTTGCATATGCGGTCAACGTCAAGCATATCTTAGAATGTAATCTTAGAGGAATCTTATTTACAGTCAGCTGCTTTTATCGTTGTTAAAATTTATATTTTGTATTATTATGTTTTGATTAAGCAATCCTCAGGTTAATACTACAGAATTAATTTAATTAATAACTACATACTATAATGCTATCAAAAATTAAATTCATGTTAAACATTAAAAAGGTGTTTTAAGTCCTTTACAAACTTTTAAACCAGCCAGTGTTAATATTGACATTGCCTGTCTCGAGCCTAGACGGTCTAAGGGTAAGTTATAGCACTGCAAAAACAGTTGACCGCAACTTAGACTCTTGTAAGAGTAGATTTTAGAATGTTTTAAAAATGGTTTTCGTCGACCGCATATACAACGATAATTATGCTGACCGCAAATGCAACAACGATTGTAAGTGCGACCATTTCAGTAATTTAGCGAGATATCAATACTACAAAGCGTTAAAAGAAAACCTAAGCTATTTTTATAAACTCCGTATTATTGAAGTACAATATTAGCAAAACACACTTATTTTAGAAATAATTACATTGGCAGCTGGAAATTTAAATTACTTTCGAAATTTAGGCTTTTAGTTTTGGAATTTTTAAATTTAATTTTTAGTTTTAAATATTTCTGATCTTGAACTATGTCTGGTAGTTGAAAGTGTACTTACTTATATATTTAAATTGTGAAAAATGACTGTTGAATATGAAATTAGAATAAATGATTTAATAGCTACTGTACTTAAAATAGTGGTTATAATAATATGAAACACATGTATAAAATATGCACGTCCTTGGTTCAGTACACTTATAATTGCCTAGCTATAATAACAGCACTGCAGAAAATTAATCAAGTGACTAATCATTCTCATCTTTGAAAGTAGTTAATCCTGAGACCTATTTCTAAAAATCTCAATAACACTTATCTGTTATTAAGTATAACTAAAAATATACATATGTTAAATAGATCATTCAGCAGTGTAATGGATCGAGAAATCAGTTTTGTGGAATGATTAATTACAGAACATGATGAAATAGAAGATACTGCCAGATATAACGTCAACGGAAATTCAGACTTGGAAAATTGTCAATTTGCATAAGTAGAAAGTCAGTCTTCAATGGCAAAATGAGTCGGAAGTAATTATCCGAAGTGAAGTATGAGACAATTGAATTACTTAAAAATTGCAGCGGTAAAAACTAAAGCTTGGAGAGAAGTATTTCTAGAAAAAATAAAAATTAGATAATAGATGTATGATAATGACCATAATCGCTGGGAACAGGGCGGTTACAATAGTAACTTTCGATAAACATTCCCAAACTTTCGAAAATTTATCCTTATTTTCGGAGTGATATTATGAAAATGAGTAATTTCTTGAATTAAATAATAATGGAGGCTTGTTTGCATAACGTTACCTAATCAACATTTCAAGGAGAAACACGAAATGTTTATTTAACTTCCGTAAATTTTTGTTGAATTGCAGTAATCGTTTCCTTTCCAAGTACTTCCTGCTTGCTTTTAAATAACTGCAGCAATAAAATAATTTTTATTTATATATATTAGATTGTTTCAAAATGTGCTACAAAATTACGATGTCAAGTAGGTATCAATTATTTGCGAATTCAAGACACAAGGCTCTTACTACATCTGCTTTCGGCCTCGTGGGTATTGATATTAACAATCTGAAAACAATTTCATATTATCATATCCATAAAGTCTAGCATATTTTGCAAATTTTCAAGATTGTTAAGTATTATTATCTGTATTTACATATATTTATCTCACAAATTAGTTGTTCAATAAAAAGCATTAAAACTTTTAAGCGGAAGGATTTCTTTGGCAGAAATTCTTTAATAGTTGAAACGTTAAATATAGAGAAACAATCAGGGAAAAAGGACTCCCCAAAATTATTTTGTGCAAATTTTCATCTCCCGTTATTAGCAGCAAGTCTATTCCAGTGACAATGGATCATATTTTTAATATAAACTCATACAATTCCAAAGCCTTTAAAGAGAACCCAACTATATAGCTGTGTATAAAATAGTACAATAGATTTTAATTGTTTTCTCTAAGTATGCATAATTATGAAGAATCTTCAAGGTAAACTTTAAATAGTAAAATGTTCATGTTAACTGCTTTTGAAGTATTGCAATAAATTAACTACCCTATAACTCTTGAAATGTTGAATATTTCATTAACATCATTATCATCATTAATATATAGTTTATTTGGCAGTCATGCCTGGCTTATTTTTCATCAAAAATAGCAGTTATTTTGCTACTTTTCTTCGTCAGTCACTTTTACCACTGGAACAATATGTATCTACGCTCTTATCTTAAAGTAACTAGTTCATTACAAATTAAATTGTAATTTTTGCTGCAAAGAGACTACATAAAGCAAAAAGATTGTTTTTAAACCAGCTTGTTCAAAAAGAAAGGAATACATTTTTTAAATTCTATATCAATTATTTCTTTCAACTGATAGTGGTGTATCAAATGTTTAGTTACAAAAAGTTACTAATGTCAAAATAACATTTGAATTTTGTAACTAACTGAAAACTGCTTCAGTTATAAAAATCCCATTCGTGGCATGCTGAAGTGCAGTTATGTTATTTTCAACAAATTTACATCACTTGGTGACTGAAGATTAATAAATTGGCAAATTTTGATTTGACCTATGGTAATTTTTTTGTTGCAAATGTATCTTACAGTCTTCAAAACATTTACTTGCGGAGCCTGCCCAGAATCACAAAATTGGAGTAAACTGGGTACCGCTAATTACTATCAATAAAACTATCAGCTACGGAGTACTTCAATTATATAAAATATGAAATTGCTATATTAGTATATGTATACAAGTTAGAGCTTTACATAGCGTTAGTTCTGTACCTTACTAAGTTCCTTCTTACCTCATAAAACAGTTTTAGGGTTTGAGGTAATGTTAAACATTGCATAAAATAAAGTTAGAGTGGCTATTTAATCGGTTGGCTGACAATTGAATCAATTAGCATTAAGTTAACAAATTTTTAAATAAACATTATTGTTTATTAACAAATAACACAACCTTTCATATTTTACTACCATACTACTTACACCTTATTAGTTAGAGAATTTCATAGAATAATAAGTTGAAATTAAATCTAAACCTAACTTTTAATATACAAACGGTATAAAAATACCTTACATTATAGCATTAACCATTATCGTGGTAGTAACTGTTGATAGCTGCTGGATATTAACGGTAAAAAATAATTATTATACCTTCACATTGTAGGGTATCCCATCATTTCTGTAAAATTGTTGTTGCAGTTTTCATTAAAAGTGCAACTAAAAGATATAATTAATTTTTTCCTTCTTCAAAACATTTTTAAACCCGTCCTCTTATTTATTCAAAGATAATAATTGAGACGAGTTGTTAATTTTTCCACCATTTTCTAAATTAATTAGATTATTTACGAGCGTTTAGGTTGTTGGTATGTAATTAGTGCAATACAAAAAGCAATAATCCATCGCTGATATTTTTTATTCGTTTGGCATAATTGGTTTTTTAAATGTTTACATTGATTGCAATAACTAATTGCGATTCCTTCCAGCCATTGACAAACATTGTTCTTAGTGATTAGTAGCAGTAGCAGTAAAAACTCATAATATGTTTGCAAATATGCAGCAGTAGTAATGGAAGTACACCTTTAAATATCCAATAAGGGATGTGCTTACTTATTTAATTAATAATAAATTACTAATTTCCATTCATAATTAAAATTAAAAATGTAGAGCTGCCGCCAGTCAAAATGTTTTTACAAGTAGTGTGAAAATCCTGTTCATATCACATGAGACCATTGAGGGATATTTAAAGGCTATACTAAAATGCATTATGTAGTCATTGTTAATATTAACTACCGTCGTTTTTGACAGTAATTTGTGCAATTTCTAAGTAAAATCATTCTTTCTACATTAATTTTTAAGTCAATATTCATTATTTTAATGTAATTTCTCAGTTACAGTCTCATTTACTGAAGTTTTGTAATGACAATCAGAATTCAGTTGCAACTAACGTAAATAATACATTTAGATCCCTTCTTACGATCCTCTCTCCTATAATATGCGTTATGGTTTATACTACAGGGTAGTCAAGAATGGCTAACTAAATGCATACTAAGAGTTGCATCAAAAGATTTAAAAAGAATGATCCTCAGTGGGTTGTGGACTAAAAGATCACGTTATTACTACATTCAGGAAATGTTTTTAATGTAAATTTTAAGTTTTGCTATGTCAGTTGGAATTAAATAATGTTAAAACGTCAGCTTTAGGAACAGAAATATTATTGAACATCAGTAAATGAAATGAACAAACCTGAACTAATGTCAGGATCATAACCAATCTTGAAAATGTCTGCTTTCTTTCTCCAAATATTCCTTCAAAAGCATTTGTAATAATTGAGAAGAGTTGCTAATTTCTTCAATTTTAAGTTTCAGTTCGTTTAAAACATTACCCGGAGTTTTCAAGACGGTGTGACGCAAATAAGGCCTTAGAACATCTTTCAAAACAGTCATACTCGTATCATAATAGCAAGGGGTGTTGCAGTATTTCTACTAATGAATCTGACATTAAAATATTGGCATATTTGCAGCTCTCACAATCTGCCTGTTTTGTGCAAAAAATTACAATTAATTATTATCTGACATAAATATTTCCTGAATCTAGTAACAACGTGACTTTTTGGATCTAAAAGTGGGGGATCTTAATTTCAGTGCAATATTTGAAATGGAGTGGACGTAGCCTAAGTTTTGCATAGGCAAACTTAACTAAATAAACAGAAATTAAAAACGCACTAAAGTTTACACGATTTTAAATTTTAATGAATTATTTATTACGGAACATATCTGAAGTTTCAAAAAGGATAGAGTTAATTGCTTTGAAAAGCTCTTTTTTTATAAATAAATACTGAATGCAAATAATATAGCAGAAATTAACATACAGACGAAGGAAAAATGCCGATTTTTTAAAAAATTATAATATCTACGCGCTATCGTTGTTACAGCGCGTGGAAAGTTTTGATGCAAGAAGTAGATTTCGCAACAAACAGTAGATTTTTGCCGGCCAGTCATTTATGTGTAATATATATAAAAAAACAGTTACATATTTTTTACAAATGTACTGATTAGCAAATCATAAGCTCTATGGTAACTATCGCTTATTCATTTAATTATTTTTACTTTTCAAGCGCCTTTCGGCCGAGACAAAAATTATCTAGTGGGTTCAAATGTGGAGAACAAAGAGAATAGCCAAGTTAAGTATGTAGTTCAAAGGTTTTATCAGTCGCAATTGTAGTCCATGGTGTGAAAAATTGATCCTTATCAAAATGTTGATATCTTGGACCAACACGATGCTTTGTCAATTTTGTATGTAGGGTTTTCTAATAAGATGTTTCATTTTAAATTGCGAGGAATTTTTAACGGTAAAACAGTGTGATTTTTTGACAGCTGGTAATTAGAACGTATACGATTTTAGAAAATAGAACGATATACGCTATAAAAATAATACAAATATGATGAACACTTCGTGGTGACATATTATTTCGCGATACGGACACATCAGACTGTGCGATCTGACACCGCTTGACTTTTTCCTTTTGGGCTACGCGAAGGACAAAGTATACTAATCTACAAACAGTTCAAGCCCTCAAAGATAATGTTGGAGCTGTTCGCGGAATACAGCCGCAATTATGCAAAAACATGATACAGAACTTGCTGAAAAGATGCGGATGAAAACCTCTACATAAGTCACCGTTCGGAAGTGACGTAAAGCCGTGGGTCCAATGTTACTACGATGTGTAGCATGTAAAAGATTTCTTGCTAGGGCTGGAACTCCCTAGTCTCGGCAAAATTCTAAGTAGGACTTTGACCATATGACCAAATCAGTCGGTGTCTAATATACCTGGTACTCCGCATGCCTAGACCTTGTCCATTAACAAACAAACAAATAAAACATTAGATTGTCCTTTTTTAAGTTGTAACACGAATTTAAGACCTGAGTAAGGTAGACATTGAGTACATAACGTATTGAAAATAGAAAGATCTAATCTGTTATATCTATTTTCTGGTTTTATAATGTCATACGCCTTCCGGATCCCGCTTTCCATCTCTATCGGTTGTTCCAACTGCCTGGCTGGAGGTTTCATTTTGACACTGGTATTTCGTATACCTGCCTTTGATCTTATCCTTTTGCGTTTCTTTGGAGGAGCCAAATGGGTCTACAGTCTCTTTTGCCTTTTATTATTCGTAATTCTATTTATTTTTCTGTTCGTCCAATTTTTTCATCTTCGTTTTAAAGTATAGATATTTCTCAAATGCTGATATTATAATATTATGGTAATTAAGGGCCAAGTCTCTAGCCTTCCACCAACATAAAATTGATTTTATTGATTGCTGACAGTCCCCAAGCTTCATACTTCATGACGTCCTCTACGCATGAATTCAAGGTTATGTTAGTCTTGTGGTAGTACCATTTGATCATCTCCTCTAATCTTTTATCCCTTTTAAAAATAGTAGCTTGCTAATTGATTGATACTACATTTTCTCCCTTATTACATTTTTAGGAAAAGATTTAGATTATTCCACTTGATTGTTAATATATTATGTACCAATTAATACCAATCGCGAGCAAAGCCTTGGCGATAAGTTTCCTTTGTTTCTTATTAATGGTTTGTTTCGCCAACTTATCACTTCAGTTGGCCACCGGTCAGATCGTCTTCGTCCGCTCAGTTTACAGTTCGAAATTATCTTCGTCTATCGACCGTCATACATCCTCAGCAAGTGTCCTGCATTTTCTATCTATTAGAATATCCTCTGGCACAAGTAACAATGAAAAAACTCACCATTCCTGTACAGCTATCTAATCACTCCAAAACCAAAACGGAATGAAAGCTAGAAAGTCAATTATCTCGAAAATGGATTGACACACATGGGCAAGATTATCGGCATTTTCTGCCGGTGAAACACGAAGCGTGTGATGAGCAGTTGTGGAGCAGTTTTTCAGCGCCGGAGATTAATTTAGCGTGTCATAACCTCCGATTAAGCTAAGAGGATAACGATGGACGCGTTCCACGCCGCAAGTGCGTCCAACGCGCGCCATCGGAGAAAGTCCGGCCCATATGAAAACTAATCGCCGCCGGCCATGTGTCAATAAACTCGCAACTAACACAATTACTACTTTCGCTTGATATTGACATTCGGCTTTTCTGCAGTTAGTTCTTCTCCACTTGTAGCGAACTCGTCTGGCATGGTACGCTCTTTACTGAAGCATCCTGTGGATGCTGCCCACGCCTCAGTGTTGAAGTTTCTTACGAATTTAATTTCCAGGATGTGGGGTTTCGACCAGGCAGCAGGCCCAGAGGAGGATAGTTGGGGGAGACGAGGCTGGATTTGGAACCTTCCCGTGGCAGGCTTACATCAGGATTGGATCTTCAAGGTGAGCACACAATTTCTTTAAGCAGCTACTTTATTCTGATTACATTGTCGTCATGAGAAAAAATGCGGCATTCATAATGCGGCTTCATACCCAACATAATTTTAGCTGGATCAAAATCGAGGATTCTTATAAAAACACATCCTGTAAGACGACGGGGTATAAATTACAATTTGCTATATTTGTGACACGACTCGTACAAACAGCATGAGCTAATAATTTGAATAATGGTGCAAAATATCTCAGGAATTGCAAAAATTTACTTAAACAGATTCTAAACTTTTTTGTAAATGTTGAAAGATATCGATTTTAGTATAGGGAAGAAGAGACATTATTGCTTCTTTCAGGAAATATAAAAAATGCAATTTTTAAATTAATGTAAGTGAATATAAGCATAATTCAAAAGTGCAAATTCAAATAGAGCTAACTGGAAAAAATATTGTTTATAAAAAATATGTGTTACAAAAGCATATCAAACTGTAAGTCAAAAACAAAATACAAGATAAATAATTTAATTAAAAAATAGGCATTCTTCAAAACTTTAAAAATATGAATCTATATTTAATATGAAAGAACATAAAATTGTTTTGACACAAACTGACGCAAAAACTAACCTGCTAACCTCGAATTTGACATAGACTTACAGTGCTACCAACATATTGCTCATACGTTTGAATTTCCATACCCGTCCAGGATGTAAAGACTATTTGAACACCCGGTATTATGATTATGCAATAGTTCCCAGTTTATGAATGCAACTACGTTTATACTTAAATGTCAAACTTAATATTTGAGTCAGTTATAGTTGCATTCTTAAATTAGGAACTATTCCATAGCCATGCTAGGTGAAAATAATTTATTCATATTCTATTACAGAATTTTGGTGACAAATCGGTTCTATTACCATTTGAAAAACATGTTTATTTACTTTCACATACTACCAGAATTACAATTTTATCGACATTGAAACTGTGTTAGTACTTTAAAAACTAATAAAATTAGTTTAGTGTTATACACTGAGAATAATGTAAGACTACATGGCTGAATTATGTAAAATTAGACATAGGGCATTTACTTACTGTTACCATGGTGTTTGTAAACAAAATAACAACATAGTGACTATAGAAACTAATTGAAACGGGATTATTTGATTGTAATGTATAGTCTTACATTATTCACACGGTATAGAGTCCAAGTTAAAATTTTATTTAGCTCTAAATCTACCTAAGTAATATTAGATTAGATTAGATTAGATTTATTAGCCAGAGATACAGTGGAAGTACATACAATTGTAATCCAAAGTCCTATAGAGACAAAACCAGTTGTCTGTACATAGGGCTGGCGCAGAACAAATCATACAAAAAACATAAAATGTAATATAACATAAAATATAATATAACATAAAATATAATATACTTAACATAAAATATAATATAACATAAAGTATAATATAATATAATACTCAAAAAATAGAAATAGAAATTCAAAATAATAAAATATAAACGTAAAATTGCTTTTGTTGATTAAACAATATTTTTTCTTGCTCGTAAGTTTATTACCGTGTTATAATTTCGCTCGATCCACTTTGACAATTTCTTTTTAGACTTTTTTGATTTACGAATGCTTTTCAAGTCAATCGGCAGCAAATTAAAGATTTTAAGTGAGGTAATGAAACTACTCTTAAAATTGACTGTCCTGAATATCAGAGGCATTAGCAAGCTTTTGTTTCTGGTAATACTGATAGAGGTCTCAAAATTAGATTTGTGATATTCATGAAATAGGTTTATAGACTCAAGGGCAAAAATACTTTTTATATCGAGAGGCAGTTTTGATCTGCAGAAGTTGTCTTTAAAAATTACCTTTAATATGCTTCTCTGTAGTGACATTAATTTGTTGATGGTATTATCATAAGCGCCGCCCCAAGCAATTATCCCATATGAAACAATACTATTAAATAGCCCGTAGTATAGAATTAGCATTGAGTCAGTTGGCAAGATTTTTGATAGCTTTGCGAAAACAAATAATAGGTATCTTGACTTCTTAATTACATATGTAATATGTTTATCCCACTTAAAAAAACAGTCAATCATTACCCCGAGATATTTTGTGGAATTTACTCTTTGAATTACTTGATTATTGATGCGAATATCTGTATCTCTTTGTATACTTGATTCATAAATCCCAAAGACGACATAAACCGTTTTGGTTATGTTTAACGAGAGCTGATTCACACAGAGCCAATTATATACAATTCTCAAAAATTCATTCATTTGATCTTCAGCATCTTTCCAATTATCACCGGAGGTAACGATAGCTGTATCATCAGCATAGGACATAATTGATTTACTTGGCACCAGAGTCAACAAATCATTAATATATATGATAAAAAGTAAAGGTCCGAGTATTGTGCCCTGCGGCACTCCTACTGTGATTAGCCTCTCTGTGCTGCAGTCATTATTTATTCTAACTACTTGCTTACGATTTGACAAGTAATCTTTAATTAAGTTTAGAGCCATCCCTCTAATTCCATATGTATCTAGTTTGTGTAATAATATATCATGATTTACAGTGTCGAAAGCTTTAGCGAGATCTAGGAATGTCGCAATTGTTCTGCTACCGTCATTTAACTTTTTATAAATATAATTTGTAAAGACTGCTAAGGCATCATTCGTTCCCAAATTTTTCATAAAACCAAATTGTCTATGTGATAATATACCCGAATTTACAAAAAAGTTATACAGCCTTTTGTGTACTATTTTTTCGAAGATTTTTGCAAAATTTGATATTAATGAAATGGGACGATAATTCGACACGTTACCTCGTTCCCCACTCTTATAAATGGGTACGACGACAGCATTTTTTAGCATGTACGGCCAAGTTTCCTTTTGGATACACAAATTTAAAGCAAATTCTAGTGGCTTAACTAAATTATGAGCTATTGTTTTAATTACTTTCACACTTACCCCATCCAAACCTCCTGCTTTAAGCTTAAGATTTGCAATTACTTTTAAAACTTCATGACTGGAGGTAGGATATAAATAAATAGATTTTACATTCCTAGGAATGGAAACTCGAGTAACCTCTTGTGGGACTACAATTTCGTCTGCCAGATTCTTGCCAATATTGCAAAAAAACTCATTAAAAACATTTGCTTTATCTTTTGGGTTATCAATTTCTTCTCCCTTTACTAAAAGAGAGCCAATTTGATTTTTTTGATTATTGCGGCCTTTATTTAGCTTGGTTTTAACAAAATCCCAAAGTCCCTTGCTGTCATTACATTTATTCTTGACATCCTCCTTGTCCGATAATAATTTAGCTCGATTTATGACTTTCAGTAACATCTTGGCGTAATCTTTATATTGCTTTTTAGCCTCAATATTATCTGGATTCCTTTTCCACAATTCGTATAACATTTCTTTAGTTTTACAAGATTTACTAATACCATTTGTAGCCCACTTTTTTCTCCTTTTGAAATTACTAGATTTTTTATTAGTATTGGTTGTTGCTAACGACATAATTTCTTTAGTTTTATTAATTATTTTCTCAAAAGCCAGCGATGGGTCATTTTCCTCAAAAACTTCAGTCCAAGTTAATTTATCACTCAAGTTTAACAATTTTTTATAGTTAATAGTACTGGATATAGTGGTTTTTGTGGGATGACTCTCGTCTAGGCTGAAGGTGGAAAAAAGTGGGAAATGGTCCGGTAAAACATTCGCATACTTATAAGATACAATATTGTCTAAATCACCCTTATAGAAAAAGTTATCTATACATGATCCTCGTTCTAAATTGCAGTCATTTGGTCGAGTTACACCAGAAAAAAGCGGCAAATATTCAAGACTTAAAAAGTTATTCAAATACTCATTGCAAATGGGGTCATGTGATAGCAGATCCAAGTTAAAATCCCCAACCACGAAATGATTTTTAGTATTACGGTATTTCTGCAAGAAAGTGTCAATGCAGCTGACAAAATCCGTTTTTTTTATATCGTGACATCTGTACATAGAAGAAACCTTAACACTTTTACCAGCTTTTAAAATTATGTTTAGGTTGATGATTGATAGGCCATTTATTATATCTTTGTCAGAAGTAAAAATTAAGGTATCCAAAATGTAAACAATAACACCATCAGCCGCATTGACATTACTTTCATTGTATATACTATTGTAACCTGGTAAATTATAGTAGTTAGCATGAGGTACATTATGTGTCTCAGTGCATATAATTATTTGCGGTAAAAAATTCAAACTATCAATAAAAACTTGTAGAGTATTAAAATTTGTTCGTAGGCCCCTAACGTTTACCAGCAACATCGTGAAAACATTCCCCTTAATTGCATCGTTAAGATCTACGACACTATTACATACAACCTCATTGTCAAATACAATTTCATCCTTGTCGTTCATAAGCAAAGACTTTGGTGTTCCGTAATTATAATGTTACGATTGACTACATTGTGCAGTAAAAAAATTATACTTCTGTATAAAAAACTAATACGTACCTATTTATTAATTTAAGAACTTCCTTGGAGAACGAATGGTTTTTCAAATATTCTTGCCTAAACTCATATTAAAAGTTCACAAACTATTTAATTTCAATTTAATTTACAAAACTGATATGGCGGTTTATAGTTAACAACCGTGAGAGATTCTATAATACTATTTCACTATAACACTGATTTTTTACTTCCCTCGTCTAAAAGACGAAGAAAATATTGTAATCACGAAAATATCACCTTCCGGGGTTTTTCAGATCTTCACCTTTCACAGTCCCTAGATGACGAAAAACAGATTTTCTCAATTCCGTCTGTCTGTCTATCTTTCTGTCTGGCGGCATAACTCAAAAACTATTTGTTGAAGGAAGACTATATATTTGCATGCCTATTATATGTATACCTGACATGAAACGGAGAAAGTTTGCAAGAAATATATATAGAATGTGCACCTTAAAAAATAAAATTTTGGTTATTTTTGTTTACCTGAGAAACAGATACAAGTAATAATTTACACATAGCAGTGATGTGTTTATTAAACAATTTATAAGTTTAAAAATTGTGTGAAAAAGCATTTAAAAATATTAAATGTATTTATTCCACATAAAAGATATTATTTTATTAATTTTCTTGGATTAAACTGAATTTAATATTTCTATCTTCATCGGTGTTGATATAGACTACTTACCAAATTAATTTGAGCATCGTTAACAGCTTTATTGCCAAACTCTTTTTTACAAAACAAAGAATACATTGAACCAGACTTTATTGATGAAGATAAAATATTGAACAATACACGTTTGCTTATGCCACTTAAAGAAACTCATAATCAAACTTGTATCGTTAATATCTATAAAGGTAGTATTTTAAATTTTAAAGCAATATCACTTTAAAATTTATTACTCTTAAAGATTCTGAATGGCAAGCTTCTTGATTAGAATATTTTGTTGGCCCTTTCGCGAGTAATTCTATTGCATGCCTCAATGTGTTGAAGAAACCTAAGCTATTTATAAATTTCCAAGTATGTAGCATTCAATTTTTCGATCAAAATATGGAAATTTGTAGGATTTCAAAATATGTCCATTTAATTTGCATATTATTGCAAAAACCTTCAGCAGTGAAATCAATACCTTCAACTTGTTATTAACGAAAAGGATTATAAAAAAGATGAGACGATGCAAGCCCCTTCCCGATACTATAGCACACTTTTGGTATGACACATTCAGTCTTCGCAATCTGCTTCCAATGTGATATAGCCGTTATCATACTATGTGCGATGACTTCGGCTAACAGGAATTCGCAAAGGACACGATGACCAATGTATTATTGCAAAGCCTAGAGAAAGGAAATCGGGTTAAAATCTATTCAACAATTTACTAATGAAGAGGGCACATAGGACAAAGCGCCTATAATGTGGCATTTCAGATTTAAAGGTGACATTTGCATCCGAATCCTTTGGTAATTTAAAAAAATATTGCCGGAACCAAGATTCGAACTCCCCACTTCAGGTTCAGCTGTCCGGCACTGTAGCGATGGTGGCAGTTCGAATACAAATCGACAATGACATACAAAGAAAATTGACCGATCTCGAACTTTTCAATTCTCTACAAATTGCCATAAATAACAATAGTTAATTTATTTTGGGTGGTTCAAAACTAGTGATTATAATAGATATTCTCAGATAAGATTAAAAAAATTGCCTCTGTACTAACGAATTCTTAAATATTCAGAACGACGAAGTTTATTAATGCCATTTAATGTATAAGCAATATCATGTGTGCTCATTTAACCCCCACAACAGGCCGTAAAAGTAAGAGCTTTACTAAAATAATGTTATACCGGGCATTTATCTTAGACATAAAAATCTAAAAGCAACGACACAAGCAAACGACTCCCAGAAGGTTTACGTATAAGAGCAAGCACAATATGTGGCTTCTGAGAATTCTGAACATTTCTCTTTTGGATTTAAGCTAGACAGACAATATTACGACATAATGAAGTCATCTAGTAATGAACGGGAGACAATACACTGCGGTGTTTGTCAAATTATAGACAACTCTTCCACAAAATTATTTCCGTGAAGAAATCTTAATTGTACCCGGTAATTAAAGACAAAATATTGAGATGTCGTTTCAAATTAATGTATTGTTGCAAACGCAGGTTTCTAATGTGTAATTAAAACATTAGCTGAATGTGAATGAATAATTTCCTTTTCAATTTTGTAGCCACTATAATTGGTTGTGTGTGAACAAAACTTAAATCTAATGATTCTGAAGAAAATTATATTTGAAATGTTATTAACGAAACTCGGATCTTTAAAATTCAATTAGCTCAGAGAACGAAATCTGCTTCTGTTAAGCACCAGGTAATCATGAACCCAATGCCATTAATTACTTGCTGCATATAATTGATTGAATCATAACGACGAAATTAATAAAAATTGGCTGGCAAGGCTTTGATGTGTAATCTTGACCTTGAAGTTTCTCAACACGGGCCGGGCCGATCGTTTCTAATTGCAATTACTTAAAAACTTCACTTTCTTTTCCACAACGTAACTAACGAAAGTTAGTCTCTTTTCTTACGATTTTCCTTTCACTGGATAAGGTAATTAATTTAAAAACTAAATACTGCAGCAAGCTCGCAATTATGCGAACAATTTACTAAAGAGGTGTTGGCGTTCATGAGCTTGTTCTTTTGCTGACCGAGTTAGCTGGAGATCAGCAGATCAGTAGCCATACAATGGCATTCGTATAAATTGTACTCTCATTACAGGGATTTTTCATATGCTAAGAAATCAGTTTGATTCACATTGAGTATTTAAATTGAAATAGTTAACTACAACGAATTGCGGATGTATTTCGTTGACGGTATGAGTAATTATAATGTCAGCTCAGTAATGACAGTACTCCTAGTACCAAAGCTCATTGTATGCGGTATTTGCCTTCAGTGTTTACAGAGGCCGTTCCAAATGAGGGTCTGATATCGTTGAATAGAAACAAACCGTTTCAGTAATTGGATTGTTTTAAGTTCAGAATGACATTTAAAAAAATAGAGGGCAGGAAAATGAGGTGTATGTAGCATCATAAAAATTACACTTTTTTCAGTATCAGAAACTTTTAAAATTACAAATTTACACTGATAGAGTTTAAATAAACTATGGCACTTGATAACTCATATAGGCAGTTCAGAATTTGTATTAGCATCACCCACTGTTATGTTCGAATAATTTTGACTGCTGTGGATTTTTAATCAGACGTCTTTTAGCATGCAAGTTCTTTGATATAAATTTAAATGCCGCATTTTCATTCACCATTTTCTTGAGTTTTTCTTTTTTTTTCTTTCCTCTAGAATGGGTGGTATACCTACTTTTCTTATCTCTGCACGATCCTTCTTCTGTCTTTTTTTATTGATGACTAGCTGACCCGGCAAACGCTGTTTTGGAAGATGACATGATGGGGAAACCCCTTCAAACCATTAAGCACAGCATCATAAAAGTATGACTGCAAATAGAAAGTCGTACGTGTAGAAAAACACACTTTCGATATTTTCCAATTTTCTGGCTTTCCCTTTGTATTTTTCCGATTTTTTTTTTTGCTAGACCACCTCGGGAGTAAGACGAACAAAACAAAAAAAATCATCCAAATCGGTCGTTCTCGAGTTTTTGCGTTACTAACACACGGCGATTGATTATTATATATAGATAGATATGGACCAGACCTGTGTTAACACGAACAACGGTTAAACGAAGCATTTAGTAATGTGAATTACATTGATTTCTAGTCTAACGCCTTAACCACTCAGCCAGGAACGCTACGTAACACACAGGCATATCGTTGTATCGGTGTCGACGCACAATGACACATAGGATTAAATCGTCTTGCGTTCTTCTAAAAAAACATTGTTTTAAAATTTATTAGTTTATTGTAAATATGTGAACTAATCTGACACTAATTTTTCTTTCGTGTTGAATTTTAAAGTTCTTAAATAATTAGAAGAAAGTAATGTTTATATGAAATAATTTTTTTTAGATCTTTAAATAGTTCAAAAGCGTATTTGTTTTTTAAATTTTCACGATAATTCTGACATTAATTTTATCTTTTATTCCATGACAGCCTTATTAAAACAATAAAATATTTTTCTTCAAAATCGAAACTACTGAATGTAGAAAATGCAAATTAAAATTTAGCATATTTTGTATCACTATACTCATTCGGTAGTTCGGCACAATTTCTCTATTTTTCTGAATAATGATAACACTTTTTAATAAATAAAATTTTGGATAAGATATTTGCTCTGTCAAAATAGTTGTGCATTAAGCTTAGTTACAATTATGCTTTTTTCGTACCGTTATCAACCCATTAGAAGGCTAGATTTAGTTAAGTTATCTTGTATAATTTGGATAATACAAAAGAGATTCCACTAGAGTAACTTCACTACGCAACGCAATAAACAACTTTTGTCAGCATGTATGTTGTTTCCAAGAAGACGACATTTAGTTGGGCCAATACAAACAAATCGAGCTCGCAATAACATATTGTTTTTCTTCAAACGGAGGTAAAATGTAACATTATACTGCTTGATTGATGATGCTAAACTGTCACTTCATTGCCATGGCATCTAAAACACCTTATCTGTCGCTTGTCAGCGGCAGATAATATTATCTGCCGCTGAGGGGATCAAGTAATTTTCTTCGAATTTTGTTCACAAACTTGTAAATAATTTGCTATAAAAACGTTTGAAGAAAAAATACTATATGTTATTCGGAGCAAAAGTATCTTAATGTGGTTCGGCTGTACTAATCTGATTCGCAAGCTCGGCAGATAACCTGTCCAGCCACGTCACATAAAGTATAACTTTTGCTCCTAATAACATAATATACTATTTTGAAATTTACTCAAAAAATAATTAAATCAAATACAATGTAGACTTCGAAAATGTTCGGATTATACGTCTCAAACTGATACATTATTGTGGAACAAGTTATCGACATACAACCCGATAATATCGACGTACATATAGTATTACTACTGAATATATCGCTGTTCCAAAGTAATGTAAAAGGAAAGTCGTTCGTTTCTAGGACAATATACATATCGATGTAATTATTTTTGTTTTTCCAAAAGTCGCAGCGTCTATTAATTGAATAAAGATGCATTGTATCAGTGTAACCAATGTTTTGAATACGAAGGCTAATTATAAGGTTTTCTAACAAAGTTAGTGCGTTTTCCAATTTATTTAATTTAGAAGTGTTGTATTTTCTATTTATTAGTTCCGATTAGCGTGATAGCCAAATTTACTTTTTTATTTAAAAATTTTAAGGTGTGTGATTGGACGTACAACTGAATCTTGTGATTGTAGACGGAAAAAACTATTAACACATAAAAAAAAACGTATTCCATTTTGCTACAAAAATAATACGTTATCATTGACATCTTACATTAAAATATGTTATTATTATTATGACAACGAGTCTTTGAAAGGTACAACACTGAGTTGCTAACATATTTGCTAATTAGTTATTCTTCTTATAATAACTCAATATTTTTATTGTTGTTGATTTTACAATTTACTACTGTTTATTCTTTTGGCACATTTTTTATGCACATGAGAAAGTAGATAGTGTATCTAAGTCCGTATTGGTTTTACTTGTGGAATAACACTTTTGGGGTCACAATCATTGTCTTCACTTTCACTGCCACTTTCCTCATTTACGTTCATTTGCATCAAGTCAGCCTTGGGATGGTCAGCAAGTAGTACGCGTGTATTTTCTTATGCTTCTACGTAATGTAAAATTAATGCATTTTATTCCGATCTTCTTGCACAGGTTTGCTCAAAACGAAAGACGAAGATCGTTGTCGGCGCTTCAAATTTTCTTATTAGTAACGCAATTTAGGGTTTTAGGTGTCTCTAAATATAGTACCCCAAAGTTAAAGGTAAATTTTATCCTTCTTGTTACTAATTCTGGTTTTTGCAAGTTACTGATTTAACTGTAATTTTACTTTCTCTGTTCAGATCGATGCAACCGAACTGGTTTCTTTGTATTCCCTCATGTTTTTCTGCATTAAAAATAAAATGTTTATTCATCAACCGCTTCATAGGTGTTGAAGCCATTACTAAAAGAATATCCTTTAGTCTTTCTAAAATTTCTTTCAGTGATTTAGATACGTTTGTGGATAAATATTTGTGAGACTCTTGGTAGAGTTGATCTTATTTTGCTACAAATTACAGTTTTAATTTCAGGCGTAAAAGGCCAAACCTAAGAATTATAGGCCTCGGTTAATTTTTGAGAAATAAGATAGAGGTTGTATTTTTTACTTTCACCGTCTAAAAGGCGAATAAAATATTGTAATCGCGAAAAGATCATCTTCCAATTTTTTTTCAGATCTTCACGTTTCAGGGTCATTGGATGACGAAAAACAGGTTTTCTCAATTCCGTTTGTTTGTTCGTCCTTCCGTCTGTGTGCTGCTGGTGTAACTCAAAAATGGTTTGTTGTAGGAAGGCGATATTTTGCATGCCTGCCTGGCATAAAACCGAGAAAATATCGGTAAAATATATACCTTAAAAAATAAAATCACTTTTAATTTTGCTTTAACTTAAGAACTATTACTTAAATGAAAGTAAGGTTTTGCATATAACTCAGGTTGTTACCCTTGAAGAAAAATGGCGTATTTTGGACTCGAAATATACAGGGTTAGCGCCTAAAAAATATTTTTTTGTTTATTTTTACTTTGACTGAGAAATAGATAAAAAGTAATAATTTGCACATAGTTCAAGCTTTATACTTGACGAAAATGGGACCCAACAGATACAGGGTAAATATAAAAAGAGCCAAAAATGAGCAACAATAAGTGCGTTCTTTTTAATACCGCCGCGTATCGCACAGCCGAACGAAGTCCTTGATGGGCTCTCGTCGATCAAACTGGTGGAGTTACTATCGTATTAGCAGGTACTGTAGTTCGAACTCCATCGCCGGGAATGTTTTATTATTTGAAATTGATTTAATTCGCATTACCAAGTGTTTCATTTTATTGTTTCAGTATTATTACGAACGTGAAGATATTTTACCTCTATTTTTCTTTTATTTTAAAAATTGTTTAGTGTCACGACGTCCACTTGCGAGGGAAGTTCTGCATAAAGCCTCTTACAGATTTTTTTCCTTTATCACAGTCTCATAAATGTTTATAAAAACTGACAAAAACCAAAAAATAATTTTGAAATAGTTTAACTATTTTTATGATGTTGGTACAAGGGTCTAAAAAATCAGATTAATAGGATTAAAAGATTACAGTAATTAAAAATTATAAAGACCAATTTAGATGTAGATTGGATGTTAAAATTATTAAAATGCATTTAATAAATAAAGAAAATAGAATTTATAATTTAATAACATGAAACTGATTGAGAAACAGAAGGATTCTAACTTAATTTAATATCTAAAATGAAATTGGAAAATGATGACAAATACTTTTTCGAAATAGATTATTGCACGTAGTAGGTAGTAATCAAATAAAAAGCGTTTATAGTCTGTTGGATGGAGCAAATAAGTAAAATCGCTAAGCATGTAACCAATTTTTGTAATAACAAATTAATAAATAAACCTTTTTGAGAGTTTTAAAAACATATTTGTCGTATGGAAGGGTAAAGAGTTTAAAATAAAGTTGCGTGGTGTAAAAAGGGAGTAAAATATGAAGTGTTAATATGATGGGACCTATGCAGACTATATGGAGGAAGTTAAAGAATGTGGTGAGAAGACTAAACTAAAACATTATAATCTATAAAAGCAAATAAAAGGAAAAACTACTGAATTGGATTTATTGTGAGATTATACTTGACATTTGGCATCGATTGAGTTGAATAACAAGTAACAATTTACAAAAGAAGAGGATAACAGGGAAGTCGTTGACAGAGTGAGCGTGTTTGTGGGGCTTGTTTCTGTTCTGGATTCTTGGTGCTAAGCTGTAACGGAATTCAAATGAATGATTTGGATTGAGTATTAAAGTAACGGAACTACGAACGAGGTCCGTTTGGATTTTTGCTGTGGTGGAGCTGTGTTGGCAGATTCGTGGGGTAGACTGGCTTCCTGGGTTGGTTCAGATCCTGGTTCTGGACATTTTGACAGTTTGGTGGACAGTTAAGGTCTTCACCGAGGTTTTGAGCAGAGCGGTTGTGGAGTGATAGGTTGCAGAGTGGGACGAATTGGTTTCAGCATAAGAATACTAAGTTCAAATAAAATGTGGGTGAATCCAGGTAACGATCAAATATTTGTAATTGTATTTTCAGAAATGGTTTGACGTGCTGCTTGGCAGAAGTTTTAGAATGATCATAATTAAAAATCGGAACATCAAATTTCAGAATAAGCAATCTAGATAAAAGGAATCCACTCTGATTTTCAGTCGAGTGTATCTACAGGAGCTAGCATAAATAATTTTGAATATTGACTAAAATTAAATTATAAACATAATCTTATAGGCAACACAAAGAGGAGCCTTAACCATATCACTATATTCTCACCCTTATAAGGTTTAAATGACACAGGAAAGATGTAGCTCTATTGCAAACTAAATTATGTCTTGTACCTGTTTGGCGAATCAAATTTGTACAATATCTCTTAACTTAACACACGTACGCCATTATTATTAGGATAACTATTTTCATGAAAATTTGAAACAAATTACTAAATCCTTGGGTTATTAAGATAAATATCGATTCAGTTAGTTGAATATCAACTGACTCTTTTGCAGGAAGAATATATTGAATTTAGCATGATATAGATTTTTTAGTAGGATATCCTGTAAAAGACCACATTCTGGCCTTGTCCTGATTTGAAAGGAAGTGTCGACCCTAGTATTATCTCGAAAATTATATCAACGCCAATGTTATACCCTTCCTATTCCTTATGCTTTTGTCAACTATATTAGCAGACTTTTTAGCATACTTCAAACAATTTTAATTTTCTCATGTAAGACTGTATAACTGTAAAAAATACTTTAAAGCTCAAGTAACATTAAAGTTCTCCTTTAATCTGCATAAGCGTTGAAAACCCTTAAAGGCCCAGGAAGTATGTAAATACATTCTGCTATTAGAAATTCTACATTTAACATGCAATACGGAAGTAAATTACAGTGGCATTCCTTGAGAGAGTTTCAGTGGAGTAATATAAGGAGGATCTGCTAAAAGGATAAATGAACACTTGAGAAAGGTGAAATTTCAAAGCACGACTTCAATTCGAGAAACCGTAAACTTTAATTTATTGTCAAATGACTTCATTTTTGTTATTGAAAGACCATTCTAAATGTGGAAATGTATATAATTCATGCAAAATACGATTTACGCAACTTGACGCATATCACACTTATTTAATTATAGAAGATACGACGAACTTTTAATACATTACATATTAATCAGTTTTAACAATAAAATATATATTTTTAAATATAAAGATGTAGTAATTCAAATTAACAGTATGTGCTGGAAATATTCGTGATGTTAATCTGTGATATCAGCGGTGGAGCCATATACGAGGGCCGATCTAAAAGTGTTGAGATCTAATAAAGCTAATCATAGAAATATTTATTTGAGTTAGGTTCACTATAACCTGCTAACACTTATTTTACTATGGTTGGCTGAAAAGTAATGTAGATTATGAAATATTGGCACATTTATTTTCTTACATAACAGTTCCATCAATCCACGCATTTTTACTAACTTGCAACAAGGTTGTTCACGTTGTCAGTGAGGAATTTAATAAGTGTGGACATAACATCATAAGTTGTTTTAGTTTATCATTTGAAATACAATGAAATTCCAACCATTTTTTTTAAGTAAAAGGGAAAATAGAAATCGTCGGGGGTGCATAATGGGAGAAAAATGGAAGCTCAAACATTAGCTTCTCAAGAGCAGCAAATTTGTGTTTTAATTCACAAAATTGAATGGCCAATCAAATAACTGATATTTTGTCAACAATGCTTTTACCACATACGTCCTCTAAATAGCAATGAATTTCAGGTGAGACTATATTTTCAGCAGCCCAAAATGCAAGAATTTCCCGTTGTTTTAATATCGTTGACGTATCATTATTACTACACCATTTTATGTTGACTATACGGTTTCAAAACTAGTGACGGGAAAGAAATCAAACTTGGCACCGTTGTGAAGAAAATTCATGGTTACAAGACCACAATGAAAACGCTTCACTGCTTCACTTTCTGGGCAAGACGTTTCATTATGCGCATTAGTTTCCAGCTAAACTTTGTATATTATTTTTTAAGAACCAAAAGCTCACGCACCGTTTGCTTTTTGGAATGTGGTTGAAACACTTATCAATGTCGCTTGGCCAGTTTTGTTAAAATTAACCGTCTGTAGCGTAGACAATAGCTAACAATTGTACATACCCAAATCTGACAAATACAGTGAACGTTCTATTGTTTTCTGTTTCTACGCTCTAATAATTCAAGCGGCGTCTTTGCAGTGTGCGATGAAGCGTTGTCGTGATGTAATAATAGGCTTTAATTTTTAATATATGCACTTCAGTCTAGTATGAACGATCTTCGACACAGAGATTTAAAAGTGGAAAAAATTTCAAGAATGTGTGTGCACCGGTTATAGTTGCAACTGTATCCGCAGCTGCGTTTCTAAAGGAAACACCCACATCCATGAATCAGAGCATGCGGCCATAGGAAGTGAACCCATGACACCCCGAATGGTAATCAGGCGGGTAACCGCAGCTTCAAAGCTGGGTTACAAGTTACAACTTACAGTGGGGCCCTTGTATCAATCGACTTGAGAACGAGACATATTCCATTTCCATTTGATTAAGTTAATCGTAGCTTACTTTCAGAAACACATTCAAAACAGCATTGATTACCAAGGCCGCACCAAAATTCGTGCAACAAAAGCAAGACGCAACTAGGTTAATAGACAGCACTGAGAATGGGGCTGCCACATCTGATCGCGCTTTCTTGTCACAGTAAATCACACCGTAGGTGTTTAATAGAAACAAATTGTCCTCGTGAAATTTAATTACTGAATTGCAGTGAAAGCTGAGGTTAGAGCGTCGAGCGAATCAGGTTTATTATTCCTTGCCAGGCATTTATAATAATTAATCCTCAAATAATCTGGGCGCACCCACGACGCGTTACTGGGACAGATTTGTTTGTGGAGGCTTTTTGGAGCTCTATTTGCCTTTGTTAGCGACGACAATATATTGCGTCGGAGCTAGTTGCCGTTTTATTGCTTTCCTCGGTTTCCTAGCAGCAGCCACGTTTTTCATCACCCAAAAAGACCTACTGAAGGTTTGCAGATATTGAATTGCACCCTGCAGATAGTTTTCCGCTTCATTAAAAAGTGTAATACATTTTCAATTATAGAAGTTTCTAGTAAATAATAGCAAATATTGAGTTTCTGTTTGGAAACCTGATTATCTGCAATAGATTCAATTTAGATGTATATTCACCGGTAATAATTTTCAATGAATAATGTGTTGTACTTCTTATGCAGCATACGATTTTTGTTAATTCTCGTAACTGGAATTTTATTCTTTTTACTGCCCTCGACTAATTAAAAGACGAAGGAAGTATTGTAAAAAATCAGCTTTTGCGATTTCTCCAGATCTTCACGTCTGTCTGTCTGTCTGTTGGCGGCATAACTCAAAAACTATTTGTTGAAGAAAGACAATATTTTGCACACACATTATACAGGGTGATTTTAAAATGTTTCGCCAAACTTCGGGGTATTGTTCTACACACCAAGGCAAGTAAAAAAGTCCATATAAACATGTGTCCGAAAATCGCGCGTTTCCGAGTTACGAGCAATTTCTGAACTTGTGAAGTAGTCCAGTCAATTGGTGCTCAAAAAGGGCGAATAGGGGAGAGTTTTGGTGGAGTTCTGATATTTGGTTCCTATATGTTTTTTGGGTCGCTGTGCACGAATATCAGGTTTTTCAATAAAATTTTAGACCGGAAACAAGTTTTTTTAAGCAAAAACCTTGTAAAAACCGATTTTTTTTAGTTTTTCTAAAAGTACCCAAAAGATGTCCATCATTTATAACTATTGAACCTATATGAAATAAAAGAGGACACAGTTTCCTACACTTTATGTATGTGAGGTTTTTTTCTCCGATCAATCGTTCAGCCGCGAGAGCGCCGCAAAATTATAGTCCAGTCAAATGGTAGAAAATAGGGGAAAGTTTTGGAGTTTTTATATTTGGTTCCTATATGTTTTTTAGGTCGCTGTACGCGAGTATCGGGTTTGCCAACATTTCAATTATGAAGATTCATTTCATATACCATTGTTGATTTACGAAAAATGTATAGTTTTCGAGTTACTTTGAAATAAACTGTCATAATTCCCTTTTAACACCTAACTTCGCGGCGCTCTCGCGGCTGAACGATTGATCGGAGAAAAAACCGCTAGTACATAAAATGTAAGAGATTTTACTCTCTTTTATTTCATATAGGTTCAATATTTACGAAATTGGATAGTTTTCGAGTAATTTTAGAAAAACCAAAAAAACGATTTATTACACGGTTTTTGCTTAAAAAACGTGTTTCCGGTCAAAATTCTTGTTGGAAAACCTGATATTCGTGTACAGCGACCCAAAAAACATATAGGAACCAAATATCAGAACTCCACCCAACATCTCCCCTATTCGCCCTTTTTTGAGCACCATTTGACTGGACTACTTCCCAAGTTCAAAAATTGCTCGTAACTCGGAAACGCGCGATTTTCGGACACATGTTTACATGGACTATTTTACTTGCCTTGGTGTGTAGAACAATACCCCGAAGTTTGGCGAAACATTTTAAAATCACCCTGTATATCTACCTGGCATGAAACCGAAAAAAAATCAAACAAATATATACAGGGTGAGCATCTTAAAAAATATATTTTTTTAAATTTTTGATTTAACTTAGCAATAAATACAAGTAATAATTTGTACATAACGTAGGTTTTATTGTTACCAAAAATGGGCCCCAATAGATACAGAATAAATGTTGTACGATACAAAAAGGAGCAATGTGCGTTACTTAATACATCTGCAACGCAGGAATTCGAAGCATCGGTGCTCCGTAGCTCAGGTAGAAATAGCTCATTCCCTTGCAATATCCCACAAAACGCGTTGGACTGCGTACGCGGTCCGCCTGCCCTTCGAATTCGACCAGGAGTACCTTTTTTTAAATTTGAAAATGTATTTAACTTATTAGAAACGTGAAGATATTTTTGCTTAATTTGACTTTTAAAATTATTTAATGTCACAATGTCGACGACGGAAGTTCTGGGTAAAGCCTTTTACAGATTTTTTAAATATGAAGGGATAATTAAATTGAAAAAATGGAAGAAATTTAATGATTTTTCAATATTGAAAAAATGAGCGAATTGTGATCTTCCACATTTAACGTCAAAAACGAAGTAGGTAAATAGATATCCTGTTTTGAACATCTGATTAAAACCCTTAATAGTTATTTGCTTGATCCTGTACAGCGAAGGACTGAAATCTAGGGCGAATAAAAAAATAAAGGTTTAACCCCGTACTATATACAATATTTTATTTATTACACTAATTAACCTTTAGTTAAAACTTTAGTCTCCTTTAATATTCAATCAAGGTATACCTGACGCACTAAGGAGTTAAAGTGAACTTTAATATCTAAGGAATAACTTTATTCCCTAGGGATTAAAGAGGTACTTTAGCAACGAGAAAGTAGGGGTTAAAAGCATACTTTAAGTGTTAGTAATTAATAAAAATATTCAATTATAAAAGTGGCAAGCCAAATTCCAAATAGGAATTCTATTATTTTAATGCAAAAGTATTTTTTTATTTTGTCGCCAAGTACCTAGTTGAAAATATGAGATATGTTTATAGAAAGATGTTTCCACTTTAAAAAAACTCAAAGATTATGAAAATTCTGTTGCTGAACATATTGCATAATTTTCAAATATGCGGGTGGCAATAATAAATAACTCTTAAATAAATTCTTAGAATTTATAAAAAACACAACGTTATCATAACGTCGTATCTCTCTAAAGAAGATATGATCGATTCAACTAAATATAAATAGACCATATCTACTTTTATAGTAGTGAATTCTGGTATGATCAAGAAAGTATTGCTGAAATAATACAGAGTAGAACAGGAATATAGAATATTCGAAATATGTCCATATTTTTCTTAATTTCTGAAAACTGACAAGTGTTTTATTATCACAGTTATGGCTATTATTATCTAAGTTACCAGATGTCAAGTCTATGTCATAATGTTAATTTTTTGTACGAAATATGGATCGCGTAACATCTAGTATTATGTTTTTTCAATCTCATTAAAATTTTGACGGCATTTTGAAAATAACGAGTTTTTTATTCAAATTAGTTGTTCAGGTCAAGGTTAATATGCTTTGCTCCAAATATATTCAGGTCATAACTGATATCCTTTGATTGTAAAATATTATAATAACAATAATGTTATAGTAATAAGTAATAAAGAAACAAGAATGTGTTTAGAAAATATTAAGAATCAAATTTTATATTACTTTTGGATGGCTATTATCTCAAAATATGGGAAAAAATGTGAGAGATTTGTGCAGTCAAAGGAAGAGAAGAATAACTTGATGATGTCTGGTTTCAGCAGAACAGAATGCATTTCTATTGTATTTTACTATTGTTAAATTCTTCACACAAATATTCCTGAATCGACAAATTGAGTCAAGAGGTGTTATTGAATAGGTGCACGTTCTACGAACTTCATTCAATTGTATGATTGCATATTAATGTAAATTTAAAGGGAGCTATACATTCAATTAAAGAAAATGTGAGAATATATAACATTAAATAAATATAGTTATAAATATTTCAGTTTTTTCTTGATCATAAATAGTATTTTTGATTCGATACAGTAAATTATTTCAGAATTCAATAATACCTTATACTTATTTAGCAAGTACATAATATACGACTTTATTTGACGAGTCTTTTTATGAACGAGCGAGTATTGCGAGCGAGATCAATAAAGAAGGCGAACAAATAAAGTCAGATTATGTACGTGTTGTATACATATCTTTCTGTTCGACTGCTAAAATCGAAAAATCGAGTTTAAAAATTTGCGGTTTATTGTGTGACAGAAGAAAACATTTATTTTGATATTGACAGCTTATATAAAGGTATTTTACAGTACTTGTACAATAAAGTGAGGTGCTTTATAGTACTTGTGGAGTAAACTTAATTCTGCTAGTACTGTAACGAGCTACTTTATTTCTGCAAAACTATGTCATTAATAGTACTTTATAACTGAATCGTACATAAAAACGTGTTAATTGTTCCTAATCACAACTCGATGTGTTAACTACTTCGTATTTTGCTACAAGAATGTAAGACGGCCAGAAATGCATTTTGCTTCTCTGTAGTGCAAAATCAATTCTGCCATTCAGTATGTTACTTTAGGACAGAGATGTAAACTAGCTTGCAAAAAAGAAAGAAAATAAAATAGTTACATCTTCTGGTTTTCATGGATTATTTTGCAAACAGTAAATAAAAAACGAGTAAGAGGATAAAAAAAATTACTTTAATAGACGAAAAGAAAGAAGATTAATTATTTATTGGTTAAAAGACATATCACTGGATAATTTTTCTAGCTAACAAGTTAATTAAAGTTACTAATTATATATTCACTATTAGCCTCCTCATCGAATAAATTGACCATATCTGCATTCTCAAAACTTAAAACTGCTAGGTGCTCCAGACAAGTAGTAACGCCCAAGGGCAACCGAATTTACCTACATTTACAAAACAAGTCTTTATCTCGTACAGTCGTGTTCGTTGAAGTGTTGAACAGCATTTGTGATTTGTGAATATAAATTAATTACACATAGCTCATAAAAGTGTTTTGAAAGTATACATCTAGGTCTACCTAGTTAATAATACAGTGGGAGCCTTTGTTGAGTAATAACACAACCACCAATAAACTAACAATTCGCTGTACAACACATTTTTAAACTCGAGCATACATCTAAAGCCGCTTATTATTAGTAGTAGCTTTGAGGCAAGCTTGTGCATTATTATAATAACCTGTGTATAAAAAATTTGCAATATATTTTTGAGATTTAGTCGGCTTGTACCAATCGACACAATGTTACATAAAGGAGGTTACGGCAAAATTTCAAATGATTTAGATGGTGCACTTCTATTTTGATTTCCCTTATTTCATAAAATTTCTATCAAGTAACAAATTTTGTTTATTAAATTGATTGTACAAACACTATTACTTTTCATACCCCGGTTTATTGCAAATATGTAAAAAAAATTAACTTATATCAACGGAAATAATAAAATAAATTAAATGATAGGAATTTGAACTATTTTTCAGGTCTCTGATTTTAGCGTATTATCTGTTCTTGAGGTACCTATAGGATTTGGTTACCTTAGAAAATTTACCATGTTTTAATTTCCTCTCAGGTATAACAAATTTGCTAGATTATTGTGCCAATTAAAATTAGTAACTCAATCATACAAAATTTTTACAGCAAAGGATAAGTAAACTAAAATTATCCGACGTACATTTTAAGCAAAGGATTTGGTCAAATTTGTAGCAGTGTAATAACACTAACACTTCTATCTAGTTTCATATAGTTACCTGTTAGTTATTGATTCTAAGAATAACATTTTCAAATCCAACATTTATTAAAATCTAAAGGGAGATGCAAAGGTCGAGAGATGAATCACGAGACAGATTAGTTTCAAGTGACATAAACGAGATTAAATGGCTAAAATAGAGCGCGCATGTTAGTAATGCAAGTTCATAAAACTAGGACGCTTTATTATTTATGAGGTTTTCTAAAAATTACGAGACACTGAGTATGACACAGAATTGCAGTTTGATTAACGGTAGTTTCTTCATTTTACGCTTTCTGGTCTTTCACAAGATGTCGCGGCTTGTAGGACTGATGTACTGTGACTTAATGGTGTTGCCAAGTTTTATTAAGTAAAGAAAACTCGAAAAGCGCATTAAATTGACTTTAACTATGTTCTATAAAATATGCGTTTGTTATATTATGTTTTGTAATACGAGGAGTGTTCAAATATAAATTATAATTTAATATTTATTCAAAAACAAAGGACTCTAATGTTTATCATGTAATTTTTTTTCCCTCTCTTTGTATTCCACGAGAAAAAAATTCTTTTGGATGCTGTCACACCCATTTCGGAACAATTTCGATGACTTCTTCATTACAACGAGGTATTTTTCTCCTCAAAACTCTTTTAAGGGTCCAAACATATAAAAAACTGATGCAAGCAAGGTCCAAAATGTATGGTAAAGGAGGCAGCATGGTCCATTTCAATTTTTGAATCGTAGTCAGCGTGTGAATAGCGAAATGTGGTCGAGCATTATCCTGTACGACATAGACAGAGAACTCGCATTTGTTTTCAAGTTACCTCTAATGATATTTAATGCAGAAGGAATATCGTTCACTGTAATTCGACGATCGTTTCAAATAAGTGCATTTTACTCTGTCAGCATTATCTTCTGTTGTCAATGTTTTTGGACGGCGAGAATGAGGTTCATTCTCGGCACCTTTGCAGCCATCTTTAAACGCCGTACTCCTTTTGTAAACGCTTATGTGTGATAGTGATTGCGCATCAAACTGTATTTTAACTTTTACACAAATTCCTTATGGTTTGATAACTTCGTTGATAAGAAATTTACTAATACTGCGTTGTTCGACGCTTGAATGCACTCTTACTTCACTCTTACTTGCCAATTGAACGAAAATGAATTGTGACGACTTAATGACCGAATGAAGTTAGAATTTGTTCCAGAGCATTAATTAATGTATACAACTTCTGTGCATGTCTTTGTTTTTGGCGCAAAACTTAAATTATAATTCATATTTGAACGCTCCTCGTATAAGCGCTACTTTTATTTTATGGTAACATTTAAGGATTTATGTTTGATTTACTGATATTAATAAAATGAAATTAAACTTAGGAAATAGACAATAGACTATGGAGAGTATGTAACACGTACAATCACGCAAAATATTTAATAATGACATTATAGATACAGTAAAACCTGCCATTGCGGTACCTGTATATAACGGAACCCCTATATAACGGAATATTTTTTTAGTCCCACCCGAATGTATACAAATTTATGATACTAAAGCGGAAACCTTCATAACGCGGAAACGGAACGAAAATTACGGTCCCAACGTGCACAGTATTATGAATTTATACCTGCTGATGCGGAGAAGAAGCCGAGTAGCGCAGATGGGTAAGCCGTTGCCTTGCATTAAGCAAGTCCTCGGTTCGAATCCCGCGAAGGCCGGAATTTTCCGCAGCCTTGCGATTTAAACCGGACTCGATGAGACGATTCACAGTTGGGCATCAAGTTAACTGCGCTCTACTTAGAACCACAGACTTAAGAGATAGAGTAGCAAGGTCAACATAAAAACACACACACACACACACACACCTCACACAATGGTTGCTGTGCAAGCACAAAAGGCGCGCTCCAACTTTGTATCCCGAATCCGGGTCAAGTTGAGCATTGTATCGCCAGATGCAAGCACATAAAGCACCAACCTCTACACCGCAAGATAAAACGGGGTTATCGATTATACAGACATTATACATTATATCGAGAGATAAAAAAAAGCTGTTCCTCAGCGGGCTGTGGAAATTCAACGTATGAATAATATGTTGGTGACACTGTACGTCAATGTCAAATTCGAGGTTAGCAGGTTAGGATTTGCGTCATTTTGTGTCAAAACTGACAACATAATGTTTTTACCTGGAAATCCGTATTCAATATTCATTCACTATTTTGAACGCTTCTTAAGGAGGATCACCAGTTCGGGGCGGCTGGCGGTGCGACCCGTTTAGGTTAGTACATAATTATTTTTCCTAGAAAATGAGCGTTCACTTGGAGTTTATTTTTCGGTGCTTTTGGCATAAATATTTGCGTACTACATATTTCTGCTACACTGTTGTTAGGGTTCGGTTGTTAAACACGTTTGTATAGTGAAGTTGTAAATTAAATTGTATTAACCAAGTTATTAGTTACGTAGGTACATTACAATGTCTAATAAAAAATATCAGTGTTTAAACTTAAATCAAAAGGTGGGAATTATTAATAAGCATGATAAGAAAACTCCCGTGAAAGACATTCAAAAACATTTAAATTGCGGAAAGTGTATGAAACAATAAAAAGGAAGACAGAAATAAAAAATCAGTGGCGTAATTCCAGTGGCAGTCAATGAAAACGAAGAAAGATTGGTTATGATGAAGTTGACAAAATTATTTTCGAGTGGTTTGTGAGTGCCCGATCAAAATTACTTCACGTGTCTGGCCCAATTTTGCAAGAAAAAGCAAAAAAGGTTGCGGCGGCACTAGAATTGCCTGAATTTAAAGCCTCCAATGGCTAGTTGGAAAGTTTTAAAAAGCGACATCAAATTATGTGGAGACAAATAAACGGTGAAGCTAAAGATGTGGACGAAAATGTTGTTAATGATTGGAATAAAAAGATTTCAGATCTAATTAAAGATTATAAGTTGGAAGATATCTACAATTGTGATGAAACGGGAATATTTTTCCATGCTATTCCCAGTAAAGCCTTTGCGTTAAGGCGGATGCTTGCCTGAGCGGAAAACATACCAAAGAACGTCTCACACTTTGTTGTGCTGTAATATGGCAGATGAAGTTGAAAAACCGTTAGTTATTGGTAAAGCAGAAAAACCACGATGTTTTAAAAACATCAAAACATCTAAGTTACCGGTTACTTAGCGAGCTAATCGAAGGCGGGGATGACTTCACAACTAATGGAAGAATTTTTAATGAAATTTAGCAATAAAATGAAAGAACAGAAATGGAAAGTCATTTTATTTTTAGATAACGCAGGATGTTACCCAAAAGTTGAATTGGCTAAAGGCCAACTTTGTTTTTTGCCGCCGAATACTACTTCTATTACGCAGCTCTTGGATGAAGGTATAATTCAAAATTTAAAATGCCATTACAGAAAATATCTATTGCGAACATTAATCAATCAGAAGTAATAAGATCCGTCACAGTTTTAGATGCAGTTAGGTGGATAGGAAAAGCGGTGAAAGATATTTTACCGGAAACATTGAAAAAATTCTTTGTAAAATTGGGATTTAAAAAAGCAAACGTGGCCGAATACTATGACGATTCAGACAACATTCCATTAAGCGAATTGCGGACGTTGTTGCAGCAATCAAAATCATTTGAAATTGACGAAGAAGAATTTTTGAATTTTGAAGATTGCCTTTCTATAGAAAACTCTGGTCCTTATGTGGATGCTCTGCAATTGGTACGGGCAGCGACACCATCTCAAGAACAAGATGACGAAAATGCGGATGACGTAATACAAGAAACAAACGTTAAAGATTTTGGTGCAGCTAAAAATTATCTAAAACAAGTTAAAATTTTCTTATCGGGTATGGAGGACGGAAGTGAGTGTTTCATGAAAACTTTTAACGATGAAACTGTTAGCAGTTCGTTGCATAATATGTTGCGTCGTGTTATATGTAGAATTTCGACGACCACTTGGAAGACTTCGTACACAGAAGGAAGGTCATTTACACGGCATAACTTTTAAGAAATAAAAATGGCGTATAAGTTACTTTACTACTGTTGCACTTTGTTTCAATTAAATACAATTACTTTCAGAATTATGTCATTTTCAGAACTTCCCGCTCCCGTGGACTCATATTTCTAATTATTCGTAATGCAGAAAGTACATTAGATGTAAATAATATACAGCTTATCATGTACTTCAGAGTTTAGACGACGTAGTAAAATATATTCCAGATGCTACTTTAAAATGCAAGGAAGCGAATCCATGAATGTAGATTTTACACTGCTCTCGATTATAAAAGGCTTTTCACAGTTATGCGTCCAACTTCAAAGTGCACATTTCTTGAATATAATGCTATATTACCAATTACCAGATAGTATAGCTAACAGATTTTGTAATTTGTTATGCACAATAATACTAATACAAAAGATTGCATTGTGTAGTCATTTTCTCTAAATTGTATCCAATATTATAAATACCCAATGAACAGTAATAAATTAAAAATTAAGATTTAATTATTATGCGTGTAAACGACGCGGTATTGATACAATGAAATTTAAACTTGAAGTCAATAGTCTCATACCTCTTGAATTTCATCTTAAAGATAATCTATATCATTTTGACAAAACAGGCCCAAACTTTCTCTATCCGGCACAACGGTGTGTGTATCGGTGAAATAATTGCTTTGTTGAAAAATAAACTGTAGTTTAGAATGTGACACGAGACGAGTGATCGAAGCGAGGCAATTTCTTAAAATCGGCTATAACACTTTGCGTTCGAAAAACACACAATATTTTTTTTACAACATCTAGAATGAGCAAATATTATGTGATCTAATAATTAAAAATGAAAATCTTAAGTACATTTTTATTGATGCTGAAATTTGACGTTAATTGTCAATTTGACGTTTAAATTTTCTTTCAAAATCAGACACCAGCATTAATAATTGTACAAATTGTTTGTTAACGTTTATTTTTTATTAATCAAAACTGCAAAAGGTTTCAATTTCATCAATGCGAGCAAACCACTTTGGCGCTCGCTCCTTAGAAAACGTCAACTTTGCGTTGACATGAGCAAGCGCAAAAGTCTACTTTCTATAGTACAGACAGATCAATAAAAAAACCAATTAGGGCAGGCTGTGAAATGTGTTATACGTTTGGCAGTACTGAAGTGTATTGTCAGTCTATGTCAAATTCGAGATTTGTAGGTTAAGTGTTACGTCAGTCTGTGTCAAACAACAAACAAAACCTAACCTACTAATCTCGAATTTGACATAGACTGATAATACAGTTCAGTACTGCCAAACGTATAACACATATCACAGCCTGCCCTAATTGGTTTTTTTATTGATCGGTCTCTAGTTATACCATGAGACAAAAAAAAATGATTCTGAGCAGGCCTTGATATGTGTTATACGTTTGGCAGTACTGAAGTGTATTGTCAGTCTATGTCAAATTCGAGATTTGCAGGTTAAGTTTTACGTCAGTCTGTGTGAAACAACAAACAAAACCTAACTTTTTAATCTTGTATTTGACATAGACTGACAATACACTTCAGTACTGCCCAACGTATAACACATATCAAGGCCTGCTCAGAATAATTTTTTTATCTCATGGTAGAAGAAAATACATTTCAAACAGGTTTATAATTTTCAATCTTCTTTATTACGAATGTAAATGTTTTGAGCCAGTATCTTGCTAATTGCTAGTAATTTTTGACTGTTTTGTTCCATTTTTGCATTTCCACGCTCCTTATTTTCTTTATTTTTAAATCCTTTTTCTCTAACATTGTTCCTATCAAAACGCTTAGCTATTTGGCTGTAGAACGATCCGATTTCTATAGAAGCCTACGTAACTAACATAAATAGGATAATTTGGATATTTTTAGTACCTCAACCATTGTTTGTAGTTACGGTCTAGGCTATCAGCCATCAAGACTGCAATTTTGATACAAATGTACCTACTATACTCGTATTATTCTACTGAAGATCGGCTGCATTATTAGATTTATATTTAAACCATACAATTTCCAGGTGTGGTGGGTCGCTCGTGAGCAGGAGGCACGTGGTTACAGCAGGACACTGCGTGGCCAGAGCATCCCCTAGACAAGTGCACGTCACCCTTGGAGACTACGTCATCAACTCCGCGGTCGAACCCCTGCCAGCCTACACCTTTGGAGTATCTCAGATCCAGGTTTGGTAAACATTTTTATAATTGAAATGACGAGTGTAGTTCGATTTTGCGGGTCGCTATTATTGCGTGCACCTATTATTCGAAACCAACTTTGGATTTATTCCTGCGGGTTTTGAATCGTCGATTAACGATTTGTGGAAACGTTTTGGCTTTTTTGCTCAACGTTTATAAGGGACATACTAAAAGACCACGTTAAACGAATGATAAATATTGAATGTGAAGTATATTGATTATCTCTCCATTTCATCTCCGCTTAATATATTTTTATAATTTTTAGCAGACTTGCTTGCCTTATAAATATAGTATTATCAAAAATTACTTTCATCTAGTATGGCTATGGAATAGTTCCTAATACATTTAAGCATAAATATAGCTGCATTCATGAATTAGGAACTATTACATAGCCATCCTAGATTGAAATAGTTGTTAATCATACTATATAATAATGTAGACTATTTATTGGGGCTTTTATAGGAAAACATGAACCTTTATTTATGCGAAAGGTGATGATGAAGGTCACCGAAACGCGTGTTATTTTACAGGTTATTTTGTACATTTTATCACAATCTGATTACGTTTCTCTATACTAAACTAAAGTTAAGGTGGTTCAAAGCTAAAACCTCTGATTCTCGACCATAAAAAGTAAGTTCGATTCCTGCAGACGTCAACGGCCACAAAACTTTAGCGCCGAGCCCACTGCAATTCCCAAATCCGGCCTTGGCAACCGTGAGTTCTTCTGGTCTGAAACTTCCCCGAAGAGAGTATATATCGTCACAGATTTAGTTAAATGCTGTGTAAATATTCTGCTGTTGTATTCGATCTCACTGCTCGTTTTTAAACGGTAATACATTTTCAATTTCTAGAGTAGTTAATCTACCAAGTTGCCAGTTGATAGTCTTTTTAGTTTCTATGCCGCATTTCTAGATGATAAACTGATTTCTAAAAGTCCTCTAAATATTAAAACAATTTAAAAAAACGAACGTAGAGAATTAGTTACTGTTGAATGCTTAATTCCATTTTTCTATCTACAAAGTAAATTTGTTGAAAACAGCGACAACCGTAAAATATGTAGTACTACCCTGAGCCATTTTCATTAGTAATTTTTAAACAAAACCTCTGTGTTCTTTGCAATTGAGCTAATTAGATGACTTGTTATTTTCTTACAAAGCTTTTCATTAAGGATACCTTAATTAAATTTGCTCAGATTTGTTACATCCACGCATCTCGGGTTGTTGGCGTACAAATTAAAATTATAATTAGTGACTAAATTACAATAAATTTCTCCTTGAAGGGCTACTTAATTCGATTGTGAGCAGGAAAGTACGTATATTAAGGTTGAATTAATAAGCTATATAGAGCGAATGATTGGATATTTTATTCCTTCCATAAGAAAAAGGTATAATGCTGGAAAATGCATATGCGATCAAGCAGCACATCAGCATAATGTAAAAAATTCTATTAAACGGGGACGAAGTAATTTATAATATAAGACAGTCGTTCTAAATACGCAAGTGCAATTTATTCCTTTGAAAGAGCAAAACTTCAAAAAAGTTACTACACGCTTTGTCATTAAAAATGCTTCGTTTCCAGCTGAAACTGCATGTAAATCTGGAAGAATCAGGGCGTAGCCTGTATGTCAGTATGCAATTTTCTGCTCGCTTCATTTAGTGGCGTAATTGATATCAGATAGAAATTACAACTCGCTTATCTCATGTCAAGCCGTAGATCTTTGGCTCATTTCCCTACAAAACCACTTCCACATCGTAAGCTTGGGTGCATCTACCCTATCTACTTTCCGCCCCACGATAGCGTGATTGATTTTCTAATTAAATCAGTGTAAACTTTGAACTTGCTTGTGATCTGAGATGTGATTAACTTCCGAGGCCGTTGTGCCGGATAGTCGGCATTAGCTACGTAGTGGAATTTAATTGGATCGCTTGAAAATACATTAGAAGATTTTTGAAAGTTCAAATGGAATTTATTTAATTTATAGTTTTCTTCTTAAGGATTTTGATTACAAGATACTTTTTTGTGAAAATATAACAAATTGAATTTTGAGAAAATCATCAATTCTCAAATTTGCCGATAAAACCTTCTAGGTACCATACCGACAATATAATAACTCCCTTATATCGATATGGTATAAGCTACTTGGTTTTGATTCACGTGTTAAATGAAATGATTTAGAAATGTCAGTTGATTTTTCTAGTTTAGATAGTGTGTTTTAAGCATAAAAAGTTCGTTAGTGACAAATATTGACCATTAAATCATTAGCATTGACATTGAACGGAATTATAACTCATAATATTCATAAAACATCATCGATAATAAGCGTACTAGTTATTATATTATCACTGATTATAATTCTAGTATCTATCATCAGTATTATAAGAATTCTTGCAATATATTGTATTATGGGTGGTTTAGGCGCGATACGAAGAAACCAATTTTTATCGTTTTGCGAAATGAAACCTCCAATTGTTTCATATGCAGAATTTTGTTAGGATTATTGATACGGGAAATTATACATCTAATGCGTCATTGTACTGATTACACAGGGTGTATGTAAAATGGCAGGTGGCGATATCCTTCGTACAATAATTCTGAGTAGAAAATTTCAATACTAAAATATTAGATTGGTCTTCATGCGCCCTTACGAGAGGTTGATAAAACACATTTTTTTTAGGTAAAGTACCTTTTCTGTTTTAAATAGGTCGAAGTATCATCAAGTAAAATTATTCAAAATGTAAGATTATGTTCTTCATGTAATACATACGGTTTCCTAAAAAAATGTTTTTATCTACGGCTCGTGAGAGCTCATAAAGACCAATCCAACATTTTAGTACCTATTAAGATTTTTTACTCAGATTTTTCCATAAAAACCCAAGTGTTTTTTTCCGAAATTTAGGCTGCACCCTGTGTTATGTTACATTTAGAATATCTATTTTCTGATATATTTACTATAAAACTACAATATATAAAATTGAATGTATGATGTTGAAAGTCTTCATAAAATGCTTCCCCTTCATCTTCCATCTCTTTGTAACCATTTATAGCTTATGGTGTTGGGTGTTTTATACATCTATTCTTAAATATATTTCTTTTTTCTGCCATTACCCGCGCCTCTGTGATGGTTTCCCGCTTTTCCTTGCCATTGTAGTTATTGTTTCTTTGCACTTAACGCTACCTACCCCATATTTTCCTTCCTTCGGGTCTTATGTTGAACATTCTTTCATTATCCATGAAAACCAAATAGCCATATTAGCCTAGTTGCCTTCTCTATATATCTTCTACTGGCGGGTTTAAATCTTCTAATTTGTCTCTAACCCTTTTATTACGTACTCTGCATATTACAGTTTTTCTACTATCCTATGAAGTATCCCATTTCTGCAGCTGTTACTGTGGATTTATGCTTGTCCAACATCGTTCACGATTCTGCCCCGTAGGTGAGTGTAAGTGTATATGATTTTGTAATAAGTATTACTTCTGTTCAATGTTTAGTTATTTTTTCTACTGAGGTATTGTTTATTTGTAGTAGACTAATGGATTTCCCTATTCTATTTCGCATTTCTTGATTCATCTTGCCATCTTTATTAATCCTAGATATTTATACTTTTTACGGTCTGTAGTTGTTCTTCTCTTTGTTCTTTTATGATGTAGAATCTTAGGCTTACATAAAATTTACACGTTTTGTAGGCGTGACGTATCCTTAGAAACCAATAGATAACAATGAAATCCGCAGGGAAACGGCAAGACCACATTGCAGATTAAAATAAATTGGCTGTATAATTCTAATTTACATTTAATTTCTGTTAAGTATATTTTAATTCAACGTAAAATAAAACATTTTCTCGTATGTGAAATTTAACTTGTGACACGCAGAATGCGGTTATTATTTTTACTGTAAAAGGAACAATCTGATATACTTATAAAATACTCGTATAGTTTGATATAAACATAAGAAAATTTATTTTTGCTGTAGAACTATTTTCCTTATTTGAAATTCAGTTTCTTGGATGCAAATTTATTTATTCATTATGTATAAGTAGAATATATTTTCCGATATATATAAATTACATTGTTTATATTTACATTCAGTTTACTATTTCTGAAGTATAATCCTGCAATGTTAAATTACCTTTCTATGTGTAAAATTTAATTTGGAATGCCCAATATACCTGATAAATACTATAGGAGTTTTGTGGTCAATAATTCGCTTCCCTGTGATATCAATCTAATTTACGTTCGGTACGTATAACCGTTTGTGTCTGATATTGTATTTTTACTGTAAGATACTTGCTGAAGAGAATTGAATATTTGACATATAGAAACTACACAGCTATATATCCTCGCAATACAATTATATACGTTATATTTGAACATAAAAATTTATTTATGATAGGTGTAAGTAACTATTGTATGAGCAAAGAGAAAATTCATTAAGGGTACATTTGGAATTTTGAAGTCATGTGTATTATAACACCAGAAAATATGAAGCTGTCATTTAATATTTTTTACAAAGTGAGGTTGTAATCTTCTTCTTCTTCTTCTGGTGCAGGTTTTGGAAATATTTCCGTTGCGTTTATTAGGGGAAGTCTTGATGATCACGTTGCGATATTAACCACTGTTAGCCACTATCTAGAAAATGTCTGTGAGAAGGATTAGGTTTTAGTGTTATAATACACATGACTTCAAAATTCCAAAGGCATTATTGATGCGCATACACCCCAAACATTCATTGAGCGAAGAAAAACGCCACAACTCGTTGTGGACGGTGTTGAATGACCAAACATAGAAATAAAATATTTTTTGCTTTGTGGTCGTTCTATTGACCACGGCGCGTTGTGTATAATGAACAGAAAAAATAGAAAACCCGGTATAGTAGTTTCAATTGCAAAGCATATACATATCTTCCTCTTCTTCCTTGTGTATTGGTTGTGGCTCTATGAGGCCTTTTCTGCTCGTAAGTCGGATAGGTGGCTAGCTAGTCCCGTCAAAATTGAGGAAGAGTTTCCTTGGAAGTTATCATCTACATCTATAAGTAATATTATCTAATTTGAAGTTATTCTCAACACTCCCGCTAATTACCAAAAGTAGGATCGGTTTGTGAGCGTTCTAATCATTCAGAACTAGTAATGGCCGTTTAGTTTTGCACACAACGCGTCGTGGTCAATAACAACGACCACAAAGAAATTAATTATCTGATTTCGAAATTTGGTTGTTAAACACCGTTCATAACGGGCAGAGGCTGGTTTTTTACTCGCTGAGTGTTTTTATATTTTAGTGTAACATATACATAACATTAAGTCTCTGTTATGTAATTTAATTTTCGTTGTTATGTGTAAAATTTAGTTGTTTATCTATAACGTTTATACTATCAATTCTTGCGATAAGTTACATTTTATTTTCTATACATATAAGTGTAATTTCTTATATACGTGACATATAATACATCATATGTTAATGACATTTAAATTTATGGGATCTGAAATCTAATTTCCATCATGTGAAACTGCTATTTATATGTACAATATAAAGGCGTTTCTCTATATTCCGGATGCTGACATATTGTATAACCTATAATATGTATATATCTACGAGGCGTACGTGTTTAGTCTACTTATGTGTATATAAAAATTTTAGTGTACGTATTGAAGCACAATTTCATTTATTTTTAGCGCTCGTTAGTAGTTTCATCGTAAATGTTTCAAATGTCTTGAATCAAGCGCTTGTATTAGAGGTACTCTTAATTTTCCAATTTCTGGAATGTTATTTCGATATTATACAGTTCACATACTCCGTCAGTACCGTTGAAAACACCTTGCAGCTTGCAACCGGTAATTGTTTTATTGTTTTCTCAACCAGGATCACACTGAAATTACTGCATCCTCCAGCTTGCGAGAATATCGGTTGCGGAGGCAGAAACCGAAAGTGAGCAATTACTACCAAGAGCAAGCCACAGCGCGAGTAACTTTCTTCGTCCATTATCGCCACTGGTCACTCCATTATGCGTCACTTTCTCCCACGAAATTACGAAGAAGAAACCGAATTCCTCAAACTCGTGAATCACCAGCAAAGTGAAATTGCCGGTATCCTTCAGTTACGTGGAGGTAAAACGCGGCTAATTGGACAATCTCGGAAGAAAGCGCCGGTCTGCACCAAATGTTTATTTATGGAACGTAAATATTCATGGAAGAGAACGGCCTTAGCTGTTTTTGCAGCCGCGATAATAGGTGTTAAGTATTTACCGTGGCGTACTTTTTATGCACTTTTTAAAGACAATGGCGAGTAATTTAATTGCAGGGAAACTTGCCAGCGACGTCGTTTCTCTGCACAGTAGAGAGTAACTTCGGCTGCCACTGCCTACTTAGGTCAAAAAGTGAAATAAGATGCGGATGGTTGGAGCAACAGTGCAATAAACTGGCAGTTTATCATTGATCTATGTTTTAAAATTGGCAACAAAATTGACAAATTTTGCATGAAAATTCAAGTAATCTTGGTAATTTCATCCACGAACTATATTCTCATGTTGTTATTATGTATTAAAATCCATTTTTATGTTTAGTTGATATTTTTACTAATCTGTTGTAGCAAATGTATTGATTGTCTAGTAAGTGTGTACATTTACTTGGAATAGTAAACATTTTTATATCGAGTAAATACTTTTATAAACATCTTACGTAGACGTATATATACTGGTTAGGAAATATATACATTTACTACGCTTTAAGCTTTTACTGCAACATATACATAAATGGGTTTACGCGGTCCCAGGCCACCTTCCCAACGTAACCCCGTCATCTATATTTGTCAAGTGCCCCCCTTTATTCTAGTTTACAGACACCCACACTTCACTCCATTCCATCACTTCCTCGATCGTCCCTTTTTAATACGTTGTACATCTACCTGGTCATATTTTCTCCCCCATTCTTATACTGTGGCCTAACTATTTAAGGATTTTTGTCTCCAGTCTATCTACTGTTATATCGCCGCCCACAGTATTCTCTTTAATTCTTTATTTCTGATATACATGATCTGATCGTAAAGTTCTAGTATTTCTTATGCAATCTATTTCGGTTTTGCTGAAATTTTCCTTTGTTTTCCGATAGTACAAGATGGACTTCACTGGCATAACGCATTGCTACTTCTATCATTGTCCTTGCAATGCTTTCTGATATCGTGTATATGTTTCTTCAATCATATATCGTTTAAGCCCTGAGCCCTTGTTCAAATCTGTTTGCAGTCTCTGTTGGTTCTACGAAGTAGTCTATAGTTGGTGTCATATGAAACGTATTGATGCATGTTAACAGAAAATGCCGAGTGACGTCGGCCACCCGTTGAGTGTTTTGAGATATCCAATATGGTGTCCAAGTAAGCGTCACAATTATTGCAATTTTGATATTATAGTTACTTGGTTTTGTTTTGTATCAAATTATATTATATACGTGCTTTGCAATAGTGTCAAAAGTTTTAGAATAAGATATCTATATGTCTGCCAAATGATTCTAAAGAAATTACAGTTAATCGAACGGAATTCCGAATATTATCAAATGCAGTAAAGTGTACAATGATCAACTCTACAATGAACTAGAACAAAAATCAGTGGGAACCAGTGAATTCATTTTGAAATCTCATAAATGTTGTGTTTCAACAGAAGCATCAACTACAGAGTACGAACGACACCGCAAAAAGAAGCATCGAGGAGAAGTAAACTTAGGATCTCAAAAAAAAACGACCAGAATAATTCGTTCTCTTTCTAAGTTTGTAAGAAGGCTGAAGTTTGTGACTTAAATAGGTCCTTCAAAGATAGTTAAAGTATACTTGAAGTGTTTAATTGACGAAAAGATGAGTGGAAATATTGTGTACGAGTACGTATCCTGGTATCATTGAGCCATCTTAATGCTGTGGAAGCAAGATACTACCAAAATCTGTTCATCTTGCAACAAGGCCCAAAAGCGATGTAACATTAGAATCGGTTTTAAATTAATGAAAAAGAATATGGGCGTCTGTAGAGCTACATCAAATATATTAGCAAAATAGAGGACCATAACTATGGCGTCTAAATCTAATAAAAACAATATCTGCAAGATATACTTAGTTCACTAGATATTGGTAGCATTATGGTTTTTCGGAGCACAGCAAGGTAAATTCTAAAAGTTGTGGAAGTTTTGTAGATGACATTGAAAACGCAATTTTAACAGTGAGTAGGAAAATAACAAAAGAGCTACAAACCCTTCTAAAGGATACAACAAAGTACAGAAATAGCATTCACCTACACATTGTTAAGAAGACGTTAGTGTTACTATAATGAATTTGCTAAGTAGTAATTTTAAAAATCACTGCCCGCAGTGTTAATTTGTGGTCCTATTGTTACAATCTGCAAAATTCTTTAGGCATCGTTCTTCGCAATTCAAAGACTCTTATAGAGCTGATGCACAACTTTAGTGTTGCAGGTTCTTATGATAACATATTGATATTCAAGAAATTAGCAACAAATGCCGTCTTAAAAAATTAGGGAAACTTTGGCATTCTTGATGCATCAACTGGCTTCGTTCAAGTGTTTGGAGATAGTATTGATGAATATCACAAAATGGTAAATGTACCACTCATTCACTCGTGGTATTCTTCACTTAACAAAACTGAACAGAAGTTTGTTGTACTCATCTTTGATTTACAATTGTATCGTGTTGTACTTCGTATTATAAAGTGGGCATATCCAGAGTGTTTTCCGAATGTAATTCTTAGACTTGTATGGTAGTTTTGTGGGATGAACACGCTTATGCCGTTTGTGCCTCAATATGTACTTTAATGGAAGGGCGTAACCTTACAGAAATTTTAAGTAATGTTTTGTTGCTGGTGTATCAAAAATTATGTTGGCAAACAATCTCACAGAATGTTCGAGTTTTATACCTACTAGTTGAAGAGGTATTAAGAAAAACAATTAAAGGGTATGTTACAAGCAAAGATGAGGCATTTAACATTCTGTTCTCTCAATGTTATTTTTTGGCAGTGGAAAAAGTCCGATAAACCATATCATTTAACATTCTCATTAAAATGGCAATTGAAATATTGAACCAACCAATGTCTTCAGCTATTGTTTTATCCAACGAGTACCAGACGTACCTCTTCACCGCATATTTGAGTTTAGAATCCCTCGCAGATATATTTTGACACCACTTCGAAAAATAGAAAAATATAGCACTTCCCAATTTTTTATTGCGACTTTTCCTCGACGATTGTCATATCTTCTAAGGATGTGCCCTCTTCTTACTTTATCTCCTTCCTTTTGTTCATCTCCTTTTTCCAATACTTCCTCATCCCTTTTCCTTGCAGATCTTTTTGTAGCTCTATATTTCAAAATAGTCTAGCTTAATTTGCTGATAGTATTAAGCATCGTGGACAGTTATTATTTCAAACTCTGCAAAGCTGAGTGTAAAACGAAGATATTATTCTTGCTTGGTATATTCACCCCTACACAACTCTATCCATAGCTTTAATTATTGTTTTTCTCCTACATAGAAAAGCTACCAATTTCGGCAGTGGTTAGTGTTTAGCGGGCGAAAACTACCACTTTTTGATACTAGTACCTTTTACTTTTCGGCAGTAATAACTATAGCAACAAAAACTAACAACCATTTCCATTGGTCCAAATCAAAATAGACACTCCCATTTTGCGGCATGATCATGACCTCCTCGGCTTTTCCCGACCTCCTCGATTAAACTGTCATTTTATAATTTAAAAAAAGCGCTTTCAAAGCAGTAGAATAAAAAATTATGTATATAACTCGTACGAAAGCGGACCTTTAAACCTGCTTTATTTATGTGATTTGCTCGATACGCTCGCTTTGCCATAAACTGCGGCTAGTCCAAAAAAGTCCTTAATTTCGTACTTGTAAAAGAAATAGCTATTTTCATTATATATATAAAGCAGTTGTGGTAGCAACAACCCTGTCTAAGACATTTAGATTTCTGTAGAGGTTTTAACAATTTATGTTTATCTAATTTGAAGGGATACCCTGATGTATAATTGAATTATTATATTAAGGAATTAAAGTATTTAGTGTCTTCATTACGATTATGGTTTGACAAAATTTTTCCCATGGAACTCAGCAAGTGTATCTTCTTCTTTGCTTAATTTATCTTTAGTCGAAACATCCAACTTTTAATTATTTTTCCAAAGCGTGGTACGGGTACAAGTTACACTGATTCAGATACGATGATTAGTAATCCATCATTAAATACGAGTACATATGTTTCAATTGTGTAGAAATAATATATTTTTCTTATATGTATTTATCAGCTTCATTATTCCTTCTATCAATTCCTTTCAATCACACTTCTAACATTTCAGCTGCCACTTCTAGGATCTGTTGCTGCTCGATGTTTCAGTGTCACTACCCTTTTTCATTATTACTTTCCTAGCTTCAGGGGAAGAAAATATTGTAATTGTGAAAAATTCACCTTCCACCTTCTTCAGATAGTCATGTTTCAGGGTTTGCTCAATTCCGTCTGTCTGTTGATGTCGGTGTGTCTGTTGGCGCTACAGCTCAAAAAATATTTGTTGGAGGATGACAATATTTTGCATGCTCATTAGATGTATACCGGATATACTTTCGCCACTTTTGGTCAAATAAATAGGTATATTTTGACCCCAACAAATATAAGTTGAACACCTTAAAAAATTAATTCTGTCTATTTTTGCTTTGCACCAAATCTCTTATGGAAGCTTAAACGTTTACGCTTCATAAAAATTGGAACATTTTTTATTCAGTAGATAGAGGGTGAACCTTTTTCATTTAAAAGTTTCAAAACTTCCACTCGCGAGAGAAGTTCCGTTCCTTTGTTCTGTAATTTTTTCGTAATTCATTGACTTATTATATATTGTTTATATATTTCTACTGTTCTATTTGTCACCGGATGACACCCACTATGGATTTTTATTTCCTTAACGGTAGCTTCAATTTTATTTATCCAGAACAGTCCTTTAACAATTTGTTAGGTGTTCTTTTATTAAATTCTTCCCCTAAGATCTTGTCAGCTGCTTGACGTAGTGCAACAGTTATATTTTGCTGTTCGTGTAGTGTCTTCTAGCCCTTTTACTTCGCGCAATAGTGCAACTACAACTATAACATATAATAGTAAGCTTCTCCTATATCCATTAACTTCAATTTATTTATTTCCTCGAATAGATCCTCATTCGACTGGTAAATGTATTTCAAATGTACCGAAATTAAGATGATAAAATATACAAGGAGTGGAAGGAAGGCTTTCGTTTGAAGATACTTGACCAATCTAATTTATTTCTTGAATAATGAATTTTATATAAAAATATTAGCACCATTATTTTTGAAAATAGAGCTTTTTGAAAAAAGATCTGATCGGGAGCGCCAAGCCGTAGAGTACACTTTAGGGTAGTAAACAATTCTTTCCGAAAACGCCTGTTTATAATGCAATTTCTATATAAAATTTGTGTGAATCCCCCCATCCATCCATCCAATTAGACAGTAGTTAATGTGCATATTGGCAGCATGAGAAAGTAAAAATTCTTAAAGAATAACGACGAGTAGTAGGTAGGTAGGTAGTAAGTAGTACTGTCTGTAGTAGTAGTATCCGTGTCCTTCGAACATCTGTGTTCAGCTTTATATTAAGGCAGCAGAAATCCAAAGATATCAGCACGGAACTCGCTTGTCATTGGTTCTATTCTTATTTCTACAATATTTAAAAATAGTTTACACTGATAATTACATCGATAATCGTTTATTACATTTATCGAAATATAAACTGCAAGTATTTGTATTATCAGTGAATCTAGCAAATTCGTCTTTGTATAGACTTAAAATGTTGAAACAATGGACACCACGCAACCGATCATGATGCCACGAGAAGTTGTGATCAAGTCAAGGTTCATTAAAACCAGTTTACTGGTTATTTTAAACGTTACAGGATATCTATCCTTCTTGAGGATGATAAATTACCAACATCAAGAAAACATGCTTGATTGAATAGAAATTTACAAATAATTTGCACGATTTCATAGCATTACTCAAATTAAATCGTTAGGAAAATAAGTTAAAAATGAATAAACAAATACAATTTTGAATAAATTTCAAATTCCGAAAAGACAGGAAACAACGATGACCGCACAAACTTCCTTGTATGCAAAACTTCCGCAGTTTACATCAAACCGCTGCGCCCAACTATTAACGTGTCATAAAGTGCAGGAGGTATTTCTTCGGCAGTCTAGATGCTTCACGTGTCTCCTTTTATTATTGATTTTACTTCTCTCTCACTAGAGAAAGCCGAGATAAGTAACTTCCTTGTTACAGACAGGATCTGTGGGGGAAAATATTTGCTATTTGTATAAGAATATCAGTTTCCTAAAACTTGTAGATACTCTGTAAAAATTTAAATGTATTATACAGTTATCTGGCCCAATTTTATACTACAACAAAATGAATTTTCGTTAAATTTTGTAATCTTGTCGCAGTTATTTATGAATTTATATAAAATTTAAATTATGGTGAGACCGTAACTTTATAGATCAAACCCGAAATCCGTTAGAACCAGATATTACCAGGAACTATTAGTTGTAACAAAACCCCTTACTCAATACTAGGTTTAACTATGTATTTAAATCTGGAATTCACTGCATGTTAGTAAAATCTAGTAATAACCCAGAAGGATTTTTCGATAGGGAAAACTAATTCTCATTGCATAAATTAGTTAAAAGTATTTTGACAAATTCAAATCTGCACCATTGTGTGTTTACAAAAAAAATTGCGTTTCAAAGTGCCACGATACATAAGAGTTTATATAATCCTGATTAAAAAGAAGCCGAATGCGCAGTTGGTAGAGCGTTAGGCTTGCATTAAGCAAGTCATGGGTTCGAATCTCACGGTGGGTGGAATTTTTCTGCAACTTTGGCGATCGGTCCAAGATCTCTTTTCTCTTTGTAACACACTTTTCTTGCAAACTAAATAATGTAACCCGTAGTGGTTTTGTTTGGTTATTCATATTATTCACTTAAAGGGGGGCGGGGCACTAATAGATTAATTTTATACAAAACTGTACTCTAAAAGCGGACATGAAAAACTTCAAAACCAAAATCTAACGAAGTTAATAAACGTTAATTTAGAGGAAACACTTGATATAACTATTGAAGTGGAGAAAATATCTCAAGCATGATGAAACGTCCTAATGATATAAGATAGGGGATACAAGTAAATGAACTAATTACAGACCCATAAGCCTTTTAGGGTAATAAAATAATAACTAAAGAATTCACCAATGAGTTAGGTTCGACATCTTAGAACATTGGGCAATGATGATTGCACTCAAAAAAATATAATCGATCCACCTATAGTAAATCAACAAAGTTATTTATATATTAAGGGCATAATCAATAGATTATAGCACGAGGGAATTTCCCAAGAGCTATAGTCGTGATTATGCATGTGGTACGTACAGTTTTATTTTATTTAGGCTCTCAAAATGGACAATCGATGTGCTGGTACTGTGAATTTTTGGTGTGCTATGGTTGCTATGCAGGTGTTGCTATACTATATTGTTGGTGTTTTTATACTGCTTAGCAACTTTATAGTCCCTTGGGCCATAACAGTCATATTACGCCCGCTGTGGAGGGCCAATAAACAAAATTCTGGTTTCAAAATGAAATAACAATATTTACAGATTGATGGTGGCTTGTAGGAGCATAGGCACATGCATGGCAATTGTGTTTTCGCGGCAGACACCTTGATGTACTTTACTGTCAACTGTCAAGTGTTATTTTTATTGTTACATTCGCTATAAGACTTCACTTGCACTGCATTCATTACTCATTTACTCTAGTACGCTTTTTTGTAATCAAGTACATAAATTACTTTGATTTGTTACTATACAGAAGTATTCTACATTTAAAAGAAATCAAGGTGCATAATAGTGTAAATGACCAATTATCTTGCATGGCAGTATGTTCCTACCAGCCGCCACCAATCTGTATATGCGAGCAACATTTAAAGTAATTAAAAGCTGCGATGAAAGTGGAAAGGGGATTCGACAAGAAAATAACATCTGTCCTCAAGTCATTATTTACCCCTGCCATGAGGGAAGAGAAAAACATCAATGTAAATGGAGAGCCTTAATAATCTAAGGTATTCCCACGATCTGGTCTTAACCGCTAACAATAAACAAGAGCTGCAACAAATGGTAAGGGAGCTGAATGATAAGTTGAAGGAAATAGGGTTGGAAATAAGTATTAACAAGATCGAGTCCATGGCAACCACAATATTAACAAATAGAGGGAGACGAAATAGAAGTGCAGGAGTTTAGATGCTTAGAATAAAAGAGTGCGCAAGGAAAACTAAACCAAGAAGCCGAAGTGAAAAGTACAATAAAGCAGGGATAAAGATTTGAAAACTACCAAAAAGCTCAGGTGTTCAATCAGTCCTGATGCTAGTGACTCGACGAAGCATTAAAAGATAAATTAGGAATTAAACTATGAAATAAGAAGAAACACGTAGATACGGGAAAGAACCAAAATTAAAATGTAGGACAAGCCATAACAGAACAAAAACGGCGATGGGCAGGACATGTCGCAAGAATGAAAGGGGATAGATGGATGAAAAATCGAATCTAATAGAGACCTTGGATTGGAAGAGATTGATAGAACGCCCACAACAAAGGTGGCTCGAAACAGTTATAGGAGAAAAGGGAGGCATATCTTAGATGGTGGACGAATAGAGGCTGAATGAGAAAGAGGAAAACGAAGACGTCTTATTTGGGACTCTTTTTATCAAGAATTACTCATGACAACAGAATAGAAAATATACAAAAAAGGTTTTAAAAGTGCCGTGGGAAAAATTAATATGCCATATTGTAGTGTCACAACTTCAGAATGACGTGATCGGAAATTAAAATTGCTCCACAGACATTGTAGTTTCCTATATGAAAACTTAAATTTGCTATACCGAAATTTTAGTTTGGGTTTAGCTTCAATAATTGCAATTTACATGAAAATTTTAAATTCCGCAAGCAACATTTACATATCTTTAAAGAAAATTCCAATTTCTTGTGCGAGAGCTTGAATTTCACGTTTGATGATTTAATTTTCAGGTTATTAGTTATGTGATGAACGACTTCCGGGATTAGACCGTGACATTGTTGAGAAGGAAGATTCAAGTTATTGAACTGCAATATCGCATTACAGATTGAATTGTACCGTATAAAAATTTATATTTTAAAAAATTGAAATTTAAACTAGATATAGCATTTATAATATTGTAATTTTATTCTCCTTAGCATAGAATTTCGGCTTAGACCGAGTAGTATTTGTATATGAACACCCAGCATTTTCTGGCTTAATGTGCCTTGCACCTTGTGAAGTCGAGCAAAAACCCGCGCGATGGCCATGCTCTTTGGTGGCTCGTGTTGTTTGAATATCTTGAGAACGAGGATACTTAGGCAGATTTGGCCGTTTTGCTGTTTGTGCATCCATATTCACTAACGTTTCGCAAGACCTTGCAGCTTGCATCATCAGAGTGAAAGTCGCACTAAGAACCGAAGGTCGGTGTGGGGCTATTTATAGTCCTCTGTGACAGGCGCACGAAGTGGCGTAACGCTGGTTGGTCATCCGAGTGCAACGTAATCCGTGGGGCGTGGCCGTATGACGCATAGTGGTTGTAATTTTAATTTTACTTTAAGAGCATACCTTTAGTGCTGGGGACAACTCTCTGACTAAGACTCGGTTATGGATTGCAGCTGGCCCTCATAGAGGGCAGAATTAGTGGTGCTAGCAAATAAGACAAATATTGTTCAATTTGTAACTACCAAACTAAAGTTGGAGCGGCGATCGTTTTCAATAAGCCACTTCTAAGAATTTAGCTGTCCACTTACGAAAATAAAGATGCAGGTTTGGGAGCTATAACCAATCGTCGGGTTTTACGATCGACCCCAAGTTGAACGTACTGTTAAGGATATGACTGTACGACACACAAGTTGTCTAGGTAACTTAAGTGAGAGTACTTATTTATTTGTTTGTAAAATATGGGTTATGAGTAAGCAGTACTTGCTATACGAATCGAGAGTGAAACAACTTTTTGTTTTACAATAGTTATTAGTTGTTATTAGTCACTACCTTACACTGATTGCTATTGTTAATAGGTAAAATGTGTTTCTTTATGAAAACGTTGCTGTCCAGCAAAATTGATGAGAACAATAAAAAACCAGAGCCCGTTAGGGGAAGGGCTGCTATGCAGTTTGTTCGAGTCAAATTTGATTTAAGACAGTAGCTTTTAGGAGTTGAACAATTAAATTTTACCAAAGAGAATAATGCAAGGTCGAACACTTTTTGAGTTGGAAAATTCTAGAAATAAAAAAAACAATGTTTTCCTAGTATCACAGAGACAAACACGCCGCATTTTCTTCAGTATGCAAGCCAGACGTAATAGATATTTCCAATACTATTGGGATAAAAGCATTATTAACATACACGTGTGAAATTTGCACAACGAAGCGATAGTAATCAGACATTTCTCATTTCTTTGGCAAGTGGAAAATTGACACTTTAAAAATTAGTGAGATAATGCAACCTTACTCAGAATGAGTGGGATAAGTGTGTTACGTGTAATTTATCATTTAGATGCAGTCAAGAATTGTTACGTATAATTTTTCATTTAAGACATACAGATGTAGTTTAGAGGTTTCGAGTGACCTCCAGTTTCTAGGTGTGTATTTGGTTGCATACTCATTTTTGCATTTTTGGGATGATTTTGAAAAGCTTTGACCTTTAGGGAATTATAATAATTTTCCAAATAGATTGAGAGTACGATTTCTGGCGGCCATTTTATGCCTCTGATTGCTGGTGTGATTATTTGTGGGTGATGTAGCTGATTTTCCTGGAATTTTGCTTAATGCAGATCTACGATTCCAAAATCATTATGTAAATCGTCGTTCACCCGCAAGAAATTCTGTGTGATATTGCTAGAATGAATCCAGTTATACTGGATTAATAAATTATTTCTGCAAGATTACTCACTCGGCCACCTTGCAACTGTGGTATGTTCTTTGTAGTTCCGTGTGAACAGCGAATTCGAATATTTTTTTTATGCCTCCTTTTCCGTTTTCGTCTTATTCGTACCCAATTCTGCGTGTGCCACCCCTGTAACATCGATGTCGCTTGCTAAAGCACCTGGAGGACTAACCCCCACGCGGTTCTGAGTACCCTCAACTCATGTGGTAGCCTTCGAATACACGATTTTTCCCCAGTGTGTTATCTCTCCGAAGTTGGGGCCACAAGGTTTTTTCCCAATCGATGGGAAAAGGCTGTCGTACATGAGGTTGCACATTCGCTGGACAGCATCCCCGAGTATAGCTGCCCTGAATAGCAGCTCTGTCGACGCCGCTGTGCCCTACCAGGCATCACCAGGTATCTGCTAGCGATTTAGCCATCTCATCGAGCAAACTAAAATACCGTTTGTGCTGTTGCACTGAAATTTTATGCGTTGTGCCTATCTTCTGTGCTGAGGATATTTCTAGCCGATTGTGCCGAGAAATTAAGAAATGCATCACTGCCTCGTGCAATTGTGTATGGGGAATAGGTTATTTTCAATTAAGTATTTAATATTTTCTCGATTGGCTATCCTGCGTGTTAGCATTTTGGTCGCGTTCAGCGTTACTCAACTTTTTAAAATTTAATGCATTTCCAACACGAGGATATCCGGGAGATTAAATATTGAAGACAACTCTTTTTAGCGTTGAAAATACACAGTTTTAAGTGTAAAAATTCCCTAGGCGAAATGGTGCTATTCGATTAGGCCGCGTTTATATAAATTAATTGATCGTTGAAGCGATTTGATGAGAACTCCCGTTTATCGTTATCGCAGTACATACTTGATTTTTAAGTCACTATATCCTCATAGTTGAGATACGTTTACTCGAGCGAATTGCGAGTTAAAATCGTAGAGTTTTGTAGTTCACTTCAAATTTATTAACACTAAAACCTTGTACATTATATAAGTAAAACTAAAATTAAATTTACTATTCCAATTACAAACAAATATTCTATCACAGATTTATTTTGCCTTCTTCGAGTATGGTGCAGAGTTTGTACGTGTACCTACATACTGTAAATAAACAATCAGGTTATTTCAAGCTATGGCGTTTCCTGTCTTTTATTATTTTTATGAAACAGCTAAGTGGTTTATGAACTTACACGGACACCTGTAGGGATTCTGGTTTGGACCTTCTCGAACCAGTGGCGCTTCCAGACAACCCCCCCCCCCCCCATTCCTGCTCAGGAACTAGCTGGCGAAAATTTGCTACAGTACGAGACAATTCCTGAAACGCCGTGTTGTAAATTATATATTATTTTCTTTTTCTTTTCTGTACAGAAAAATTCCCCGTGTAGCAAATAACAAGTGACATTTATATCCCGAGTGCAGATAAGAATATTTTTTACCATGTGATTTTGTATCGTGAAATTTAAACGCAATAATTTACATGGAAACGACAAAATATTTGTCAAAAATATATCCACTGCTTGTGGTATTACCCTTGAATATCTCAGCGGTCGTGCTCTTAAGAAATTGCAGCGAAACAAAAAAATATTCTTTATTTCAGTATTTCGATTTCGCCAATCAGAGTTCTGAGTGTGTGGCACACAGTAAATTTGGCATTTTAGAAATTACCATTTTGCAAATAGGAAGATAAACTGAAGAGGCATTTAAAAGGTATTAACTAGAAAAAAATAGCAAGGTTTAAGACCAAAACACTCTTTTAGATGTCATCTACGTTTTAGAATGATTACCATTAACATCCTTTGAATGTAACCCTTCTATCAGACTTTCAATTTTTTCTAATTTATATATAGATATTGAAGTTCTGACATGAAATCGCTTCTGAAACTATCAAAAAGGAGCTCTAAATAGCATTAAAATAAGTTTTTAAAGAAGTTGCAGTCTAAAACTATTTTTGATCATGGTCTGAAACACTTTGCTAGTCTTGTATCTTTTATCGACCTATTCATAAATGTTTCAAAAGCTTAACATCGAAGTTGCGGAAAATAGAGGCAAACAACTGAATCGTTGAATATGAAGTAGCTTATATTACTTGCAGAACTTTCGTCATAAAAACGGCACGTGTTAAGCAACAACATTGAAGTTTATATTAATACCAATTACCTACCGAATCTGCCTTCGCATCTAGTTTGCCGCAAGTATTTCTTGTGAGAGTTTCAAGAACTTCACTTACCTGAAACAAAACAAATACATGATGTTGGTAATAGAAATTGTTTTAAATGTGAGTAATGCTAACAAGCGTGAGTACATAACCTTAATTTCATAATGTAAATAATATATATATGTATTATATTAACAAGTCACGGTTTTATATTTTAACGTTCGGTTACAATTTTAAAGAAGCATTTTTGCTGTAAGTAACATAAATGGCACGAGGATTTCAAGTCGTTGCTAAAATCGAACTTCCCTAATCGTAAAGTCGTTTTGGGTTTTATTTCATCTCAATTCAACTTTAGTAATGTGACAGCAGCCAATATAGTTAATAATTTTCCCGGTATTCCGTTTTTTCATTAATAAGATGGTCCATAATATAAACAAATGCATAAATACGCATGAGAAAGAAGGAAAAAGTAGCCAGCCATGGCTGATCGTGGACGTCGACGTGGACTTGGACTTGCACCGGTTTTGCTCTAAAACGTGGTGTTTCTGTATTAGGAGCGTAGAAATGACGAGAACGCAATCTACATTCATATGCATCTCAGATCCTTAGTGGAAGCTTTGCCGCGTGAAATTTTTAAGCAATAGGAAGTTTATACGGCATTGCATACATTTTGTCAAATGCTTCTGATCTTATTTTGACACTTGCAGTACTCAACAGAATATTTTTTTTTGATTGTATAGTAGATGACCGGTGTTAAATTCTTTCACCTAGGAGTATTTACGGAACATTCAAAAACACTGGTCGTTTGTATTAGATTAGAATGACAATAAGTGTCGTCATTCATGAATTGTTCTATATGAAATAAATATATAGCGAGAGTTGTCGCATGCTGAACAATGGACATGTCAAACCCACACACAATGCAGAAAGATTGACTTTTCAAATTGAACATAGAGAATAATACTAACAATTGGGTTGCTAGGTGAGAATAGTGGTTACCTATATTACCTATGATTCCGCATTGTGTGGAAATCTGATATTTTCCGGATGAAAACACTCACTGTATGTCGGTATATGGTTTAGTAGTTGTACTATACTGTACAGGTAATTTAATTGTTTTAATGTCGTGACGTCTTTTTAATCTTTGGCGTTAATGTATGAAACAACACTTTTAAAATATTAAAGTCACTATGTATATCAAAGATACAGACATATTTGTACATAGTTGAAAAAAGAAAAATGTAATATATTGAATTAATAAGCATTTATTTAGAGTATTTGTACATACATCATCTTTAAACAAATAAAACATAATTGCTTACAAATAAAAAATAAATGAAATACAGAATTCAAGGCAAAAACCAAAATGTATTGGCTGCTAAAAAAACTAACATTTCTTTCCTAGCTTCCAGAAGAATAACATCTTGAAACATTTCCTCTTTATACAATGAAACAGAAACGCCATTTTCAATGGATAACATTGCCAACCCTGACCAATAATCGTTCCAGTGGCGTAACTTCAAATTTTGGACACGAGGGCCGTGATCTTCACCGGGCCCCCGTAATTGCCAAGTGTAAGTCCTATTCTTGCCAAAGCATTTTTGGTTATCATTTTTCAATTATTTTTTTAAATTCATAAACAGAAATATCAAAGCAAAATGAACAATAGCGAGTGTTTTTTCCGGACTCATTAAACTTAATAGGGGACCGAGTTTGGACCTGGCGGGCTTTAAACTTCAGGAGGCCCGTTATCGGTATGATTCAATTACTAAATTACGTAGAACAAAACTATCTCGACATTATCAGGACACTTTTTAAAGACCAATTCAAATCCGATTTTAGATTGATACTTTATTTCTTATATGAAATGCACACAAAGGATGACTATCACATCATTAAAAAGAGCTGATTGATATAACGATTGCTATACTTATTTTCATCAATAACTGAAATCAGTGGCCGTTCGTTATAAGAAGCCATGGCTCTACAATAACAAACTAGTCATTGAAGAATCTGTTTTTTTGCTTATTTTTCACAATTTTTCTCACTTTAAAGCTTAAACAAAGCACGCGTAATTTTTATTTCACGAATATAAACTGTACGATAAGCACTAACTGTTTTCACGGACGCATAGGTGCCAGATCAAAGCGGCTCTCATGATTTCGATAGTTTACAGACTGCTACGGAAGCAGAGCGGCAAGAAGTAGGTCCAAAGATAAGGATATTTTAACTTTCAATGCCTCGCTTTAGGCTGAAGCAATTTGAGCTGCCTCGATCTGCGATAGAGCGTGTGTCGAGCGTCCAGTTACTGATGCTGGTTTACAACTTTCGCACGTGTGTGTCTGATAAAGAAACGCCGCATGATTGTATATTTAAAGGCCGTGCATAATAATTCCCTTCATAAGACGTTGGAGTTTCCGCAAAATAATTGACTTTCCTTATATAACTATTCCATGATATATTTTACTAAACTCATAATTTTCATAATTGTTACACATCCTCAAATAATATATGTCAAGCATCCATATATGTATCTCAAACAGTAGAGATGTATTTTTTGGCCGAATTATGCATTTAAACGAATGAAGAACGAAGAAGAGATATTCGATTCAATGCATTTGGTAATTTTTTCACGGATGCTAACTTTTGACAGTCCATATGCGAAATATTAAATCTCGAGATGTAGGAATCAGTCTGTCTGTGAGGAGATGGAAAATGCATTTTACGTTCGGTAATTGGCTCTACCATAAAAATTCTCCATGAACCGCCACTGACTGTATATTATAACAAGTATACTTGTTTGGTTGTCTTCGATGGCAGTGATGGTCGCGCTATACTAGGTTTGCATGATTGCCATATTTCTAATTTTCAGTTTTGTAAGTTAGAGTTTAGTACTAAAATAGAGGGAGCCCTACTGGATATCGCGCCACAGGCGGGTGCTTATTCTGCCTGTCGCTAGGGAGGGTGTAAATAATAAATGAGATGAAGATGTTAAAGTCGTTTCTAAAATCGGATTTCCCTAATCGTAAAGCTGTTTTAGGTTATACATATTTCATCTCAATTAAGTTCAACTTTAGTAATTTGGTTGTAGCTACTACAATTTATAAAATGAGCCGTTTTTGAAATAATGAGAAGGTACACAACAAAACCAGCCAGAAAGAGAAGCAAAAAGTAGCCGACCGGGCCCTATGCGATCGCGGACTTGTACCGGTTTTGCTCCAAAATGTGGTGTTTCTGTATTAGGAGCGTAGGAACAACGGGAACGTAATCTACATTTATTATGTTTCTCGGATCTGACTGCGAGCTTCATACGACAGTGGTAACATTTTGTTGAATTCTTTTAGCAATAGGACACCTGTACAGCATTGCCTATATATATTTTTTAATTCTTATGATAACTACTTATAGTACTTATATTAGCGTTCTGCGTTCCCTTAATGACACTTGCAAGTACTTCAGCGAACATTTTTGTTTTATTATTTTACCATAATTTCATTTAACGCTACCTTTTTTCTAAATTTGGGTGTAAGTAACATCTACTACAAAAATAAATTATATTTCTGTCATATATACCGGGTGCCCGGATTTCGTAGGGACAACATGGGTAACTTTTGTATTTGAAGAGTTAGAGAGATGGTTAAATTAGCAAAAAGGTGCAGGTTTGAGAGCTCATTAAGAATCCATCTTCAAATTTTACTTGTCATGGCACACTTGTCTAATATAAAAAAAAACAAAATCTCCTCATTTCTTTTATGTGCCGTAACTTTTTTGTTAAGATATTGAGATGCGATTTGAACTAATTTGCATGATAATTTAAATACTTTTATTGGAATTTAATAAAACCAATTTTATTTGTGTAAATTTTTAGTAATCTAACCTAACCTCAAAATGTTAAATTGGTACCGTGCCATTTTTTTGACCCTTTTAAGAGAGGATTTTTTTCTGAATGCAATGATGTATTACATGATATGAAAACTTTTTCAAAATTTTGAAAAACTGAGCTTATTCTTTTTACAGGCGGAAATCACTAGTGCGATCACAATAACTTTGTTTTTTGTTTATCACGTTATCTGTGAAATTATGTTTCGAAACAAAAAGCAGGCTTATCATCATACGTGCCTGTCAGTAGTGTGAGTGTTATTACTTTAAGTTATAATGGAAAATTCTGAAAATGTGATGTATTTTGTGCGTATATCAAGTGCTACAAGAACGTAGAACTTACACGTCAAACATACGGAACACACTGATACTACTGGAAGGCACGTATGATGATAAGCGTGATTTTTGTTTAGAAAATTGGTTTTATTAAGTGCCAATAAATGAATTTAAATTACCATGCAAATTAGTTCAAATCGCATCTCAATATCTTAAGTAATAAAAAAGTTACGGCATACAAAAGAAATTAGGAGATTTTGTTGGCAAGTGGGCCATGACAAGTAAAATTTGAAGATGGATTCTTAATGAGCTCTCAAAGCTGCACCTTTTTGATAATTTAACCATCTCTCTATCTCTTCAAATACAAAAGTTACCCATGTTGTCCCTACGAAATTCGGGCACCCTGTATATGAATCTGAAATGACGGTTAATCGTGCCTTTGGATTTAATAGCATCATAATTTCTGTGTACTTTAGCACATAGTTATTAGTATTTACAGTACATTCAACAATACTGGTTTACCTAGGTTTGGATTAGAATGCATATAAGTGTCTTCATTTTTTATTGGTTGTATTTGAAATAAATATATACTTAGTGAGACTTTCTTATGCTAAAAATATCAAACAACACACAATGTAGAAATATTGAGTTTTTCAAATCGAATATAGAGGAAAACGTTAACAGTTGGGTTACTAAGTGACAATAGTGTTACCTATGTTACCTATGGTACACAATGCCTTTTTTTGCTATTATACAGGGTGTTTAAAAATACGTTCTAATATTTTACCCACTTATAGATCTCATCAATACAAATAAAAAAGTCTTAATAAATATGCATCCGAAAACGCTTCGTTTCCGAGATACAGGGTGTTAAAGCCTAAAAAAATTTCGGTCGCCCCTGGAATAAATAATTTAAATCTAAATGCGCCAAAAATTATCCTTAATAGGACCAATAAATCTTCAAAGTTTTACTAAAATCTGTTCCGCGGTTTTTGAGATGTTGAAGCATTATAGCTTTTATCTTAACAGGTTCAAAGACGTTCGAAAATGTGGGCTTAATTTTTTTCTTGAAAAAGAAGCGAGATACGAAAGAACTCAGTTGACAAAAAAAGTTACATTTTAGTTGCTTTATTAAAAAAATATATGAAAATTCCAAAAAATCTAACCAACATGCCCAGTGGGAACGCCCCTGGAATTACTGGATGAATTGTAATATGTCCAAAAGATACCTCATAAAGTTTTAAACAAACTGTAAAAATTTTATTAAAATCGCCCAATGCGTTTTTTGAATAACAATAAAATAGCTATTTGTGCAACAAGTGCTAAAGTGAATGTTTTTGCAGGAAACTTGAAAATTACAGTTATAATTTATGTCATAATAAAGAGATGGCCGTGATGGCACAGGTGACTGTTTCTACAGCCGGTAGCTGTCAAAGTTAGTTATCAAAGGTATTGCTAATAGTACACATTTTACTTTATTCATTACATAATGCTTTAATTATTTAAAAAACACTTAACCTTTAACGAAAGAAGTAACTAGAATAACTTTATAACCTCACTTCCAGTTCAAAATTGTAAATTCAACACCAGCAAATGTGCTAAAAGTAAACAGCAGATATCACTTTTAGCACGCTGATTTATAAAACGTAATTTTTAGTTCAACAAGCTAGTGCTAAATGGCCTACTTTTAGTAGCGGTCGTAGAAAAAACATATTTTTTCAATGATCGTGTCAAAATGACAACTTTTTGCACTGTTTCTAGTGTAAAAACCGACGTTTGTAGCACTCTTAACATTCACGCCCGAAATACGTCTTACTCGCACGTTGCCATTGGAGGCGTGTTTTAATACTAAATTAAAACACGCTTTGCCGTAAGTTTGAATGTCAACATAAACTAGAATATCTAACACATTGTGACGAAAAAAGTGTCACCGAACTAAGTTTTTATATTTCTGTTACGATCGTAGAAAAAATAGCGTATGATACACGTGTATAAGAGCCATTAAAACACTAGCGACGTTAAAAGCACGTTGTGCTTTTAAACTCGTCGCACGTGCTTTAAAGGCGTACTTATACACTAGTATCACAATATAATATTTTTGACATTTTAACACACCGTGTATATCGGAAATGAAGCTCCCCCGCCCCATTAATTTTCGGCGTATAATGACTATTGCTTGCGTATGTCAAATGACGCGACTCGACCAACAAAACAAACCAAATTTCATATTCTACCCCAATCTGATGGTGTTAAATTGACAAGCGTAACCATTACTTATCAATTTCGTGTTATCATTTACCAAAAATCATTAATGACATTGACAGTAAGTTGTATTTTTTTTTTTTTTTTGGTTTACCTCTGTAATAGTTGCAAAATGTATTTTGTGCATAGTACCTTTGCATCGCTAATACTGGCTGGGGATGTACTTTCGCTTATTGCTCCTGAAAATAGGCACTTCACCTAATGGTGTGCCTGTTTTCATCGGAACAAAATCGTGTATTACTATAGCCAATATTATCGGCAAGTCACTATGCACTTAACACATTACTGTTGAAAATATATGTATTTATAGGGATTTTCCTCATATCAATAGCCTCGAACTAATTCACAAAAATCTGGTGTGATTACCGTAAAAGGAAGTAAAAAATTATTATATTTGATGAAAATATAACATAAATTATTTAGATTAAGGTCAAGATTCAGTATAGATTACTCATTACTGATTGTGGCTATTCGGAATCGATTAACTGAACATTTAATCAAAACTTACAATAATCATTACGCTGTTTCGGTAATCCTATTAGAAGTTTATATATTATTATATAGGATGTTCCAACAAAAGCGTAGAACAAAAAAAAATCAACCCTTTACAAAATGTTATCAATCACTATTCAATTAAATTTCCAATTTTAAATCTTTCAATCCAGGTGAGCCGTGACACAAAGATCTTATTGAATTATCATACATCGATTACGTGTTGAAAGCGATCCATGAATTCGGATTTATGGTTTTTATGTACGGACGTGCTAATGGAAATAATTTGAAGAGAACCTTTTCCGTATCAGCAATTACCTTCTCTTATGTTATTAAGCTATCTTGATCAAAGATAAAATATTGTTTTTTTTAATGTACATGAATTTGAAGCGGAAGAGCAAAATTTGGTCATGGAATGAGAGGATTCTCTTTAATAGTATAATAAAATTATTCACTTAAGTATACATTAGTTGCGCCTGTGTGATGTATTTGGATATTAAATTGAAGAATGAAATGCAACAACAAAATTTAAAATCGCTGTACCTTGAGAACTGTTGGTTTACGAACCCACATTAATTGAGACTTTTTGACTTCTTTTTCGCTCTACTATGAAATAATTTCTGTTATTTTATTGAAATTAAGACTAGTAACTTTTTTATGTTTAAAATATCAAATATGTTAATTTTCCAGAAATATAATGAACGCATTCACAGTTTTTATGTAATTTGAATAGACTAAATAATAATCTCAGAAACCTTTCTGTGGCGTTATATAGCTCATGCTATTTAATGGGGTAAAATCGAACATTGCGATTTTTACTATTTTAATAGTATAAGACTAAATAATGAGGATGAACTATACAACTAGACCAACAAATTTATTACTTACTATTAGGCTAACAAGGGCATCAACCCTACTTTTAAGAGAGCAGGGTAGACCCGTCATTTTGAACAGAATTAGAATTTCAACCGTCTAGCCAGAATTTTTATGTTAAATGCGACGCTTGCCTTAGGTGTGCTTTGAATATTTCATCTCTGATATTTTTATTTTAAATTCGTTGCAGATTTTTGTCAGGCAGTGCTTTGGAGCCTAATGAAATACGACTTCCATTAAAGTTAAAAACTTGGAATATCAAACTTTCAAGATTTTTATATTTGCCTGCGGTGCTTTAGTCTTACTGAAGAAATGTAATGGATTTAGTATAATAGCGAACGCTCAAGCGTTACTCAAATCGAATTTTTGTTTAAAAAGTACAGTATGCGGACATTTATTGAATTGTGCCACATTATTTAAAACTTAATAATAATATTATTTAAAACTTAATAATAATATTAGTACAAAAAAGTACAGAAGTTTGTGAACGATGAACTACGAGAGGTTATTGAAAAAAACACGGTAACCGTTTACAAAGATTTACTTGTAATGATTGGATTTCACCATGTTTTCGTTTTAAAAAAGCTTCGAGATAATCATTTGTATTACACCCAAAAGATGCATGCCTGATGCCTTATACAATGAATATTTGCCAGCCCATATTATATAGACATAAATAAAACTAGATCATAAAGCAGTGTGGATAGAGCGTATAGAGACCTACTACAAGATCTATTGATCTGCTATTAAAATAGAGAAGAGAACTTGGAGATAAATACGGGTATCCCAAAGCAATCAGGAGGGATGTCAGAAAAAGAGAACAAAAGCTTAAAAGTTTTTAAACGGGGACTCTTTCAAGGCAAGAAAAACACTTACAATTTCACAGACAGACAAGGCATTATGAAAACTGGAAATGTTCTACTTAAAGCTCTACAGAAAACATGGAGAGAACGCCTCGGACACCGAAATGTTAACATCTTTAAATCAATATGATCGAAGGAAGTTTCAGCGATCTCCCCGAGATGAGAAATTCATTTTCGGAAATGAAAAACAGTAACTTTTCAGGAGATTTCAAAATAGTGGTCGCGTCTATCAAAATAGGATGAGATAGTGTAACGATTCTATTCAACGAAGCTGTTGGTTACCTTACTTCAGTATACATATACTGAGCTGGAATGGTCTAGGGAGAGGTAAGCATAAATGAAGTAAAACTTGACCACTTAAATTTGCTGATGACTTAGTCTCGATAGCTGTACGATGCCAAAATCTAAACAATGTCTCTAAAGCAGTGGGTATAAAAATAAACAGCGAAAAACCCAAATTATGACAGATATTGTGTTTATTTGCATCTACGGTGTTTTTTTAAATTTGAAATTAATCAACAGAGATAACTAAACTTGTGAACTCTCGCAGAATTAGATTGGCTGCCTTTGACAATACAAAACGAACACTTAGCTCAGGATTCTCTTATGTGCCTGAAAAAAAGGTGTTCAACCAATGTATTCTCCATGTTCTTACTTACAGCATAGAAACTCTAACAACTAAAAATATCTATGAAAATACGAGTCAACACAAGAGCAATAGTATATCAAATAAGTACTATATATTCTGTTCATTGCATCCGTTAGAATCTATTAACTGTCGTTATTCTGTCAAGACAAAGCAAAGTATGATCAAAAATGATTTTCATTTAGTATTTCCATGGAATAATTCCTAATTTATGAATGCAACTATGTTTATACTTAAATGTCAAACTTGACATTTTATTTTTAAGTATAAACATAGTTGCATTCATAAATTAGGAACTATTCCATAGCCATACTAGATGAAAATAATATTTGATCATACTATATTTGATCCACTATATTATAAATATCAATTTTGCATCTAAAGCTGGAGTACTGCCGTATGAGGTGGCGCGTTGACTTGCTGTTGCATTCAATTCCTGGCAATTACCTTAGGGCACTTTTTCTATGTACCATGTAGAAGAACTGCAAGCGTAACAGTTTTATTTATAGTTTGTTGTTGTTTTTTTTTTGTTAAAGTTATATGGTCATTTATAAATAATGATTCGAATTTCTTGATCAGTAACTATCTTAAAAAGTTGTATATAAATAAAAACTTATACGATGTGTGTTTAAATTATGAAAAATTACTAATCCCATGAAAATCACACTACAACATTTTTTAAAACAAGCCCTCATGTATGGGTGTGTTACAGCCAGCATGCAATCTTAAGTTGATGCTCTATTACTGCGAAAGCAGCTTTATCGTCGTGCTAACTGTAGGACAATATGATCGTTCTTGATGTTGAACGGAACTCTGTTTCCGTTCAAATTGTTCGCAATGATGCATCATAGTTTTGGGAAGCAAATGTAGAAAAACTAAATTGAAAGCATTAGATATTTGTGCCACACAATGTTTTATTTTCAATAAATTTAGTACATATCTGAACTACATTCTTGGAAATAACATTTATTTATATCAAGCCCACGTAGTATTTCTTGGTTAAAACTGTATCCCTGTAACTGTATCCTTGTAACTGTACCCCCGTAATGGCATACTTTCTGCCCCAGCAATTCATTATTTTGATTAAAAAGTATTCGAGCGAATTTGTCTAATTGACTGGCTCGCCTTCGCAGTAAAATATCCGAATTGTATTTCATTGACTTGCACGTATTTAACGCCGCCGGCAGAATTTCCACTCATTGAGCGAAACCGAACTGGGACGCTTATGGCCACTTGGGAAATCAACATTTCAGGAAAGTATTTCTGGAACGCCGAACGAATGCTGAAATTGGACAGGTAGTTGTCACTTCCAGTGAGGCTTCTAATTTGCATATACTCGAACGGCGGGTTCTGGAGTTATTATTTATCTCCTTGTTATCGTTATCATTATTGCTGAATGGCAAGATATTCTGCCTACACAAAATAAATAAACCATAATGAATGGCGAACTCTAATTAAATATCTGCTTCGCCTTTGCGCCCGCAGGTAAAACATGGGAACGGGCAAAAATATTTTCGATAAATTAAGAGACATTATTGCAGAAGATAAAATTGGAGTTTGGTCATTGGGTGATTATCAGATTTGCGCAAAAATACTTTTTATGTTATAGAGATAGAGCCGACACTATATCATCTACAAATAAATTTAGGCTAAACAGATTTAATCGTTTAACCAAATGGTATCGGATCGGAACTAACAGTTCCAGCTAGTACAGAGTCAAAATGTTCCAATATAGTAAAGCCTCGATCACACGGATTTAGTAAACAGTCAAGTTGCTTGAGCATTACATTTTAACTAAACTCGTTTGAAAAAAGAAAACATTGGCGAGTAGAGTACTTGATCCAGTAAATGAAGACAAGCAAGCAGATTGAAATTTACTTGCCTGCTGTCGTGTCCCCACCACGTGTTTATTCCATTTTACAATGATTTCACTCACAAACTAAAGCGAAATACTTAAACTTATATGAACGAACATTGGAGCCGCAACTGCCCTATCATAAAATGGAGCAAGTTACTTGCTTCAGCAACTTGGCTGTTAAAATGCATATTAGTTAAAATGTCTACATCACAAAATCAGCAGTAGCTGAGCAATCATTTACAAATGGGCATGCCTTAGAATTTGAGCACGCCATAGTACCATAGTACCAGAATATCTTCCTACTTTCCACGAGTAATACGTGAAGCCATAGAAATAGAAAAACGTCCAAATAATATTAACGTGGATTCCTTTGATACACGATTTAAAGCATTACAACCACTGTGCGTCATACGGCCCACGGATTACGCTGCACTTGAACGACCAATCAGCGTTACGTCAGTCCGAGCGGCTGGCACAGAGGACTATAAATAGCTCCACACCGACCTTCTTATTGCACTTTCACTCTGATGATGATAGCTGCAAGGTCTTGCGAAACGTTAGTCAATATGGTTGCACAAACAGCAACAAGGCCAAATCTGCCCAGGTATCCTCGTTCTCAAGGTACCCAAACAACACAAGCTACCAAAGAGGATGGCCATCACGTGGATCCTTGCTCGAGTACACAAGGTGCAAGGCACATTAAACCAGAAATTGCCGAGTGTGTATCCACAAGGACTACGCGGTCTAAGCCGAAATTCTATGTTAACAAAACTAATTCGACTAACCGCGAAAGCCTCAAACAGTACATGTACCTACTTATTATTCACCTCTGTAGCTCTGAGATGCAGGTACCTCAGCATGTACCTACTGAAAATTACTACCTAAAATGATCACAACAAATAATTGCTAGGTTTTTTATATTCATCCCGGAAAGGAATCTTATACTCGAATTGATTTGTGTTTCGTTAATACTTGGCCTGCAGGCATGTGTAATCATTTATTCTATGAACGTTAAAAGACATTTAACAAAAAAACCTTGTATACCCAATTGTCCGATATCGGCCATTACTACTTGTAACCATTTTATTCAGACATCTTCGTTTTTTCTTTCCACCTTCTCCTAACAAAACTACCATTCTTGCATGTTTGTAATCCAGCATTCGATAGACGTGACCCAATCATCCCGCCCTCTGGACCATTAAATTTTTGTTGTTGTTGTTGTTTGTTAATGGACAAGGTCTAGGCATGCAGAGTATCAGGTACCTTAGACACCATTAACTCTCCATGCATGTGTACAAAAAGAAATGACATAAGGTTTGATCATGGAAAATAAAAATTAAGTTAAAAGCAAGAGAATACATTGTCATCACTGTTGTTGTCATAAGTTTATATTGAAAATTCAATTAAGGTAACATGTGAGCAAACGAAAATGAAATCAAGCTTAGCTTTGAAATATTTGTTATATGAGTAATATGTTGGTGGCCCTGTAAGTGTATGTCAAATTCGAGGTAATCAGGTTAGGTTTTCCGTCAGTTTTGTCACAGACTGACGCAAAACCTAACCTGCTAACCTCGAATTTGACATAGACTTACAGTGCCACCAACATATTATTCATACAACAAATATTTCAAAGCCAAGCTTGATTTCACATTCGTTTGCTCACATGTTAGAACTATAATGGTTTTTACAAAAGAATACAAAAAATATAATTGAATCTTATTTTTCACAGCCAACACTTATAAAACTTTTTGAACATATGGTACATCTGTAATAGTGAAACCTTTCTGCATGTGTTCAACCAGTATGATTCCCTTAGCATCCTACAACACTGTAGGCATTGTATTTCTGAGGAAAATTTTGTTCTGGCCTTTCTTGGTGGAGCGAAACTATCATTGTATTGATTATCGCTGTATATGATAGTTCCGTTATAAACCCATTTTTCATCTCCATTGCAATTCTTGAACAAGCTTATAAAAAACAGAACATTTGCTCTGGTGTAGGTAATCTTGGAGAGGCGTGCTGACACTTTGTCTACCATTAGGCAATTTTTCAATCTTTTCGATGATCTCCATTCCACGTTCTGTAATCTTGAATATAAATTGCTTACAGCAAAATTTTATTTGGGAATAAAGGCTTGTTTTCACTGTAGACATGACAAGTTTCTGGTTCATTGATCCTTGCCGTGAAGATCTTTATAATGCTTCCGTGTTCAAGCTTAGTTTTATTTTTTTACTACCGACCAGAAAATACGTATGCTGTTTTTGGAGAATTTTGTCGCCAGAAAGTAAAGTTTTGCCGGTCAAGATCGGAAAACTGGCAACAGGGACCGGTAATAGCTATTTACGTTATTAGACCGGTAGCAACATTTTATGGCCGCGCCAATACTTTACAGGTCGAGCCCGTAGGGCGAGACCTGTATGTTTGGCAAGGCCATAAAAATGCTACCGGTCGTGTATCGTATAAGATTTTTTAGGATACTGCATTGGTAACTACCGTTTACATAGTTACAAACGAGTCCGGTAAATTTTATCTACCGGACTCATTTGTAACTGTAACTGTGTAAACGCTAGTTACTAATGCAGTATCCTAAAAAATCTTATACGATACACGACCGGTAGCATTTTTATGGTCTTGCCAAACATACAGGTCTCGCCCTACGGGCTCAACTTGTAAAGTATTGGCGTGGCCGTAAAAATGTTGCTACGTGTCTAATAACGTAAATAGCTATTTTAGGATACTGCATTGGTAACTAGCGTTTACACAGTTACAGTTACAAACGAGTCCGGTAGATAAAATTTACCGGCCTAGACCAGTAGTAGTTCTATTACTCGTTTGTAACTGTAACTGTGTAAACGCTAGTTACCAATGCAGTATCCTAAAATAGCTATTTACGTTATTAGACCTGTAGCAACATTTTTACAAACGAGTCCGGTAGATAAAATTTACCGGCCTAGACCAGTAGTAATAGAACTACTACTGGTCTAGGCCAGTAAATTTTATCTACCGGACTCGTTTGTAACTATGTAAACGCTAGTTACCAATGCAGTATCCTAAAAAAGCTTTTGCTGGTCCCTGGTGCCTTCGTTACTATGGAATCAAGTGTGTGTTATTGTTTGGATAAGTCAAATAATAGATACTAAAGTTATAATTTTGTTGAGTTTGCGAAAGTGAATTGGCAAGTTTGAAAATATGAACTCGGATGTCGTAAAAAATATGCCACGATACACGACCGGAAAGTGTTTTGCAGGTCTCCCCAAGCTTTCAGTGTTCGCCTGCGACTCGCCCTGGAATCTACTTGACTCGACCTGCAAAACACTACATTTCGGTTGTAACGTAAACTACTGTTATATACGATACAATAGGTGTTTTTAGACCTCATTTTCAGGCGTAAAGCTAAATGACGTCAGCGGGTGATAAAATTCTTTTACGGCCACTGACGTCATTTTAGCAGGCAAAAAAGAATTTTACCGCCCGCCGACGTCATTTTAGTTATTATTTGCAAACACGTATTAATGAAAGCCATAATTAGGTACAAAGGTACTATTCAGCTAAAATAATTGTAAGAATGGTTCTGTTTTCACTTAACAACGTTCTATATAATCTGAATCTGCCCTTTTAAAATGTCGATTGTACATAGTTTTGTATGCACCTCAGGCGTAACCAGCGTCTATAGTCCTTGTTGTGTTATAGCCCTCGATACTCCGCACCTCGTGTTATAACTTTTACGCCGTGGGTTAAAAACGCCTGTTTGACGCCCTTGGTACATAAATATCTATTATTTTAATTTGTTCAAACCTGTACCAGATTGCAAACGCCTATAAATGTAACAGCTGCTTGGCAGCAGGAAATAACAATTGTTTTTAGTAATTTGCTTGGATACGTAGTTTACATAAAAGTCTGCCTCGTATATAGTTCTGGATTATTTTAACTTAATTTTGCTTTCGTTTTCTTAGTCAAAAACTTTCTTTCAAGCACTATCGTATACAGCTAAACTGTATGTGTAACTTACATAGTTACACTTATACAAATATAAGATTTATTTATTTTATACTAATAATGTTTATGTTACTATATTTTAACAACTTTGCAAGCTAAACACAGGAGTGAACTGTGTACTGCACTAAAAAAGTCAATATACCAATATAGTGGGTGGCAATGAGACTAGGGCCATGCCTCTATCTCCTTATGAACTGATTTTGTTAGAAGGGTATTAAATATAATTTCGGATTGAGACACAGATGTAATCAAAATTACCGAGTTCCGGTTTCACCGGAAATTACACTAACTTTTATTTTTAAATGGACCACTCTGTATATTTTATGTTTTTTGTAATCTACGACTCAAATTACATACAACAGTGTTGCCAAATTTGCTTAGGTATAGATATATAAAAAATAATTAAATATTTTTCAGTTTTAAATACTGATAAAGTGCATGATGCATATCCTTAAATTGGTAATTACATTTGCTATCTAATAGGAAGATGGCTCTTAGTAGGTGCCATTTAAAAAAGTACAATACTTAAAAACACGTTTAGCAAATTTTATTCTTTTGTTAAGGGTTTGTCATTGTTCTAATTGATAAAACAGCTAGCTATTATTATGAGTTACTAGACTCAATTACAACAGGTTTTCCCCACTCACGGCCTTTATTAAGGTAAAAAATAAAATTTGTAAAAAAATTTATTTGAAAAAATTAAAATTTGGCAAGACCGTGGGATGTAACTTGAGTCGTAGATTCCGAAAAACATAAAATATGCAAAGTGTAAAAAATCAAAGTTAATGACACTCCCGGGGAAACCGGAAGTCGAGCATTTTAACTAAATCTAACCATCAATCAGAAATTATGTCTAGTATCATCGCATAAAATTTTATTCAAATCGATTCATAAATAAGATATAAGCAGGGCCCTATTCTCAATTGTAACTCGGTACACTTCTATCAATTTGAAAGCAATTAACGCGATCAAAACCGAAAACTTGATTTTCAGTTTTTAATTGAACGTACATACAGAGTGTATCTAATGTTTTTTTTCTGATGTATATACAAGGTGGGTAGGTTTTCATTACACAATCATTAATTTCGTCGTTCTCAATCTATTTGAAATATTGGAAAATTAATTTTGAATAGTTTTTGCGCTCTTTTTAACTGTGTGTAATAGAACGCATAAATAATTACTATTTTCCGTATTAAATACCGTCGTAATTGCTTGTAGTCCTATGCATCTACAGTATGTTAATTTTAAAATTATTATTCAGGTAACCACCACATCAATGTCATTACTCAAGCGGTGATATATAATAGTAATTTGCATACCAAGGCACTGACACAACTTCCTTTTACAGTGATCTTATAAATAGCTAAACATTTGATTTAAAATTTTTTAGCATTTGTCAAAAATGTTCAAAAATTACAAATTCTACAAAAACAGTACAAAATAGTAGTTGCAGAGACAATCTGTAGAATTTTAAGCTGAATTCAAAAATGTAATAATATACGGGGTGTTCTATTTAAAATAGGAGTTATTACAAAAATAGGAAAAAAAACAAAGGAAACCCATTTTAGAAGTATTCAACTGGAAAATCACCTATCTAACATCAATACACATTAAAAATGTAATAAAAATGTGAAGTATTGAAAAAATCGTTAGATCCGTTTTTGAAAAAATCGAAAAAAAACTGAAAAATCACAAGAATAAATACCTACTTGTGGTTATGCGATTTTCTTCGAAATCTTGCTGTCGGATCTACATAGTACACAAAACTTATATATGAAGTTTCAAACGCCATACCTCTTTTGGTTTTTGAGATATTCTGTTCACAGGCAGACACCCACACACACAAATACACACACAGCAGACACACAGATCAATGAACAAAAATATGTTTTTTTGGGTTCAGGGGACTCTAGAACGTAAAGATCTGCTGAAAACTCAATTACGAATTTTTGGAGTGAATCCAATACATTTATCGTAAAAGGAAGTAAAAAGGAAGTTCAGTGTCGAAGGGTAGGTACATTTTTTTTAAATCGAGAAATCGTGAAATTACAACATTTTAATCAACTTTTGTAGGTTATGTTGACGTCGGTTGACGTTTATCTGTCGCCCCGCGACCTACAAAAAATCGTAAAACAATGGATTGAAGACAATTTAAAACCGTGTATTTGATTTGGCGATGGAGCGAGTGACTCGACCTGCTTGCTTGCTTGGCGTTTTGGTGCTCATGCGATTGTGATGCAAACTTCTGGGCCTGTGTAGCAGGATAGTATAAAAACTCGCAGATAGTCGCGCCGTACAATGATTAAAGTCAAAGTCTGGAAAGGATTCCTTATCTTCCTTTTAAAGGGTACAAATAATTCCATAGATATTTCTATACGCCACGCACTTGTTTAAATGGCGACCTGACAAAAGACGCACTTTTATTTGTTTTTATTATCTCTAATCCTGCTTCGATTTTCATAAAATGATGCAAAAACTAGTTGAGCTGTTGGCCATGTTTTCTTATTTATTTTATGGATCACAACGTCTCGCCATAAATCATTAAAATTGCTGAATACCTGTACAATATTGCTGTTTAAATAATAACTTTCAATTACACTAACGAAGTAATTAAATAAAACTGTTATTTCAAAACACAAAAAAATCAAATAGGATTTTTTTGAAAAGCGTCCCAGTGGTCCAAGTCCAAACAATACAACGCATCAGCAAAGTTTCTAAAATAAATTAAACAGTTTTCCTGAATTTCACGCCGTTTTCGTAGAAATGTGATATTTTAAAATGTTGAAATGTCTTCCCTTAGCTGAAATTAAGGATTAAGATGGCATTCGTTTGTTTTCGAAGTATAACTTGATTTTCTAACTGGAAGTCATTTACCTGACGTGGCGTCATCGAATAACATACTTTTATACCCTTTTCAACAGCAACAGCTGCATGGCAACAAAAAATAGCAATTGCTTCTAGCTGTTATATTAAAAATCCTCCTCGTATAAAGCCAAACTGTATGTTTCACTTACTTCGCCACATTTATAGAGCAACTGCAAGAATATCCTTGTTTCGGATTAATGATATACATAATCTTAACTTTAGCATATTTGCAAGTTACGCAGAAGTAAACTATATACTGCACGAAAAAAAACAAACATAGCAATACAGAGTGAGTGACTTTTTATTACATAAATGATAACTACGTCACTCTCAATCTATTTGAAAAATGGAAATTTTTAAATAGTTCTACCATACATAGAACTGTAACTTAGAAAACAAAGAGGCAGCAATTTCTAGAATTATTTTTAAAATGGAGCACCCTGTATTTTTTGCATAATTAGAAAGCCAAGTAAATTCTTAGTATAGCGCCGTTTTTATTTTTCGTTTAAGTGATAGATAAGGTCGTAGGAGTAAAAATGAAATGATCAAAAGTAGGTTGTGCAAGGCAATGGTCGAAAACAAAATATGTATTTACGTTAACATATAGGTAAATATGGCGCATTACATGTTAAATACTGCAAAATAACAAGAACACAAGAAAAAGTCAAATATTACAATATTTCAAACAGAATCGCATGGTCACTTCTACTTTTAATCGTACGTTCTTGTTGGAAAAAGATAAATGACGTTATACTAAGAGTTTAACAGACTTTCCAATTTTCCTAAATAATTAAAGGTGTCAATATTAGAATTAAATTTCGGCTTAGACCGCGTCGTTTTAGTAGATAAACGCCCAGTATTTGTTGGCGTAATGTGCCTAACACCTTGTTAACTCACTTCTTTCAATATCTTTCAAAACCTAGTACTTTAAAAATGTGAAAAATTCCCTAAATGGCTTTTTCTGTTTCTAATTGAACTAGGATTGCCAGGTATTAAGGACAACAAAAAAGAACGAACATTTGGAAAACATAAATTTCCCTTAATTGTTCAAGTTGCCGCTTAGAAAATTAATTCTATGTAATTTAATCATCTTCAATCTTCATTCTCATTTTCATAACCTCTTTCGCTATATTTATCTGCATTGCTAATTTGGGTTAAAAGCTTCCCATTTTTTTTCAAAAATTCTAAACATGAAATATTTCTTACTTCAACGTATTTCTTTCTTTGATCCACTCACTGTCCACTGATTATGGAAAATATATTTTTACATATTTAGATCTTTTCTACACATACCTCAACATTATCATTATTTTTAAGCCTCTTTTAACATTCGGTGTCGAGGATCATTACTTCGTGGGAAGTGCAACGCAGGTATTTGGACGCATCCAAACATGCTACACCCTCAATAACCCTAAACTTACAGATAACTTAACTAATGAGTTCAAATCTATTTCTGGTCCGAGAAAATTTTCAGCTATGGCCACATTTGAACCTATGTCCAATTGGTTGCTAAGCAGGCTGTTTATCCACTCAACCACGCAGGTGGCCATAAATACCTTTAAAGTGTAAAATTGATCAAACATCTTGCAACATCCACTACTACGATTCTTAATAAGACAACGAACCTCTCGAATTTTGAACTTCTTTCCATGTTGGAACCCTGTCTAATTTCATCGAAGTAAAACTATTAAAATTTGGTAGTCGATTAGTCCATAATTTCTAATATTCATACAATTTTCTATAGAAAATTGTCAAATTTAAATTGAATTTATTTATTTCACTTTGCACTCTATTTTCTTTGTTTGCAGATAAAATAGATTTTACTTTGATTGGAAAATAGTATATTGTAAACCTAGGCGGTAAAGTGATTATTTTCCAGGCTGAAAGAAGAAATGGACAGGCGAGCTTTAGCGAGCCTGGACACTTCTTGAAGCCTGGAAAATCACTTTACCGTCCATGGTTTACACATTATTTTTCATCCGACAACATCATCCTGCAATAATTTTTTCAACATAGCTCTCATACAGGTTATTATTTTGAAATTGACAGAGCTGTCAACAATAAAGAAACAATTTGCAAATCTTGGCATATCGAATAGCGTTTGTAACTGCAGCGCCATCTACCCGTAGTTAGACATAAGCTTCTACAGAAATCTAGCTGATGTTTATTGTATATTAAAAATATAACGAATACATTCCTAAAATTAAGTTTTATTGAGCAAATATTTTTGTAAAAGGGAAATAGCTATTATTTACAGCAAAAAAGTTAATTATAAACGTGATTTTCTTTTAAATTTGGTTTGACAGATTATTGCAGCGTCCCCTACTGGAAAACGTCGAATTTTTTTTTCTTGCCTAGCCATTGGGGTTTGTTTTGCAGGGCTAGCCTTAGAAACGCACACTTTCTCGTCTCTATGGAGATGGTAAAATTCGATTTTCTAATCATGTAGGATGAAAAATAATGTTCATATATGTCAATATGTATTTGCTAATAAATTTATTGTAACCATTACTTTCAATATAGAGTTTTTTTACTTCTATTTGAATTTTTATTCATGAAAAATAAAAACATGAAGGAATCCGCAAATTGTAAAAAAGTTTTACAAAATTATTTTCAAGAAAATTATTTTAAAATAAGAGGAAAGCTGACGAGCGGTAAGAAATATGTATGCTTTTAAAGCAGGATAAACTACCAACACCCCTTGACAGCGAAATTTTTAGGTGTGCAACGAGTTTTGGTGGGAGCCGTTTTCGACAATTCGTATACGTGTTTGTCTAAACTGCATTTAAAATGTGTTCTACATTTCAGTGCTCCTCATAGAGTATTACAATAATTATAAGCAGCTGTTGAATGGCACAAACAACTTTGAATTTCTGACGCTGGTCCGTCCGGGACGCTGTTTCAGCAGCCAAACCGTAAGAGATAGAGAAAAAAGTTATGAAAGTTATATGTTTGGAATGGTCATGTCAGGTCAGGAACCGAATTTCAGTCACGTGACACTTCCGGTTTCGAGAAATCACCTGATTTCCGTCCGTCCGGGACGCTGGTCCGTCCGGGACGCTGTTCTATTTGAAAAACGGTCTTTTTTGTTTTATTAAATGAGACATTTAATTCTATTTGTATAAGGAGATACTGTCGTACTTGAAAATATAAGCTTTGGTGGAAACCGGTGTCGCTGTTTTGCCTGTACTCATTGTGCATTTACAGTGTGTGCATTAAAACGATTATACAGACAACAATTACATCAATTTAATTACTCAACTGGTGATTGATAAATAAATAACCTCTCAACGCAACTTAAAATTAAGCCGATCGATTGTTTCATTAATTAACTTATCTAAAGCGATTTCTTAACATCCACTGTAATTGTGTTAACATTATCTTTTAGAATTATTGTGTTAACAAGCCTTTTTGATGAATTCTTCTATTCATTTATTTATTTGATTTGTAGTTGAGCGAGCCAGCGAGCCAGCCAGCCTCCTCCTTCGCACTTGCTTACTCGTTGGAGTTACTTGCGTTTGTGCTCCAAACTTCTGTGTCCTTGTACCAGGATAACATAAAACTCGCAGAGATATTCGCTCCGTGGAAAAATTATGTCTGAAAAGTGTCCTTTCTTTGTCTTCCCTCCAAACAGTTCCTAGATCTTAAATTGCTTACATATCTGGACGGGGTCTAGGCCACAACGGCCAATGACCACAACGGCCAATCGCTATTTTGGCTGTTGTGGCCATGACCACAACGGCCACCGTGACCATAACGGCCAAAAGCGGCCGCATAACCACAACGGCCAATTTGACCATATCGGCCAACTCGATATTTGACCATAACGGCCACCATGACCATAATGGCCAATTCGGAACTCCGCCTCATGCGCCATTTTGACCATAACGGCCACCGACGCCTATGTATTAGCGTCCCTGGCGACGTAGACCACAACGGCCTTAATGACCACAACGGCCAACCGTGGCGGGTGACCACAACGGCCAAAATGACCACAACGGCCAACCGTGACGGGTGACCACAACGGCCAAAATGACCACAACGGCCAACCGTGGCGGGTGACCACAACGGCCAACAGTACTAAACGGGAGATTGTGCGTGGGTGTGTGTGGGTATGTGTTTGTGTGGTGTATGTGTGTGTGTGTGATAGAAAAAGAAAGATAAAAAGCAGTGTCGGTCTGGCTATATTTTGTGCCCCCGGCGAAAAATTTTTGAGGACCCCCTTGCATTACAAAAGTTGAAATCAATAATACCCCGAATAAACAGTTAAAAAATGTTTTGATTGCCTTTGCTGTTTTTGTTTTTGAGCACCGCTTAATATTTTTTCATTCACTTTAGTTACTATTTCTTATTTTAAGAAAGTCAGTTACTATGGTTTTAATTTACAACTAGCACTATTTTATTATGTTTTTTTATCTCGCCTAAGACTGTTAAGAGTGTCTTTTCTAAAAACAAACATTTACAAAATATATGTAAAATAGTAAGAAGAAATAACTGGAGGACAATTCGTCGTTTAAGGCCCCTTTGGAACTCAGGGCCCCCGGCGATCGACAGTTCGACACTGTGTGCGAAAGTTATTTATAGATATTACTAGTGGGATAAAGGCATATTATTATGATACGAGTGTGAAAGTTGCCCGACGAGGTCGTAGATCAAGTTGTGTAATGACACAAGTATTATAACAAGCCTCTATCCACGTATGATATACATTTTTTATCTGTTTGCGTTTAAATTAATAAAAAAATTAAAAATTTTAAAAAACTCGCTCGGACCTCGCTCGTATTTTAAACCTTTCGTGCAATAAAGAATTACTTTTTACACTTGCATCTTAAATAACTATAATAATTTGACTTGACCAGTTTATAGAAAGCCCACACCAAAATCGATTTTTCTTTTTTTACAAAAATTCTAGCTTAAAAATTTATATTTGAAAATAAACTTTAACGATTTTTCTTATAGTTAGTGGCCAAAGGGCATTGCTATTCTTTTGGTAGCAAAAATTTTGATATAACACCCTGTAGAACTTATCGAAGCAGTAATGCATGATTTTAAGGGTATGGGTAAGTCCAGCGAAGTTTTCTTCGCCAATTTTTTCGGGTTTCAATTAAGTGAATTTTTTCGTTTTCTAAAATATTGTTACACCGGGTGTAAATGAAATCAGGCCCACTCCCTTATTTATTAAATAATTTTCATAAATCTTCCAACTCAGTGGGCTTGGACAATATCGGAATCGACGAATAAGGACTACAAACGATAATAAACAATTGTATGGTAACGGCTGACTCTAAAGTGTTATGCGCTCCATGGCACTCTAGACTCAAAGCTTAACAAAACTATCCTTTTTAGTTATCAAAAGCAATTGAAGTACACCATGGTATGCAAACTTTTATCCTGATTTCAAAAATGTAAAAATATATAAAGTGTTGCATTTAAAATAAGAAAGTTATGGTTATTTCCAACGAAACCGAAATTGCTAAAAAAGGGAAAATACCACCAAATAATCTAGTTTTATGAATGTATTACCTGTACCAAATTTTATTCGTTTATCTTAATAAATAATAGAAAAATGGGGGGGAGGCTGGGCCAGATTTCATTTACGCCCATTATACGTGTTTGTTGTATGCAATTACTCTTTTATTTCACTTTTTTAAGTATTATCGCTTCTAACGTGGCTAATAATTTGTTAAAAGGTTTAAAATGTATTGACAAAATGTTACAATTTTTTGGGTTCTTTAAGAAACTTATTGAGACGTGAAGGCAAGGGTTTTGCTTTTTCCCGCATGAGTTGTTTAGCACAGATGGACTTTAATTAAAATTTTTGGGCAAAAGTAAAATTTTGAATAACATTTTTAAATTAGTTACCACCTAACTGAGAAACATTCAAATTTCAGCAATGAAATGAAACAAACTAGATTCGGTTTAGACGTTAATATATTATGTAATATACTAAAATTAAGATAAGTAATTTTTTCTTCAAACGGCAGTAAAATATGGCATTATACTGCTGGATTGATGATGCTAAACTGTCACTTTATTGCCAAGCGGCAGATAATATTATCTGCCGCTGACGAGCGGCAGATAAAGTTATTATCTGTCGCTGACGACTTTATCTGCCGCTGACGAGCGGCAGATAATATTATCTGCCGCTGACCAGATCAAGTAATTTGCTTCGAATTTTGTTCACAAAGTTGTAAATAATTTGTTATAAAAACGTTTGAAGAAAAAATACTATATATTATTCGGAGCAAAAGTATCTTTATGTGGCTCGGCTGTACTTATCTGCCGAGCAAGCTCGGCAGATAACCCGTCCAGCCTCGCCACATAAAATATAACTTTTGCTCCTAATAACATAATATACTATTTTCTTCAAACGGCAGTAAAATATGGCATTATACTGCTGGATTGGTGATGCTAAACTGTCACTTTATTGCCAAGCGGCAGATAATATTATCTGCCGCTGACGAGCGACAGATAAAGTTATTATCTGCCGCTGTCGACTTTATCTGCCGCTCATCAGCGGCAGTTAAAGTTTTTATCTGCCGCTCACAACTTTATCTGCGGCAGATAATATTATCTGCCGCTGACGAGATCAAGTAATTTTCTTCGAATTTTGTTCACAAAATTGTAAATAATTTGTTATAAAAACGTTTGAAGAAAAAATACTATATGTTATTCGGAGCAAAAGTATCTTTATGTGGCTCGGCTGTACCACTTATCTGCCTCGCAAGCTTGGAAGATAACCCGTCCAGCCTCGCCACATACAGTATAACTTTTGCTCTTAATAACATAATATACTATTATAATATTCAATACACACGGAAATAGCAATGAAGAAATAAACATTAGAATAAATAAAAGTCGTGCTATTATCAGATCTTTAAATCCAATACTATGGGATAGAAACTTAAGGAGAGAAACAAAATTTAAGAATATGTAAAACGATGGTAAATAGTGTTATGCTCTATGGATCAGGAGCATGGGATATTAACGGAAAAAACAAAAGTTATTGTCGACCGAAATGGATTACCTACGTAGGAGCTGTAGAACAACAAGAACTGATCGAGTACGCGAAATAAAGGAAAGAATGGGAGTTGAAAAAGATATTTTGGACGAGGTACAAAAACGACAGTTAGTATGGTTAGGACATACCAATAGGATGGAAGACATAAGATGTCCCAAAAAGATATTAAAATGGATACCAAGCGAGAGACGAAAACGGAGAAGACCAAAGCGTAGCTGGAGAGATGAAGTGGAAGATGCAATGACTACACGAGATTTGAAAGAAGAGGATTGTTTTAATAAAAAAGAATGGAGACTGGGTGCGGAAAAGCGGCGTTAGCCGTAAAAAGTCCGCGTATATACAGTGTGTTTCACTTTACATGGAAGCACCCCTGTATTTTCTTTGTTTTTGTATGAATCGATTTGAATTCTTTACCAGTTGTACAACTCACCAAGAGGCATCTACTCATGTCCTTGAGCGCAAATAACGTTATTAGCCTGACCTACTACGATCAAGAACATGGGCCCTATTGTCAATATTTTGCATCGCGTTAGAGTTACAACAAAAAGTTATTAGGAAAAGTTGTTTAGAATTAAAAGAATACCCCAAATACCGATTTTCGTTTAATAATTCGAATTTTTAATTTTTATCCATAAATTTGTCCAAGTCCCAAATTTCAACTTTTAATTTGGTATCAAATGGTGCCATGAAGAACCAACATTTTCATTATTGTTGTAAACGTCATTAGCTTTTAATAATGGCTCCATTACGCTTAACTGTAGCTGAGAAAGTAGAAATAATTAGAATTACTGGTGAAAATGCAAGATCCTTAGAGAAGTAGCTAGAATATTTAATGGAATGCATTCAGGGCGTGCACCTATTTATCCTGGAACTGTTTCAGAAATTCATCAACTTTTTAATTTAACTGGAAATGTTTTTAAGCCCAGACCAAGAAGAATAGTTCGAGAGTGTCCCTTGGAGGAAATGATTTTGGCGGTTTATGACGCTAATCCTCCTTAGATATGGCATTAAATGTAACTATTGCACCATCGAAAATTTGCCGCTGCCTGCATCGTCAGAAACTAAGTGCCAGGAAAAATAGGTGCACGCCCTGGATGCATTCCATTAAATATTCTAGCTACTTCTCTATTGGATCTTGCATTATCACAAGTAATTCTAATTATTTCTACTTTCTCAGCAACAGTTAAACGTAATTCAGCCATTATTAAAAGCTAATGACGTTTGCAGCAATAATAAAAATGTTAGTTCTCCATGGCACCATTTGATACCAAATTAAAAGTTGAAATTTGGGACTTTGACAAATTTATGGATGAAAATTAAAAATTCGAATTATTAAACGAAAATCGGTATTTGGGGTATTCTTTTGATTCTAAACAACTTTTCTTAATAACTTTTTGCTGTAACTCTAACGCGATGCAAAATATTGACAATAGGACCCATGTTCTTGATCGTAGTAGGCCAGGATAATAACGTCATTTGCGCTCAAGGACATGAATAGATGCCTCTTGGTGAGTTGTACAACTGGTAAAAAATTCAAATCGATTCATACAAAAACAAAGAAAATACAGGGGTGCTTCCATGTAAAGTGAAACACACTGTATACATATATACTATTATAATGATTTTAATTTAAAATAAAAAGGAGGGAGATTACAAAAAAAAAAGAACTCGGCAACCAGGCCAGTTTGTTATAAAACGTTTTAGTAATATCTTCTAAGGAAATATTAAAAAAAAAAACACCAGGAGAAAACGTTTCATTATTACTTACCTAGCGCTATTTCCAACGAAAATCGATCGAATTTGGTTGCTGGTATGTTTGGCTTCATCCACCAGTATCTTTTTCAAACATAAGGCTTCCTTGCTCCTTGTAGCATCCGCCAGATGATTGTGATTGTCGCCAAGTTTTAAAAAAACTGTTTGATTACAAGTTGCTCTTGCCGGACACTTTGCCACCACACAAACGAGATAAACTATGTCGTATTTATAGGACTTCGCGCGATAAAAAAATCACCTGCATTATAACGAGTTAGTTATTTGAAGTGGAATATTCAAAATTGAAAGATGTCCAAAATTCAAAAGTCACAACAAAACAATGTTAAAGTCGCCGTTACAAGAATAATATCGATAAGAATATTATCGATACACTGTTGAAATATAATCTGTAAACTCTTTATGTAGTTAATGACTAATGCCATCCACCAATAGAAAGCTACTTTGGGATAATTAGTACACCCTCCTAGTTAAAATTGGACCATGGAATATACTCCCACTACATATTTTGAAAAAGAAAAAATGAAATAGTTTAACTTAGAAAATTTAAAAATAGGTAAAGACGTTTAGTAACTTCTTTCGGATTTTTTTTTCCAATTACTTTGATTCAATATAATTTCTAACAGAATATTTTGAAATGTTTTTCCAAAAGTCCAATACCTAAATTATTGCAAATTTTTTTAAATAGATCAGTATTTAAGCCTGTTTTTAGAAAACCTAATTTGATAAAAAATTGTTTTAAATCGTTATTTTTGATACTTGCTTTATGTTGCTAGCTATAATAGTATAATTCCTTCATTCAGTACTTTTTTAATACTTAGCGCAACTTTTCCATAAAAAAAGGTTTTTGACAGCTGGCCGCAAAAAAGGTGTAAATTGATAAATACGCATTTTTATTTAAACAAAAAACAATTTCCGCGATCTTGGTTAATACTGGAATACTGCATATGTACTAGGACCCTTTAGCTTATTTTTGAAAATTATTGAATTCTAGTTTTGTTGATCCATAACATAATCAATTTTGAGGAATACCAAAAGTTCTTTGGGCCAACAGATGGGCAAGACACACAGGAAACACAAAATATTGATCATATTTCAATTTTTAGCCTCAGTCTCAAAAAAATTTGCTGAATTTATTGCATTCAGTGTTGTCACTTCAATTTTTTAGGGCCAAGGGCACTATTCTTTATAATTATTGTATGTGTTGGCTACATACTGATGTGATGCACTCTTGGGTTATGCTAAAATGTTTACATTTTTGTATTCTGCAGGTCATTTAGAATCTATCCATGTTAAAATTTCACTATTTTGAGAAGAATAACAATTTTATATTTAAATTTATTTATAAATCTAAGGTGCTGTGACTAGTACCAAATGAATATAAGTGAGTTCAGTTGTTAATGAAAAATTGTTTTATAGTCTATAGTCCTGAAGTGTTTTTTTATTCTATTATAAGCGATCAAAATTGGCAAAAATCGATTTCTAGAAATTCATTTTTTCAAATAGTACCGTGGTGGGATACTTTTTTAAAAGCTACACTTTTCGGCGGTCTAATTGATACCAATCACACAATACTTATCTTATAACAAAAAGTGCAAGAGTTGATTTAGTGCCTTCTTATTTCAATAAATCGCGTTTTTTTAAGTTTGGGAATAAAAACTTGTTAGACCCGATTTGCGATTATAAAGTTCTCAAAATTTGATTTATTTTTTATTTTTGAGGTAGAATTTTTGTCATAACCTAGAGTGTTTTAGGTATCTCAGGGCTTACATTTGCCGTTAAAATTATTTGAAAAGACCTTAGGGTTCCCGAGATACGCCTTAAATTGCGCTTTTTTGAAAATTTCTACAGGGCGTCACATACAAATTTTGGAGATGCGACTAGAAAAATTTGCAACAGGCCCTCGGTGACTATCGATAAAAAAAATTTAAAACAATTCCTTAGAGCCAATTTAAAATTTCTTCAAAATCGGATCACCCTTTTCCGAGATATGTATAGGAATACGTACGTACGCACGCACCCACAGACAGACATCTTCTTAAAAATGGTGGATTCGCATAGAAAAATACTCTAAACCGCATTTTTCCTTAAAATAGTGAAGTTGAAGTTGAGACCGAAATCATAACTTGCCCATTACTCCCTGCGGACTATGGGTACGTTTTTAAACAAAAGAGAATTCCTTGTTTAAGTTTCAAGTAAAAGTCGTTCCTTCGAAGTTTAAGTTACGTCCTTATTGTAGAGATATTTCGAATTTAATAAAAAATTATTATTAGCCATTTTTTAAGTAACAACTCGTATTAAATCCGAAATAACTCGATAACAAAGCCGTGTAACTTAAAAATTCGAAAGAAATACTTTTTGCCCAAAATTAAGAAAGGAATTCTAAAATGCTACGAGATTTAGAAAAATCGAGTGCCGTACATTTATTTTTTAGTAAAAGGGGCGGTGTAACGGGATTGCACGCCACTGATTCGTCATATTTTTTGAAAAATGATGAAAAAAGAGCTGTTATTTCAAAGCTACAATATGCAAAATATTTTTAAAGTTCTATTTCTATTGTGCGATATATCGTAAAAATTAGAAATATTAAATAGAACTTCAACATCACGTCCCGAAGTAACGTATAATAAAAATGGAACACGGTGTAACCCACCACGGTTGGCCGTTGTGGTAATTTTGGCTGTTGTGGTCACCCGCCACGATTGGCCGTTGTGGTCATTTTGGCCGTTGTGGTCACCCGCCACGGTTGGCCGTTGTGGTAATTTTGGCCGTTGTGGTCTACGTCGCCAGCGACGCCAATACATAGGCGTCGGTGGCCGTTGTGGTCAAAATGGCGCATGAGGCGGAGTTTCGAATTGGCCGTTGTGGTCATGGTGGCCGTTATGGTCAATTATCGAGTTGGCCGATATGGTCAAATTGGCCGTTGTGGTTATGCGGGCGCTTTTGGCCGTTATGGTCACGGTGGCCGTTGTGGTCATGGCCATAACAGCCAAAATAGCGATTGGCCGTTGTGGTCATTGGCCGTTGTGGCCAGGTCCCATCTGGACGCGCCGCGCGTTTGTTTAAATATTGGTAACATGGCAAAAACGCTTAATAAACTTATTCAACAAAAAAAAATTAACGCAACCCTAAATAAACCTTTAGTTTGGTGTTGACGTACGACCTTTAGCAAGTCTATAATTACAAAGATAAAACAACAAAACTGTAGAATATCCATAACTACTTGATGGCAAAAATCCGAAATACAATATTGTAAGTCCATTATGAAACCTACAGTACGAAATACGCAACGATCTGCTTTACTGTTTGTATGTATGCGCTCCTGTCCCGTGAACAGAGAAATTTGAAGCAATTGCAGCACCAACAAACACAACCACCCCCCACACAACGTCGCCGCCCTACCTAGATTCTTTCTTATTCTTTCTTACACTTACTGTATTTCTACTGTTGTCTACGTACGAAATAGCTTCCTCAAATTTTCTTTCCCTTTTGATTGATTGATTGCATTTTACTTATATTTCTATACTTTTCATGTCTACAAAGTGATGAATTAAAATAATTTATTATAATAGTTACTAACATTATTATAAATTCTTTGTTTATCAGTTATTGTATCTAGTTGGACGCGGCTAGACAAATTCAATTTATTTTCTAACGAATATTTGATGTTGCTTTCATGGCACAAACAAACAAAGCATTTTGTTTAACTGCTGAGAACAAATAGACACCTGATTTTCAAATAATACTTATAGTTATTGCACGGGGTTACTCCGCAGCTACTGTAGTTACATAAAACTAGTGACCATGTCTCTAGCTTTTTTAGGTATAGTTCAGTGGCAAAAGCAAACATGTTAACTACCAGGCTATGTGCTTGCAGACGATCTAAATCATTCAACCAGGAGATGTGTATTGAAATTATTTGCTCGCGGTGGATTGAAGAATGCTGATTGGGTCAAGTTCTGCGTAGGCAAAAAGCGCTCCACCCCTTGTTGATGGTTTTGTACCAAGTTTCATATTTTATTTCCTTGAATATTTGGAGCAAGAAGTGCATTTTACTGTCAACGTCACGATGTTATTTCTTAGAATTAAGTTTTTAATTTTAGCTCAGAATATTAATTAGAAACAAGGGAACAGACTTTGGCCTTGTATAAAAAAAACGAAACGGGCATTGTACTCATAAGTTAAACACACCAATGAACTATAGAACTATACACTGTACGAAAAATATAAACATAGCAATGTATACATCTCGCCGCGAACTCGCTTAGAGTCGGGGTGACCGCAGATCCTTTAGTCAAGTCAAAATACACTTGTGCACCAAGACTCTTGAAGCTGCTGTTGCGAGATTAATAAAAACACTTAAGTACAAATAATTTCATTTATTTTCTGCCGTAGAACAACTTAAGTCTTATAAGGTTACTTATTAGTTACTAATTTCTCAGTTCAGTTTGACCAAGAAAACTCGGTAGGCGTTCTCAAAATTTCTAATAAGCCTAAGCTCTTAAATTCGGACTTCTAAGCCACGTACATGGATGTGACAATGCATAATCGCTCCATAATGCTATGTATCCTTGAAAATTGTTGGTTTCACACGCCAAAATTTGTCAAGCGGTCGATACCTCGCAAATGATCTCCAATAAACTTTACAACTCTACTAAAAGAATTTGCTCAAACCGGCACGCATTTTAGCCTAATTTTTATGGTACTTCTGATCACTTACTAAAAATATGAATACCCTGAATAAATGTATCATTGTGCTTCCGTGAGATTCAAATACTTCCCAAAACGCACGTTCTTATATGTTCCTCGTGGAACAGTACGGGCCGCTACATATAATTAAAATATGTTCGCAGATAGTCCACTTATTTTAAGAAAAAAACATAATTTCTAATAAAAGTTTGCTCTGTTAAAAATATTTGAGTTTTAATTTTGTGTCAAAAATTATGAAACATACGTTAAGTGCCACTGATATTTTACAGTACGGGCCGCTACATATAATTAAAAATATGTTCGCAGATAGTCCACTTATTTTAAGAAAAAACATAATTTCTAATAAAAGTTTGCTCTGTTAAAAATATTTGAGTTTTAATTTTGTGTCAAAAATTTTGGTTAAGTGCCACTGATAGTTTACATTAAATTTTAAATATTAAATAGGAATGGGCTTAAGTCACTGTCACACGTCACATTTGATAATAATTTGTCATTTAGATAGTTACACAAAATTTACAAGCACACAGTATTTAAATATGACTAGCACATAAATAAACGCATGCCCGGTATTTAAAATATCATTAACACTCAAGCGGCGAGGGTTACTACCATTAAGATGCAATTATGCATGACAGAAAAAAGATGGATTCATTTTTGTTTATCGTACAAGCCGCTAAAATTTCCTCCACACTTGCGTAAATGATTATGATTATAAATAATTTTCCAGTGCAATGGTACAACAAAATTAAAACTCCTGGAATGGTTGTAGAAGAATATAATTTGAAAAATGTGGCAACCTTACTTTTATAATGAAATACCGTCGTACTGAAAACCGGCGTCGCTGCTGTAATTGTATGCACATATAAGGTGTGAATTTTAAAACGATTATTTCCAACATCTGTCACTTTGTGTCTCTTGACCAATCACAAAATTGGAACTGTCATTGTGCTCAACGACCATTCAATAAAATTTAGAATTTTTTATACTCCGGTATCGTAAATGTCAAATTAATTATGTTTTTCCACACCCAAACAGGTGCGTAATATTTGCATGCACCCATCTGTCAAATAGTTTCCAACAGTAGTGATTTTAAAATCAACTCGCTTTTTTAAACTCTCGACTCGGTTTCAAGCCTAATATCGCTGGTACATAATATTCGAAATTACACACGAGAAATGCCACGGAGGGAAGTTTTGCCTGTAAAAAAGTTTACCACCTTTAGTGCATGTGAACATATTTTTTATTATTTCCCCTCGTCTAAAAGACTTACCTGGCATGAAACCCAGAGAATTTTGGGGAAATATATACAAAGTGAGCACTTTAAAAACTAAAATTTTGCTTATTATTCCTTTACTGAAACAACAATGGCTACAAGACCTACCTGTGTAACCATCCAGAATTCTTAGTGATTAGCTTACGCTGAGAAAGGCGTTGGCCGGATTCCTTACTGACATGTCAAACCACATAAGATTTACTTATTACTCGTGTACGAGTAGATTGTAAATAGGCAACTTCAATAAAAGTTATTCCTTTACCTAAGAAATAGATAAAAGTAATCATTTGCATAGGTGAAAACCAAAACATAGCCGATAATAAATATCTTACACATATTATTAAAAATCAGGAAATGTGTCCAGTTTTCCTTTTTTAAAAACTACTATTTAAAGGATAATAATCTGCAAAAACTATATTAACACCAAATCCTTATTGGAATAGGAAGAAATATGATGTCCAGTCGGACGAAAAGAGCAACGGAAGATGTAGGTCTGAATACGAAAAGGGAAAAAATATCAAATCAGTTTTTACGATCAACTGCAGTAAGTCATTTGGCAAAAACAAAAATTGAAGAGCAACAGTTAAACTGGCCACACAAAATCATCTTCAGTAAAACCCTGTTAAATAATTAGTGTTCTTGTTATTTTTTTTAAACAGTATTGCTGGAGTTGGAAATAATCTTCCCAAATATATCTCGAGCAATTAACGATTATCTTTAAAAAAGTTCGTGTTAGGCTTTAGGAACAAAGCATTCGAGCTAAAATTATAACATTAAAGTCCTCGAGCCTTCAGCTCTCGGGCTCTAAATGCCATAATTTTAGCTTGAATACTTTTATTAAATTTTTTCCAAAACAATCTGCAATCGACACCAAGAACATATTTTAATCTGATTATTTCCGTCATATCCATAATAATGTGTAATCACCATGGTTTCTATCAGTTTAATAATGACTAAAATTCAAACGTCAAAATTTAACCGCGGTTAAATATGTGTCAAAATTTAATCGCTTGTGCATAATTTTAACATGATTTTTAAAGGTGCTTTACCAACTGAATTTTATCCATTTATTCAGGAAATAATCACTCCGAACATCCCGCGTGCATGTAAACTAGCCTGAATAAATTTTGACGATTTTCTGTCAGAATGTTTTGCTCTGAAGAAATATATCTCGTCAATTTTCCGCCCCAAAATCCCTCGTGCTACGCACTCGGGATTCTTGTTGAGCGGCAAATTTACTTAACATATTTCTTAGCAAAACATTCTGACAGAAAAAGTCAAAATTGAATCGGCTATTTTAATGCACTTGGGATATTACTGTTGATAATCGCATTGCCCTCGGAATATTACCCTCGATTATTCAGACAACAATTACATCAATTTAATTATTCAACTGTTCATAAATAAATCATCTTTCAAACTACATTGAAAACCCTGTCTTATCGATTCATTCATTTATTCATCTAAATCAATTTCCTAGCATTCTCCCTCCCTAATCATGCCAAACAATCATTATCATTCAAATTACGTTTCGCCTTCAGACAAATTGCATTAAAAATACATCACGATTCATTCTTTCTACTATTTACTTATATGTACATATATATTTTATTAATTTGGCGGTTAATCAATCGGCCCTGGTCTGCTCGCTTTCCTACTTTTGTGCCTACTTGGAGTTACGTCGGTTGTGCTGCAAACTTCTGTGCCCAGGTAGCAGGGTAGCATAAAAGAACGCAGAAATCAATTCGCAAAAATAGGGAAAGCATTTCTGTATCTTACAAATTGCTTACATTTTTCGACGTCCGGCATTTGTTTAAATGGCAACATGGCAAATTAGACATTTCAAAAGTTTATTTTTGTTGTTATTACTTATATTTCTAATCGTGTTTCGATTTCCATAGAATCATACAAACTACTAGTTGGCCATGTTTTCGTATTTATTTCAAGGATCTAACTCATAATGTTTCGCCATAAATATCAGTATAATAGCCAAACGCCTGACCTTTATAGAAAAATAATACAAAAATAGACTTGAAAATGAAGTTGTAGGTGAGAGGAGCAGAGTGGACTGTTTCCATGCTGGACGATCAGTGATAGATAACTTTTTTTTTGCCTGAAGCAAATGGTGGACAAACGATTAGCATGTAATAATTGCATGGCCCCTACGTTGTCGAAAATGTATTTGGTTAATTGCATAATCACATTTTGCAGATGATCAGGTGATTATAACTGAAAACAGATCGATATTGATTACATGCTAACTCAATGTATGGAACAGGCGAAGATTTAGGGTTAGGAACGCACACTATTATTTACAGAAAAACTTACAAACATAACTGATAGTAGAGGGAGGCCAGTAAAATAAGAAATTTTTTAGAATAGGGTGGAACAATAAAAGAACAACTTAATAGCGTTTTTTGCAAGATAATGTCTAAAAAAACGAAAATAACTATATTACTTATATATCATCTTCCATGGAATAAAATATAAATCTCCTTTATTTTTAAAGCCAACGGAAACTAGTTTGCATTGCGTACAATATTGTGGGTGCATATAAAGATTTATGTATTGGGGAGGGGGGAGGGGTGTTTATAGCACAACATTACAACTGCAATTTTATTGGTTTTAATTCAAGATAAATAACGAGATACCTAATACTTATAGTGACTTCATTCCGGTTCAGTTGAAAGAGGGGTAGTTTTGTTTTAATGCTTCCTTTACGTTTTTTAATGACGCAGGCGTAACAAATCCTTTTTGAAATAGTAAGGACTTTTTTAATAGTAAATATACTAGTGATTGAATAGATGCGCGAATAGATACGCGTCGATATCTATAGAAAAAACCTATGTTAAAAAGTAACATTTAATTTGCTTTTAAGTATTTTTCTTCATGCTAGTTAGATTATGTAATAATTTCTCTTCGTATTAAAGTAGGAAAAGGATGGAGAGCTTTAACCAATAATATAGTATTACGGTCCTCGACACCGAAAGGTAAAAGAGGCTATAGATTATGAATGAATGAATGAATAAAATACCAAAGAAAGAGCAAAGAATTAGTATTGCTATCCAGAGAGGCAACGCAACTAGTGTGTTCGGCACAGCACCATTATCAGCTTCATTTAATGAAGTTTATTACCTTCATTAATGTTTTATTTTATCTAATGTATTTCTATAAATCACATAATATGTAAATATTGATAAGATAACATGAACAACAAAATAGAATGCTTGAGTAAGAAAGACCATACGATAAAATTATTTTAGTAGGCATGTTTAGTTGACTTATGTCATAATTAAAATAAGCGTCATGCCTACTCGAATATTTACTACTATGTTTATCTCTTTCTTACTCAAGCAATACGTGTTATTTTCTTGTTCATGTTATCTTATTGCTGTTATATATAATTGTGGCCCCGTCGGTATATTGCATAATAAAAATTACTATCTAGTGACAAAAAAAACAGAAGTATTAACCTCTAATAAATTTAATAAAACAAAAAATACCTATATCAATTAATGTTTGGGAAAGTTAAAAAATATTCCTATATATAAACGTATGTTTTCATCGGCGTCGATCCAGCGCATTCGTCAACGTTCGACCGTGTCATTGCCGCATTGTTTATAACGCAACCATAAGAAATTATGATAGGTGCGCGTTCTTTGGCGAGTGGCTAAAGCATCTGATTAGCAATCAGATTTCGCCTGAGAGTGCGGATTCGAATCCCTGCTGCAAATCGATATAATTCGCATTATAAAGCGTTTCCTTACACTGTTTTAGTTTTATTAGCAACGTTAAGATATTTCTACCTATTTTGTACATAATTTTGAACACTCTTGCTGTGCGTTTTCTTAATTAAAGAGGTTAAAACATTTTCTTTTTTCTGCATAATACAGCAGTTACTTTATTTACAATAAGTCCACCTATAGTGGGATCAAAAGCTAGTATAAAATATTACAGAGCGTTGTGGCGAAACTCTATAACGAACTCTATACTAACCGAAGGTACTAAAATTCTTGAATAGTCGAAAATAAAAACTGCAAAATTCTTGCTGTCTTTGTAACATTTGCACAGAGAAATAAAATCATTGAAACTTTGGCTTAGTACTTTAAGTAAATAATTTGTTTCCAAAAGGAAACTCATGTTTTTTAGAACACTACACATCGACATTATAAATATTTTTGCAATTGTATGTAAAATATACGACACACTTTGTTAGACATTTCTTTTGTTGCATACAGATTTTTTTGTTCGCTGCTCAACTGGTGATAAAAATAGTATATTACCAAAGAGCATATAATTATATGCTCTTTGATATTACGATATAAAATCGGTAAGTGCATTTTACTAAGACGGGAAAAGTTAGAAAAACGAGACCCAAATATTCGACATTTCTTTAATCTTCAAGACCTGTTCCAAGAACTTAACGATTGAGTATTGTATAATATTTTCGAACGGTCGAGGAACAAGGATATTCTCAACATTCTCAATGTTTTTATTATGTAAGTTTTACTTACTGCACTTGTTGTGTTATAGAATTTACTAACGGCACACTATTTATATAATTTGTATGGGTGTCAGGTGTCGTATGATCAACTTATTCGATCTGTCAATAACGCCGATAAGTATATGAAAAACTACGATCGGTGCGAAAAATAGTGTTTTAATGTAATATGAAATCCTGTCGTTCCATTGATCATTCATTTAAAGCAAACTCCTAATATGCTCTGCAGTTGTATCAAATAATAATTATTAAAAAACCTTTTTTTAAAGGTGGCGAAGAACGTCGAAAACGTCATTAAAATACGAGAAATCGGCAGTGAAGTAATCCATTGTTTTACGAATTTTTGTAGGTGGCGGGGCCACAGATAAACGTCAACTGACATCAATGTAACCAACAAAAGTTGGTAAAATGTTGTAATTCCACGATTTATCGCTCCCTAGGAGCTTCACCAACTAAATTTCCATTCGTGATAAAAAGTTAAGCTTCAGTGCCTTCAGGCACTGAAGTTTAGCTTTTTATCACGAATGTGGATTTAGCTACCGAGGACAGTAGGACAAAGGCAAATAAACCACATGAGGGATAAAAAAGAACTTCAGTGCCGAGGAGTACATTATGTTTTTTTAAATCGAGAAATTACAACATTTTAACCAACTTTTGTAGTAATAAATGAAGGACTTGAAGTCTTCCCCACGAATTTAAATTCGTGGGGAAGACTTCAAGTCCTTCATTTATTATTAAAACTCAACCCCACTTTAAGCAGCTATGGATCAACTACGATTTACAACTTTTGTAGGTTATGTCCTAGATAAATTAATGGTTATGTTGACGTCGGTTGACGTTTACCTATCGCCCCGGCGGCCGCCTATAAAAAGTCGTAAAACAATGGATTATTTCACTGCCCATTTCTCGCATTTTAATAACGATTTCGAGGTACTTCAGTGCTGATTTAAAAAAATACTATATATGTACTTATCCATTACCTGTCTAGACTGAAAATTGATAATTCAATTCTGTGTAGACTGGAGTTACATCAATGTAAATTTTTACATTTTTAGTTTCACTAATGTGAATTTATTCCAATATTCGCTTCAAATGTGATTTGTTATTTAGGGGTATTTTTAAACCTGTCGGTTTTCGAATCATGACAGGGAGTAAATCAAAGAGAGTACTTTTGTAAAATTAAAATATTTAAACTATTACTAATGTTTATGATTATAGAGGTACGTCATCTGTACTTTACATCTATAAATTTCTAGTTTGAAAAATACAGTAATAATTAATTTCACTTCTTATAATAAGTTGTAATATACTCCGGAAGACATTTACAGTCCCTCTCCTATTTTGAGTCCATTATGATACTGAAAATTGTTCGAAACAGTTTAATAAGTTATTTGCTAGTTATACTTTTTAAATAATTGTTGTTTGTTTGTAGCTTAAATTTAAAGTTTAGGATCCGCGTTTTAGTTTAAAATTACTATTGTTGTGGACTATATGATTCGAGTTGTGTCACTCCTGTATTCCAACCTATGGTGCAATTCAACACCGAAAAAGGTCCGTCGTCCTTTTCCAAAAAAATAGTCTCCATCCGTCGAAAAGTGAACAGCTCTTACTTGTTGTAGCCGGATAATTAAATTTGTGCACATATTTTGTTTTTGTTGTGAATTACGCGTATACCTTGTATTAGGTGTTCAGCGTTACGAAACCACTTGCCTCCGACACTTATATTTACCTGTACCGGGGAGGGATTGAAGGTAAATGACGCAATTTTGTTTGTTTATAGTCCACTAGTGGTTTATTTGTCTTGTGGCGTCGTAATTAATCGTTTACTAGTATTAAACTGCTTTTTGGTAACTATTGGTGACATTCGTTTTTACGTGCCCATAAAACGGCAAACGTCAGATGTCGAATACATAACCACACTGACCTTTATTTATTTCATTTATTATAATCAAATCTAACTTAAACTTAAGGTACCTACTTTTTAACGAATTAATTACACACAATTATTGTTCTAGGTAAGGCATTATTTGAACAACACACGAACCAAAAAGCTTGCACCAAATTTAAACTAATTCAAAATAATGTCAGATCAAATATTGATTCTTTGTCCAATAGATGGCGACTGTCAAATGTCACTCTACAATGTCGGCCGCAAAAATCCCTAGATTGTAATGCCATATTTTTAGTACCCGAAATTTGGAATTTCTATAAAATCAGTAACTCAAAGTAGATAAAATAGTATATTATTATTCTTCTATTAATTTATTTGATTTTGTTAATTGATTGCCGACGAACCAAAAAAAAGCTCAGCCTCACTTCGCGGAGTTACGGCGGTTGTGCTGCAAACTTCGTGGCCCGTATAACAGGATAGCATAAAGCCTCGCAGAAATAAATTCGCGCCGTTCGATAATAATATTAAAAGTCCAGAGAGCATGTATTTTCTAAACCGAAATAGTTGCTTAGGGTACTTACATTGGTTTAAATGGCAACATGGCAAAGGAAGCACTTTTCAAAAGTTTTTTCAAGGCTTCTACCCGTGGTTCGATTTCCATAAAATGATTGAGCAAACTAGTAGGCTATGTTTCCTCATTTATTTCATGGATCATAACCTTTCGCCATAAATCACTAAAATGGGCAAACGCCTGAACAGAGAATTACTTTATTAATTGACAACTTTCAATCAAACGAAATAATTCAATAAAACTGTTATATGTATTAACCTCAAAAAAAAAATTTTATGAGATTTTTATTAGCTGAAGTTTGGTAGCAATGCAGCGCATCAACGAAGCTTCTGAATAAGTTTTGAATACAATGAACCAAAATTTCCAGTATTTCACGCTAAATTCTTTGTTTTCGATTTTCTTGTAGAAATCTGTCTAGGGAGTGTTTTAACATTATCTAAGTAAAATATGAGTACAATGTCCGTTTGATTTTTTTAAACAGGGCCAAAGTTGAAAATTTTATTTGTAAATTACTTTATCTACTCCAGTGGAAGTAACTCATTACGTCACTCATTTGATACTATTTCCGTTAGGTAATGAAGCTCATTACACCACTCAGCTATGGAACAGCTTCATTACCTAACTGAGTGGTGTAATGGCTTTCTTACCTTACTGAAATGGTGTCAAATGAGTGGCATAATGACATTTGCCTACTAAAATATTTTTGAAAATGACAAGACATTTCTCTTAATGCACTTTTCTCAATTTTGGGCAATTGTAGATAAAATTTTGTACAATACATGTGTGATAATGCATCATATACTTGTGTGCTTACATAACTCGTGCTACGCACTCGTTTGTGACTTACACACACGTATATTAATAATGCATTTTTCTACTCCTTTATTAGTAAATTGCTCATTAAGCACTGTTTACTTGATTAGTAAATTCGTTGTTACAAACAGTGTTACGTAATGATAATGACTACCACGTAATTTTTTTTATTACGTTACAGTTAGCTTCTGTTGTTTGTACGAAGCGGTGTAGGGATGTGACTGCAGCCGCCTAATTTTTAAGATGGTGTGACAGATGATTTGACAGTTAATAAAATATTTCTTTTTCGTTTAACGAAATGAGTGTGATCGTAGAAAAAGTATAGTACGCAACTCGAGCTACAGAGCAATTACACGCTCGTGGAATTACACACGCGCCGCTACGCGGCTTGTGCGTAACTTTTCCAACTCGCGTGTAATATGCTTCCTACAGCTCTCGTTGTGTAATATACTATTACCCCACTTGTATAGTAAATAACTATTAAAAATGATACGGTCCTCTTATTTCTAATTAGAATTTTTCAAATAAAATCGTTCTAAGACATTAAAATGCACTTCTTTCTCCAAATATCCCAGAATATCTATTTGTGCAACAAGTGCTAAAAGTGAATGTTTATGAACGAGTTTTTACACAAAATTTTTTTACGGCCTTAAATTTACTGTTATTAATCTATAAATGTCGATTTAACAAAGGTTTGCATTTATGAGGGTTATAATTTATGTCATAGTAAAGAGATGGCCTTGATGGCGCAGGTGACTGTTTCTGCAGCCGGTAGCTGTCAAAGTTAGTTATCAAAGATAATTATAATAGTACACATTTTACTTTATTGATTACATAATGCTTTAATTATTTAAAAACAGTTTATCTCTAACGAAAGAAGTAACTAGAATAACTTTATAACCTCACTTCCAGTTTAAAATTCTAAATTCAACACCAGCTGTTTACTTTTAGCACGTTGATTTATAAAACGTCATATTTAGTTAAACAAGCTAGTGCTAAAAGGCATACTTTTAGTAGTGGTCGTAGAAAAATTAAAATATAAAACTTCGTACAAAGAACTTTAACCAATCCGCGTTCCTCAATCCAGAGCTAGAATGAGACAGAAAATGATTTCAGCATACGCCTCCTGGTTTACAGATTTAGAGCATTTCCAAACACGTAACAGTAATGATTAAAAATGTTGCTTATGCCATCGAACATACATACAGAAAAAGATCGAGACATGGTCACCAGTTGTTTTTAACGAGAGTAGATATTTACGAAGTCAGCCTGCAAAACACACGAATTATGGAAACCCAGTTCACTATCAGTTGAAGTATTCTAAAACTGAGATAATCAAGTGGCTTTTTGATCTCAGTCGTTAAACAAATGCTTTATAGTTGCTATAAAAGAAACATCAATTCCTTGGCAATTAAATTGAAAAATGCCTAGGTCTAGTCTCACTACCACTACTATATTAATAGACAGAGAATTTATAATATTTTGGTAACTAGTAACTAACTATTCATAATCATAATCATTAAGAGTAAAACTCAACAAAATAAAGTTGAAAAGAAAATTTGAAGGAGTGATGGTGGTAGTAGTAGTTAGTAGGTAGGATGGCGATTGTGTTGCAGTTGTGACGGTTTTGCTTCAAATTTCTGTATTCACGGAACAGGAGCGCATACACGCGAACAGTAGTTAACCGCGAGAGTAGATTGTTGCGTGGTTGCATAGAAATCCAACGCAAAAATGATAAATCTGTAACTTATTACTTTACTTATGTGATACATACACCAAGTCAGAGTGTAAATAAACCAGAAATAGGTGTAGATAACACAATATGTTATTTATATAGAACTTGGACGGTACAAGTCGTACAAGAGCGTCGACACAAATTATAACGAAATCAGATTGGAGTTACAATACTTCAAATTTTTTTCTCATCAAGCAGTTCATGTAAATTTAAGTTTTGTGGTTGATATTATGGCTTTACGGAAGATTTATTTAGGGTTGATACATATTTTTAAATCGCTATTTTTAAGTAATGAAACCTTGATGCTAGTGCAGTGGTACATAGTATTGTATTAATAGGAGTAGGAGGAATTATTTTGATTATATGTACGTAAATTACTATATACACGGTCGGTGACGATTGGGAGGGGTAGGATATTTCTAAAAGTATGGCAGTTGTATAAAATAGTATGAAGATAACCTAAGAATTTCGTGCCTATGCTTTTTTAACAGAAACGACTAATTTGATTTTATATCCCCGAAAATGGTTTAGCGAACCCCATAGTTGTTTCCATTTGTACTTCAATTTTGACATTGTGATAATCAGCCGTTCCTTATAGTGCTTAGTAAAAAATGTGCGTATCTTGCCCTCCTTCATCGAATCATACGCTGCACTGTAACCACCCAATTTTGAAATATTTTTCCGTTCATGGTTTTATGATAGTTCCTATCATTATTGCTCGATCAAAGTTACACGCCGCATTCTCAAAAAAAAACCTAAATTAAATTTAGCGTGTAAAGCTATCAGCTTTGCATTCATATGCATTCATAGAAGAATCGTAGATTCATTTTAGTCGATTCGCGTTTCATTGATTTACTTACACTAGACTTGTTAAACTGTAAAAATGTTATCAAAAATTTTGGTTTGAATGCTACAAGATACACTGAAAGACAAAAAAGTGGAACACATAATATTTTCATAATTTTGAAACACTCTGAGACACTAGGAGTAAATTACTAATTTTATACAATAATGCAGTAACAGTAAAACATAAAAAACAACAAATTCAAGATTTTAACCAACATAAACAAGTGCCAATAACTAAATAAATAAATAAATGTATTAAATTGAAAAAATACTCCAAAACTAATATTTACCAAATTAAACAGAACAACGGAAGATTAATATGCATGCAATTGACATAAGCTGACAGGTATAACACGAAACAATAACAAAATATACACGACTAGATGATGTTTCAAATTTCAAGGAACTTCGAATTGAATATTAAAATAAAGACTAAAACTAGTGTATTTTGTTAAATTAGAGTAGCAAATACGCATGTCAAGGCACAGTATCAATTTATTAACTTAAAAAACTAACTGTCCCACTTTTTTTGTATTTCAGGATATTTCTGTTCCAAGGAATTTTCGTTCCGTTTACTTATTTGATTTCTAAAACTAAAAAATATTTAACAATAAAAGCCACGTTGATGGCAAAGAGATCGTAAATGGAATTTATTTCATTTTGGAGCTATAATATTGTGTATTGGCACTCGATAGCGGGCGTAAAATGGCTTTTATGGCCAACAATATAATATTGAAACTACAGCACACCAAAAATTCACAGTGCCAGCACCACGATGACACAGTAGTATGCAGCCAAAATACTGAATCCTTGAATTTTGTCCATTTAAACATTTCCTCGTGCTATAATCTATTGATTATGCCATTAATACATAATAGTGTGTTAATGAGAGCAATTAATAGTCGAGATAATTGTTGAGATTATTAACCGCCGATACACGAGTTAGCTACATACTTTTTTAGTTGATCGTATGTTATTAAACTAGAGACAATTTTATTTTATTGCATGACAAAAATGTGACACTTAAAAGTTTTGACATTCATGGTAACTTTTATTTCCTATACTAAAATCGTTTATTAATAAAAAATCATCCATTAATAGCAGTCATAAATAAACGATCAACGGAAAATAACTATTATGGAGTAATAACGTTGTTAAAATGCATTTAATAAATACGTAGATTCTGCAAATAGTTTTCGCAAATGTAAATATAATACATTCAAAAAGGCGCTGTAGGTAGTACCCTTCGAATTAAAAGTTTTTGGTTACATATACTAAGCTGAGCAATTAACCAAGGATAATCAAGTTGTTAAAGCTTAACAGACACAAATATTTTCACCACCTTAAAATAATGATGTTTTGCGCGACTTCATTTAAAATTTGTCTACAAATTATATTTATACCAATGCTCCACCTACACATATGCAGAAGGTTTTATTTTATATAAGGAATCTAAATTTTTGAATTATTAAGATGCAGTTTACTTGGGAAGTATATGAATCATTAGATCATAATAAACTTCGAGTTAATGGTAGTTATATGTCTATAACATGTTACATCAAATAGGTTTAATTATTCTGGAAATTAAAATCTAAAAGGAAAAACGTTTTATTTTGGAAACTTTGAGCTTTTGAGAAAACAATTGATTACGGATTGTAAGATAAAGTACGTTTTTTTCCTATAAAAATTTTCAAGTTCAAGATAAAATTGGCAAAACTGCTTTTTTATAATTATTGGAAAATTTATTTTCGTCCGGTTTTTTCTGTAAACGACTTGTGTCATTTTGACATTTAAAATTAAATTGTCAGGTTTCCTATTTTAAAACTGAATACGCATAAAAACGGAATCTTTTAAAATTAAATGTAAAAAAAGCATTTCTGAAGTGTGCAGAGGAACTGTTGGATCTGCATCCTAACACCCCAGAAGAAGACGTTTACGAAAGATTAGCAAAAGCTTTTGATGTACATAGAACTTTAATGCCAGATTTTAAATTTCCCACCAATTTTTAGTTCTATAAAGTTACTAAAACAAATTTTACCAACATATATTTTTTTAAAGGAATCCAAGTTATGCCAACATAAACCCTAAATTCTTTGACCTTGAAAATTTTTATAGGAAAAAAACGTACTATACTTGATACTTCCAAGCAGACTTGTATTGCCTATCAATTTATTTAATGTGTTATAAATATGCCATGTACAGCCGATAAATCCTCCGGTCCAGCACAATGCTGATGCAATAGATGTATTCTAATGTTTAGAAATTGGCAGGGGCAGTTATAACAGCCAAACAATAATTTTTTAAATATACACTAGTGTTCATTAAAGTTTTGTGCAGCATTTGTGCTTTGTAAATATAAGTTATATAAAGTTCAAAAGAGTGTTGTATATACAAATATTCTGAAAGTCTACATCTAGGTCTACCTAGTGAATGATACAGTGTGAGCCTTTGTTGAGTAATAACACAACCACCAATAAACTTACAACTTACAACACATTTTTGAACACGACTGTGCATATTGCGCTTTAGGATTATTATATACACTACTTTCGTTATTTTTTTAAAATACTAACCCATAATCTTCTATAATTTATGTTTTCGCGAGCTTCTACCTTTCCACAACTTAACAATTATTGTGGTGGTTTAAAAACATTTATGCCGTTTTGAAATTATTTATTTTTAATTTTTAAAAATATCTCATTTATTCATGGTAAAATCTAAGTAAATGAAAGTATTCAATTACGTATTGCAGTAACAAACGACTTTCGTGATTGAACCTCGTCATTGTTGAGGTTGAAGAACTCAACGTTTCTTCCACTTTTATAAGCGGCTTCATCAAGAGGAAAAGCAAAAGAGCACGGTGGCTTTATCGTGAAAACCACGCCAGAGGCGAAACTCTTCTTTAGAAGAGTTTAACCTCATTTTTTAAATAGAAATGTGGATCATGCGATACCTCCTTTGAAAGGCCTTTTAGTTATCTGTCCAACCATATCAACAAGTTTAAGTAATTTAGTGTTGTATACTGTCAAACATTTTTATTATTGCAATATTCTTCTATATTAATAAATACAACCAAATTTAAAGCAAATGCTCAAATTGACGACCCTCGCCTATAATACAGTGAGCAAGACGAGCAGTGAAATCTTATTGAACTTTTTCTATAACTTCTGGAGTTATATGTGTCATTTCGATGGGTATGCGTTCTATGAATTGTAATTTCATAAATATTTTTTTGGCAGTAAACAAAAATCAATTACTTAAACTTGTTGATATGGTTGGATAGATAATTAAAAGATCGTTCAAAGAAGTTATCCGATGATCCATATTTTTATTTAAAAGAATCCTTGATGACGTCATCACACTCACACAGATAACGTCACGAATAAAAAGAAAATCCGACCGAACGCGCGTTCACGAATAATAATTGATGGGTTTCAAAATTTTTCTGTCACCGATTTATGAAATAATGTATTTATTCCTTTCATTTGCACCGTACTGTATGCACGAATATGCTCTTAAGCCTTCTTTATTATAAAAGACATACTTTGAATTAGTTAAATGTCAAATCTTAAATTGGGACAGGAGTAGAACATCGTGCAGCGGCGTTAAATAGTAATTAAAAATGCATATCTAATAAGCTATGTGAATAGTTTATTTCAGCGGGGTAAATATAAATTGAGACTTGATCAATTTGTGTCCCCCATTCCGGAAAATATACAAGGTGTATCACGCAAGTATAATTTGAAAACACAGTTATGAGAAATACAATTATATTTTAATAACGAAATACTTAAAAATGGCACAAAACCCCTTCTGCAAATACACTATTATGTTACTTTATGATATTATAATAACAAACAAAAATTACACTAGGTGTACCAATACACCACGGACATCCAAATATCTACAAACTGAGATATGAGTATTTTTTAATTTTGTTTAAAAAATTTTTAGTCCATCTCACCTCTTGTAACATCAATCCTGGGACACACTGTTTGTGACCGCAAGTATATACCGGGTGACAATGAGACTAGGGCCATGCTTATATCTTCTTTATTTATGAATAGATTTGGATAAAATTGTATACCAAGATACTAGACATAATTTCTGATTGGTCTATAGACATAGTCAAAATGGCTGACTTCCAGTTTTACCGGAAATTATAGCAACTTTGATTTTTTAAATGGAACACCCTGTATATTTTATGTTTTTCTGAATGTACGAGTCAAATTACATATAACAGTCTTACCAAATTTGAATTTTTTTAAACAAAAAAATTATTTTTTCAGTTTTTATTTTATACCATAGAAGGCCTTGACTTGGAAAAATCTATTCTAATTGACTCTAGCAACTCTTAATAATAGCTATTTTATAAATGAAGTCAATAACAAACCCTTAATAAAAGAACAAAATTTGCTAAACACGTTTTTTCGAAAAAAGTCACTTTTTTTAAATGGAACCTACCAAGGGCCATCTTGCCATTAAACAGAAAATTTAATTACCAATCTAACGATATGCATCATGCACTAGTTTATCTTTATTTGAAAATGAAAATTAATTAATCAATTATTTTTTTAAATATTTTTATGTAATAACTAATAATACCTAAGCCAATTTGGCAACACTGTTGTATGTAATTTGAGTAGTAGATTCTGAAAAAAATAAAACATATAGAGTGATCTGTTTAAAAAAACCAAAGTTAGTGTCACTTCCGGTTTCACCGGAAGTGACACCAACTTTGGTTTTTTAAATACATTTAAAAAAATAATTAATTAATTAATTTTCAGTTTCAGATAAAGCTAAAGTAGTGCGTGACGCATATTGTTAGATTGGTAATTAAATTTTCTGTTTAATGGCAAGATGGCCCTTGGTAGGTGCCATTTAAAAAAAGTGTCTTTTTCTTAAAAAACGTGTTTAGCAAACTTTGTTCTTTTATTAAGGGTTTGCTATTGATTTCATTTATAAAATAGCTATTATTAAGAGTTGCTAGAGTCAATTAGAATAGAATTTTCCAAGTCAAGGCCTTCTATGGTAAAAAATAAAAATTGAAAAAATATTTTTTTTTGTTTAAAATAATTGAAATTTGGCAACACGGTTATATGTAATTTGACTCGTAGATTCAAAAAAACATAAAATATACAGGGTGTTCCATTTAAAAAATCAAAGTTGCTATTATTTCCGGTAAAACCGGAAGTCAGCCATTTTGACTATGTCTATCGACCAATCAGAAATTATGTCTAGTATCTTGGTATAAAATTTAATCCAAATCGATTCATAAATAAAGAAGATATAAGCATGGCCCTAGTCTCATTGTCACCCGGTATATATTTGGTTTCAGGGCCTTCTTACCCGGGGGACACCCCGCACTGAGAGGTCTTGCGGATTTATAGTTATGCCACCGGTTTGTTTCAAGAATGTTAGTTTACAATCTAAATAAAAAATGTTCAGTATATTTTCTTCAAAGGGCACGTTATCGTTTTTGCCCTGCTCTGATCATAGAATGGCGTAAAAAGAATTTGCAATTTAAATAACAGTCAATTCTACACGTCTTCCATTGTTAGTAATTACCAGTTTAATTTAATACTTAAAAACATAATGTATCTATCGTCTGTTGCAGCTACAGCAATCTACTCTGCAATTTTTTATTGGAGTTCTTAGATATTGTCGTTTAGTCTGGCGGGCAAAATATTTTTTTAAGGGAACATTGAAGTGGAATGAATACCTTAGCCATGTTTACATATTTTAGAGACAAGTTTTATATTGAAGTATTTGTTAGCAGCCAGAAGAAGTAACCATTTTAAAGCAGACATTTAATCTTGAACAATTTTCTGGGAAATTGAGATGTCAAGCATTAAATTAAAATTTGTAAACTAGGAAAGGGCAAACGTTGTTCACTGGCGGTTAAAATTTCTTAATGACAAGCTTTATTACGTAGTTAAAGTCTTTTAATAGTGGAAAATGTGTAGTCTTAACATTTAAATCGGTTGCAGGAAGAATAATCTCGTTTCAAATTTTTTAACAAAAAATTATATCACGTAAAAATAAAATAAATTACTAAATTTTGGATATTAAGCAAATAGACAATAAATAAATAAATAAAAAGCAAATAAACAAATAAAAGATGATGATTGATGCTGCCCGACTGACTGACTGACGACGGCTGGCTGGCTGGCTTGACTAATTCCGATGTGGATGGACATAGCCGGTTTTGCTTCGAAATTCTGCATTTGTGTATCAGGCAAACATAATTTACAAGATAAATTGAATATAACCATGAAAATGTGGGAACTATTAACATAATTAGAACATCGCAGTTTCGTCCAGAGTTGGGTATAAACAAATAGTACCATACAGAAATGTTAATGTCCAAAGTGGCGTCAAAGTCAGCGTGCACTATTGGATGCGTGTCGTAGTTACAACTTGTGTTATAATTTTTATAGATGTCGACAAATCTATATACGTGTAGTTGACACTTAATAATCTTTCATAATGTTGCTTTTTAGGCTTATTCTTAGGAAATTGAGTTAGTAAGTTATCACTCGTCGTGTATTAATGTAGCATGCGATTCAAAATAATGTTCATCATAGTTGCCCGAGAGAAAAAAATCACGTATATCGCTGGTTATATAGAGATATATCTAGATTAAAATAAAATAAAGGTCGCATAATCTTGCTGTATAAACCATTTAATTAAAAACAAAAATGTTTAATAAATATCTGAAAACCTAAAAATGATAGACAAACAGTCTTCGATTTCAATTTCAAATGTTTAATCAGATAGTTAAAATTACTACACGACAAAATTTTAAATCAAATTAATGTTTAAACTGTATTTTGAAAAAATATTGCAAAATCTGTTCAAAATAGTGTTTCGTACCATCTTAGGTGTTATTTTTAGAGTTTTATAAAGCACGTCGTTCTGCAACTAATTTAAATTCGCCGCGGGGGATTTGTAGACCAGAGCATTTAGTATCGATATCGCCGTAAAAACTCTTATGACATAGATCTGGCGAACGAAACGACCAGGCAATTATTGTATACAGATAGCCACAAGACGAAAAGTCGAAAAATCGAACCTTCGTTTATAACTCGAAAACAAGAGACAATAGCCAATTTTGGTTTGCACCATTAAGCTTTTTTCGAAAAAAGAGATCGAGGATTGGGTGGGGGGGGCATTTTTCATATCTCTTATAGTTATCGAGATTCCCTACGAAAACATCGAAATTTGCCCACCCTGTACAGTACCTATATGTACGAGTGTTGTTGTTTCTTCACTTTGATATATTTATTTTGCTCGTCTTTTATCTTTCCATTTACTGTTTTTTTGTAACAAATATAAAGTGAGTAAAATAAAACACCACTAAATTTTACAGTTGCATTTCCATATCTTTTGTCGGCTTTTGTTTGCTACCAACAGAATTATATCTTGTTTTTGTTAAATAACCGTATGCCAAAATTATCCGTTTGAAAAGTTTGTATTGTTCTCTCACTTAAGCTTACACAGGTTTTAACAAGAAAATAATAATAAATTCAACAACATGAGTCGATGCAAGCCCCTTAATGATACTTTTTGCCATGCGTTCTGTGCGACGCCCTCACCTTAAGACACATTCAGCCCTTGTAGTAAAAACGGTGATTTCAATGCGGTATAGCCGTTATCCCATTGTGTGATACGTATACATGTACGCGTTACAGCTGCCATAACTTCGACTAAAGAGAATTCACAAAGATGGAGGAAATCGGTTTAAAATCGGGTCGGTGGTTTAATACCGTTAGCGGAGAGCGCGGACTGGGCAGAGATGGCCGAAATTTTTGCAGTTCAGATTTAAAGGTATAGAAATTTGTATCCGCATTTTTAGGCAATTTACAAATATTTTTGCCGGAACTGACATTCGAACTCTCGACCTCAGGCTCGGCAGTTCATGATTGTGACAATTCGCCACTGTGACGGCGTAGTTACGCGACCGCTTAACATCAACATCTATTACTGGTAACACGGATATAAATCGGCAAATACATACAAAGGAAAAAGCAATTAATTTCGCTCAAAAGCTTTTCAGTTCTTCGCATTAATTAATATTACTGATATGTGCTTGTTCTCGAATTACATTGTGGATTAATTAAGTAAATAAATAAGAGACGACGATGCTGCCTGCCTGCGCGACTGGACTTGTCTGATTTCCACTATGTGGATGGACTTACGGGGTTTTGCTTCGAAATTCTGCAGTTGCGTATCAGGCAAACATAATTTCCAAGATAAATAGAAATAATATATCCACGAACTCGGCGAAAAATATTAGACATTTAGCTCTAAAATAAAAAACTGAACAGAGCTATCTTCGTGAATAACTAAAAACAATAGAGCTGAGTGCAGTATTTTAGTGTATACGTATGTATGTTATTAGTTTTCTTTCGACAAATTCAGGTTTGTCGTAATAACCCCATGTCGCCATGCTGTAAGAAAATTAAGGGAAGACCGTGAACCTCAAATCAGGATTATAAATTTTCAAAGCAATATGTGAAACCACTAGCTTTTGCATGTTGGCAACATTGTATGTACGTCATACGGGATAATTTGTTCAAATTAAAGTATTCGTTAATAATACAAAAATTGATAATGTTGGAGAGGTTTTGTGGTATCAGGGTTACATAAACACAGTTGTAGTTTTTCTTTAAATTTATTTATTGTCCATAAGTTAATAATAAAATTAATTAGGAACCACTTAATTATTATTACTATTACGTTGACCCAGGAGGTTGCCTGGGACTAACTAGCACTGACTGGATCGACAACTGCTGTGGAGATACGCGGTTTTGCTTCACAATTCCACGTCCGTTTATCAGGTAAACATAAATCGCAGTAGGCCCTGATTTGCAACTACATTAGATAGATTGATAGCAACAACCATCGTCGATTTCATATAATACATTTATAACACATTCTGTATATGTTTATTTATTTAAGTTTAATTATTTATATGATGTCTATATGTTGTATAAACATGGTATTCATTTTGCAGAACTAGCAACAAACTTCTCAGAATTCGCTTATAAAATGACACGTTGCTATTTCTTATACCCCAAACAATAAAAGATAGTTAAACCGTATATAGTTAAGAAACGGGGCAATGAAAAAAAGCCATCGTTCGGATGCAAAGAAAACTGATTGTGTGTAAATTCAATAGATTTGGAATAAAACGTTAAAGTTTAAATTTATAAATATTATAAAATACGGAATAGTACATTTAAGAAATTTATGAAAGACTTTACTAAATAAAGTAAATGTAACCCTATATAAATATGTCCGTAAGTAACGCACTGATATACAGGGTGTTATGGAAATCAGTGCAAATATTTTAACCCGTAATAGAACTCGCTAAACTGAACAACTTCTTCATTTATCATTTTTTCGAAAACGCCCCCAAAACTGAGTTATAATTCAAAACAGTTTTACTCTAAAAATGCATACCCGCCTATGGCATAATATTTTAATTTAAACGCACACTGATAAAACCTATAGTTCACATCTGGTCACCAACGTACCTTATCAATTGAGGTAGGTAAGTTATTGACCGCATGTTTTTTGTGCAAGAACTTTGCAGTTTTAATATACCTTGTGTCGTTCACCTTTAACGTAGATTTGCTGACCAAAATATGCGATTAAATTAAAAACGATAAATAGAAAAGTTGTTCATTTTGGTGAGCTCTATCACTGGTTAAAATATTTGCACTCATTTCCATAACACCCTGTTTAGATATGGATTTATCGATAAACAACTATACGTAACGATTTGTCGATGAGTATTGATATGTGAAAAACCTGGAACTAAATAACGATAAAAAAGGGTTACATCAATAAACGATATATCAATCGATGGATATTAATATGGATATATCCTTATTTTTGCTCAGCCTTAGTAATGACAACGCAATACATTTTTCTATGAAATTATAAAAAGTACGTTATATAGATTTCAAAAAGTGTCCCTCCAAAACACCGTTCAAGGTCATTCTGAACATCACTTACATCAAAGGAACTGATGTTTATGTGTGGTGGTAATGATTTGTAATAATATGTATCAGTAAATCAATAAATTTAGTAGTAATAGTCATAAGATAATTTATTTAAATTAGTTTTTACTCAAACTTGGAGGCTATGTAATCATAAAGACATAAGTACATAATGCTTTGCTTTACTGGGCGCGCCTATTTAAATGGCAAACGAGAGCATTATGTACGTGTACTATACAAAGTTTTATGTTCGACTGATAAAATCGAAAAAATCAAGTTTATAAATATGACGTCTGCTCTGTGACAGAAAAAATGACTTGAGAGTACCTTTATCGATATTGACAGATTTTTTACCATGAACACTTGCGATAATAAAAGATCTATTAAAGATATTCACTACGTACTATAATAATATAATAATTAATAATTTATCACTGATTCTTAATTTCCATCACCGTTTCTTGTTAATGTTGTAATTTATTCAAATATGGCATATTATGTCCATATTTATTTTAACATTTAGTTGACAGTGACAGTTCAGTCCAATTTACTTTAACATTATTGTACTGGTACAATAAAGGATTACTTTATAGATTCAAAACTGTTTCATAAACAAGGCTTTTATGATGCAGTGGAACATAAAGTAAGCTTTAAACGTCAGTTTCTTAAACGATTACCGTTCAGTTTGGAAGTTAATAAGTAGCAACTGGCTTATTAACTAATTTTCTTCTGTTTTTAAACAGTTTATATAAACTTATTACTAAAGCGAGCAAAAATATGCACTATAAAAACACAAAATATGACATTTATATGCACAATAAAACTGCTTACACGTAAATATACCTTAATATGCAGTACATGTTATAAAAGCAACATATACGCAGTTGCATATTAAAAACAAAACAGATACATATTTAGATGTAAATTATTTATTCCTTAATTAAATATCTGTAATAATTATGTCATTAGGTAATACACACTACATACTCCTATCACCATGTACGAAAACGAAGGACTTGCTGACCTGTCTTGATAGGAAACCTTTTGTCTTAGATTAAGCTGATGAATATAACAGTTAATTTTTCTACACCTACTTAGGAAACATCCTATACCGTGTGTCTCATCAGCTATCAGACATAGCCAAATTAACATTGGGAAATTATTGGGAGATCAACTAGTGCTGTGTAGGTACGTGGTAAGCGATTGGTTAGAAATAACAAACGCCAAATTAATCTACTGCCACGATGCGTGCATAGCAATCTATATAAATAAAAATCAATGGCCGCATATATGTTACATCATCACTGGAGAGCAGCTCGACCGATTTGGCAAATTTTTTTTTGTTGTGTTCGTAATTGCCAGGACAAGGTTTGTATCAAAGAAAATCTTGGGAAAATCCACCGGAAAAGTTGGAAAATTCGAAAAATCAAAAAGATGATTTTGTATGGTATTTTTGTATGGGATTTCGTATGTTTTCGTTTCTGAATGGCTTTTCGAAGAGAAAAATGGGAAAACCGGAGTGGAAAACTGGGAAAATTCGGCAAATTAAGAAAAATCGAATATGTTTTAGGACTGAAAAACCGGAATAGAACAATGGAAAAGTCGTGTTTCAATACATACACTCATATGTTCAGGTATTATTATGCCCGGGCAACGCTGGGTAGGTCGCAGCTATGATGTATACAAGGAATAAATTCAACCCCCAAACGGGTAAAATGAGGGTTCCAATTTTGTATGGAAAAATAATATTAAATAGACATTTCAACTTGAAACTTCGTAGGAGTACTTCTAAAAACAAATAAGCAACACGTATTTCGTGGTTTTTTCGAAAATCAACCACTTAGGCGGTGAAATGGGGTAAATAAGCCAAAAAATTCGATATGGGTGTCGTTATTGAGGTTTTTCGGGACGTTGATTGCGCAAATGGCATTCCTAATGCTGACACAAACTTGGCTGTACTGAAACGCATTTTTACATTACTTCAAAAATGTTCTTGTAAGAATTGTTGATGAGACCTCGCGCTGAGTAGACGTGCTTCGTCGCTGCCGCTAGTTTAATCAGTGTAGTGATTTACATATTAATACCATGGGTCCTGTAACAAGAAGTGGTGAAGCTACTGACATCGAGGTAGTCGCTCAAAGGGTTGTGGAAAAACTGCTGGATTCCGACTCTCTAATAGAAAAGCTGACTACAATAATTAATACAACTTTGAAAACCGAAATATCAAAAATTGTTGAAAGCTATGAAGCCAAAGTAGCTTCACTAGAGCCAGCTGCAAAAAATAAAAGGTGACATGGACGATAAGATGGATGCCTATGAACAATATACTCGAGTGAACAGCTTAAGAATATTCGGCTTACCTGAAAAACCCAACGAGAATATTAATGATGTCGTACGCAGCCTATGCGAGGAGAAGTTAAATGTCCATCTCGCCGAAAACGACATCGACGTCTGTCATCGGCTTGCTGCACGAGAAGGTTCGCATCGGCCAATCATCCTAAAATTGGTACGCCGAGATGTCAAAAAAATGATTTACACTAATAAAAGGAAGTTAAAAAATTCCTCCGTTGTTATTCGAGAAGACCTCACAAAACGTCGTATGGATCTTCTAAAAAGTGCTATCGAAAAATACGGAAGAAACAAGGTATGGACAAGTGATGGAAAAATTTTTATTAAAACAAACTCGGGAATTCAAAAAATTACTACGTATTCTCAATTTCAAAAGTTGTCCGGGAACAAATGATTTCCTGAGTATACATAAAATAAGCTATGGAACAGCGGCGATAAACGATAATCTCACGCTAAGTGTTTTGTACAACATTTTTATGTCATATAGCAAATATTTTATTTGAATTTATTGTAGCATTTGCATTGCGATTTCAGTTTTTTTTTTTTTGTTTTTGTTGTGGTGTATTGATAGTTTAGTTATTTCTGAAATTTAATTTATTTGTAAACAAAGTTACTTGTTGTGATGAGCAGCAAACGGGTAGACAACTGCCTAAGTGTTGTACACATTAATATTAGATCACTCTTACCGAAAATTACTGAAATTAATGCATTACTTGAAGAAAAAAGTTACGACATCCTAGCAATATCTGAAACATGGCTGAAGCCGTGTATTCCTATTTCAAATTTAAATTATAAAATCTTTCGCAAAGATCGTGTTGATCGTGGAGGCGGAGTTGCTATTTTTGTTAAAAATTCTATTACCACTAAAATTATTCAAAGTAATGACAATATAGAGCAGCTATGGCTGGCAGTAAATCTTAACAATGAAACATATGTCTTCGGAGTGGTCTACAGGCCGCCGCTGACTAATTACAAAGTGTTTATAGACGAACTCGAGGAATCCATTTCTTTGTGCTCTGAGATTTCAACTAAAATTTTCTGTCTGGGTGATTGCAACATAGATATGTCAAATTTTTCGAGTTCAGCCACGCAGTACTTTCATTACATGTTAGATTCATTAAGTTTTGATCAACTTATTAAAGATCCCACTCGAATATCGAAAAACAACAGTACAGTAATAGATCTCATAATTACATCCGATAGTAACTGCATTATTGAATCTGGTACGTGTGAACAGGGGTTATCTGATCATGAAGCAGTTTTTTGTAAAATATCAATTAATAAATTTAAAAAAAATAATCCTACATTACGTACTTTTCGAAATTTTAAGTATTTTAATTTTGATAATTTCTATAGAGATTTGCAAATGTTACCGTTGCATCAACTCTACTATATGAGAGATATTGATGCTAAAATAAACCTTCTAAATAATTCTATTATTAATCTATTTGATCAACATGCCCCGTGGATAACTATTAAAATGAAAGGGAAACCTGCGCCTTGGTTAACGGATAATATTAAGCTATTAATGAAATTAAGAAACAAGGCAAAATCTAAATTCAGCAAGACTAAAAATCCTATGCATTGGGAATATTACAAATCCTTGCGAAACTTTACTACTCTAGCCATTCAGAATGAAAAGAAGGCGTACTTCGACTTTAAACTTCGAAATGGGGGTGTAAATTGCATTTGGAAAGAACTAAAATCGATAAATATAAATGTTAATAAGCAAAATTCTATACCAGAAACTCTTAAAAATCCACAGCAAATAAATGACTTTTTTATAGATTCCATACCCAATATACATCCGGATCAACAGCTTATTAAATATTATCGTGATAACGTACTTACAACAGAAAATCTTTCTTTTACTACTGTTAATGTTGACCAAGTTGATAAACTAGTTCGAAGTATAAATAGCAATGCAGCGGGTGTTGATGGAATAACAATTTACATGATTAAACTTTGTTGTCCATATATACTGCCATTTATAACACATATATTAAATTATTGTTTAACGGAATGCGTTTTTCCAAGTTATTGGACGAACGCAGTTGTAATTCCACTGCCCAAAATAAGCAATCCCCAAACGTATAAGGATCTGAGGCCAATTAGTATATTACCAGCTCTTTCTAAACTATTAGAAAAAATTCTTAATATGCAATTATGTCAGCATTTAAAGGCTCATAATATTTTATCAGATTCACAGTCAGGCTTCAGACCATTTCATAGTTGTGCTACTGCTCTTTTGAATATAACAGACGATATTCTAACTGCATCCAATGATGGAAAATTAACAGTATTGACTCTTTTAGATTTTAGTAAGGCTTTTGATACCATAAATCATGAATTGCTATTAGCTGTATTATACTACATTGGTCTTAGTCCTAACGCTCTTCTATTAATGAGAAATTATCTCTCCAACAGGGGCCAACAAGTTAAAGTCGATGGACGCTTATCTAAGTTGAAATTTATCAAAAGAGGGGTTCCACAGGGATCAATTCTTGGTCCATTGTTGTACTCTATATATACGATTAAGCTTCATGATTATGTTAAAATCTGCAACATTCATATGTATGCAGACGATACACAGGTTTACTACTCCTTTCCACCAGGAAATTTTAATGATGCAGTTGCTATTATTAATAATGATCTGAATTCTCTCGCAGACGCAACCCGGAAACATGCTTTAATTTTAAATCCTGAAAAATGTTGTGTATTGATATTTGGAAATAAACATGAATGTGAGGTTAAGAAAAATCAACTTAATATTCACATTGACAATAAAATTATACCAGTTGTCGATGAAGCAAAAAACCTAGGTCTCATATTAGATAATAGCTTTAGGTATAGAAAACAAATTTCTAAATATATTCAAAACGCATACTGTAATCTTAGAATGCTGTACCCTCACAGATCATATTTCAATAAAGCAGTAAAATCGATTCTTTGTGAAACTCTTGTTTTATCACATTTCACGTTCTGTTCTGAAGTGTATGATCCCTGTTTGGATCTAGATTCATGTAAACGAATCCAGAGAGTCCAAAATGCCTGCTTGAGATATGTTCATGGGATCAGAAAATACGAGCACATCTCATATAAATTATCTGACACTGGGTGGCTGAACATGAAAAACCGAAGACTTCTTCAGAGTTCCTCGTTATTTATGAAAATTATTGTAGAAAAGCAGCCAGCTTACCTTTACAATAAAATTACCTACAGAACAGATGTACATAATTTAAATCTGAGGCATAAATGGACTCTGACAGTTCCTCAACACAGGTTGGCTCTTTTCCAAAGGTCATTTTCCTACACTGTCGCGAAAACGATAAATAACTTGCCAAAACGCTTTAACAATTTATCTTTGCGAAGATTTAAACCGGCTCTTTTTAAATACTTATTTCATAATCAGTAATTATCATTTTTTTTAAACCAGTGTGCTTCACGTGGTCCTTGTCTGCTTGTTTGCAATTATTTCAGTTGCTCTTTCTCATCAACAGCAAAAAAAAAAGTTTAAAAGGTATTTTAGGCACGAAATTCAATTAAGTTTTTTTTATAGCATATTTAAGGTGGAGTTGAAAAACAGGCTACTGAACTTCACCTTAAGATTCCATTATATTATAAATTGTAAATATATGTACATATGTAGATAATGGAATAAATATTATTATTATTATTATTATTAATGCCCATAATTCCATATCAAAAATCTTGTGCTACTATAAGTTGTAGTTTGTCCTTTTTTTAGTTTATATCCTTGTTATTGTTATTGTTAGAAACTTATTCTGATGGGCGATACCTTTTGTGGAACCCCACTTACTCCACAAGCTGGTAAAACTTTAATTTGCTAGTGACTTTACGTGGTCACACTTCTAATGCAGTAGTATCGTAAATTGGGTGCTCTAATAATTAGATATTTTCCTCTCTTGTAAATACTCTAAACTAATGTTTGAGTCCGCTAAAATGTTGCCATGACGACTTTAAGTACAAGGCCTCTAAATGGCCATTTTGAGGATCCTAGACAGTTTCCAAAGTAACCAGTTTGGGGAGCGAATACAAAAAAAGTAATATAAGTTCATCCAGCAATTAAGTCTCCAAATTCTCACGACGCCTTGAGACGATTTCTTCTGAATTGCAAGTGTCGCAAACATCTTCAGGCTATAGTAAATAACTCAGTGGTGTCTAATAAATAATAATAATTACCTTTCACATCTCTGTTGAGCAGACTTTTATATGTCCTTAAGTGCTAGCTGGTATTTATTTTCTTGTGTTTTAGACGATTGTGTCTTTTTTTTATTAAGTTCTGTATTCCAGCACTGTATTAACTGTAACTTTTACTCGGGCAACTCTATGATCGCCTTCTATATTGAAAGCGTTTAGTACCGATACGTCTTCTACTGTCGTTCTGTATAATGCTAGGATGTATTTATTATATTTCGTTCTGTGTGGCAGCATTAGGACTAATGCATGTCCTTCTGCTACTAAGCTTTTGTTGTTCTAGGAAATTCCATTTCTCTCTCCCAAAAAAATCACCTATGTTGTCCCTATGGATCCCCTTTTTCAGGTTGTAGCGTCTCGAAGAATTAATATTGATATGGTTACACACCAATTTAAGCAATACAAAATACACTAGAATTAGTACAAGGCAATCCTAAAAACTGTAGTAATAAAGCAAAATTGTATATTTTCAAACGTTTTGATCTTGGATAAGCTTTCCGAAAGCTCTATTTCAGAGTCCAAGTTTTTCTTTATGGTTTTACCCAAACCCTTTGCACTGTAAGTAACCTTACTATGGGCTGTAAACACATTAGTAACTCACGCGTGTAATTGGAGGTATAAAAGAATTTACCTTACATTAGAACGGTTTCAACGACCGTGTGAAGTTATGCCACTTGTGTGTAGCGAAACTATATTTGTGACAATGATACAAACTTGGATAGTGTGTAGTTAATTAATTAGATTCATATTTTAATTGTTATTTATATATGTATATATATATATATATATTTTATTTTAGCAATGCCTTTCAATATGTCATTAATAGTTTAAAATATCATGACGTTCGACGAAATCGACACGTTAGTTAATGCTACAGTTAAATTGACGCTGATTGGGTTAAAATTTTGAATAATTGTAGTTCTCCAGTTAGCAATCGTATTCCTCATATTAGCTCTGGGTTTTATTTTTTATAAGTTGTGTGGGCTGAACATGCCTAAAACGTTTAACGCAATTAAAAAGTTGCATAAGATTACAAAAATTATGCTGTTAGATGCAAACGCAGGCGTAGAAAACGATTTTAATATTTATTTAGGCCAATGAAATAGTTCAATTTAACTGACACGATTTCGATTGTTGTGATCTGTCAAACTAAAGGAGGCATGTAACTTTTATGATTTATTTCAGAATGGCTTAAAACGTGGTAAAAGCGGTAAAATAAGGTGTACGTTGCAATATTGTTACTAAATATGAAGGTAAGAGTTAACAATTAATTAATGCTACAATAAAGGCATAAATTAACGAAATTATTCCATGCGAAAGGTGAAAACGTTCTTTGCGAAGCAACCGATCTAGAAGTATAAATTTTAATTTCATGTTATTTCACTTTGTTTAATTAATTTAGGAAATAAGCATTTTCCTGTATAATTTCGAATTAATTTTAGTAGTAGGGGAAATTAAGCAGCTAATCCGATTAACGCGATAGTATTTATTACTTATTACTATATAAGCGTTCGCAAAGCTGAGCTCTTCCTCTTCTCATACTTTGCTAGTGTAAGATAACTCGCTGATTTCCGCACCTTAAAAACAAATTATTAAGCTGTTTTGAAAAATTACCAGCTATTTTCATTGTGAAAAGTTGGGTTAAGAGCTGAGTTGTGTTTCCATACTTACATGTGTTTATTTTACTGGGAATCTGTCCAGCGATGGGTTACGATTCCAAGTAGGTGAACCGTAGGTTTTTGTATGCTGGGTCTGCAACGATAAATTGTAAGCAACCATATTGCCTTTCGTGAGCAAAATTTATCAGTGGATAGTGGTGAAGTCTGTGGTCACAAGAGAACAAGCAAGATATGATTCTAGTTATCTTTTTAAATTTTACTTGTGAGTTGTGTATTTGGGCGAATTTGGGTAATTTAGTAGGGAGGCCAAGAGAATTAATAATTATTTTCGTGGGACTGAGTAGGTTGATACCGACAAGTGATACCATCGTAATTAGCGGTGTTTCCTCAGTAGAAAAACTCCTGTTGTCGCTTTCTTAGCTTGTGGAGTGAGGAGCTATGACGTCACAAAGGTGGTAAAATGGTAAGTTTTAACAGTTTTTTGCAAATATCTCGTTACCTGTGAAGTTTACTGTGAACTTTACCTTATATAAAATTAATCTACATTTAATTTACAATAAAAATGGTCTTATGCATTTTTGCAGTCCAGTAAAGGATTGCGGAGATAAAGAGGGGGTAAAAATGTAACTTTTTTTTGTTTGGCAAAAATTAAAAAATTGCGCCTATGAACTCGTAATATTCGCTCCAACTGTATTATATAAAGGGTTCAAGGAAGTCCTCCCCACTTGGTTATGGTGAAGCACCCAGCACCAAAGACGACATACTCGTACATTTGCGCACATCATCCACTACTACACATGTTGAAGTGAAAGTGGAAGATGGAATTAATGTTGCTCTAGGACAAGCAAAATATCTAACTAATACTAAAAACAAGATGCAACTGATTGCCCTAATCACTGTACACCACAGCAAGCTGGCTGCAAAGTGATTCAGGCAGAAGGTGGTGCTGACATCAAGATCGTTTTTACAGCAATTGACGAATCAAAGAAGAAAACAAAGGCTATCGTAATTGGCAATGACACCAATTTATTGGTCTTGTTGGTTGTGCATGCTCCAGCCAACAAACAGTTGAAGATGATTGTACCGAAGAAAGGTAACCAAGAAGAAAAAGTTTACTGCACTGGTGCATACAGCGTGGTATCGGGGAAATAAAGGATGTTCTCTTGACAGCTTACACTTTCGCCGGATGTGATACCGTTTCTTCAATTTATAGAAAGGGGAAAATAACGCCTTCTGAAAAAGTGCAAAGTGTCAAAAAGCTTTACACAAAGCTGTTGACTTTTAACAACCCAAATGCAGACCCAGATGCGCTAGCTGATGCTGGAACCATTTCTTCCTTTCGATATTTGCATCAACAAATGCAGATAATTTGGATAATCTGCGCCTTCAATGTTACTTGCAGATCATCGCAAAGGAGCTTGTACACCCAAATTTGAGGTTGCCTGTATTTTCCCCCACTTTAGCAGCTGGACAACAACGCTCTTAAAGAGTTTACCATCAAGTGTAGCAATGGCTCAATGTCAATAAAGATTCACTAAAATGGGGTTGGAAAAGGATTGGTGGTTATTTGCGTCCAATTGCAACCACAAAGGCAGCTGATACTGAAAAATCCCTCATTGTTTGCACTTGTAATACGGGGTGTGTCAGAAACTGTGAGCGTCGTCAGAGTGGCTAGAAATGCTCAAATATGTGCAAGAATTGCTCCGGACATAGGTGCACCAACAGAGATGTACTAATTATTGACGACGGCATCGATAAAGATAATCTTCAAAATGAAAAAGAGCTTAACGATTTTTAGGTTACTGATTGCTGTAATTTATTATTATGTAACTACCATGCACGTTGTACATACTACTTTCCATTGAAAAACATTGAATTTACTGAAAAGCATGTATTATTATTAGATAAAGTTTGTAGTCAACCTTGTTTCAATGCTATCCACATGGTTTTATATTTTTAGGAAAATATAACAAAAGATGGAGGTAATTTAAGTAGCTTTAATTATAAAAGCTCAAATGGGAAAGAGGAAAACGATACGATGAATTATCTGAAAGGAAAAATAGGCAAAATGAAGATAAAAACGACAAAGGAGGGGAGCAATGTAGATATATTGTCAGATTCATACACATAGGCGTACATACATACATACACACATACAAATGTTCATATGTTCATAATGCGTTACTAAGTACTTTTTATAACGAAACATATTCTTTATTAACGAAACATACTCATTTTCAAGTGATTACGATGAATCCCAAGCTAACTAGAAAATAATGACATCATTGCCCCCTCAATATCTCCGTAACTCTTGTCTAGAAGTCAAAAATGCATAAGACCATTTTTATTGCAAATTGAATATAGATTAAGTTTGTGTAAGATAAAGTTTGCGCTAAATCTCATAGTTAACGAAATATTCTCGAAAAACTGTTGAAACCTACCATTTTACCACCTTTCTAGCTTTCCACCCCCCTTCCGCCTAAACCCGACGTGGAATTTTATGCAACTTTTTACAACTTACTAAGAGGAGGGTACTAAACAGTTTGCTGCTGGGTAGAACTTTCTTTTTGGATGTTTGGGTTAAACCCTGGTTTTCTGTACTAAAACCTGGAACCAAGAATGCTTTGTGACGTCATAGCTCCTCACTCCACAAGCTGAGAAAGCGACAACATGATTTTTCATACTCAGCAAACACCACCGAATAAGAAGTTACCACTTGTTGGTATAAACCTACTCAGTCGTACGAAAATCGTAATTTGACGAGTTAATTTAGTTTGGCTTCTCTACTAAATACTTTCAAACCCTCAGATAAATTTCAATTCGTATTAAAATATTTTGCATTGGCGCAAGAACAACCTTGTACTACTTAGAGTTTGTATTAATCATTTTAAAAAGAGTCTCAAAGAGATGCATATTTAGAGCGATAAACCTACGAGTAAGTTAGATATTTAAATAAATTTAGTAAAGTAAAATAAATACATTGCTCTATCATATTTACTGAGGTTGAAGCGTGTACTTAAAAGATTTTTAAATGTACAGTCTTAAAGTGTATAATTTACTATTTATGAATTAAATTCACTAACAAACCAATTTGTTTTGCGACAAAACTACGATGAGAGTTGCTTTAGAAAAATATAAAAAAATAGAAGGAATCAGTAGCAGCAAAGCCAAAAATAAATTATCCTCTTTTAACTGTATTTGATGCTCTCATTTCGGGGAGAAAAGCAATTACATAGTTAATCTTCCTCTACAGCTCGTAAATACATGTATATAACGTTATTAAAAGAGCATATGGCAAGCTCGTTCGGAGAATCAGATTTTCCAGAATTTTCCGATTTACCGCCCGCATTGTGATTTAAACTTGTTGCTAAATTAAGACTTAACCCCATAAATCCCAAAATAGCCAAGGATGAAGGCAGGAGCGCCGCGACCAAATTTGCTCCAAATTTAGACGAGCTGCCCCCAACAAAGTCATAAAGACTTTGTGCGAGTTGCCGTTAAATTCTGCAGGGATCGACCGCAAATTAATAAGAGGCCAAACTTTCGAGTCAGGTATTGTGCGGATGTTCGCTTTGAATACCCGACAGTTAGTTAATCTCGGGAGCTAGAACGAGGGCCATCTAAAATGAAAAGCGCTTGAACGAGAGCTCAAGTTTTGTTAATTTTAATTCTTCGGGCAAGGCGGCAATTAGGTCGAGCGACTCTACCAGGACGAGGCCCGGCGATCACGGCGGAAATTTGTTTCAGGACAACTTTCTAATTTAATAAGTCTCCCGTTTCTCATCTTTGTTATAAATATAAATGGAAATTCGAGAAAGAACTGGTAGCTGCAGCAAGCACGAGTATATCGGCCTTGGCCTTGGATGGTAGGCATTTACTGTGAAACTAACTTTTAGATCTTTCAAATAAGTGCTGCCACCAACTTCGGGGTATACAATCATTTTACTACGAACGGCAAGCAATTTTAGGCGCAAGCCCCAAACCAAAATTTGTTAATGCCTCTAACCAGCTTGAAATCGCACCAATCGCTACAGTGGAAACGGTGTGCGGTACTTTTCTATAATTAGCAAAATATGTTCAAATTACCACGAGGCATCCACTGTACTGTACAACTGATAGATCCATTACCTTACGAGAACTCGTAAACTCACTAAGGTACTATACGTAGCCAATTCGCTGCGACCTGAAACTCAAAAAGGTTTGATACCGCAATTGCTTGAATTAGCCATACGAAAACCATAGTAACCATGATCAGGCTTATATTAATTAACGACAATAAATACGATACAAAAAGCTACATCAGGTAATTTTAGCACTGCTATTAATCACAAGCGTAAGCCACGCTACAGGCGAAAGCACGAAGGCAGCTAACTCTACTGTTGCCACTAATAGAAATTTTGCTTGGACATAACAAAGTTCAGTACTTAAATAAGTGCTCGTAACAGATCTCTGGGCAGATTAAATTAGCGACCAATTACAAATATACAAAGTTGCTGCAGGTCAAACATAGCAGGAGGACAACAATAATAGTATGCCACCTTGTACGTAGAAATTTAGAATGTTCCACAAATGTGCCAATAATTACCTACAAATTCGGAGGTGGTATAACACTAGCCGGCGATTCCAATCTTTTGGTGCGCTTAATGTACAGATTCGTTTTTATCTTCACAACATAAGATCATGTTTTAATATTCCCAGCAATGCGAGGCGGCGTGGATAAAGCAAACAGCAGTGGGCTGCATAATTAGTCACCTGTGCAAGTGGGGGCACAGCAAGGACTCTCAGCAACAGTTGCTAACCGTAGAAGCAAAGTGGAGACCACAACAAGGACTCAAAGACAAACAGAAAAATCAGCCATGATTACGAATTCGACTACCAAATTACATACCAGCACAACCTAGCTGCTCTTTAACGACTTCAAGTAAGCTTTGAAATCCACGAATGCTTAATTAGAGTAGAAAACGAACAAGATAAAGCACACACATATGTTCAGCATACAGCTCCAAGTCCACACCCAAATGCGATAGGTAATATTCAGACCCAAAGATCATCGACAAATGAACTATATAAATTCGAGGTAGCGCGAGTGAGCTAGGACACTATTCTTGCCCTTGTAAGTCGCTACAAACTAGTCCTAAGACAAAAGTTAATATGAAGTAAAACGCGTGCGATTGAGTCAGAAATGCTTGCAGAAGAGAACGAGGAACAAAAAAACATTGCTTCAGGTGCACGAAGACAATTGAATAGTTACGCATAACAACAGTAGTTACGCATGACAACAGATTGATAATCCATCTCGCGCGGCTGACGGCCGTTCAAATCTAGTTCGGCGACCTGAACCATTAGGCAAAGTTGAGCTTTTCGGACAGGGGCAACTCTTTCTATCCGTAATAGTGTACAAAGATTAATTGAGCATAACTTCTTTCCAAATAAAAAAATGTTTTCAGAAAAGGTCTACAAATGGAGAATAGATCTATCATAAAGTATCTTTCTACGAAACAGTGAAACAGAAAGAAATTCAGCGAGATATGGGGACAGGAAATAGCTGTACCATAAAGAAGTAGTGTGAAGAGCCTACTTTGTGTATAAACTTCTGTAATATGGAGAATGTACATGATTGTATCTATATAAGCAAATCGAGGAAAAGTTTTAAAATAGACCTAATTCTTCAGAAAAATTGCACCCGGGAGTTGTTCTTCAAAAAACCATAAGTTAAGTTATGAATTGTAGAGATTTCCTTCTTACTCGTCAGATTTCGTACCATATAAGTATATTCCATATCCACATTTTAAAAAAAATGAAAAGAAGTAGTCACGGTTAATAAAGATTATATAATTCATTACACAGTAAGCCAATAGAAAATGTCTATTTACCATAGTTACGATGTATAGATCAGTGATTATACGCTGGACAACGTGATAACCGTTTTGGTTTTTCGCTTGGTCCAACAATTAAAAATATTCAATCTAGAGCGATGATTTTGAACATCGTTATAGTAACATTGTTGGGATTTTAATACGTTTAATATTACCTCAAAATAATACGTTTTTTCTTATTTAATTAATTTTTCATTCATTATATAATCGTAATGAATATCACTCGATCATCAAAAATAATCGACGTATTCCTTAAAAAATCACTCCAGCTGCGCTGTCGTGATTTTTCGCAGAATACGTCTCGTTGCTCGAGAAGTAAATTCATAGATTATTTTTTATGCTCTTGTAGTATTATAACTGAATATTTTCAGGATGTGGGGCACTAGTTTATACCATAAAATCCATTTAGTTTTAATACGTATGCGTTTTGTATAATTATTGCAGAAGTCTATGTATTTGAAAATCCATTCCAGCAAGCCCTTGTATATCAACTTTCCATACAAAAAAGTGTAGCAAATGTTTTAATTTATTGATATAACCTATACCAACAGAAAAACGAGTTTTCTTCTGAATTAAATTCTGGAATGTTCAATAAATGTATAGAAGGTCAAATTTCGAACACCTAGAATGAAGCAGCAGTTATCATTCTACACTCAAAAGGAGATATTTTCAAGTCAGGCAATTATAGATCTATAAGCATGTTGCCCCATATATACAACTTATTTAAACGGATGTCAACTAATCGAATAAGACTGAAAATAGATTCTCAACAATCACTCGAACAAGTCGGGTTTACATCAGGTTTTGACACATGCAATCATTTGCATACCTTGAAAACATTTACATATAGAGAAATGTAACCAATACACCGTGGAATTATATATAGTCTTCATAAGTTATTAAAAGATCATTAGAAACATCTAATATGAATGAGAAAATGTATGTGCAACTACCTGATCAAACAGATTCAATAACAATAAAATGAGAGTTGCGATAAAACGACACTATTTCGACCAGATGCGGCAAAGACAAGGCAGTACGGCGAACAATTGAAATGAATACGCTCAGAGTGATCATCGAAAAAACACGACTGGATAGAGTAAGAAACCGAGTAGTTGCAAATATAATAAAGTTTATACAATAAAGAAGAAAATGCAGGAATGAACACATTGGAACAGCAAGTGATACCATATTTATTAAAATTACTAGATATTGGAAACTACATCAAAATTCGGGAAAACTTCTAAAGAGATAAGCAGAGAGCTGGTGGACATCAACAGAATCCACGCATAAATGTGTGAAAAAACAAGCAATTTGTTTACAATAGAAAAAGAAGAAGAAGATTATTGCCCTTAAATAACGACGTCGTCTTAATAAATCAAAACCTAGAAAAACTACAAGAAATGATGACAGAACTCAATAACCATTTCCGTTTCACAATGAATATCAGAAAAACTAAAATTATGACCAACTAAGAGACAGACACCATAATTTAACTAGACAGAAACAACTTGAAAAAATAGATAGCTACGTATACTTACCGCAGAAAGTCACACGAAAAAAAACAACATACGCGAAAAAGTCATGCAGAGAATAACATCGCCCTGCGCCGCATTCGGACGGCTTAATAAGATCGTTTAGAAATTTAAGGTTTCACGCCCAAAAAAGAAAAATAGACTTTAGCTTTTCGCTCCGTAGAACCCATCACATCAATTTCAAGGCGCGAGGTGACAGATTTTCAGTTTTGCAGTGGTCCTCAAGCAAGGAAGTTGCTCGTCAAGTAAGCGCTTCTATGCTTGTTGATTTCCACTGGCGTGGGGAAGGGTTAATTAGCATGTAGTGTGTAAATTATTCCTGAAGATAGCTGCTTCTCGTCGCTCAGGCAAATTACGAAAAATTGTTATATGTAATTATGATCACAAAATGCTTTTGAATACAATATATACCATGCGAAATGGAGTAATTACGCCATCTACCAGGCGCAATATCCAAGTCTACAGCACGCAGATGCAGAAACCCTTTTCAAAAGGGCGAAGTGGTACCCGGTACAAATCCTAAAATAACCACCAGAAGGCGAACATGTGTGAATAAATACCTGACACAACTGGCCAGAAAAAACATAATAAAATCCTCGATACCCGAGCTTTCCACTGTCAGCACAATGGTTCATTGTAATCTCAAAACCCTTCGACATACGTAAACAAAGTATATAACGAAGAAAACAAGAAGGCGCCAGCATTCAGTCAGCATTCGGCCAAGAACTCGGTGAGATTTCAGTTCATTCACTCAGTTGACCATTTTTACAACAGAGACTCTGACTTGTTAGTCCACCCGCCGCTTTCAAATTTTTGGTCATTGGCATTTTGTAACTTGTGCTTCCAAGGTGCCTACTTTAATCATTTGCAACTCGTGCGCTGACATTCGCATATTCGCGTAGGTGGTACTAGTAAAGCGAACCAAACCTTCTATAAGAGGAGAGTTAACAAATGTCATGCGAAATCGATACAGATATTACATGCAGAACCTGCCCCTTCCCCATGTTTCTATTTTGGTCCCGTCACTTGTCATTTTTATTTGAAAGTGAACCGAAATTTTAAATTCCTTTTTTGGGGTGTTTAGGGGGGGGGGGGGGGTTCTAATAAGCTTAACTTAAAGTTGTCGACCGAAATTTCCTATGTGCTATTTCGGCCACCTTACAAAGGTACATGAAAATAAAGTAGACTTTTGATTTAGAATTTTTTATGCTCTACAATTTATGTTCGATTGCTTTTCCACATACGAACGATATTAGTGGAGATATCGAACGGGAAATGAAAGCGTGGAGGGGTCGAGATTTTTTTTGTGCTTCTTCGCCTGTGTTTAGTTTTTCGTCTTATTTAACGAAAAAGTAGTGATTATCAAACATGTAGAGCTTGGAAATACCTGCAATTTGACCTATCATAAATTGAAGTTCGACTAAAATTGCGACTTGTAGAACGGACCAAAGTCGGCAAGTCGTACATTTTGTTTTGTTAGAATTGTCAGGAATAAAAATTAAGTTCATTTCACAACTTAGTTACTTCATAAGAAGTTGTATTTTTCCATGATCCCAATAGCCCATTTCTTTTTCAAATAGTATAAATTGTAACATTATATCCGCGTGTCGGTTGGTCGAAAATCTGGTCAGAGCAACGTATATGTCTATTTCAAAACTGAACATGTTCCGTTTTCGAATGAGGACGTGGGGCCCAGGCCTATACTATGTTTGGCACGTTAAACATCTTTAGGCAACGTTCGCTCGGAATTCTAACTGTTTTTGTAATCAGATTACGGAAATCACTTTCCAGATTAAGGGGTGTACTACAAACATTGTTACTGGCGTTGCTGTATGTACCGGACTATTTAATAGTAAACATTTTGTTGGTTTATCAATAACACTACTTACAGAATACTGAGCAGGATAACTGAACTTTTTCAACTAGAGTCGACGCTTACTGGCGATTTAATTAGCCGTTTGGAAACAAGAAAGAAAAAATGAGAAAATAAATTGAAACGGAATGGAACATTCAAACTAGCTGCTTTCAGCGAATAACCAATATGCTACCATAGCTGGAAATATATACTAAACTCCTAAAAAAATAAATACAGACTGTATTTCCGTTAAAACTGAAGAATTTTCGTTTACAGACGTTGATGGCCGCCCAGGTGGTGAAATTAGTATAAAATTTAGTGCAATATTCCATCTTATTGGTTTAGTGCCGCAAGACATAAAGCTCATAAAACGTACCAATCCTAAAAGCGTTAAGAAACAGATTTCATGAATAATAAATGGCAAGGTCCTAGGGTAACAGTGATATTATGAAAAAAATACATAGTTTAATAAATAGTAGTGTTGCTTTTACAAACCATTTTGTATGATATATTGATATCTGATGATTAGCTTAAAAATACCTTCAGCTTTAGAATTGATAACACACAGACCAAGTAGCACTCTGGTTTGTTTACAATAAAAAACCTAATGTACCATGTGAATAATGTACATTGGCAACTTATTTTAGCATTAATCAATTTACCCATGCTAGTCACAATTGTCGGTTTTGAAATTGCAATGAAATAATCCAGTTTCAATTAATTTCTATAGTCACAGTCACAAACACCACGGTAACATTAAGTAAATGCCCTATGTCTAATTTTGCATAATTCAACCATGTAAAGTGTTAGATTATTCTCACTGTGTGTGAGTATTCCATTCCACAGATTGGTGTAAGTGTAATATACTTTTAGCGTAATATTTCAGGTTCTAATCGAGTTACTCGAACTGATTTCATTATCTCTTAAGCAGTTTAATCACCTTCAAAGCATAAAACAATAAACAAACAGAGAACTATTACAAGAACAATAAAAAAAAACTATTTAAAAGCTATTTGTAGTATAAAATGAGGCGTTTAATGACCCCTCACGTACTTACGTTAAATTTTAATAAGTCGTCTGGTATATCCTAGTATTTAAACAATTATTTGCTCTTCTTATACGATTAGCTAACTTAATGAACATGAAACCCTCTTAATACCTCAGTTAGTGGCTTATGAAAGATTGCTATCTGCCAAAACAGGAATCTGGTTCCCACTGTAGAACCAATTCGTTTACAGCAAACCATTGACTTAAAAACAACCTACGTGTGATACAGCTTTGGGCTACTTGCATGTACATTGCAAACATATCAAACACACATAAAACAATACTAAAACAGCGCCAAATAGCTGTCCTTAAAAGTACAAAAATAAAAAAAATTAACGACCATCGTGGTTAACGCCAACCCTATTCATATTCGCGTGCATTTAAATTAACACAATTCGCGCATGTAAACGCATTTCTTAAGCGCGATTATCACACCGCGGAAGCGTTTGCGTATCGCTTTTTTACACTGAAAACATTTTACCTGGAATCAGACTGTTGCGTACCCTTGAATTCAGCACGGCTTAGATTGCGTTATTGGCCCTGGACGGTGCCACGCGCGATACTGAGGATATCCGATTCCGTACAGGCCTAGCAAGGACTGCTGAATTGGAGCCTTTGAATATAGCACAATTGGTGTACTTACATGTAATACGTAAATTGCGTTCACGTGACATGTAAATGGTTGTTCGCTGCACTTTTCACCTGAATGCAGCGATTATTGGCTGCGAAGCAGTTTTAGGTCACTTCTAACTTCGAAGTCGTATACACGAAACACGTTGAGACTGCATGCGACTAATGTTGAACTTGAAAACGCCAACGACAGACGCTTCGACGTTAAAATCCCCATTTGCTCCGCGGACAGACTTGTACGTTACTGTATACGCAGATTGCACTTTACAATACACTTCCAAGACAGAATCGGCTAGGCGAACATTTCGATTATATTAAATATCTTAAATCTAATTACAATAATGAAACATATAAAAAATACAAGTTAGCTTACATCTTGAAGTGTAAAAACAAACATCACCGTCAAGGGATGACCGAGACCAGTTTCAAGTAGAAGACAGAAATTATGAAATGCCGATGATGTATTTTCGAAGAACCTCCACGAAATAACGTACCGGCCAGTAAAAGGAAGTTCACAGTAAATACTTTAACGTAATAATAGTCAATCCAAATCAGACTCGACTGACATTATCAAATTAAAATTAAAACGTACGGTAAGGGTGAAGCGGTGATAAAATTACAAATGAATTTTGATTTCACACTAGTGAAAAGTACTGTTGCGCATCGAAATATCGCGAATATAAAAGCATGTATTGTGATAATTTATCAAATCAGTAATAGTACTCAGCCTGAAAGTTACTTTTTATAAAAGGAAACATCACAACAACCGAAGTAACTATGAGAAGTGCAATATACAAAATAGGGTAGGCGTGCAAAACTAAGAAAAAGGGATGGTAGTAAAACTTCCAATGCGCTGGAAGCAACATGCTACGGTTAAATTATTTGATAGCTCTAAGGTGCACAATTTTAATACTTTAATTACTATGTTTATCATTTGTTTATTTGATATGGTTAGAAATACATTGAGTATCAAAAATTAACACACTTCTGATAAATATATTAGGCGTTAAATGTGATTATGGGAACCCATAATTTATTATAATTAGGTAAGTTGCAACAATGCGAGGCTATGCGTACCCTTAGTTAGTGAGTTAGATGGCAACTACTATAAACTGCATATATTATAGTTAGTTACGTTATATTGGTAGATTTTTGGAAATTACAGCCGATTCTCACTCGTGCTGGACGATTATATGGTAATCGAGGGGAATGGATCCCACGGAGGCACGTTCTTTCGCCTAGTGGTCCCGCGTAAGCATGTCGTTCCGCAGTGATTAGAAGCAGAGTGGGCCTTATTGACACGGTACGAGTTGTAACAATAGTTAATCTAGAGGATTCCTATTAGGCCATACTAGCGAAAAGTGCCGACAGCTAACCCTACCAGTGAAAGTAGCGAAAAATGCTACGGGGTTGATGTTGACTGCAGCAAGGCTCAGTATTGTATTGTCGCTGCCGGAGGTACGAAGTGGTCAGCGGGTGCGATGGGATTTCTAAGTCAGTAAAATTATGTTCTTTTACATTTAACCGCTTGCCTCTGCCACTGGGGCTGGTTTCACGAATTTAGCATTTTATTTGCCTAATCACTACCTGGCTTAAAAATAATTGCAAAAGTAAATTACTAAGTATTAAAGAAATATTGCTAAAGGAATACCAAAATGCGTTCAATTGAAGCCTCTTGGGAACATAATCTATATAGAACATGTCTCAAGAAAATGTATTCATACTAACGAAATTGGATTCTAACGTTTTCCGGAATATTAACCACTTCGGCGCTATGAGAAAGACGGTGCTTATAAAACGTTATGCCTAGCAAGTAATGCGTTTATGCCACATGAAACCCCCACCTACCTCAAAGTGCATTTTCGAGACCGCCGCCCTGAATGCAGGGTAACGTTGCGAATCGGCTTATGCAGCAGCTGCATTCTCGATTTAAATTTCAATTTATCTGCATCAAGTTTGAATTTCTTGGCGCCGGGCCAACGCCAGCGATATTCGGTTCGAAGTTACATTAAGTACGACTGCAGACAGACGACCTGCATACTAAACGGGAACAATGGGAACAAAAGTTCCGTTTTGGCTTCTTAGGGCCACTCGCCGGCAGTAATGCAGTTCCAATGTCGTAATGAGTTCCCGGAAACCACCTTTAGAAATTCTTCGTGAGTCGTATCGCGATTTTAAATTTCGACAACACACGCTAACAAGGGAACTCTCCCGCAGTTGCCGAATGAGAAACAGTCGCCCGACGGCGATGACGGCTTCAATGCCGTATTGGAAGTTTTATGGAATAGGCTGATTAGCAAAGTTCGCAACTATCCGAACTGCGGTTGCAACTTTCGCCAGCGAATTGGTTAAGCACGAAAAGCGGGGTGTGAAATGTTAATCAAAACGTTTAGCCATAAAGGTATAAAGTTTACAAATACTGGTTATACAATTACAGCAGCGACAATGTTATTGCTTAAACTTCTCTTAAAGCCTTCTTGTTCTTTAACGAACGGAGTATGTGACAGAAGTAACTTAAGTTTAGTAATATATCAGTTATTGTTGTATTAGTCAACTAGTTTCATTATTGTAAGTTCCGTTACAGCATTTTTTATATAAGCCATGTCATTAGGTCCTTAGGTGCCTTAACAATGCAGAATTGTCCTATTATGTTTGTCACCGTAGACCTAGTTTAGTGTATAAATATATAATCCGTTTTATAATAATTTAATACAATGTGAGTTGACGTAGGCTATAATTATCTTAAAGGAGAAGTTTGGTCTGGGTTTCCTGCTCGTAAAGATCATTCTACCCCGAATCATCCACAAGATTCAATTACCAAATTCCATTACTTCAGTACCTACCTACTTCTTCTTCCTCTTATTATAAGCCAGTGGCCTGTTTAAATCCACAAAGTTGTAGTTCTATGAGCCCTTTTTGCCCTTAAACCGGATAGGTGGCTAGCTTTGCCCGTCGAAATCGAGGAAGAGTGCCCTTGTTAAAGGGTAACAACTACCACAGGTGTTAGAGTGGTTGCCGGAAAGCGTTCGACCTTTAAAATCCTTCTATAGTAGCCCTAAACAAAACCCGGGCTGGCTGCATGAAACTCGAGCATTTGCTCGCTGGACCTTCTGCTCGGTACCTACCAAACTCAATAAACACAACTTTAACTATTCATGAGTTATTTACAAAAGCCATTTTTTACTTTCATTATGAGAGGGAGAAATTAGAAGAACAACTATTAATTTCAATACATACTCAGATTATAAATAACGACATCAGAGACGAAAATAAATATACTCGGTAGAACAGCAGACTCGGGAACCCAAAAATCTATATCGACAGTGGCTGAAAATAAAATATCAGTCATAAATGTGTAACGTTTACAAATATTCTTTAACTTTATTGTATTACAAAGAACCAATAAATGGAAGTGAGCATGTTAAGACGTAGGTCAACTGGATATAAGGAAAATATTTGAAAAATTGACGTATGGGTTTCGTCTTCGAGGGTGGATTATCGTTGGCCAACTCGCTGTGTCGAGAGTGTTACGACCGCAACCTTTTTCTTAAGGCAGTGTGTTGCCTGCAATTTGCTAAGGCGATTTAATTGCCAGCGTTAATTGGTCGAGTTATGGTATTGCATCGCCAGAGCTTGTCATATTCAAATGACCTATGTCGACTACAAGCGAACCTCCTGCTGGCATATGACGGTCAGATCTTCGTCGATAGTTGCTCGTCCTTTGATGTAAGCACATCTTCCTTCAGCCCTTTCCGGGGGGTTATTTATAGCTGCTGTGCTGGGGTGTTTCTGTCCGCTTTAATATTAAAAGACCGCGAAAATATTCTATATAACTACACAACAAATACTAGTCCGCCCGATTATGACTGAAGGTCCGTCCAAGTGATAATAGAGAAATTAACATTAAAAATAACTTTTCCAAATAATCGAAAGTTTCCATACAAACTGTATAAATGTACTACGAAAATGATTGAATCACCAGAAAAAGCAAAGGAACAACATTACAGGATAACATTGCATATATTAACATCGCAACATGTACAACACATGTACTCCTTCGTAAATGAGGCTGAATGGTCAATTGATTACTATTTTCTAGTCCCAAATAACTTACCGATAACTTTGGGTCGAGTGTTGGTTGCAATGAAAAGTGCCCCGAGGGCAATTTTCTAAGGATAACCAGCAGGATTATTCTTGGAACGGATACAATTATTTATAAGTATTTTGAAGATTATTACATAAAAGTCATATACGAATTATGATTTAAAAGTGACCTAATATTGCCGAAAAAATCAAGTGGCTTGTTTCTTACATTTCTACTTCTAATTATGACACTATCCAAAAGGTCAATAATCATCCCTAGGGCGCTTACCGCTGGATAAGCAACCTACGGATCGATTTTCAAGAAATGCGTGGTTCTCATTGGATGGTATCAGTCATGTGACAGTTGCGTGTAATATAATCATATATAATGCAACTAGTGGGTTCTTGATTATCAAATAATTATTTCATAATCAAGAAGACACGAGCATTCGGCTAGATTATATCACGAGTCAATAAACAACGTTTGAACAGTTTATTATTTATAAATATTAAAAGTACAGTTACTGTGATTGCTATAACAATTGTACTGTCAGCAGATAATGCGATGTTTGTGAAGGTCTTTGACTATCACTTATTAGTCAAGAAGGTATATGATTATTATCACAGTTGCTATGTACATTATCAAAAGTTAGTACGTGCGTAACCATGTATTTTGCCGTTTTTCATTGGCTGATGCTTCAAGGAATGGTATAATCACTTATAATACCATGTGTAGTCAAAGTTATGTCGACTATTTTTGTGGTGGTATCACGAATGTCCATTGCGCTTTGGTACGATTCTAAAATCCTAAATGCAATGGACATGAGTAGTGATACCACCGCAAAAATAATCTGCTTAACTTTGACTAAGAATGTCATTCGAGGGACTATTCAATGAACCAAACTACTTTTTCGAATTAGTTTTCAGTAAATCTAGCAACAAACTACGCAATTTCTATAGTAACAGGACACTAATATTGACTTTTTCTAATAAAAATCATATTTGTTTAAAATAGTCACTTGAATACCTTCTAGGACGATACATCCACTGATATTTTTTTTATTGGTCAAGTAACGTCAAAATTCTGGATTTTCATTGGTCACTTTTTGACAGATGACAGGTGAATTGAATAGTCAATCCAATCTGTTGTCCACTTCGAATCTCTCAGTTTCTTGATTCTATTCCCTGCACCATGTGCCCTGCATTTCTTTGTTAAGTTTCCTTTCATTATTTTCCCTCCATAAATGTTTTTGCTCTTTTTTTCTACCATTATGTCAATTAGTGTACCACTAGCAACAGAAAGTATGGCCTCAGTCGACATTGCAGTTGCAATTACCACCGTTCTCTGAGTCTATAATGTTTTCTGTCTGTACTTCTCCACTTTCCTTATTTTTCCCAAATGGGAGCCATATAGCAGCATAAAATGTTTCACTGAGAGCAGGACTTTTCTTTTCGATGATTTCGGTCCTTCTACTTGTGGTATAAGTCTACTCAGGGCGTTTATCGCTTTTTCTGTTTTATTGATTGCGTAGTTTAGGTGTGCTTTCATCGTTAGAAGTATCGTAGCGAGCCTTTGCTACTTATTTTTTCTTCACCTCTGTGTCTATTTCTATATTTTTAGCTTACTTGCACCGGTTGGAACTATTACCTCAGTTTTGTCATGGGCCTGTAACTTTTTCTTTTCAGTTACTGTAATCATCCTTTGCAAAGTCGTTCAAACGTTGCTCTTTACCAGCTTTGTCGATTTGGTTGTCATAACGATTACTGTGTCATCCGTGTAGCATACAGTGTGGTCCATTAAGTGTGCAACAAATGGAATTTTTTTTTATTAGTTGTACATTCGAAATTTAAATATTGCCAAAAGTTAGTGCATGTTTGATAACCATATCAGATGCCCTTAGAATGGCTTCAAGTCAAACAATATACAGGGCAGGACAAAAAATATGAAATTCGTTCAAGAACAAAGTTACCTTATTTAAAAAAATATAGCAAAATTTTATTAAGAAAAGTTGTTTAGAATTAAAAGTTATGCTCAAATACAAAGTCACGGCCTCCTATTCGAATTTTGATTCTTTTTTGGAAAATTTTGTATTACCCCCGTATGATACATATTTTTATTATTTTTATTTTATATGTATTTAAAGTAGCCACAACCACATCCCTTTTAAATAACTTTTAGCTACTTGAAGCGTATTTGTAAAATTTACTTGGATTTATATTTTTTTAGGTAAGCGTCCACTTCATGTTTGTTGCAACGATATTTAACAGAACTTTAGAATTTCGCAAATATTCTTTTTAACAAGGCAAATGCTTTACTAATAATAATTTACATATGAAAAACTCTTAATAAAATCAGAATAATAAAAATATGTATCATACAAAATTTTACAAGAAAAAGAATCAAAATTCGAATAGGAGGCCGTGACTTTGTATTTGAGCATAACTTTTGATTCTAAACAACTTTTCTCAATAAAATTTTGCTATATTTTTTGAAATAAGGTAACTTTATTCTTGGACGAATTACATATTTTTTGTCCTGCCCTGTATATTGTTTGACTTGAAGCCATTCTAAGGGCATCTGATATGGTTATCGAACATGCATTAACTTTTGGCGGTATTTAAATTTCGGTTTTACAACTAATAAAAAAATGTCCCATTTGTTGCACACTTAATGGACCACACTGTATAAGTTCCATATATTCCGAAATTTCTCCTCGGTTGACGGCATCTTAGTACATGTTCCAGAGCAGAGGGCCAAGTAGAGATCCCTGTGGGGTTGCAGCACCTTATTCTCTTCTTACTATTGCAACGCTAGCTTCCGCATTATTATAATTAAACATTAAACAATGCATTAATTTATGCATCGCCTAATCGAGAGTTGCATCTATCCGGCGCGTGGTTATCCGATAACGCGAAAGCTCCCGCTATGCGCAACGTAGCACTAAAAGACCGACCGCGTCGTTTTCCCACTCCATGGGAACCCAAGACCGCTGCACCGATAAAGCCGCCAAAAGAATATAAAAGAAAATTGCACTTCAATTTCAAATCACTTGAGTTGATCCCGCTTGAGTCCCTGGACTTTCCTCTCCTCTATCCTAACCGGGTCCTCCGACTGGCAGCTGAACTTTCTAACGGAGAAGACCTCCAACCCTTACCAGACCAGGCTTTAAAGTAAGTGGCAGCTGAACTGTCAGCCCTTAAGGTAAACTTTCCGTACCTTACCTGTAAAGCGAAGCCGCTAGAATTCGATTTTGCCATGGTAGTTGAACTGTCTTGGAAAATATAATTCTTCAGGCTTAAACCCTAGCTTTGTAGATGAACTGTCTTGCCTGGTTAACCGCTTAAAGCGATTCCCCACCGCTGAGCCCCTAAGCGCAAATACCGGCGCTCCGAGGCACTTTGCCGAGACGTTTAACACGCAAAGTAACCTAAATTTACTAATAATAGTACCTACGAATAGAAATCATATATTCCGCACCGCATAAAGGCGGCTCGAGCCCTATAGCAGCAAGTATTAAACTTATCTGGAGGGTCCGTTTTGGCCATTTAAGGTCGACTTCCTGGTGTCCGAAGATCGAGCCCGTCTTCCACGAATTCACCGCCGGCGAGCTATCAAATCCATTTTCCCGGCTAAAAGCGAACAAACGCTTTCAACTGAATTTCGCCGCATCGCCGCTCCAGGATCAACCCCTGACCACTGTAAGACACCAGCACGCCGCTCCGCCCCAGTATCTACGCGTCACCACCAACCCCAGGTAACCCTTAAACTTGCTAAATTCAACGCCTAATTGCAGAAAAATAAGCTGTAAACAAATGGCGAAACTAGAAGGTCAACCCCTGGGGACATCCGACCTACCTGCCAAAATCCATAATTAGCACGTCGTCTCCGGCAGCCGTGTTCTGTAATTACCTGCTACACTTGGGACAACGCTCGTTGCAACCGTCTTCCGTAAAGCTCTGCTAGGTGGGTTGCAGTTTAAAAGGAATGAAAGAAATACGACCTTCCAGAACAATTTGTTATTTTCATAATGTACAATTCAGTTTTACTTTGAATCGCTGCTTGTTATGTAATCTAACTAACATTATATTGATGGTAATTATACGGTGTTTTCCTTACCATGTATATTTGAGTTTGAGCGAATCCTGTCTCCGATTGAACTAACCCGAGGTATAAATTTATAACGCTCTTAGCAAGGGGGTGAAACGTTACACTATCATCTTGCAAGGTTATTCGTTTGATTATCAGTTGGCTCAAAATTATTTGAAGGTATTCACTTACTTTCTTGCTCTTTAGTTCTTTAGTCAGAGTTGTATGTATGTCTAACGTAATTAGGAGGCAAAAATTGCTCTGTTGAAACGCACGTTTTCGGATTTCTGCAGTTTTTTCCATTATTCTTTGTTGGGGATGTATGCCCTCTAAAAACTGCATAAGCTTCCTGTTTCCAGCTTTTAGTTTATAATTTCAAAGGTTTTTTCCAGCTTTTCGTTAGCTCCGATATTCATAATTTTGGCATTTAGTCCATCTTCGTCTGATGTTCTCTTCCGTTTCAACTTACTTATGGCATAATTTAATTCTTCAATTTTAAACAACGGCATACTATCCACTTCTCCCACATTTCGTTTTATTTATTCGCAGGTAGAGAATAGTTCTTGAATTATTTTTCTTCTATCTTGTATCTTTTCAATATATTTTTGTGTACCCGTCTTCCAAAGTATTTCATTTCCATACCAATCCAAAAGTTATATTTTGATTCACAAAGAAGCTTTCTTCGCCATGCACCTTGCAGTTTGTCATTACGATGGCTTCCGAAGATTGGTGAGTTTTCGATGTTCGGCCATTGCTAGGTCGCTTTAAAATGTCCATTCTGCTATTTTACCCCTCCTATTATCACTTCGTAGAAATTTCCAAACAGCTGATGTATGCAGCATTTAAATCGCCAGTTAAGATTATATGTACATTTGTTGTGTCTCCTCAGACTATATTCTGTTTCCCCCAGACGTTTTCGAATTCTTCAGCCTATATATTGGGAGAAAATATATGCTATATACACATACAGGGTGATTTATAAATAATGAGAAAAACTTCAAGAAGCGATTTCTTGTCGAAAATTAAGGGAGGTCCTTTAAATGTTTTTTTTCCTAAAGCGTTTCTTTTACACCCATCTAAAGAGGAATGGTAAAATTAAGTTTTCATTTCAGATCTCAAACTTGAAAAACGTAGGAGAATGACATTTAGTAGATATTTTTTATTTATTAAAAGGTTTCCTATAGTAATATTGTCAATCATCTCCTATCATTATCAGGAGCTGAAAATTGCGAACCTTGTTGGTTTTTTTATCATATCTGTTTGGGGTTTTTCCAAAGCCTGATTTATTTAGAAACGTTTTTCATTCTTTAATTTTTTCGCATAACCTACAGTTTTTCAGTAAAAAAATAAAATGGGTAGTGCATGATCACTTGTTTAATTTCTTTTTACTCAAAAATTTTAGGTTCTGCGGAAAAAATTAATGAATGAGAAGAGTTTCTAAATAAACAAAGCTTTCAAAAAAAAATCTGGTGTGATACACGCACACAACTTCCTTTTACAGTGATCTTATAATTAGGCAAAAATTTGATTTTAAATTTTTAAGCATTTGTCAAAATTTTTAAAAAATTACAAATTCTACAAAAACGGTGCAAAATAGAGCGTTAGGTGAAGAAACAAATTTTCTTTATAATTCCAAGCTGAATTCAAAAATGTAATAATATACCGGGTGTTGTATTTAAAATAGGAGTTAATAAAAAAAATAGAAAAAAAAACAAAAGAAACCCAGTTTAGAAGTATTCAACTGGAAAATCACCTATCTCACATCAATACACATTAAAAATGTAATAAAAATGAGAAGTTTGAAAAAAATCGTTAGAGCCGTTTTTGAAAAAATCGAAAAAAACTGAAAAATCACAAGAGTAAACACCTACTTCCGGTTATGCGATTTTCTTCAAAAGCTTGCTGTCGCATCTACATAGTACACAAAACTTATATATAAAGTTTCAACCCCATACCTCTTTTCGTTTTTGAGATATTCTGTTCACAGACAGACAGACAGACAGACAGACAGACAGACAGACAGACCAATGAAAAAAAAATGTTTTTTGGGATCAGGGGACTCTAAAACGTGAAGATCTGTTGAAAACTCAATTTCGAATTTTTGGGGTGAATCCAATACTTCCTTTATTGTAAAAGGAAGTAATACATTAGATTTTTCCTTTGGAGCCACCTTAAATCTTAACCTAAGCATTTTTAAAAGTGTTCGCCAATCAATGCGTCGCGTCGCAAGATATAAGTATGTATTGCAGTTGGAGGTAGTCATTTTCAACAATATAAATTCTGATGAAAACCAACAGGGGTTGCACATTTTCAGCCCCATGTGAACATAGCAAATAATTGATCAACATATCATTCAAACGTTTGAATTTCACAGCCGCTGAGGATCAGCTTCTTTTGGATCTCTCGATATAAAGAACCCTCCTTAATTTTGGACAACAAATGCTTCTTACAGTTTTTCGAATTAATTATGAATCCTGTTTGGATCCAGACAAGCCCATTCCTTCTCCTACTTAAAACATTCAACTTTTTATTTAGTTTCCTTATGAAGAAAATGTCAATCCACCTTTTATGAGCCGTATAAAATGCCAGATTATGGGCCTTGCGGCTTCTCTCGATATTACCTTGTAAAAATTTGTTGACATTATTTAAAAGCCTTCCCCTTCATGTTCTTCCGCATCTCCTCGACCATTCTTTTGTATTCCGAACATTTTATTTCCTGTGCTTTATTACTTTCTTTGTTGCATACTTGACATTTTAATTGATTTTCACAGTACCTTGAAATGTGACCTGGGGTCCCACATTTATAGCATTTTGTTTATATACTCCATTCCTTTTTCAAGTTTCTTACATAATGATCAAGTTCTTTGCATTTAAAACATGACGTTTAAGTGAAAACTCTCTTGACTCTGCATCGGGTTCATCCTATGAATATTTTGTTCTTGTATAATATTTGATTGCCCAAGAGGATTGACAGTGCCACTATACCATATTGCAGCCTCTTTCAGTTTGACCTAATCGTCATTTTAACTAATATATTTGTTGATTTTACTTCTCTACTAATCGCCATCACTATTTGTTTTTGTAATATGTTTTCATCTATATTTCTTAGAAAGATTGTTTTATTTGCTTGCTGCTCTCTATTTGGCTCCCGTGTCGTTACGCGACATTCATCAGTATCTATTTTCTTCTTCATCTCTTTGACCATGTCCGCAAAGCTTCTTGTTCCGTTTTAAATTTTTTAATTATTACGGTGTCAGTATTTCTAACCCATTCCCTATTTTTTCCATGCTGGGTTTTTTCGGTTTAGGCATCCATCATATCTTGACTACTTGTTTTTGGTATTTACAGTATGCATTCCTTTAATTTACGCAAAATTTCTTCGTGTTTTGTAATTGTTCAGGGACAGGCAAATCTCAAATTCAATCCAACCATATGCAGCCTAACTTAATCGTATAATGCAATTAACCTAAATTAATATGACGTAATAAAATCTGACCTAACCTCATCTAACTTAATCTATACAACCTAGAGCTAATTTAATCTACAGTAATATAACAAAGGTTGTACAAGAAAACAACAACAAACGTTCAGGTTTGAGCCGTTTTAACATACTCTTGCTCTCAACAATACAAAGATAGGTGAAGTATTTCAAGTTTCACGGGATTTTTAAATGTTAACTTCTTGCACCAAATCATGTAATTTAAGTAATAATTTAAACCTTACCATACCAACTTATCGAAAAAAAATATGTACTTGTCTGCTTAAGAATCTGTTTATAAAATAAACTTAGAGTTCGATAATAGCCCTTATTGATTTTTGAATTAAGAGAACATTAAATATTTGATGATAATATTTATATTTTTTTTCGGCTCACAAGGTTGATGCCTTCTAGTTTTCACATTATTACATATTGTTGTAATATTTACTTTAGCATCCTTTTATCTCTTGTTTGTAACTATTGCAGTCTCTCATTTATTAGTATAATTATGATTAGAAGCCTTTGTCTAAATCAACAGTTTAAATATAACGGGTGATAAAACAACGTCTTTCAGTACCGAGCGGCTGTGGTTATAGTTCCTAATTTATGAATGCAACTATAAGTAACTTAAAAATCAAATATCAAGTTTCACATTTAAGGAACTATATCATAGCCGCCAGGCACTGAAAAACTTTGTGATCACCCGTTATTACGCTCTAAATATTTCCATGGAACCGCAGCGGAAGCTATTTTAAAGGGCCAAGAGCTGTTTTGAAATCCTCGAGGTTCGGCAGCCAGTTAGCGGTTGAAACCGTGCATATGTAAATGCGAAATGTGACACCACAGAGGGCGACAGTCCACTGCGAGGGATCTTATGTGATTTTTGAACTATGACTTGTACTAATAACATATATTAACCGAAAGGATGAGATAATATGGTCTGTAATAGATATTCTTGCTTGAGTAGCTTGGCAATGGAAGTTGTAAGCACTGAGCACTGTTTCATTGTTAATATTGATTGTGCATTGTTTTATTGTTGGGTTGGTGTCCAATTGGTGCCGGTGATAGTGCTACCGCAACTGGGAATAACGGATATCTAGCGAGATGGCCGCTAGCTCCTGACTACTAAGAAACTAGCGTATTAGGGATTTAGGAAACACACCTGAATAGCCTCAAATGCTTCTTTCCTACAAATACCTTGTGATGTCGGTCTTCTTCGGGGGCGGCGACCGTAGACGCATATCACACTGACATAGGTTGTAGCTCATTGGTTTAGTTAGAATTCGGCTAATAGGTACTAGATGCGGTAAACATCCGATTTGCATATATTACAGGAATCTCAACGACGGTGCACAAATCCCCATGTAAGTACTATCATCCCGAACACGTAGGTACTGCTAAATGGTTTTTTATTCTTGTTTGCATGCGTGTTTGTAGAATATGGCTGTTTAGCACTTACGAGCGAGCGACTACATGCCACATAAAAGGGGGCGCTAATCGCTGCGCTGTCCCCAGCGTCGTGTTTCTGATCCACATCTCTTAGTCGAAGAGACGTTACGGAATTTTTAGTGAACGCCAATCTGTATTTTTAAGCATAGGGACCGATCTAAATCCAGAGAAAATTAATTAACCCCGAACCCCGAATCTATGTGCCTACATTATGTTTATAAGAAACGATAATGGTACCAAGTCATAGAGACACATTATGAGGCAATAAATATACCAGTTTCTGTGGTTGCCAATGAAAGTAGAGAAGTAAACTAAAAACCAGAGCCGGATAAGGAGGGGGCTAAGGGGGCTGCAGCCCCGGGCCACCGAATTTCGGGGGCCTCGAAAAGATTCGAAGGTTATAATCTAGTGCGGTTTCTAATCATTTAGATCCCTTTGTACCCGTTGCATAAATGGGAATGGGGCATATCCTTAATCCGGCTCTGCTAAAAACCCGTTTGCCTTAAAAATTAATGGAAATGCACCACAACACTGCTCTAATATGCTGTTTTCTTGATACAAAGTGGCCTTCACTGAGAGGTAATATTAAAACAGGAATTTATATTTAAAAGATTAGCATTGGCAAACTTAAATTATTGTAATCACTTGCTAATTATACTAAAATATATTAAATTCGCTAACTTCGTTGGCGACCTACGCATCACTGCACTCAGAGATATTTAGACAAAAATCACATAAAAACAAATCTATTTATAGAGAAACGTAACAAGCATATCGATATTATAAAACTTTAAACCCGCTACATGGAATAGCGACATTAAATAGTAGAGGCAAAATGTGATTACTTCTTACATGCAGATATTTATAGATCGACATTTCAAACAATAGATTTCAGCTCACCGCCATAAAAATATTAAAAGATTTATTCTTCGCCCCCATATCCCGGTCATAAAAAGTTCAAAGGCCGTTTGTTATTGCAGCCAATCGTAATTCAAGAGAGACATGAGCAAGAACACTTTCAAGTGAAATATCACTTGTAGCGCTACTAAAATCACGAACTCGCCGGAGGTCGGCGTATAAAGCACGAGGACTTCCATAATCCACATAGACAGATACGACCTGTCGACAGCTTAAAACGTTACCTGTAAATCTGCTGGGCGAATTTATACTCCTACATACGCCAGCACAATATTTTCAATTAAAAAAAATATGAAAATCAAGATAGAAAGCTTTTCGATTTTACTTCAGAAATTTTAATTCCAAGGTTTTCAAAATGTACATTAACACCTTGCATGCCATTTTACGAAACTCTGGGGCCAATATACTAGATACCAACATTATCTGATGTTATCCCATTAGATTTTTTCTTATGGGGTTTTTGAAAGCCTATGACACGGAACCACAAGTTCTACGAAATGTAACTTCAAACCATTTAAGGTTCCAGGGGGAGATGGAACTTATCCGACAATTGGTCATAAGGGACGGAAAAACCCTAGGCAACATACCCAACTGTCGAATGAAGGTAAAGCTGGTGTTTATATCAAAACCGGAAAGGAAATCTATGCCCAGGATAAATCGTATGTACTTATAAGTCTCCCATCTTTCATTCTAAAGACTCTGAAAAAATTAATTGACAGATACATAAGAGGCACTATACTGGAAAACTTTACGTTATATCGGTACCAGTGTGCGTATCAGTCAGGCAAATCCTATGAGCAGCGGAGAAACTACTCAACACGGAAGAGATAAAATAATACTGATAACGAGAATCGTCATAGAACATTAGTGCATAATCCCTAGTCAAAATAAGACTAAAAGACAGACCACCGTGCAGGTTTTACGATGATCAGAACGAAACTGCCATTTACTGAGTCGCCGTACTAAGAACTATTAAGATACCTTGACGCGAATTTGGAGATTTGTCCTTTCAAGGGTACGGACGATCAGTGACCCTCCTAAAGTACCTTTTAATAGGACATACGAGTATATTTTTCTCTTCCTTCAATTCGAATTTCTTTGTAGACACTAATACCCAACACTTTTCCATTATGCAGATTCTAAAATGTAGCGCATAACCAATAGGCTTCTTTAAAACGATACAATAAAATACTTTCTAATAATTTTTTACATCAAATTGACATCAAGGCACCCTAGGAATTACTAACCCTGAATATCGGCACTTTGTGGAAGAACACCCAAAATGATAAAAACATAACTATACAAACTTTCTTTGAAAACTTGCCGATTTTTCTATGAATCCTACCGACACTTAATAGATCAAAGAACATAGAATAATAATAGATCTTCTAGGTAGCATAGAACTAGTAACCAAGAACCAATAATAATAATACCAAATTTTGAACCTGTGTTTTTGCGGACAGGCGTCACCTTCAACATTTGTATAGTTACGTTAGCTGGTCCATAATAAAAACTAAAACGTTATATCTTATTAACCAAATTGTCCCTTTTTTTCTGCAATTCCTCATGTATACTGTGAGAAGACGCGACTTATAGGTTATGACAGTGGACACAACCATGAAAAGCAATTAATATTTGATGTTTCCACTTTTCTTTTGAATTTGGTGATTTTTATGTGTAGAAATGTTTACCCAATGTAAGGAATTGTTGCACGTGCAGTTATATCAAAGGCTAGATTAAATATCGACTTGCAACTGCGACTGCGGACATTTTAGGTTACACAGGGCCCTGAACCGCATAGTTTTCAGCTTAATTAATAGAAGGTTATATGGGCCACATATTTCACACATTGCTTACAGAGGACTAGAGATATTTGGGCATAGTCTAATTTGGGAATTCACCACGCAGGCGAAAGCCAAAAAGGGATTAAAATGGCAATCTACGACTCTGGGTGCTAGCCATCCAGATCGGCAGCACAGGAATTATTACAATGTGAAACTGCACTAGCGATATTCCAATCACGATGGAGACATTGTGATTGGATAATTACTCAGCAGAAATATGTGATTGGTTGTATGGTAGAAATACCATGGGTATTCCAGAGAGGGGATATCCACTACTGCCTGATATTTAAGCAATAGAAAAGGACATGAAGAGGTTAATCATTAACTCGACAGAGTCAGAAGGCACAACAGTTTGGACACCTTACTTTATTCCTAATTACGTATTTGGCGCTACACTCGTTCAGCGGGCACATCAGATTGAGGGCTGACACCCATAATTTGTATTACTTTTAATTGCATAATTGTCGCTAGACTCGATCAGCGGGCGATTTTATTGCTACAACAGATCGAGGGCTGACAGGCGTAATTTCATTTATTCCTAAATACGCGGTTGTCGCTACATTCGGTCAGCGGGTGATTTCATCGCTACAGCAGATTGAGGGCTGACATTCGTGATTTCTTTTATTTCTAATTACGTGGTGGTCGCTACTTTCGATAAGTGGGTGATCTCATCGCTACAGCAGATTGGGGGCTGACATCCGTAATTTCCTTTATTCCTAATTACCTGGTTGTCGCTACACTCGGTGGGCGGGTGCAGCAGATTGAGGGCTGACACCCTTAATCTTTATTACTTTTAATTGCGTACTTATAGCTAGATTCGATCAACGGGCGATTTTATCGCTACAGCAGATCGAGGGCTGACAACCGTAATTTCCTTTATTCTTAATTACGTAGGTGTCGCTACATTCGATCAACGCGCGATTTCATCGCTACAACAGATTGAGAGCTGGCATGTGCAATTTCAATACCGATAATTTTCTCTAAAACCACCAAGTCGCAGTATCCATATTAGTACACCATCAACCAAAGAGTAGCAAATTTCTCATTAGGCTGTGCCCAATTAGAGAAAGGTAAAGGGAATAGTTTGGGTTTTCAAAATTAGTTTTAAATACGAAAGTATGGCGTTTATTGATTTAATAAATGTATAAAGCGTTTATGGCGTTTTCTGGCATCAAGGTGTGTGTGTGTGAACCTACTTAAACAAAAAAACTTTCAGTTACGAGGGTTATAAGAATCCTAAGGGACCACGGGTTACGAGAACCTGTTTAACTAACTAATAAAATCTATATAATTAAAACAAAGTGACGTACACAACGTAGAGGGTTATAGATTACTAGAAGCCATCAGAAGGTACCGGCGTGCCCATTTACGGCACCACAAGTCTGCCTCCTTACAATACCTTATGCAAGATATGGATTATTTGACGGTTTTGATATATTTCTTAACCTTCTACCTATTTGTACGTTTGAATTATCGTTGCCATAACATTTGCTTTTTGCTACATTTAACACACGCATTAGCAACTCATGGTAGCACAGCAGTATCAACATTGGCATTACCGTTTGCGTTTTTTCGTTATAGCATCAGCTTCAGCAATAAATATATGTAAATGTAGCTGATTTGATATTTACACTCAGTATAATTCCACTGAAACCTATCAAATGGTGTGCATAGCGGAAGAGGAAAGATATACATAATCCTTCGTCTGGGTCTTTCAGTTTTACTGTATTTTATTTTTCAGGTCAGCAAGTTATAAAAAGGTTATTTTACGCAATGCGTTTTTAGACAGAGGTAACTGATGAACCTTACATGCTAAAGCTTTGGAAAATAATTCTAGAACCTATACTAGATCTTAACAATTTTATGGTTTTCGAAGTACTTAAAAGGACACTTTTTCATACATTCTTAAGTTCCTTATGATGTGCCTTTCTAACAGCTCCCAAGCAAAATATAATAAATCATAAGCCCAAGTCCACTGAGTCGATGGGGTTCAATCGGTGTCTACATTGATAGACAGAGTGATTGATGAGAAACTCCTTGAAAATAATGGCCTAACATTTAAACAAGCAAACCAATTTTTGGAGACATCGAAGAGCACGATTCAAGATATTATGTTTTCCTTCAACCCAAAGCAATACAAATTTGAATTAAATGCTTTAATTATGTCCCTATTGAAACGCATTGTTTTAACCTAATCACCCTAAATTAGAAGGCAATCATCCATTTACATCACAGATAGGTTATGTATTAAACAGCATTAGTCAGAGTACCCTTACAATTTATTGATTTGTAAAAAGCTCGATTAATTAGCAATCTGCATTCTTAAGTTATTATTATATTTGGCAATACATTCTTCATAGAATTGATGAAGCTCTTTGGAGCTCTTCTGACTTTGTTATTGGGGTGGTTCGTCACTCCTTTCCACTATTCTTAAGTTACTCGATCTTAATACTAAGAAATCCGAAAAATGGTTAACAGCACAAATTCTTAATTATAATAACTAAACTACTCTACCGCTTTTTATCTGATTTCAATCGCGCCCACTCGTAATTTTTCTATCGTCCTCCAGAACTCTAGGCCACTTCAACCCCGCTGCCACTAAGTGTCTTTTAGCTAGACCTCTGTGCTGAGCCTCCAGCGGGTTGAGCGGTGTCCAACCACCATGGCACACACATACGTCCCCACCGGCCTTCCCCATCCAGACCAAGTAGAAGCATGGCCGTGTGAAGATTCAACCGCTCCATAATTTTTTTCCTGAACTCGAGATTAAGCATAAATCTCTCTTCTTTTCCAACTCGTCCGTGCGCTCGTTCCTTTCGATGCCGGATTGCACCTTCACCCAGTGGAATCGAACTTGTCAGCGGAGCTCCAGTCAATTAATCTGACGGCTCCGTTTTGTAGCTCTCGCTCCTGGCCTACGACCACATCCACCACTTCGGCCTTACCGTCCTCCCTACGTGATCCGTCTGTGCATCATCGCGTCTTGTACGTGCCTTGTTCTCTGATGAGTAAAGTAAAACCTACGACGTCTGCTCGACATTTCTTCCTTCTAGTCCCCAGCTTACGAGAATCCTCTCGTCTCGCTCTGTAGTAACTGCCCCATGGTTAGACATTTTCTATAAGGTCAGCATCGTATTTAGAATTTTGGCCGATCAATTACCGAGAATGTTCAATTACTAACAAGTTAAAATTGTAGTAGCAACACAATGGGACATCTTTACATTTTCATGTAGTGGTACGGCAACTCTGAAATAATAATTCTCCTATTCGCTACACTAGAATATGTGCACCAATTTTGTTACCTGTTCGATATCCCAACTTCTCTTTGTAGACCTGTTTATGCACACCCAGCAAATGAACCAACAGAAAACTTTCTAACATCTTTCCTCGCAAAAAATACCGAAAAAAGATTGCTTAATGCTGTTAATTTTAGCTACAGTTTTTATTAAAAAACATCAGCTTAGATGGTAACTCAAAAAATTACAAGTTAAATAAAAATGCTTATTAAGCATGACATAATATAAAGATTGTCGGTGTTTACTTTTTTCTGAAGTTCGTATATTAGTTTGTTACAGGTTAAAAATAATTTAGATGCAGTTCAGAAAATGTTTCGAGTGACCTGCAGTTCCTAAGTGTATATTTGGTTGCATACTTATTTTTCATTTTTGGGATGTTTGGGAAAAACCTTAAGTTTTCTATGATTATAATAAATTTTCAAAATATATTGTGAGTACGATTTCCGGCGGCCATTTTATTCCTCTGATTTTTGATGTACCAGATAAATTCCTGTAATTTTTCTCCATACAAATCTACGATTCCAGAATTATTTTGGAAATCGTCGTTCACCCGCAAGAAATCCTGTGTGAGATTACCGGAATAAATCTAGTTTAACTGGAATAACAATTTATTTCTGCAAGATCACTTACTTATGGCCACCTTCCAGCTTAGGTACGTACTTGTGGTTCCGTTTGAACACCGATTTCGATATTGTGTCATTTTAGGCCTTTTTACTCGTACCCCCTTGTGACTTAATGCCATATTCTGCATGTGCTCCCCCTTCGGCTTTGATGTCGCTTGCTAAAGCACCTGGAGGACCAACTCCTACACAGTTCTGAGCCCCTCAATTCATGTGGCTGCTTCCGAAGTTTTGAGCACACGGTCTTTCGCCAGTGTGACAGCTGGATAAAAGCCTGCCACATCTAATTTTGTACGTGCTTGGACAGCATTACAGTAGTATCTCCAAGTCTACCACTCTGCATAGCTACTCTGACGAAGCTGCCCTGCTATGCATCAACAGGTATCTTCTGCGTGTACAGCTAGCGTATTTAGTCATCTGATTTCTCAAAACGGAAAATACTATTAGTGCTGTTACTATGAAATTCTAAGCGTTTTGCCTACCGTTTATGCTGGCGAAATTCCTAGACGATGGTGCAGAGAAATCGATAAAACCTGACGTCGCTGCGATATATCCACCTTGTGCATTTAGTTATGCGAAATTGTTTAGTTTTACTTTATATGTTTTATTATTTCCTAGATTGGCTACTCTTTAGTGTGTAATACTCTAGGCGCATGGTACCATTCGCGTTGGTTCGCGTTTATGAAAATTAATTGATCGCTGAAGCGATTTTATGAGACTCCCGTTTATCGATATGGCAGTACTTGATTTTTAAGTCACTATATACTCATAATCGAGATACGTGTACTCGAGCGAATTGCGAGTTAAAATCATAGAGTTGTACATTTTGTACTTAAGACTAAATTAAATCTACTATCCCAATCCCAAAAAAGTATCATATAACAGATTTTTTTTACCTTGTACGTGTACATACTGTAAATAAACAATTAAGTTATTTCAAGCTCTGGTATTTTTATGAAACAACTACGTGGTTTAGGAACTTTCAAGGACACCTGTAGGTTTTCTGGTTTGGACCGTCTCGAACCAGTGGCGCTTCCGGACAACCCCCCCCCCCCAATGCTTCTCAGGCACTAGATGGCAAAAATTTTCTACACCACGAGACATATCCTGAACCGCAGTGTTGTAGTGCCATTAAAAATACGCTTCAATATTGCGCAACGTTTAAGACGAATCACAGGCAATAAAACCGTTACTATGCTGTAATGGTACCTACGTTGTAAAATGCCGCTTTACTATACGATTTTGAACGTAGAAATATAGTTTATTATCAGAAGTAATACTATAAGTACTTCGATATTATCAGGTTATATGTCGATAACTTGTTGCACAATCATAAAAGAGTGTCAGTTTGACAGGTTAAATAGTCCGACCGCGTCAGCGGGAGGATTATTCTGTCAAACTGACACGATTTGTTATTGTGCAGGAAGTTTGAGACGTATAACCTGTTCGAAGTACGCATTGTATTCGATTTGATTATTTTTTGAGTAAATCTTAATATTAGGAACAAATAAATATTTTATTGGCAGCTCGATTTGTTTGTATTAACCTAGCTGAAAGTCATCTCCATGAAAACAATATCAAGTTGACAAAAATTATGTATTGCGTTGCCTAGTGAAGTTACTATAGTATAATCGATTTTGTATAATCGAAATTATACAAGATAACTTAACTAAATCCAGCCTTCTGATTGGTTGAAGTCTCTACGAATAAAATAATCATATGTATATATAGTTTATTTCTACGGCCGGGGCCGTCTCTCGCTTCCTATTCGTCAGGCGTGTCTATCACGCCATTCCTCTTCTTGGAGACCTCTTGCTACCATTGTTTCTTTTATATCTTGTCTCCAGTTCCTTGGAGGTCTTCCCCTTTTCAATCTTTCTGGAGGAATCCAATTTAAAATTTTCTTAGGCCAGCGGTTTTCAGGCATACGTTGTACATGCCCATATCATATTAACCGCTTGGTCTCTATTGTTTCCACGATGGAGCTCTAAACGTTCATCTGCTGTCTTATTCTTTCGTTGGTAACATGCTGGAGTCTAGATACACCGCAATACCTTCGCCAAAAGTCCATTTCTACCGCACCCAATTTCAATTTCTCCTTCTTATTCAGTTCCCATGTTTCGCAACCGTAGGTTTATTAATATCATATGAATGCGAAAAAATAATGCTTCTCATAATTTTACTTAACAGTGGAATTTCTCAAAATCAGTACCGTTTTCTAACGTTTAACTGTATCTTTGTCTGCTGTAGTTTTTGAAAATCACATGTACACAACGAAAAAAAAAGTAATCCTGTATTATACACTTTGAAATATTATTATTCCCTTTACGTATAGTAACTATTGGTATTTTCAAGAATTCATAAAATCAAAGCCAGCTGGGTAATCAAACGATGTAATTCGTCCTCACACCACTATGGCATTGACTTGTTCTAAGAAATTCGAAAAGCAATGTACGGTAATCTTTAACCAGTAAGCCCCGTTCAACAAATAAATACTGAGGAATGTAGCAACAAGCGTAAATTAAAACATTAAATAATCGATAATTGAATTAGCCTGTGTTTCATCGTACGCTATTTTTATTGCAAGTATGTAATTAATCGCAGATGAATATTGATTACTCGATTACTTTTTGTCGATATATAGTCCTGAGATGATCATACACATAGCAGCTCTTTGAGTAGCTACACTTTCTTTCCTAAATATGTCGAACATAAGAGAAGTTTTAATTATAAATATCGGCCACCTGCAAAGTATCGAAACTTTTAGTGCCGTTGCAGTATATTTTAAGTTATTTTTTAAATACATGACAAGTGCTCATAATTCGGATGCAATTTGTAAGCTCACGCGTTTAACTTTTATTTGTTAATTAGTATATTAACAATATCCTACCGGAACCAAAAACTATAAATACCAAAGCTTACGTAATTAAACAATTTATTAGTATTTGTGCAGTTATTTTCGCCAAATACAAGTGTTGATATTTACGAGTGATGCACTTAAAAAGTGCAATATGATATCGTCACTTGAAAATTAGGCCCTAAATAAGTATAAAATTGTTTCCTACTTGTACTGTCACTGCTCATTGCTACATATTAATCGTGCACAGTCAACATCATATTTTTAAATACTGTTTTTCTTAATTGCGCTATTACTTTCTGATTATATTTCGATATTAGATTAAAACAATGTTAATTAAGTTGGCTCCATCTACGCACAGCCACAGATATATATATATATATATATATATACAGTAAAATGTTTGACTGGGATAGGGTTTGGAAAAACTCCAATCTCAGTGCTACGCACAGGTACCAAGCTTTAATGGTTAGATTGAATTAAAACCACTTGTATGTTTCGCCTGACGTTTCGTTTTTATTCAAAACTTTATCAAAAGCTAACACCTTGTGGACCAAAACACATGTTTTATTAAAAGCATGTGTAGATATTCAAATTTGAACAAATTCATAAACAGGGGCAGTAGGCCACCAAGATTACAGACCTGGGCTGCACATGATATAAATACACTTAGTCATACATCTAGTCAATTACACATTAAAAATTACTAGCACATTTAAAATTTGATTTACAATAATTTTATTAGCTATTTGGCCAACATGGCCGTCAAATTTGGATAAATTCGTGGTATTATATCCAATTAAAGCATAATTAATAGCGAACGCCAAATTTACTTAAGTACTGCTTTCCAATTAAAATGAATCTTAGGAAAACGGCTATAAATTAGGTACAATCATAAACAAGTGAGTTATAGGCTGGCGGGGCTCCAGATTTATTTTGCAAAGAGACGTAAACTTGTGACAAATTCATTTTAAATGGCGTGAAGTAACGTATGATAGGTTGAATAGGCGTTACAGGCTGTAAAGTGCTCGTGAACACGAAGCTATTAATAATATCGGAAAACTGTTTGCATTTTTCAGATTTAGCTTCTTATAAATCACAGCGCGACGGCGTTTTCGCGAAAACCGCTAGGTGCTATTCTCGGACGCGGTTAAGTGTTCTTATACTCGCTTTTATTGTATCCGCGTTAAGCCGCTTCGGCTATAAAATTATGCGCGCAGCGCAGCTATTCCAAAGGTCAGAGTGCATCTGTCTGAAACTATGTTTAAAATGGGCTGAAATAACTAGGGCGAAACTAACATCGCCGCCCTCAATTTTCCGCCGTTCCCAGTTAATTTGAATTCGCAACAAAGAAGGAAATATGGAAGTAACAATTTCCGCTGCTGCTGACCTGGCCGACGGTTGCCAGCAAATTAACTCCCCTAGATTGTCTTTTCCTATTTCAGCTCGAATTAAAATTGCAAGATAAGAGCGCTAATCTGCAGCAGCGCAAGAACCAAACACAAGGTTCAAATTAAAATTACAAGCTCTGGCAGCGCAGCGCAAAGCTTGGTCTTTCATAACTGTTAAAATTAGAGTTTCGTGAAAAATGTATTTTCATTACAATTAACTTAATGGTTTGTCTGAAATTTGTTCACTAATTCGAAGCAAGTTTGTTATTATATTTTTATGAAATAACTTTATACTCAAATTTGAAGTGCAGATAATGAAATGTAATTATGTATATTTAAATTTTTAAAATATTTTATAATTGATGCGCAAGTTCTTTTCTTCAAGAGCAATTTCCGAATTACTGCACATAAGTAAAACAAAACAAAATATACGGTACCCCCCACCCCAGAAAAGCTCCCTTCGGTGCTTTCCAAGAATACTTCGACACCAGCATCACTCCGTTTCGCTAATACAATGAAATGTTATGAACCAGTTATTTATCATAAAAATTGTCAATACGCACTTGATTCCGCTTCACAGTTCAATGTTATGAATCAGTTTATTATTATAAAAACTATTGATACGCTCTCTTCGGTGCTTTTCAAGAATACGTCGGCACCTTATCTTCGAGTTTATTATCAAATTGAATGTGTTATTAATTAGTATATTTAAGAAATCAGTTGAATGCTGTAAAAATGCTGTTCGTTATATCATGTAAGAAATTAAAAACAAAAATTTATTTTATTGCTTAACAAAAACAAATTTATTAATTATTTCATTCCAATCAAATTTTAATAAAAACAAAAAATCAACTCATGAAATTAACTAAAATACTAAAAATTGGTAAATCTAATCAATTCAACCTTGTATGTGTTGTGCGCGATTCTTAAGAAAAGGTTATGACAAAAAAACTTTTGAAGAAGCTTAATTAAATTTAAACAAATTTTTTGTAGTCATCATCATCATCAGTGGATTTGCTCTATATATTTACATGTGATTATAATTAAGGAAAATAACAACAACCGGAAGTATACGGACATTTTGAGGGCTGGCAACTATTGTTTGGCTCATGACACGCGGGTCCCACCCGTGGCACGTAGTTCACACCCATGGCACGTGGATCACACCCATGGCACGTGGGTCACACCCATGGCACGTGGGCCACACGTGGGAACTGAGAATAGGTTAACGGTCATTTTTGAATTGATGTCGGTATATCGAGACTTTGATTTTTATGTATATGTCAGTTTAGCGAGGTTTTAGTGTTGTATGAAAAAGATCAGAAAGTGCCATATCTTTGGATTTTTGCCTTCGGCCATACCCCAAAAGTTGATGTTGCCTTCATTTTCGGACGACCTATTGTATGAAAAAGATGCAAGACTCCTGGCGACCGGAATCGTGTACACATACGAACATACGTATACCGCACAGCACGTTTAGGCACTCCCCAATACAAGGGAGGGATCTAGTGAGCTGGGGTATTCACCAAAAGATCCGCACAGCCGAGGCGGAGATTTGGTATAGTGGATTCATTAGTCGGTTGACATGACATTTTAGAGATATTTCTTACAATATCAAAAATGTGAGGTCTTGCAGTATCGTGCAAAATCAGCACCCGGCTAGCGAGATCGCCGGGTCTCCGGATATAAACTTTTAAAAATAATGCATACTACCGTGCATCGCTATAAACCACGGGTGTTCGGAGTCAATTGCTTGCGTTGCATTAAAAAACTTTCTAACATCAAAAATCTGATTTGTGTACGTTGCGATTGCAGCACGAGGTGATAATTTACTTCCACCGTTTTATACAAATTATCAAGCGATTCATATACACTTTCCAACGAACTGCATTATTTTCAGGAACTGATCCATATCGTCACAGCATGAAAGAACCAATAGGAGTACAGAGAAAGGCTACACAAGTAGAATGACGCCTTTTGCAGAGTCAATAGGGTTCGGCTGAACGAAACAAAAAGAGCCAAATGAAAGTGCAGAGATTTCGAGTCGGCACAGCGGACGTGCATTCAACCCTTTTTCGAAAGATAAGTACTAGTTCCGGCCTCGCGCTGATCCAATGCGAACAATGGCCATTGGTGCAACCACAGGAAAGGAACCAATAAACCCGATGTCCGGGGCCCGGATCATCTACTCGGTGGACAATGGGTCATTCTAAGCCCAAAATGGTACGAGGCAGCGATAATTAAACCCCTAGTTGCTGCATAACAACGAGCTATATAACGTCAGACGGCCTGACACTAGGGCACTGCGTATTCAATTTGCTTACTTTGAGTTTTTTGAAGGATTTGGTCAAATTCCAGATCACATTTGCCTTTTTAGATTATATTCAGCTTATTTACTCTAAGCAAGGCGAGGGCTGTGGTCAGTTTCCAAGCCTATTAACATCAAATAAATATACTTTCCAGGCCAGATTCCGGCATTCGTGTATGTAATTCTCTATATTTATGTACTCTACATATTAATGTACTTATGTTACATGTACGTACGTATGTGTTATATTATTTTGTGTTCCCAAATAAAATTTTCTATGCATGTAAGTCAAAGGTCTCCCTTAAAATATGTGTTTTTAATAAAATTATCAGCTGCACTTCTCCTTTTTCTACATTTCCTTATTGCCGATATTTTCTCTCCTCCAATTTTTATATCATAATCGCTAAACACGAAAATGTCTATACGCAGTATCATCTGTATTACCATGTATTTGTATAATTCAACACGTTTACCGCTCTAAATCTAAAGACTTTTCAGTCACCATTTCGAAACTATTCTCATTTAAATGTAAACAATTGTTCAAAACTCACAAAACCGTACTGCTACCAGCAGCTGCAATCGTTTCGCCTAAAATCCTGGTATAGCATCCCCACTCCCAGCCATGTGTGAATTATTTTTAAAATTGCCCTCGTACTAACAACAAATTTACAGAGACTGTTAGAAATGCATAGATATATAACTCTTCAGATAAAAAGAGATACAAGTTGCTATAGTATGCTATATATACAAAAATTTCAATAAATAAACCTTCCATTGCATAATGCTCACATTTGAGAACACAACAAGTCAAATTCGACGCTGCTTCTCTATGAATAATTTTTCGGATGTATGTATATTATACGCTCATCTGAATCTTAGAGAATAACTATCTGGTAATAGGTGGTGATATGTGTACACATCCTTCCCTATCCTACAATATCCATCTTCCAAGTCGTTTACCAAACCTGGAAGATTATGGCTATTAAACCTTCCCACATGACGAATTTAATTAATACTCATTGATATTGTTACGATCCTGAGGGCCGAGGGATGGATGAGTCGGCAGCCTTGGCGATTAATACGCGAGCGTTCCAGAACTTCTCGAAGCAGCTGCAGAAATATGAGTCACAGCGGTCGAATTCTCGGGAAGCGCCCTTACAGCCAAGTGCAACGGACACTCAAGCTTTCAGGGACGCGCTCGAGGGCAACAAACGCGGATGCGTCACGGGGTTCCTAGAAAGGTCGAGCGTCCTCGCGATTAGTCTAGAAAGGCATTACCTGAAATATAAATACACGCCCGCATGAATAGCGGGCAGTTCGAATTCAGCATCAGAGCGCCGAGCTCCCAGATAAATAAAACGCGTGAACATAACTAATAGAAATAAATAACCATATATAATCGTTAGTGTTTAACAGTGATATAAATAAATGTGTTAATCCGTATGTAATAAGAAATAAATGTATCGATAGTTCGTTAGTGCCTGTATTAATTTGTAATCTGCTTGATAATTCTCGCATGTGCTTTTAAACAATAATCGTAATAATTCATTGTTGTAAATAAATGTTTGAACCCATGTTTGTCGTATAATTTTAAATAGCCCGAACGTTAAAAACGTAACAATATGATCCCATGCTCAGAAGTATTACAAACTAACAAAAGATATCAGAAAACTATTACGAGAAAACAAACTTCTCTTTTAAATAAACAAAGCATGGAAATAGATTATCTAAATCAAAAGATTACAAAGGGCATTTGAGAAACTTTAAAGGGTGTCACTAGGCTAAACCGAAACGAAAAAGTTGTTAGTTTTCGTTTCCTTGTACTTATCATTCTTTTTATTTTCTTTTGCATGTTCGTAGTGTCGTATTTTCTTTCGAGATCTTCTATTTTTCTGCGTTTATTACTATTGGAAAATTAGGTTAAGAGTATCAGCAGAAAAATTTAGTTCTGTTTATTTGTTGAATATATCGATAAATAGGCTGAAATATAGGCAAAAGGCATATAGAGTGTGAAGAGCAAGTGATATTTAATAGTCACAAATAAAGGTTTTGATAAGAATATAGCAGGAATATGATAAAATAGGATATTAGTTGAGTGCTGCATTTTGAGATTAGTGAGGTCGCAAAATAGAAAATGCCGAAGCAGAAAAATAACTGTGCAAGGTGCAAGCGCTCTGCAACCAACCAGATCGTGAATTGCGTGAAGTGCGAGAAAACCTATCACACTAGTTGTGGTAGAAGACTAAACAAAAACAAGCACTGCGAAATTTCCCCTGATCCTCTGCAATTTTATTGCTGCAGACCGACTCCACCATCCTGTAAGTCCTGTTAATACTGCTCCGGTAAATCTTCACACGAAGTTATGACCAGCGGCCAACAAAATCCCGACTTTATGGAGCAGTTTAAGAGGGAGCTTGAGAAGCTTCGTAATGATCTCCAGCAGTACTTCATGACCGACGTCTCGGGAGTGACGTCAAGTCTAGAGTCACTGTCCGCAGATATGAAGAAATGCAACGAACAAATCAAGTCCCTCACCCAGAAACTGAAATCGGTCGAGGAGAACAACGCCCAAATCACGGAACGACTCAATGGGATGAGAATGAGCAGGAAAACCTCCGGACAACTCGGTCCCGAATGACTGAAACCCGTGAGGGAAGACCCTCCAACCAACTAAATATGACCCGAGCAGCTATAGAAGAGATAGAAGAACGCTTACGTCGCGCCAAGAATGTGATTATCCTCGGAGTCGAAGCGAGCAAGGAGGCGAATCCCGTAGCTGGAGAGGAAGCAGACCACCTCAAGGTTACACAACTACTACACTCCCTTCCCCTAAACTTAGACATTCCGAAATCCCTCCCTAACCAATTGCGTCATGCTCGGGCTTGGGAAAGCCAAGGTCAGCTACGAACCGACCACTTAAAGTCTCATTTGACAATCCCCAACTTTCTCTCGACATTCTACGTATCAACAAGCACGCGCCTCAACAAATCACCTTCAAAAGCGCGCAGACTCCATTGCAACGTAACACTCTGGCCCAGCTGAGAAAGGACCTGGTGGAAGTACAAGCGACAGATCCAACAGCAACCATCAAATACGTTTGAGGCACGCCCAAGATCGTCCCAAGATCGACTTCAACTTCCCATCGTTGTCATGGCCGTACCCTACTACAACTGGTGCCTCGCCGGTTTCCAGGGAATACCTCAATATCTTCAACCAAACCTGGTAAACCCAGCTTGTTAATGAACCGACCAGACACCGGAATAACCAGACACCTTCAATACTTGATCTACTTTTCACAAACAACCGGAGCGCCCCCACTCAACTAACTTTTCATACTCCCATAGGTAAAAGCGATCATTTGGTTATATTAACTCAACTTCAAAAAACTAGCGTGAGTTCGAACCCGCAGTTTTATGAACCCCGCAAGAACTACTGGAAAGCTGACTTCGGGCAAATACGGGCAGACATCACACAAATCCAGACCACTCAAACTGACGAAAGCATAGAAAACATAGAGAATAACTGGAATTCGTTCAAAACCAAATCTCTCGAAACCCTAAATCAGCATTCCCCCTCACAAACAAAGCCACCAAACAGGACTAAACCCTGGATCATATCGCAATTGCTTTGTAAGATTAAACACAAAAATAATGCCTGGAGACTCTAGAGCAAGCTGCAGCTCAATTTCGAGAACTACAGAACTCTTCGTAACAAAACAAACAATATGCTCCGAGACAGCAGGAAGAGGTATAAGCGTAACATTGCGATGTCCAAGGGAAAACAATTGCATACTTACATCCCACATCAGATGGCTTCAGCAGTAGAATACACTTCGACTGTCCAAACCGCCGAACATGGAACTATTCAAGAACCCCAGCGCATAGTTGAAACCTTTGCTAATGAATTTGCAGTTCAGCATGATTGAACCGGCTGGTCTGCTGCCCACCTAGGAAGTACCAACTGCATCTGAACACCTAGTTGACGTACAGTTCCTCCCAATAGATGTACTCAGAATATTAAAGTCACTCGACGCTTCCTCCATCCCTGGCCCAGACCGCATACCAACCATCCTCCTTAAAAATTGCGCAACCAAACTATCATCTTGCCTATACGCCATATTTCAAAAATCACTCGACTCAGGTGTACTCCACCAGGACTGGAAGACTGCTTTGGTAAGCCCTATTTTTAAAAAGGGGAATAAACTTGACCCAGCAAGCTACCGGCCCATCAGTCTGAGCACCACAGTCTGCAAAGTGATGCAACGACTCCTTGCAGACAAAATTATGGAATTCGCCATTCGCACTGGCCGCGTTTCACCTGAGCAACATGGCTTCCTCCCAAATAGATCAACAACTTCTAACCTACTCCGTACCACTCAATCATGGATTAGGGACGTTGATCATCGTAAATTGACGGATGCCATCTACCTGGACTATCTCATCGTAGACTATTGCACAAACTCGAGCACCTCGACATCCGAGGGAAACTTTTATCCTCGATCGATTTCTTTCTTTCCAACCGAACCTTCAAAGTAAAGACGGGAAAATTTGTATCATCTCCTCGCCCTGTCACAAGTGGAGTCCCCCAAGGCTCGGTTCTAGGTCCGGTTTTGTTTATTCTCTACACCAGTGACATCACTTATGGCACGAAAACCAAATTCTCTCTTTACGCTGATGATACGAAGATATATGGTAACCCACTCGTACACCACCAAGAACTACAGTCGGACCTCGACCTCGTCGTGAACTGGTCGGAGAAATGGTTGATCCCGCTAAATAACACCAAATGTGCAGTACTCCACATTGGCCGCAATGACCCGCGCTACTTCTACTTCATCAATGGACATCCACTTCTTGAACCGGGGTATATAAAGGATCTAGGCGTCATGATCCGTGAGGATCTAAAATGGGAGGGACATAAAATATTAAAGATGCATAACTTGGTATTTTACATTGTATAGGCATGGAAAAATCAATGTCAAATGCAAAACTCAGTGAAAATGTGAGCATGTTAGACGCAAAACTCTGTGTTTTTATTATGACCAATCACGACTCAAAATTCACGTCACATGACCCTGTCCACTTCTTGATATGACAGGCGTTTATTGATACTTTGTTAAAGAATCATTACTGAATTTCCTGGAGAAGGGACCCAAAATTAGAATTCTACAAAATTATTGATTGTACTAAAGAAGCTACAGACGAAGAAATCCAGGAAGAAGATATTGAAACTGACAACGAAAATTTCAGTGAAAATGAAGAGCTGTAAATTTTAAACAGTAAAAAAATTATTTATGTACTTTTATTTTTTATGTTACTTTTTATTTTGTTTGTTTGTTTGCAATGGACAAGGTACCAGGAGTACCAGGTACCTTAGACACCGATTGCTTTGATCATATGGTCACAGTTCTAATTAGAATTTTGCAGAGACTAAAGATTTCCAACCCTAGCAAGAGATCTTTTATATGCTACACATCGTAGTAACATGGAACCCACGTCTTTTCATCCGCATTTTTTATTTTGTTTTAACTTTGAACGTAAAAAATAGTTTTACTAAAACTATAATTTTTGGTATCGTGTTAATTAAACAATCTGTACATAGTCAATTATGAATTAGTAAAGGTAAAACTTTAATTGACTTTCAAAATTTGGTCGTTATTCAGATGCAAAACTAAGTGAAACTGTAAGTTAAATGCAAAACTATGTAAGTTCATTTTTAAAACACAGTTTACGTTAAAACTAGGACATTTTCAAGCAAAATAAGATAATGCGATCTCCGTTGGTGGTAGTGCGATATATCGGGTCACTTTTACAGGTCGAGTGGTGTAACAAACACGACGTAACAGTTGTTTGCCTCTAGCGCAAATTTACTAATAGTGTAAATGCAGAGTTTTGCATCTAGTAGGCTCATTTCACTATGCTATACTCCTTAAAACAACGAATTCATTGATACCAACATTTAATTTTTTGAATTTTGTGCAAATACCGAGTTTTGCATCTAGTGGGCTCATTTGTGATATATTTACTGCTACTGCTAGATTAGCATTTGGTGTTATATAGGCTGTGTCATCTGCGAACAAAGCAACTTCGACATTATCAGGGATCGGAATATCGTGCACAAATATATTGTAGAATATTGGCCCTAGAACTGAGCCTTGCGGCACTCCGGCTTCAATGTCGTGAATTGTTGACAATCTGGAGTTTAGTTTTACCCTGTAAGATCTATTCGATAAGAATAAGGCTATGACTCCGTAGAGGGGCAATGGTGTATTACAACACTTCAGTTTGTACAGCAGGCCATGTCCATACTTTGTCGAAAGTCTGCTTGATATCAAAGAAGGCTATTACTGTGTGGTATTTGTTTTCAAACCCATTGTTTATTAAATTTGTGATCCTTAGAAGCTGATGGGTAGTGGCATGGGAAATACTGTTAGTAGAACCAAGAAATCGATGTAACCGCATCAACTGCTGTGGATATGAATTTGGCAGTGTTAAAAATCAACAAGTCAGCGGCAAACTAGAGTCCCTGTATATAGTTATATAAGAGTCGGGCAAACACAAATGTCAGCCGCCATTAGTGTTCCAAAAATAAATGATGCGTTCAAGGCCGGAGTTGTTTTCCTTAGTATGTGTCACTTTGATGAATTTAATTACTTGTCAGTTTGACATTGTCAATAAATGGTAAACTTAATGCATTTACGAAAACTACACTGGTAGGTATCTACCGTTTACCGATTGGTGGTCAGCTGATTTTGCAGTAGATAGATCGGATTGAGTAATTTACGAGCGGTTTTTACTTCCTTTTACTACTATAAAGGAAGTATTGGATTCACCCCAAAAATTCGAAATTGAGTTTTCAACAGATCTTCACGTTTTAGAGTCCCCTGATCCCAAAAAACATATTTTTTTTCATTGGTCTGTCTGTCTGTCTGTCTGTGTGTCTGTCTGTGTGTCTGTGAACAGAATATCTCAAAAACGAAAAGAGGTATGGCATTGAAACTTCATATATAAGTTTTGTGTACTATGTAGATGAGACAGCAAGCTTTTGAAGAAAATCGCATAACCGGAAGTAGGTGTTTACTCTTGTGATTTTTCAGTTTTTTTCGATTTTTTCAAAAACGGCTCTAACGATTTTTTTTTAATTTTACATTTTTCTTACATTTTTAATGTGTATTGATGTGAGATAGGTGATTTTCCAGTTGAATACTTCTAAAGTGGGTTTCTTTTGTTTTTTTTTTCTATTTTTTTTATTAACTCCTATTTTAAATAAAACACCCGGTATATTATTACATTTTTGAATTCACCTTAAAATTCTAGAGAAAATTTGTCTCTTCAACTAACACTCGATTTTGTACCGTTTTTGTAGAATTTGTAATTTTTGAAAATTTTTAACAAATGGTTAAAAATTAAAAATGAAATTTTTGACTAATTATAAGATCACTGTAAAAGGAAGTTGTGTGAGTGTATCACACCAGATTTTTTGGTGATGTAGTAAACATATAACCTCTAAAAACTTGTCTTGTCGTCGAATTGAACAATATTACGTACGTCATTTAATTGTCATTGCCATAGCCACCCTTCAAATTTCTATTTTTAGATTACTGCGCATGCGCAGTGGATCGTAGCCAATCAAAAATTGAACCGCGTTTGCCCGACTCTTATCTTACTATATACAGGGACTCTACGGCAAACCGGTTTTGAGCGCCATTTTTCAAGATAGCGGTGCGAGCGGCTGGTAACTAGAAAAGTTTGAAAACTTGGAATTTTAATTAGGACCCCGAACTCGTAAACATATCCAAAAATTGAAACTGCCCGACCATTCGCAAGACAAAGCTCCTTTTTTGTACCCTGCTACTGCTAATAATAGTAACCTATAATTTGTGTAGTGAAAATATTTCAACTAATTTCGAAACAGTCGAACTTGAAATAACACTATTAGAAACTTCTAATGAGTATTCAAAGTAGTTAGTTACCATTTCAGTTACTAAACAATTAAACTTAGCAACGTAGCTACTACAGCTGCAGAGTTGAATTTCCATTATAATTTCTGATATATTTCTTTATGTTGGCGCTTCGAATTATTATGAACAAATGTTTGAGATTCAAAATTTCCATTATTCCACACCCAAGGTTGCGGCATCACAAAACTCTATTTTTAGTCATTTAAATATTTCCACAAACTCAGGCACGCACATAAACAGTTTTATTAGACGCTATGACATTTATATCGTGGTGGAGGCCGCGCCGGACGTGAAAAACTAGTGGAATTTTCAAGATAAGCCACAGAGACACCCAGTGATGAATACCCCTGAAATATGCGCGACAACGCGCTAGATCTATGCCAGAGTAAGTGTAGTCCACAGACCACTCATAAATTGCAAAAATCGTAACGCCATCATTTTTCTCAACCGAAAAGACTTTAAACCTCCTGCGAATTTTCATTTACGCACCCGCGTGCTACCGGCGTACACACTGCGTATTCATTCTGGCGGGATGAACTGGGATAAACACAAAACCGGGAAGATAGCCAGACTTTAGTTAACAAAGGCCGCGAAAACCCTTCTCCCATCTGACCCCTGCGGCGCTTATATTGTCCACCCAGGCTAAAAACGGAACCGGTGCTTTCTATGCTAATATTTTCGAAACTGGGTGACTTCGTTTTCAGACCTAATCGACAGCAAAATTCAAAGTTGCTGTAATAATTACAAGGATCTTAAAATTGTTTGTATTAAACATAAATATAAATAAACAAATCACAAGGCGAGGAGGAAAGAAGTTTAGCGTAATATCATAAAAATGCAATATATACCATCAAAAATTACGAGAGAAATGTGGGAAATATAAGATGATTTATATTTTCTCGTACCCTGAGTAGGTATGGTTACCAGGGTTGTGAGACAAAGGTTTACATTAGAGGTTCACGTTATGAGAATTAGACCTTCAATATTTTATTGTACGAACAGTTGGATCATTTATAACGATATACTTTCAGGAACATACAAGACGCGTGAAGTGGTTTTCTAAACTGTGTAGATAACCAACACGTATCGTTAAGGTTATGTTTCTTCACCCCGAAACGGTAAAACAAACAAGATCGCTAGACCTGTTGCAATCTATTTTTGATTTTTACCCATAATGCTTAACGAAGGTAAATATATTATATCACAGTGATTAATATGGGAAGGAATGAATGAATCACATAGCACAAATTCTTAGTTGATAAAAGGTCTTAAGTAAGCCGTAGAAATTTTAAAGAATTTACACATGTTCCGAAAAACGAAGATTCTTACCAATATTACAAAATATTCTTATCAATTGTCAAACCTAAATTCTTAATGACATCAACTGTAACAAGAGATCAGCTGTCCACAACAGAAATCCGAGGAAAAAATGCTGGCCTAACAAAATTTTTTGAATCTTAGAAGCACTACCTTGTGTGCTTGGTCCCGATTTTCCGCCAATTTGGTCGCGAAGCATTATTTCGACAATGTCGGATTAAACTTCGCATTTGACTATCTGAAATGATTACTGTCTTCATGATCGCCTTCAGCAAATAGTTTAGAATTTGATTTGCATTGTTTTATCCAATGCACACTCCGCGCAACTTTAGAGCTATTATGGATTAGATTCCTTTACCTTGGAGGCGGGCGTGACGACACCAACGAAGTTAGATGATAGCGCGCATAGGTGCATCTACACTATCTGTGTTGCAAAGGTTTGATATTTCTATTGCTCTTTTACTGTATGTTAAATTTGAAACAAACAGGGACTTTTCAGGAAAAGCATAAAGCATTTTAGGAATTAAGGTAAGCATGGGTTCGGCCACACCAGTTTTTCAGTCAGAAAAATGTGTTATCCTGTTGAAAGGCCTTCCACTCCACTTCCAAGCTCCATTTCTGCAGGTCAACAACTTCCAGGATTATCCTATACCGCTCTGATACAACTCTGTTTTGACATTTGTCAAGCAAATAAAAATCGGAACCCCTTTGGTTTACTGCTGTATTTTAAGTCGGTTTAATACCGTAACAATCTCCTTGAACAAAACTGTACCTGTTTAACAAAGATGGTTATATATATAGTATTATAGTGATAAACGTTACATAGTCCTGGGGTACTTTTGAATTTAACCACAAATTAAAGTATTGGAACTGGTCAAGTTTAATAATTTTGCTTCTATTATTCATATAATCTTTAAAATAAACAAATGGAGTAGCGCTTTAGCCGACAAAATTTATAATTGCAATTAAAGAGTGATTATTCAGTATATTAAATGTCTTGATGTAGTCAGGTAGAACAAGAAGAGTAATTTTACTTGCTCTAAATAACATTTTTTGAGTGTATACTTTATTTGGAATCTTCATCATTAATTTAATTAATGTTAGGCGTAATCCATACAGCAGACAAGCCAATTAATGTCCTTTGTATTTAAGACAATATAGTATGCCATTAATGTTGTTTATATCAAATAATTTAAATAGAGATACAGACGTTAGATGTTCAAGAAAGTCAATCACATTCAATCCTTATATGAACCTCCGTGCTATACTTTCATACAACTCAAGGTCAAGATCCGGTGAGTTCCAGTTAGAAAGTACACGATCCACTAATTTGTAAATTGATTTAAATCGTAATTTTCTAATAATAAAATTTCCAGTCGGTTACTTCAAACACATCTTCGCCTCATCTAACATACTGTAAAATGTCCGAAGCACCTGTGCTGGAAAATACGTTACCTAAAATAAATTAGGATTTTTCCTGATGGAATTGGCCGGGAGAACCTAGCCAACTACGAAGGATTTTAGAAAAACGAAGGCCCACGCATGAGACGTAAAAGGGATCGGCGAGTTTCATCGGCTGGAAAAGCAGGGTGTCCATTTGTCAGGGATGAGAGTTTCGGGTGAAAATATGCGACTAGACATTCGTCTTCGCTATGGATCTCCATATCTCAAGGCAACTTCGAAATTGTTCAGAAAGAAGGTCTCGCATTTCTAAATCAAATTTCAGACCGTGCGTTTAAAGTGGAGTAAGCACAGAAATGGAAATTGTTGGATTGAACCATTTCGATAAACTGTAAATACATAATAACTATTTCTGGTATTTCGAAGTGACTTCACAACCGTCATGGCTATTTCCAATAAAACCATAAACTAAAATATCTTCGCTTTGTTGTGTATCTTCGGTAATTGAGAACAAGGCCAAAAATATATAATTTGGGAACATTTCCCAGTAAGATCATTAGAAACGGTTAAGACTACTGAGAATTTCTGACTTTTTGTTAAACAATGATGCGTTAACTTCTCCGATTAACGATCAAAAGTCATCAATATTCCGGTTGACTAATATTCAGCTCCGTGATGCCGTTCCTTCAACATTAAAGCAAATTATTAAGAAATTCCAAATGCGAATGTAATAATGTATTTTATGTGATCTAATTTGCACCTCCCCCCCCCCCCCTTCCATCTTAGAGTAAACTGTTGACCTTTTATATATTCTTTCTAATTTTAGAATTTATTAATGCTTCCATGTTCCATCTTGATTTCCTTGTAAAACCGCATCGAATCATTACTTTTCATCAATTATCGAGTGTGGAAATCCACCAATATTTTTCTGCTTAGTGAGAATAAAGGTGGAAATAGTTATTTATGTACCAAGAGCATTATGAAAATGCCTATGCCCGAGGATATAAATATCAAGCGATTTCCGATGAATTGTGGTGGATTGAGAAAAAGTCCAACTTCGCAAATCCTTTTATACCCTGCTGTTGTTTGTTTCTCGGAATTGAGTAATCTGTAATTGTCCAGACAGTGAGCAGTCCCGGATGTCGACACTCTTCAAGAGGGTACGCTGAGATTATTTCAAGGCTCTAGATCCCGGATGTTGGCATTCTTTAAGTTATTTTGTTATTAAATTTTTAAAGTGACTGCTAAAAGATTAATTTTCTCTTTTTAAAATCTGCTAAAGTTGGAGATGTACTAAAATGTATTGCTATTCTATTGTTACTATTTACGAGAGGTGTTACAACTGAACTTTTGAAATTGTATAAATTATCAAGGTCCTAGCTGACTCGTGGCACACTTAAAGGACATATTTAATGCAGCAGAGTAAGTTGAATGGTAAATGAAAATAACGAGAAACTGAAAAACATTGTGAAATAGGAAATAAAAGCTTCTATTTAGAATTCTTAAAGCGATAAACAACATGGCTACGTCAAAACGAAAGTCTCTGACCTTAACACATATTGCTGATTTTATAAATATTAATTTAATTGGAAAACCACTCGATGGATTTAACCCTGATTTCTAAATTAAATGTTTTCTTAGACGTGATCGGTCAGATATAAGAAACCAGAAATTGTAACTGAATGAAAAACTCGTATGTCCTCTCGCAAACTTCGTTCTGTACCATATGTTTTAGATGTCAATTAATTACACAGTTTCTTTATTGAAAATTACAATTTTCTGTTTTGCAAATTATAAATAAGAAACAGTTTTTATAAACAACATAAAGGCAGTCAAAGTTTTCTTTGGAAACACTACCTCCCTTCTTTATTCATCAGTCATCACTATCAACATCCAAACAGATTCAGTTCTATTCTCAGCCATTCGAATTTTACCATACAGGATAAACAGCTGTAGCTAGGTCTTTCTGTAGACGTTATCTCTACTATATTTGAGGCATCCCCAATTTTTACAGGCTTACTTTGTTTAAACCCTAAGCTTTTACAAGATAACGTTGGAAAATATCCCCCTTTTCGTGGTTTGCACCACTGGAACTGTTATGTTGTTTATTACTGTAGAATTAAGTTCAGTAAAATACAACCGTTTGTGGAAAACAATAACATTCCTTTTATTACTTTAGAACACACGAACAAAATACAACATATACAAATTCGTTAATATTAATTTAAAATACAAATACGAATTGTGAGTAGCCTGGTTTTCGATACTGAATTATTTATTAATAACAGACCTTGGAAACTGACATTGGTCCTCGACTTTGCCCAAAATGGTACACGTCGGAATATACAAAAGACGTGATATTAAGTCAAGTAATATTACGCGAAGTGATTTTACGTAAAGTGATCTCGAAAACTAAGCTACTTGCGCTTATATAAGGTGCGCCTGAATGGAAGGAATATTCCCTATTCTTTTGAGTACAATAGGATTGTCCAGTTAAGCTCCCTTTGCTCTATTGTAGCACAAGAAGTTGAAATAACTTTCATAGAAAAGAACTTTCCCTTTTCGAGCGTTTACGACTGTATTGTCGACCCGGGTTGACTTTCCCTTTTCGCCTGGTCTATTGTTAGTTGGGGCAAAAGGGTATTTCAGCAACTCTTCTCTCTTGTTGGCCGATATCCCTGCGTTTACGACATCGCTCCGGCTGTGCTAGAAATTGCATCGTGACGTTTAGACAAGTTAGTTTGGACTGTTCAACTCGACGACACAAATCACATTTGACATTACAGATCTTTCTTACTGCAGTCGTACAATCAACTCTTTCACCAGAACTGTCACATCGCGAATTTCACTTTTACTAGCTCGATTAGTCACATACTGTACAAGTACATTTTAGTTTATGGCCTTCTCTTGCACGAAATACGTTTTGAGACCATTCATCACTGCTACGCTACATCCTCAAACAACATTTACAAAAATCATCCGCTAATCTTTAAGCACCCATTCCTAGTGGAAAATAGTTTGGTGTTCTTTAGGTGCCCTTCCTTTGAACGTTCATAACTTTTTTGAGAGATCTAACTAATCGTTACCAGCATTTGCTCATGTGTGGTGCAGCCCAGGAAATAAACGTACTTTATCTTTTATTATGTGCACTCCTTTATCAATTCAGTTTGATCTAAAGTTTTCAAAGCACATCTAAATTCTTTCACGGCATCTTTCAAACTCGTACCATCATCTGACTAAATTTTTATCGAGCATGCTCTTCAACCAATTAGTGGTCATATTGCTATAATACAAAGATCTGTTATTAAAGAGTAAGCTATCTTGAGGTTAATACTCGTACCTCGGATCGTTCAATAAGTAAAGAGCTCCATAAAGTCCTACAGTAAGTTACATTGTGCCGAAATAGTTCATTCTAGTATAACTGAAAGGTTTCACCACTGCAAAGATCCTAAACGAACTGAGGGCAACTGTCACATTTCGGAAACTTGCGGTTTAGCTCTGCGATTTTTGCAAAACTGGAGAATTTAATTTTAAATCCCTGCGAAGGATGCTTATTTCATCATCATCAGCCTCTTTCATTCCAGTATTGGACATAGGCCTCCTCCATTTCTTTCCATAATGTTCTGTCTGTGGCCTTTCTTGACCATTCATAACCACCGACTTTTTTTATATCATCCGCCCAACGAAGCAACGGCCTTCCTCTATTTCTCTTTCTTGTCCATGGTCTCCACTGTTGTATTTGGTAATTCCATCTCTTATCTGCATACCTTGCATTGTGACCTGCCCATTTCCGTTTTATTTGTCTTACATGTGTCACTATATCCTTTACATTAGTCCTTCGGCGGATTTCGTCATTTCGTATTTTATCTTCAAGGATATATGTAACATCGTGCGTTCCATTGCTCTCTGTGTTTTTGCGAGGCGGTCTATATTTCTTTTTGTGAAGGTCCAAACTTGTGCTCCATATGTCAAAACTGGAAGTATACATTTTTCGAACACTTGGCTTCTCATGTGTAGTGGAATGTTTTGGTTTTTTAAAATGTAACTCATTCTTGCAAATGCCGCCCACCCTAGGCGCACTCTTCTGTCTACTTCCGCTGTTTGATTTTCTTTTAGTGGTTTGATCTTCTGTCCCAGGTATATATATTCATGTACTTGTTCCACTTTTTGTTCGTTTATCTTTATATTCATCTCTTCCTGAGTGTTCGTCATTGCCTTTGTTTTTTTATAGTTCATGTTTAATCCAATTTGTTCTGATATCATATCCAATTCATTCAGCATTATTTCTAGGTCTTCCTGTGATTCAGAGATTACAATTACGTCATCGGCGAAGCGGAGAATGTTTAATCTTGATCCGTTGATGTTAAGACCTTTGCTCTCCCATAACAAATGTTTAAATATATCTGCCAGTACCGCATTGAACAACTGAGGGGACATTGTATGGCCTTGGGGTACTCCTCTTTTTATTGGTATTGGTTTCGGATTTGTATGGAGTCTGATTGTCGATGTTGCATTCTGGTAGATAGTCTTTACAACTTGTGTGTATCTGAAGTCGATTCTACTGTTTTGTAGTGCTTCTAAAACTGCCCACTGTTCTACACTGTCAAAAGCCTTTTCATAGTCCACAAATCCAAAATGTAGTGGTATTTGGTATTCTATAACCTTTTCAATTAGGATCTTGACAGTGTGAAGGTGATCGCAGGTACTAAAGCCTTCCCTGAACCCAGCCTGTTCCACTGACTGACGTGCGTCTAGTTTGTTATTAAGCCTTTTTGTTATAATCTTTGAGAAAGGTTTGTAAATTTGTGAAAGAAGTGTTATCGGCCTGTAGTTTGGTAAATCAGTTTTATCGCCTTTTTTAAACAGTATAATCATATTCGCTTCATTCCAGTGAGATGGTATATTGGTTTCATGCAAGCATTTATTGAGTAATATCACTATTAGGTCTAAAGCTTGTTCACCTCCTAGTTTTAACATTTCGGTCAAGACTTCGTCTCTGCCTGCTACTTTGTTGTTTTTCATATATTTTAGAGCATTTTTAACTTCGTCTTTGTTTATGTCTGGGATTTCCTGAGAGTTGAAATTAATTACCTTCTTTTTTAACTTGTCTTTAATTGTCAATGGCTCTGGGTTTTTTGTGCTATACAAATCTGTATAAAAGTCTTCCGCTATTTTTTGTATTTCTATTAAATCTCTTGTTATAGCTCCATTTTTATCTTTCAGGACATGTATCTGAGGTTTATCTATGACTGATTTAAGACATTTCATGGTTTTGTTTTTCTCAATTGTTTCCTTTATCATTTCCTCCTGTTCTTTCATTTTCTCATTCCTGATCTTCGTTCTGATAGTCTTACTAATTTCTGAATACTCTGCGGTGTTTCGGTTTCCATTTCTCCACATCTGTCGTCTTGTTCCCATTAGTTTTTTAATTTCATCTGGAATTGGTTGACGTTTGTTCTTTTTTTGTCTTGCTATTTCTAGTGCCGTTTCTGTGAGTGTTTGTGTTAAAATTTCATTGAGTTGTTCTATAGTTTTGTGTTCTAAATTTGATTCTTTTTCTAATTTTTGGTTTATTTTCGTTGTGTATTCTTCTGTCTTCTCCCTTTTCTCTTAAGATTTTTGTATCTATTTTCTTTTCTTTCAGCTTAACCATCCTTATTCTTTCGTATTTTTTATTTATTGTTATCTTTGCTCTAACAAGTCGATGCGATGGTCGCTACCGGTTGTGAAGTGATTCAGGACCGAGACGTCTTTTACTATGATTTTATTACTAGATATTATGTAGTCTATTTCGTGTCTTGTAGCTCCGTCCGGGCTCACCCATGTCCATTTGCGTTGAGATTTTTTTTTTGTAGAAAGTGTTCATAGCATATAGGTTTTCTTTCTCTAGGTATTCTATAAGCATTTAACCTATCGGATTTCGTTGTCCGAAGCCGAAGTTTCCTATTTTCCTTTCGTTATCTTCTTGTTTTGCTCCCAACCTTGCGTTAAAGTCGCCCATTACTAGTGTGTAGGTTGTGGGATTGTCTGTTAGTGATAGAGTAATTTCCTCATAAAATGCTTCGACTTCTTCGTCTTCATATGTACTTGTAGGTGCATATACTTGAATAACTTTTAACGATACCTATTTTGTTATTTTTAGGATGATATATGCTACTCTGTCAGATATGGAGTTGTACATTGTCACATTACTTGATAATTTCTTATTTATTACGAATCCAACACCGCTTTGAGCTTCATCCTCTTTTCCTTTGTAATAGAATGTATTCCCCGACTTCAGTTTATAGCATTGTTCGCCTCTTCTCCTAACCTCGGCTAGACCTAGTATGTCACAGCTAATGTTTTTTAATTCGTCTTTCAGTTCCTCAAGTCTATCGTCGCTGAGTAGTGTTCTTATATTATATGTTGCTATTGTTAGTTGTGTTTTCTTTTGGCAGTATTTTTGTTTCATATGTTCATATGTTGCTATAGTCGTTATATATATTGCTATGTAGCCCCTATTAAGGAAACTATGCCTTCAAAGTATTTCTTTTATATTTCAATGATATTTACTATAATCAAGACCTCTTATCTTTGCTGGGTTCATCAAATCTAGTATTCTTTGAATTAATTTAATGTTTAAATGTCAAAGTGTACTATTCAAATTTTCTACACTAAGGTATACTGACACTTGTGCTTTTACATTTGACGTTTACTATTTATTGACTTTTCTCGATAATTATTGCTTCAGTTTTTGTTAATTACTTTCAAAATTGACAGTATTCAAGATTTTAATGTCAACTTAATCTAACAAACCTGTTTTCTATTGCTTATGTCCCTACCACGAACAACACTCACCACTAACGCCTTTCTTGAACAGATTACAACATCCAAAACACCCAACAGCTAACCCTTCCTTGGTCCTGTCAACTGATGCAAGCTCCAAACTCCTGCTTCTACTAGTGTCAGACGTCACAACAAGCTCCTACGTTTAGCCCTGCAAGTTACTGAAAAAGAACACTTTTCCTAGCTGCTACTGCTCTTTCTGGTACAACCATCACAGCTATTGGCTCCTCTTGTATGCCTGTACCATCAATCCAATTCCCGTCAACATCCTACTTGCTCGTTCACGTCCAAACAACTCATCTGCCTTCTACACCTCGTCCTGGTCACTGCTGCAGTCCACAATCCTGCTATCTGGTACTGGCAACCCCCTAAATCTTCTCTTCACACGATCTATTGTCCTGGTAAGTTACTCTCCTTCTGTTATATTTTCAAATATTAACTTTGTCCCATTTATTTCAAGTACGCTGACGACTCAAACTCGATGTACCAAGTATCGATCCAATTCTTCACACAACCAATATGAAATTACTTCTTATTATTTGTAGTTTAATACAATAAATCCATTTTCCATCGATGATTATTAATTTTTGTAAACCAATATTACAATAACTGTTTTTCTTTGCTTTTGGTGTTACTATTCACCATACCATATTTTATTTAAATAATTTATGCAGAAATTCCATTTAATTTTCAATATTTAATTTTCCATAAATTTTATTACATCTGCATTTATGAGTACTTATTTGGTAACTGTTTTATAAACAAACTTTTTTTATCTACTAGTAACGTTTATTTATGCACACTATTTAATTAATTTAAATAATAATAACAATACATCATTTTCTTAACAAACACAATTGTCGATGTAACCTTAGTTTGAATTTAATTTCCTTAATTATTAATTTCAATGCATTCAAATCAGTCTACCAGTATTTTATGAATCCCAATGAATAATGCAACCAGAGTTGATTTTCATCAATTAATGTTAAAATTTTATATCTATTAAGACTCAATTTCTGTAACTGTCCAAATTTATTCGTTCAATTTTCAACATTCCTTTTTTATGATCTCTGTCCATATCATGTATCATAACACAATTCCCCAATGAAGGAAAAGATTTAAATAAACTTGTTTTAGTTCAAATCTCTTTTCTGCATTCCCCTTTTATTCATACATTGTTTTGTATCCCATGTTACTTTCAATATTTTATTCTATTAACAATTAATCTTTATTTAATTCAACTCACTATGGAAACAACACATTAAATCTGTTTAACAAACAACAACCTTAATATCAAAATATTTACATGTCTCTATTTACAAATTTCAAATATTTAAATTCTGCTATATTTAATATGAATCATCACATTCTTTTACCATGCTAAGGTTCTTCTAAAATTATTATTAATTATTCAAATATTCCAATCTTTAATATTATTTTACTTCTTTAAGGATTCCTTCTTCAATCAGATACGTTTTACTATTAAATTCTTAAGATTCGTTTATAAAATTCTTTGAATGTTATCTTCTACTTAACCTGCTTCCTTATTAATCATTTTTAACACCTCTTGTTACTCATTCTTAATATCATACTTTCAAAATGTAAATTCTTCTTCTTTAATTATCCTTTTCATTCAACAATTACCTACTTTGGGTACAATTATATATCAAATTCATTATTATTATTTCATAATTATTTATTATACCTTCAATCCACTTTTAAATCGTCTCTGGCTCTTTTTAGCTCAGCAACAATTATTTTTCTTGGCAGCCCACTTTAGGTACTGAAACCAAGTTTTAATAACACCTTATTGTTGAATTATTATTCGTTTCTCATTACAATATTCACATTTAAAAATAATCAATATAAAACTCTAACATCTCGTTTATATTTTCTGTCACTTTTAACATTTAACATTCTGCTTGTAATATGCATTTTCCTTTTTATTTAGTGATAACAAATATTTTCATTTACTTTCATTCCGTTTGCCTGTAAAACGTATAAATATTTCATAATCTTCCATCCTTCATTATTAAAATTATCGTACTGTTATTAATTAAGCAAAATATTTCTAATTATTTTAATTTGACTTCTATAAATTGTTAAGTATGTGATGTTTCCTATAAATTTAACTTTTTATGTAACTGTATTTTGAACAATAAACATTAATAATAACTATTTAACATATTTACATGTCCGAGTTTATTTTCATTATCTTAATATTCTTTTGATATAATCTTCAGTGGTCTTTTTACCATCTTTGGCTTCTTTAGCTGCTTGTTTTAACTTTCTCAATTCAAATTCAAACCTCAATACTTCCTTTCGTCTCAGACTTTCTTTCAGTTTCTTTGTCTCCTCCTTTAATCTTCGTTTAACTGTTTCCTTCTTTGTTTTCTTCTTACTTTTATTAACGTTAATTATACAACCTACTGTAATTCTATTTATTTTATGAACTGTCTTATATCTTCTTAAATATTTATTATTCTTGTACTTTGCAATATTATTTAGTATTCCTCCTGTTACCACATTTAGTTCTTCATATTTTGATTTTATAACGCTATGACATACATCTGCATAACTTTTTAACGTCATGTTGATTATTTGTAATTTTTTTGTTTCATTTGGTATAGTCTTCATAACATCATCCAATTTCATTATATACATTATAGGCTGTTCCCCTATTTTTCCTTCGTAAATGAGTAACATGTCTATTTGTACTCCCATATAATTTCCTCTTGAACTCCCATTTAATATTTCTGTGCTATCTTGAATTCTATCTACTTTATTTTCCACTTCCTTAATTTTTATTAAATTGTTTTAAGTTAATAAATTCACTCTAGTTATTCGATGGTTGATTTCTTCTTTCAAGTCATTTCTGTTTTGATTTACTTTATCATCAATTAATTGTACTTGTTTCTGCACATCTTTATTTTGAGTTTGCATGTCCTTTATTCTTTCATCTACCTCTTCATTACTCTTTACTAACTTTTCTTCCATGATATTTATTAAATTGTCTTCTAACTTTTTGCATTCTTCTTTCCTTTCCTCTCTCACATCATTTTTAACTTCATCCTTATAATTTTCCAATTTTACACAAATATTTTCTATTTGTGCTTGCAATTCTTGCTTATTCTGAAGTTGTACTTTATTAAATTCTTTCTTTAACTCATTTATTGATTCTTCCATCCTTTTTGCCTGGTCTTTTTGTTCTTGGACTTTTTCTGCAGTCTTCTGAATTGCATCTCGTAACCTACCTTCTCTTTCCTCTGCATCCTTCTGTATTGACTGTTGCAATCTTCTTTCTCTCTCCTCAGCCTCCTTCTTAGAATTGCTTTCCCTTTCCTCTGCTTTCTTCTCAGTTATTTGTAAATCCTTCCTTATTCCTTGTAAATTTTCCTCAGCAGTTGCTTGTAAATCCTTTTTCAACTCCTTCTTTAAATCTTGCATGAACTGCCACATCTTTGCTATAGTCTGTTGCATGCTGACTTCTTCTACTACCTGTTCCTCATGAATTCTTACCTGATCACCTTGCTGTATTTCCTCTACCTCACCTTCAGCACCACTCGTCACTGCTTCCATCTCTTCTAGTGCTTTGTCTTTTTCCTCTTCAGTCTTCTTGCTTTTTCTTGTAACTCTTATATCAGCCATTTCAGTTTAAAAATTTCTAAATGTGCCTATTTTTAATTGCTACCCTGTATATTAGCTTTTAAACCTTTCTATTTTATTCCCCAATTAAATCTTTATATAACCTGCTTTAATTACTTTATTAATTGTTACTCTAATCTTTTCCAAAAGAATTCAATTATGATACGTCCTTTAATTCTGATTATTTTAATCTTTATCAATAACAAATTTACACATAAACTTGGTTTATCAGTTACAAATTGACTCCGTTTAGTTTTATTTACTTTTGCCCCACGAATGGGCGACCAAAATTTGTGCTATGTAGCCCCTATTAAAGAAACTATGCCTTCAAAGTATTTCTTTTATATTTCAATGATATTTACTATAATCAAGACCTCTTATCTCTTCGGGCTGGGTTCATCAAATCTAGTATGCTATTTACTGTAGCAATGAAACTTTATAACCTCAAATTCTTTAAATTAATTTAATGTTTAAATGTCAAAGTTTACTATTCAAATTTTCTACACTAAGGTATACTGACACTTGTGCTTTTACATTTGACGTTTACTATTTATTGACTTTTCTCGATAATTATTGCTTCAGTTTTTGTTAATTACTTTCAAAATTGACAGTATTCAAGATTTTAATGTCAACTTAATCTAACAAACCTGTTTTCTATTGCTTATGTCCTTACCACGAACAACACTCACCACTAACGCCTTTCTTGAACAGATTACAACATCCAAAACACCCAACAGCTAACCCTTCCTTGGTCCTGTCAACTGATGCAAGCTCCAAACTCCTGCTTCTGCTAGTGTCAGACGTCACAACAAGCTCCTACGTTTAGCCCTGCAAGTTACTGAAAAAGAACACTTTTCCTAGCTGCTACTGCTCTTTCTGGTACAACCATCACAGCTATTGGCTCCGCTTGTATGCCTGTACCATCAACCCAATTCCCGTCAACATCCTACTTGCTCGTTCACGTCCAAACAACTCATCTGCCTTCTACACCTCGTCCTGGTCACTGCTGCAGTCCACAATCCTGCTATCTGGTACTGGCAACCCCCTAAATCTTCTCTTCACACGATCTATTGTCCTGGTAAGTTACTCTCCTTCTGTTATATTTTCAAATATTAACTTTGTCCCATTTTTTTCAAGTACGCTGACGACTCAAACTCGATGTACCAAGTATCGATCCAATTCTTCACACAACCAATATGAAATTACTTCTTATTATTTGTAGTTTAATACAATAAATCCATTTTCCATCGATGATTATTAATTTTTGTAAACCAATATTACAATAACTGTTTTTCTTTGCTTTTGGTGTTACTATTCACCATACCATATTTTATTTAAATAATTTATGCAGAAATTCCATTTAATTTTCAATATTTAATTTTCCATAAATTTTATTACATCTGCATTTATGAGTACTTATTTGGTAACTGTTTTATAAACAAACTTTTTTTATCTACTAGTAACGATTATTTATGCACACTATTTAATTAATTTAAATAATAATAACAATACATCATTTTCTTAACAAACACAATTGTCGATGTAACCTTAGTTTGAATTTAATTTCCTTAATTATTAATTTCAATGCATTCAAATCAGTCTACCAGTATTTTATGAATCCCAATGAATAATGCAACCAGAGTTGATTTTCATCAATTAATGTTAACATTTTATATCTATTAAGACTCAATTTCTGTAACTGTCCAAATTTATTCGTTCAATTTTCAACACTCCTTTTTTATGATCTCTTTCCATATCATGTATCATAACAATATACCGGGTGTCGAACATAGGCAATTAACATCTGTGCATTCACTCGTTCTTCATTGAAATAATTAATTTTTCTGTAGATAATTTTAACAGACGTTGACAGAAAATATCTGATTTAAGCCAACTAAATACCAATTTTTTGACAAATGCTATCGAACTTGGCATAATATATTTAAAATTCCCAAGTTTTAAATTAAAATTTTAAAATAAAAATCGCATCTTGAATATTATTATTGGTATCATTTGATGCGTAATAATTTTATCTTTCCATTGATACCATTACCTTCCCTGTAAGTTGAATTGGCGAGCAGGAATCGGCAAAAACGTTCAATACAATGTTATTCGCCTATGTTCGACTTTGAGAACGGACACCCGGTATATATAGTCGTTGTTTTTGGATGTTGACGATGTCGTGGTTTAACTAGCGAATTTTTGCCTCCCCCAGATTCCATGAGGCTGACTTCCATTTTGGAAGTGTGGGACTTGTGGTCACGTTGTGATTCACCCACCTGGGGTCCTTTCCCTTGTTTTTTTAAAATTCGCCACCTTGGAGGGTTTTAGGACATTAAAACGCCACGCTATCCTACTGCGGGTTGACGAGTTGGTGAGGTGGGGGGATAGGTGTAGTTAATGTGGGGAGTGGGTGGGAATAAGGGTTAGGACATGACTCCCCTCGGTAGTAGGAGTTAAGAGAAAGTCACGGCTAGCGTAGGCAGGGTCGCATCCCTGAAGAAGACCTGTGTTCGCCAGGATCCCAAATAGTGTCTACCCGCTACCATACTTGACCAAAAATTTGCTAAATTCAGTTTAAAACTGCTTGTCTCGGGTAAATCTCAGATACTCAGGATTCGTTCTACTCAAATGTATAAAATACAGGGATAACACAGTGTTGGAATAAATTGCATAATGTGTTGAAATAAATATAAAACAATTCTTAATTAATGAAAATATTATGCACATAAATATTATAAAATAAAATTTCTTCAGCGTTTGGTTATCTTTGGGATGTTCGGCTACCCACACTACACACTGGCTTGGCCCGGTTGCTCTCCTTGAATCTTCTCAAAGAACATTAAAAAACGGTAGGCGCGGGTGATCTGTAGCTCTGATGTACTAGGGCCAACAAATCTAAAACGGACTATATTTGCACCGGCAAAGATGGCGTTTGTTATTTATAGTTAGCGGGCGAATAAATTCAATGAAATAAGGTAATGTTTACGGCGTATGCATAAAGCCTGGCTGGATGTGGTACGTCCTTTGTGAATAAGTTTCCACCACTCGGAATAATAGAAACTACACATTTTACCATCTATAAAGCCCGGCTCTTTGAAGCTAGAATCGCCGGTGAGCCCTGGAGAATTTCGGTCGGTCCGGATTCACGGCAGGCGGAGCAATTTGCTTGCGTCGATGCGCTTGGATTATGCCGGCGGCCTGGAAGTTTCTCTTAGTACGTAGGTAAGTCGTGTTTTAGGTTAAATTTATTAAAATCTTATTATTATAATGCCCTGGGGAAATCAGCTGGTGTCGGAATTAAATGGGGCTTCTAGCAAGATCGGGGCCGACCGGTGCTAGCGGGTCAGGGGACAATAGGAAAGCGGGGGCCTCGAAGGAGACCTGGTGATTATTCAGGTCCCATAACTCAAGTGTGGTTAACTAGCTTCGTATTCTTCTTTTACACTCTTCGAGCAGTTCGATATCGGACCATTTCTAGAAGGGATTGGAAAAGAACTGCGTGGCTTACCGCTTTACGTTACATCCGCGCATAGCGGCTAAGATCGCCTTATCGAAAATCCGAACGCTATGCTGATGTGAGTGAAGATTGTAACGGAATTAGCGTCATTTAAATTTCTAGCAGACTACTTATGCCTTAGGTAAATTTAAGGGCTATGCCTTAGGTAAATTTAAGGGCTAACGTTACATAACTTCTCTAGGAAAACTTTCCAGTTGAACATGGCTGATACAAAGTTTCTCCAAATTTTCTAGTTCGTGCGAAAAAAGTTTTTCTATAATTTGCAACAAATCTTAGCATTCATGCTGTAGCTCGTACCAGTTTTGACGATTTTTTTCTGCAGTGGCAAGTGCGGAGCTGTATTAGGATTCTAGGTCAGCATTATATGTCAATCTGACCAAATTACGTTTTTAATTCCATGAAAGTTAGATTTTCTTAATATCTTCCTTTAGCCAAAATTTGTCACAATAGTTAAAAGACGCAGATCCTACGGACCACCTATTTTCACTATCAAAATAAGAAAGGTAACTGCTGTCTCTAATTGCATCATCTGAAACATTTTCATGCGTAGGTACCGAACGCAATTTATTGTTTAATATCTGAAAATTCTAATATTTCTCAAATGCAATGGGCTACAAAAAGCTTGCATTTTATGATATCTCATCATAACACACCATGTCATCACTGTTAATCAGGCTCTTAAAAAGTATCATCATCGCAAGGTTAATTTAGTATCAGATTTATTTAATTACACCGACAACCTCACTAGCTCAATCTTCTTGCACGGCTTCCTACACACTACGCACATTTTTAACCAGACCAACGGGGTTGATTTAAATTTCGTACGCGACCTTGCAGTCACGGAAGCCGCATTTTATGGAGAACTCCCCGAACGCGTTCGTGCTAATTCAGTTTTCCTTGTATGTTACCTTAATAAACGTAATATACAAATAAAGCCGATGAGGAATTTCGTTTGACCCACCCGAGTTGTCGCCCGCTGCTTTAAACGCCGCTCGCCCTCTCAAATTGAGATAAATTGGTTTAACTGCGTTTACATGATTACAAAACTTTTTGTCCCCGGGGATAATCACTTTAAATTGATTTGCAAATGCGTGTAAATGTCACCGGCAACTCGTTTATCATCATCAGTTGTGGAACGCGTCGAGCGTAATTAAGTTATCCATGCAGTTATTTAAATCTACACTATATAACTGTAACAACTTGAAGGAGCACGGCAAATCCGACAATTTTATTGATTTTTAAGTTTATAATACCATATTCAATAATCTCTGAAACCTTTTCTGGCGTTGTAACTAATAGCGTGGCTTTTTACCAAATTGTTAGTTAGATGAAGACTTAACCCAAATTCCGACACGCAACTACTACAAGATTTTACTGCATCACTAAAATTTTAAATTATGGTAGACAAAAAACGAATATTTAGATGAGCCAATCTAATTCAGATATCGCTAACTATCGTCCCATAATTACTTTGTCCAATTTTGCAAAATTTAGTTCTGTTTCAACATATTTTCAAATAATAAAAACTACATAACTCCCTATCAGCATGGATTTATAGAAAATGTTTTACAATCACGCATTTGAGTGGCTTCACCCAGTTTGTTACGGAGAAAAACAAGGTCAGGTATATGCACTGCAGTCTCAAATATTTTTGGCATAATTATACATAGTATCCTATTGTCGAATCTAAAGTGTACACTACCATCTCCGGGGTTGCTCAAGCTTCTAATTTAGAGTCCCTAATATTTACTTTGTAGGCCAGCGTGGCTCGGTGGTTACAGCATTGGACTGCGGCGCGGAAGTCTGGAGTTCAAATCCCAGATCGATGCCTGGCGGGCGGCCTACCCAGTCGCTTTAAATAATTGGGTACCTGCGTTTGAAAGAACAAGGGGTAATAATGCGGTTTTCTAATGCGTGGTGCTCACCACTTCACCACGTGTCATGAATTTCACACGTGACAACCGGGTGTGAGAGCGAGGATACGAAAGCTCTGACCTTACGCCTTGCAGGCCAAGCTCCTTCATGGGGTGTTAGAGCCTCACCACTATTAATATTTACTTTTTATTAACTTGAATTCTAACACTTTAATGCTTCCTGATGTTCATTTTTCAACGAACTGATCTCTAGCAGGACTATTTTAAGCTGCAGTTGGATGTTTTAACTTACTTCTCAGCTGGTGCACTCAAGATAAACCTGAGTTAAATATAGAGAAATACACGTATTCCTAACATCTTTGATTATAAAATCAATTTAATAACGTTAGCACGTCGTGAAGAATCAATCGACTTAGGCATGCTAGTCGATAACAAATAAGTTACCACTCATATAATAATGCTTGCCTTTATTTTTCATTGTTTATAATGTTCTGTACAAACAATTTGCAAATTTTGCAGCATTAAACACGATTTATTTAGTTTTTTTATATAGCAACATTACCTGGAATCTGGGGTGCAAAGCTAGTTCGCGTCCGTAGCTGAAGCTAGGCTACACGTACATCCTGGATAGCGCTAAAGAACTAATACAACAGGCAGCCAGACCATCCAATTTGATCTCCTGACTAAAATGCACAGAGGCATTTTGACATACACAAGCCCTTCTCAGGGCTGCCCGACAAAGAATGCTGGAAACATCACAAATTTTATGTTATACACTGATTTGGAATGTTAACCTTGTATTTAAATTTTTATATTTTTACTGTGCATTTTCCTTGCCATACGATAAATAAATAAATCTGGAATCCGTTTTCTGAATAGCAGAGATGAATAATTGGATGATTCGAGCAAAAACCGACGTATTTTGAGCTAGAGTCATTTGGCTTATTATTTGAACTTTCCGCGCTGCGTTTCTTCACTCTGACCACAAGGTTGCAGCAAATGCAATTTCTTGTCTTGTCTTTCAGCTGGTCGCTGACTTATTTCAGCCCATTTGATCCCGATTCCTGTCAGTCTGTCTGTCCTTATCAACTTCGATCTCTGGAGAAAGTTCATGTGGTCACTTTAGCTTGCCTTCTGATTCTTGTCCATTTGGTTTAACTTTCGGGGTGTTTCTAGCTGTTCTGATCCCGTAACCAGCTGCTATGATCCGTATCGAGTTGATAATGACCCATATACAGGTGTTCTCGTCCCGTATAATGAGCGTGCTGTTGTGATCCAGAGAAGCTGCTTCCGCAAGCTGCTGTTTTGATCGAGTTTGTTGTCCGATGTCTCCTTTGATGCTGAGACTTGCAACGTAAGTCCCTGGCGAGCCAGTTTTGTTATGCGACCTTGATCTGCTTCAGAGGTTCGTTGCCAGGAGCCTTAATCGCCGTCAAAAAACTGCGTTACTAGTATTTTGTAATCTTGTGAGTTGGACTATAGTTCCTCGTTAGAGATCTTTAAACTTTCTCGAGGCTTATCTTTTGAATCTCTTCTGGCTTCGTCAAACGTAACTTTAGCTTATGTAACTTGTAACCTTGCTGTGTCTTCGTATATTGAGTTTTGCGTTGTGCAGCTGCATAGTGGACCTATCAAAGTCTCATCAAAGCTTTACTTGTCATACGCTTTGGTTCTAATTATTAATCTATCTATCTTCCCTGTTTGCGATTTTGCTGGCGCCTTTAAGCTGGGAAATCTGTGATAGTAATTAAAATAGTTTAATTGTTGGGTTCACCACATTTAATGAACCTATTAGGGATTTTAAAGCAAACTGTATTTTATTGATACTGCAAACTGAGTTATTGCCTGGCTTTTTATTGCATTTCAGATTATTGTGATGTAAGCCCTAAGTTTATGAGTTCTAGCTTCTATTTGAACACATTTGCTGTATAAAGATTAATTTGCGCCTCTTTTGTTGTGATACATGAATTCAAGCTTTTATAACAAACCCAAACCGTCTTCACTACTAGCTAAGCAGGCTTCAAAGTGCCAATTTATTTACGATGGTTTGATTTATGCTTAACTGATTGATATAACCACGTGTGTTAACTTTAGTGCCATAAAAACGAGGTCGATATTCACTCAGATAGTATATTAGATCATTCTTCCCATCTTAAGCGCACCCCTTTCTTAATACCTTGAGCTAGGTACGTCCCTGCAACCTTTCAAGTAATTTGCGAACACGGTTCGAGCCTCTTATCGCATGAAAACAATTTAAATCTTAACAGCACAGCAGCGACACGTATAATAATTTTTACTTTGTGGTGCTCAATCAGCCTGTCCCCATGGTAACGCCTGATAAAGCAATTGGAAGAATTTAAAAAATCCCCATTGACTTACATTGTCTGCTAAATTAAAGAAACGGCTGCCCATTTCAACTGCGACGCGTGTTTCAAGTATGCTACGTACCTTTTAATGCATTTAGAAGGTTTCAGTTGCACCGCGTAAATAAATGAAAAAACCCGTGTTATTCGAGTCGTGATCAGATGTTTCCTCTCGATGAAGAATTTGCTGGATCCGCTTTCCACTGCAGATTGTAGGAACTTCAGTGCAATTTAAAAATGTTTTATGTTGCATGGGCACGACAAAGTGCGTCGAGAAGTGTAAGGGATATCAAAACGCGCTCGCCAATTTTACATGAAAAAAACTTTACTTGTCGCCCAGTATTGAGCTAGTTAGCATGTCGATTGTGACCGTCTGCTGCAAAATACTTATCTCTTTGTCAGCTACAGGCTTAATTACTTCGGCTACTAAAGTGCAACCTCCATTTTACAATTTCTTAACAATTGTCCATGCAAAGGTTAAAGATTAACAGTTGGGAGAGTTCAGGGGCGTACTTAGCCCAAAATGTTCAGAAAAGAATGAGTTCAAGATGGGGAAAAGAATCTAACAAGTATACGGAATATCCTGGAAGCATCACGTCAAATTGTTACTTAATTACTACATTCGCTATTATTCACTGTTTATCATCGTTGCATTAGATTAAAATTATTCCAAAAGAATATTCAAATCACTTGGATAGCAGTTATTAACTGCTTATTTAATATGTCTATTACTGCAAGTATTTATGTATAATTATGGTGATTGTTATTACTTAAAGTCATTATATAGCTAAGGTATTAGTTCAATAGTTCCATACTGCATGTAGCTAAACTATCGTTTGTCTAGCTATATGTTATATCATTTTTGTTGTTTATTAATCTAATTTTATATATATTTTTGTATTACTTTTTGTCTATGATTTGTCCTAGAAGAAGCTGCTGCTGTTGGGCAATACAGATTACTACTGTTATTTAGAATATTCCGTATTCCAGAAGAGATTGCACTATCGGCCTTCTTCTGAAAAAGCAATTCAGTCTAGCCCAGAGGGATAAAAAGCACCAGTACAAAAGTACAAAAGAATAAAAGTAAAGTAGTTCAATCTGAACTCACACTCATCACCAAACAACTAGTTACTTACATTACCAGTGCGGTAGGCTGCATTTTACAGCGCGAGGTTTTAACTTTAGAAGCAGGACACGAAGCGGATTGCTTTAATAAAACCAAGCGCTGTAAAATGCTTTATCTTCATCGGTGTTGTTATAGATTATTTACCAAATTGATTTTAGTATCGTTAAGAGCTTTATTGCGCACTCAGTGTGGTAATGTAATTAGTGTATCATAAACTTTAAACATATACAATCCATTTTTGATTTGAGGATATTTAGTATCTCTTTGCACACCTTCAAACATAGATTATTAGAACTATGCGGCTAGAACATAAGTATATAAACGCTTCATTCTGTAGCGTAATCTTTTGTACTTTATTATCTTCATATTTGAAACTTCCTTTACTTTTTTCTTTCTCTTAAAGTTAATTATGTTTATTTTCTCTTGACGTGTTAAAAGGTCATTCACTGTCGTCTGAACTGACTCGGTAAATGGGTGTTTACAGGCCAGGTGGCTGTAAAAGGTTACTGGCATCTGACCTGACCGGTAAATGAGTCTTTACAGGCCAGGTGCCTGTAAAATGTTGCCATTGCGACTTTACAAGCACCTTGTTTTTCAATAGATACATTCTATATTAATCGCTAATATGAATTTTTAGGATTTTCAGCAAGAGGAAATAAAAAGATGTACGCGGTTCGCTTGCAATTAGCCTTTATTGGGGCTCACCCGTCGCTCACCCTGCAAATAATCCGGCTCGCCCATAAAGGCTAATTTACTAAGCTTGCCACGTAAACAACTACTACTTTATAATCTAATACGTATTATAAGTTAGTTTCCGTTTGTACAGATTGTAAGAAATATTTGTAACTAGGCCTCGTGCTTGTTAGTTTCTGTTGCTATAAATAAATAGGATAAAATTCATAAGCAGGTGACGCGTAAATTATTCAGTTAATACATTATTGCATAAAGCAAAATTATATTTATGTTATATATCTTGTAAAATTAGAAGAAATAAACAACAATCTTTTAAACCACTAACAAAGCAGAAAATAACTTAAAGGAAGGGTAATAAGGCAAAGTTCTTAACTAAAATTGAGAATTTATATATATATATATATAATCCTATCCCTTTCTACCCGTAGGTGTAAGAGTATTATGTTCAGTTTATTGTTCATGCACAAATTTTGCCCACTGCTTCTTATTCCTTGCCATTGCCTTTGCATTCTCCCATGTTTTTCCCTTCTTCGCTAGAATTGTGCTGATAGTCTTGTCCCATGTTAGTGGTGGTCGACCTCTTCCTCTTTTTGTTTGTGTTCGGGCTTGCCAGATACATTTTACCATTCTGTCCTCTTGCATTCTTATCAAATGTCCAAACCATCTTAGCTGATGCTGTTCTACAATTTCCAGTACGGATTGCACTTCCAATTCCTCTCTTACTTGGTCATTCCTTAGTCTATCTCTTCTGGTTATTCCTTTCACCTTCCTCAAATATCTCATTTCCATCGCTTGTAATTTGCTTTTTATTGCATTAGTCAATACCCAACTCTCACAGCCATAAATCAATATTGGTCTAAATATGGTTCTAAACACAGTCATTTTTGTTTTCTTGCTTATATTTTTCTGATTCAAGAAAGTTCTATTGAGCGAATGATATAGTTTAGCTGTTGATTCTATTCTTGCTTTCACTTCTGTTTCACAGCTTCCCTGAGGATCCATTTGAACTCCTAGATATTTATATGTGTTAACTTGTTCCAGTTGTACCCCTTCGATCTCTATTTTAATGTTTTTTTGCTCCTTCCCTAACGTCATCACTTTTGTTTTGTCTTTATTTATTTTCATTTTCATATTCTTAAGCACCTTGTTCCACTCATTTAAGTTGTTCTGCAGTTCTTTTTCGTTATTGGCAAAAACGACTATATCGTCTGCAAAAGTACATTCGCCAAGTACTGTCTGTTTCATTTTATGAAATCCAATATGTAGGGCTTTTGCTTTCTTCTTTACTTCTTTTGTAGCGTCATCCATAAGTATTGTAAAAAGCGTAGGGCTCAATACTCCTCCTTGACGTAGGCCTTCATTAATTTCAAATGTCTGCGTCTCCATGTTTCCAGTCCTTACATAGTTTATGTTATGTTTGTACATACCTTCTACTGCTTTCCTGAGTCTTTGTTTTACTCCTCTTCTTTTCAAACTGTTCCATATTAATTTTCTCGGAGCTCTGTCGAAGGCTTTTTCTAGGTCGACGTATGCTATATACCCTTGTCTGCTTTGCCTTAGTAATTTCTCTGCAATTTGTTTTACTGTGAATACATTGTCTTGGATACTTCTTCCTTTCCTAAATCCTGACTGGGTCTCTTCTAATTGGGGTTCTATATGTGTTAATAGTCGATTATTTAGTATTCTTTCATACACTTTTCCAACAATACTAAGTAATGTAATCCCTCTATAGTTATCACACTTCATCGCATCACCTTTTTTGTGTATTGGCATTATTATGCCTATTTCCCAATCCTTAGGAATTTTCCCCTCATGCCACGCCTTCTGGAATATTCTTTCTAATAACCTGGTTGCTTTTGGCCCCAGACTTTTCAACATTTCAGCGGTTATCTTATCATGGCCTGCCGATTTTCCACTTTTTAGCTTTCTTATCGCCTCTTCGATTTCTTCAGTTTTTATATTATCTTCTTGCATGTGGTCGTCTTTTCCATCTGGGTATTCTTCTATCACCTCCATTTCCGTTTCTTCATAGTTCAACAGTTCTTGAAAATATTCACTCCATCTGTGCATTATCTGATTTCCTTCTTTTAAAAGCTTCCCGTCTTTATCCTTTACAAAATGTATTTTTTCCTGTTTTCCTTTTCTTAAGTTTTTTAATGTTTTATAGAATAATTTCTGATTGGATTTCGCATCTTCTTCTAGCTTTGTACCGAACTGATCCCATGTCTTTTTCTTTTCCTCTATCACCAGTAGTTTCACTTTGCATCTCTGCGCTTTGTATTTGTTGTAGCTTTCTACCTTCTTGTTATTTAGATATTCTTTCCACAATTTCTTCTTTATCTTAACTTCTTCTTTTATATCATTCGTCCACCATGCTGTTTGTTTTTTACTGTTTTGAGAATTTAAATAATAATAAATAATATGAAATTACTAGAATAGTAAATAAATTATTAAATTAATTCATGTTAAATAATACCTTGGAAAATTATACAAATAATTATTTTATATTATATTTTATTATATATAAATTGCCATTTTAAAGCTGCACACCAACAGCAGAAAACGAAACAAACTAACATATTTAATTCGCCTAAGAAGGATTCGTGCTACTATTCTAACGCATATAAGCGATGCAAGTTCGTGGTCTAGTACCTAGTCTAGTAGTAGAGTCCAAAATTTTAGTTTAAATTAATAGAACCCACAGTAAATTCTAAAGCAAATTTATCCTTACATCCGTATGCAAAGCGCAACAGTTTAATTCAAAATGCCCCTGAAGTACTTTCATAACGAGGCGCCCTAATTTAAACATTTTGAGCCCCAAGAGAGTCTGATAGTTACAGGATGCACAATTTTTCTTTTCCGAGTAAACGGCCTTTCTGAATAGAAATTGTTTGTGCAAGTACGAGTGGCTCGACAGAGCAAATTTCATATCAGCAGTAACCAGGGCTTAATTACTTTATATTACACGACTTCCAATTTGTTAATTTAATTCAATCTTCAAAGTAGCGTGAAAAAACTGTACTAGCAAATAAGTAATTTTTGTTCAACTTAAAATATTCATAAAGTTTACATAATTAAATGCTGAAAACTGGATATGTTTACTAATTACTGTTGATTTTTTTAAAAATTGTATTGTATAATTTTATATCTAATATTGCTACATATTGAAAATTTACACAAACTTAACACTATTTCAATGAACATATTAACTGTTTTTTTTGCGCAAGCAATCTTTGATTTTCACTCAAACGATTATAAATTTTGCCTAAATCTAAAAACCTACGAAGTGTGTCTAAAAAGTTGGGTGAATGGTATCAAAGAACAAAGAAAACAGAAGATATACAAGATATATGTATGCACTCCCCATTACATGGCACTTCGAAATATAGTATGACCAAAAATTCTTTTCATTTAGTAAGGCTCTGGAATAGTTCCTAATTTATGAATTCACTTCACATCACTTAAAACTCAAATGTTACGTTTGACATTTAGTTATAAATGTAGTTGCACTCATAAATGGGAATGTTTTCCACAGCCATACTAGATGACATACTTTATATACGAGTATGGCAACAAAAATATCAGAAAACTTCACCTAAAAGACAGAATTTGGCGAATTTCTTGCTGCGTCGGTTTTTTAACACTTCCGGCAGTAGCGTCCTTTGAGTGTGTTTTATTTGTAAAGTGTATGTACTTACGGCCATTGTTATCACCTAGGCAACGCTTTAATTACGTAATCATAGATAATTGTCGTTTAGTAGCTGACTTGTTTCTGCGATTTGTGAGGTTGGAACGCCATTTTTCCTTTAGTTAAATAATATCCTGTTATCCCGTTAGTAAAATCAACATTATCCAAACAGTTTACTTTTAAATTATTATGAAAATAATACCACGATAATTGATTTGATGGCAAATGTATTTCTTGTAATTCATTACTAATCAAAATAATACTTGCCTGGATCTAGAGACCCGACCCATATGAGATAAGAGTCCTACTGAGAAAATTAATAGTAGATTATGTTATTAGGAGTAAAAGTGATACTTTATGTGGCAAAGCTGAAGTTTATTTAGCCGAACGTTAGTGAGGCAAATAATTCAGCTAAGCCACATAAAGTCACTTTTACTCCGAATAACATATACTATTTTATCCGCAAACGTATTCAGGTAAATTTCAGGCTAGCACTGTACCCCTGCGCCAACCTCTGTTGTTCAGATAACGCGCAACTGTAATGATATATGAACATACTGAATCACCCGAGCTAATAGCACACGGCCACAGCAGCTGTCACACCATAACCCACGGCGACAGATGCTCCGATCCGCTGCTTAAAGGTTTATTTAAATTAAAACTTTTTCGTACTTTTTTGAAAATAAAAACCGGCCTACGAACTAATTCTAAAAATTAGCAAAATTTTAAGCCATCATACAATTTAATCGGTCCAGTATCTTCGGAGGAGATGGCGAACAAAATAGAAAGAAAGAAAGAGAGCAATCATTTTGTGTGCTTAGGCAGATAAAGTACGCAAAAGTCGCTATTTTGTCTGCTTAGGCAGATAAAGTGACACTTTTACCTTGTCAATAAAGACAAATAAGTTGTCACTTTTGTGACGTTTGCGGATAAACTCATTTATTTAAATTATAATATCCACAACAATTATTATACAATAACAATATTTTAGTGTTGCTTGTTATTTAATGATCTTTTCAAAGTTTTTACAGCTTAGTCATGGCATTTTTGCTTATTTGGATTCGCCAAACTATTTCCGGTGAGCAGCCCCACTTGTTGATCAGAGTTCCTAAGTACATATACTGGTTGACCACTTCAAAACCACCAATTTATTTTAGTTCAACTCTATCGTTGTTCGCCCTGTCTACTATAAGGTTCTTTGTCTTGAATCTATTGACCTTTAGGTTATACTCTGCCCTGTCACGTTGAAGTCTCATCAAAAGTTCCAATAACTTCTCTTTACTCGAAGCAAGAATAGTAGTATCGTCCGCACACCGAAGGTTGTATATCTTTTCACCGTTGATCTTACAGCCCCCGGTGGTGTTTTATAGGACTTTTCGCATTACTTATTCGCCATATAGTGCACGGTTTTCATAGTTATGTCGGCACTATTGCTAAACTTACTATTATTGGAGCTACCAAGTCAGTTAATCAGGCAAACTAGTAGTATTTATTTCGCCAATTACGATGGTGAAAGCGGAATTAAAATCGAACATTGCGTTTGCGAGTTATGTCAAAAAGTTCTATTTTTTTCAATTGGGACACTCAGTATACAATATTCACAATCGATAGGAAGTCGAATTCTGAACAAATCCTAATGTTAAAAATGACAAAGGTATTGATGATTTTTCAAATTTGACAATGTTGTTTATGAAATAACAGCCACCTTGACGAATTTAAAAAATTGGCGAAAAAAATACTACTAGTTTGTCTACTTAACTGACTTGGTAGCTCCAATAATAACAAAGTTAGCAATAGTACCGACTTAACTATGAAAACCGTGTATATTGAAAAGTTGCGGCGAGAGAATGCAGGGTTGCGAACACCTTTTCTCATCCTAAATTGCTTTTATTGTGGGTTGTCAATTTTTATTTCTCCGTAGCAGTCATTATATAAGTTTTTAATCAGTTTGACAATATGATGTGATACCCCCATTTCCTTTACAATGTTCCATAGCTTCTTCCAAATTACGCTGTCAAAAGCCGTTTGGTAGTCTATAAAGCGAATATATAGACTTAGGTTGAATTCCCTAGCTTTTTCTATTATTTGTCTAAGGCCGAGGATGTGTTCACACGTGCCCTTTCCTTTTACGAAGCCAATTTGTTCTCTTGAAATCTATTATATGAAGGCGGATCTTCCTGACATGTGGAATCAGTGCAATTAGCCTATAGTTGTCATATTTGGATTTCGAACCTTTTCTGTATAAGGGATGATCTACACCAATATCTTGGCCAGGTTCCCGCATTCCAGATTGTTTAGCGTAGCATATAAATTAGATCGATCTCCAAATCCTCAAATTATGGGTCTAGCAAACACGACTTCAAAGTGTACGAGGTGAGCATACCAATTCGAGTCACTTTCAAATGTGCATTCGAGGAGTCCATTTGGGAGACGCAACTTCAGCAGTCCTTAAGGGGTCTGCCAGCAACCTGGTATTTCCCAGCAATAGATGTGGTAACTTTCCACGCATCACGCCAGTCAATGACTCAATGGAGGGAGACTTAAAAGATCGAAAAGTAAATTGATATCCACAGGAAATGTGGACAATAGAACGAAAAGAATTACTACAATTGTGTGATAATCATGCTTAAAAAATGCGCGTACCCACGCGAATTGTGCGGGATTAATGCAGCAGTATTTAAACATGGTCGGCTTTGGACAATAATGGCTTCAGACATTTTTAACGATAGCGTTCTTTAGAGACGTTTTAGTTTAGCATTCTGTGTTAACATTGTTTCACAAATGTTTGAACGTACATGCGAATGACCTCAAGCTATATCACACGTAGGTTGCTTTAAGGATTTAAACCTATTGTTTTTGTGTTTATTCGTGTTTCCCTTATGTTTTTACATGTGCTTTAAAGTAAATACATTTGTACAAAGGAAACTGGTTTTTCATGTGTTGTTTGAAGTCAATTTAAACCAGAGAACGCTACAAAAGCGGAGCAGCTTCTTGTTTTAAGATATTGACACTCCATAGCAGCAAACTAGGGTATTCAGAGAGTTTCATGTTCACTGAGCTATGTAACCTGACAACTAAGGCAATTAATTAATAAAGTATTCAGATGTACAAACCGTTTTATTTAAATTTTAATTATCCTCGTGAGGGGCAAATTTCACGTACTGTTACAAGGTGAATGGCCCTTTTTAATGCACCGTGACAGCCATCCTAAACCTCAACATGATTACGTTCCTGGTGTTTCTCCTCAAAAAACTGTTAGTTAAGCTGGTATTTGTGGAAAGCTGAAGTTCATTGGAAAGTGACTTACCAATATAAATTTCTACTTAACGGAAGAATTATACTATTTAAGTCAATATGGAATAAATAGTGGTGTTCCCCAGAAAACAGTCTTGGGCCTAATTTTATTTCAGTATATACTGCAGGCCTGCTGGTAAAATAAATTTTTAATAAAAGAAAAACGTTGTTCTGCACATGAATTTCAATAAGTCGGCCCTCAACTCGGAGATGATTATGTGAATGCAATAAACAAACAGAAAACCTGGGTGTGATAAATACACAAACACTGATACAATGCTGAAATGATATAAAATCTACGTACGTCCTTTACTTCAATCACCTTCTACGGTTCGATCTACATTTCTTATCATAGATAAAAATGCTCTAAAAAGGGTAAAACGTCAAGCCACCCGCCTCACATGGAGGGTTTGTTCGATGCATTACGAAGAGCGTCTGGGGCGCCTCAAACTAACAACGTTACAGAAAGGACGCCAGCGAGGTAATCTTCAGACATTTAAAATATTCAATTGCCCCTTTACTGCGGACATCTCTCTGTTCCAATTGAATATAGATGTTCGGCTACGCAAACATCGTCTAAAACTACTGAAGGACAAGTTTCAAAATCGCGCCAGCTTTTCTTTTCAAATAGAGTTTTTGAGACTTCGAACAATTTCTCACCACCCACTATTATCGCTTCCAGTCTTAACGATTTTATAAACTGCCTGGAATGCAGAAACCTGTGAGTTTCAGATAGTGTGGTATTGTGTGGGTTGATCAATGGCCTGGTTAGTATTTGAAATATCTTCGCAAAGTTATTATTGTTACTTTTACTTTTTTATTTATCTCAAAAAATTTTACTGTTTCTACGACATTGTCAGATATGTGGTTTTTCAAACCATCATCGAATCTCCATGGGAAACGGAAAACTTCCAGTTCATGCGGTTAGAAAGGTCATTTCTCCAAAACTTGTAAAAACTACTCTTGCAGTAGGAATAATTTCATTGCTTCTTTAAAAAAGCGAATATAGCAAACTTTTAAAACATCAAGGCCTGTAGAAACGGTACTTTTAATTTAGTATGGCCGTAATCATATTCTATTATATACATGGTCACGCCAAATGTGCAACGACTTCGGAAAAGAGAATTCACAAAGGACATAGAAAATAAAATCGGTTTAAAATCGAGTCTGTGGTTTATCACCGTTAGCGGAGAGTGCAGATTGAGCAGAGAACGCCGATAATGCAGTGTTTCAGATTTAAAAGTAACAAGGTATAGAAATTTTCAACCGCATCTTTGGATAACTTAAAAAAAATACCGTGCCGGGACCAAGATTCGAATTCTCAACCTCAGGTTCGGCAGTTCATGATTATGACATTACACCAGTGTGACAGCGTAGTTACGTAGCCGCTTAATGTGTATTACTGGGAAAGCGGATACAAATTGACAAATACAAACAGAAAGCGACCAATTTCACCTAAAAGGTTTTCAGTTCTTTGCATTTGTCAGGCTCAGATGCCGAGCCGCTCAATTTCCGAAATGGTGTGCTCAAGCCGGGTATTGCGTATAACCTAAATTCGATCAATTGTCGAATTAATTTGCTCAATGTCAGGATTCATTTCGGCAATTGAGAAAATTCGGCATCTGAGTCTAACACATCAATAATCTATATAAACTGGCGCTGAAATAATCCTGATAAGATATGTCGTTCTCGATAGGCAGCACATTTATTAATTTTCAGGCGGTCTTTTAACGCGAAAGTGACTGCTGTTCTCACAAGTCATGTAATATCATGAGACCTTTCATATCATTTTGGGTTGGTCGCGATTGATTGACCGGTTACGATCAAAATTGTAAATTTGTAAAAAAATGATCAAAGTCGAAAGTAATACTTCATCAGGTTGTGCGGAAGTAAAAATCAAATGTTTGCGTTTGATTAAGTAAGCCATCGGCTCTTTCTTTAGATTCGTTCTTTTCCGATTCTGATACTTCTCTCGTAAACTCCATAAGATAACTCCATCGATAAAGATAGAATTTGTGGATACAAAGCTTATTTTCCATTTTGTTAGGCAGAATATACAAAGACTTCCTGGATGCTCTTTTGCTTCCTGTTCATTTGGAAGTTGAGAGAATCCCTTAGGAGAACTTATAACAAATGGAATCATTTCCCTAGCAAGGTTTAGAGCATTGCTACATCCGACTTGAAGCTAAACACTACTATCCTGAACAACCAAGTTAATATTATGCGCTGGCAATGCACGCAAATAGCTCGGGTTTCTAATTCCGAAAATTGCGTTTGAACACCAAACATATTTCTAGTCTCGTCAAAAAAGTGATCACGGCAAAAGTCAACTGGTATGCTGTAGGCACGTCAATAATGATTATTATTATCAGCGTAGCTGACTGGGCATTTAATATTTCGTAATAAAAAACCACAAAATTTTACAGAAGTTGCAATTTACCAACCTTCGTTAATGCATAATGAAATTGGTTAATTTTCAAGTATGGCATAAAATTTGCAAAATCTGAGAAATTTACAATGGATATAAATAAAGAAAAGTTTTATCTTTACTATTATTGTTTATTATGCCTCGCGAAACGTCACTGCAAAGTGCTACTGCATAGTAAATCATTAATAAATAATACGTACTACAATTTTGAACATTCTCAGCATCTTGCATAATTTAATATTAATCTGCAATTAGATAAAGATGTTAAATTCGATATTACATTCATTTTTTTATATAACTTTAGAAGATGTATTGCTTATATGAGTCATTCTTTATTACATTTGTTAGCTGTATTGAAAGAGTTCTGAGAATTACAAGCTATCCGGTCAGCGGTTCCACATATTATTGTTCATAGTGTATTTTGTTTACTTATGAAACGTACATTAATAGCAAATATAACAACTGGAGCAAAGATGTTACTGCTTTTATTAGAAGGAACGGGGCAGTGTAAAAAAGGGATTAGATGCGAATAGATCTTTGAGTTGTTTAGTCGATATGTATCCTTACATTCTAAAAGGATTTGTTGTTTGGGGAGCTTTAACATTGTCTAAACTAAGTACCTTTGCATTTCCGTACATACTCATATTTTTAATTTGCCCACCAAATTTTTCAAATACAATCCCGCATTAAGTTTCAATGCAAACAGCGAACACTAATATCCCAACCCTGCCAGTGGCCATCTACAATTCTACCACCGTCTGGCAACAAGTGCAGCGCGGCAATGACGTTAGTACCACGAAATATTATTCGTGTTAGAAACAAATACAATCCGACATTCCGTTAGTATCAAGCTACGAGTACTTAATATTTATTTAAAAATTAACAATTTCACAAAGAGCCCGAATCAAACAAAATTGCACAGTTTCTTTATTTATAAATTGAGAGAATAAGGCAACTCCCCCCCCCCCACAACCGCATCCCGAATTCTCTTAAAAAATACAATCGACCAGTAGAAAGTCGCCAAACAGCGCATTTCACATAAATATTGATTTTAAGGTTTTTCAGATGATTATAACGTTTTCCCTATTTTGCAACCCCCAAATCCACCTGAGCCGCAAAATTCTTAAAAACGCCCTTGCTTATACGAGTATACAATTTGCTACAAACGCACCTCTCCTTTACGCCCTTGTAACTTCGCCTCAAAAAACGGCCAGTATGATGAGCGTTGATCCATCTTTTTTCCAACTAGCCCCAAATCACATTTGGATATTTCAAGAAGTATGCGATGTAACAGCACCGAACGCTTTCGAGTGCAAAAAATCGTTTTAACCCCCGTATTTTCGCCCCATCAGATTTTCACAACCTCTCCAGAAAATTCCCATTTGACGAGATCTTCAAATGACACCAACAACATTTACCTGCAATACGTGCAACTTGCAAACATTCGCGAAAACTGCGTACTTTTCAAGCGTCACACAAATCGCTACTGGAGCCCCGCGCCACACTTCCAATTCGTTAAAAATTTTCAATGTTAAAAGGACACAAATCGAAAACAAATTGACACTTATTTCTTGACGGCAATGTCAGTAAATTCAACTACAATGCTGAACTAATATTTTCATTCATTTAGCTCTGCAATTTGGTGTCTGATTCATTCATGAGATTATTTTAAGTACTTAGTACAAATAGCGTGAGACAGTTGTATTTATCCCTTGCTAACTATCATTTAAGATCGGAACAGTCACTTACACTAAGACTTAATAAAGTTATTAAGTTACTATTAGTTTCATCAAGATGTCGACGAATAGCTAATCCTTAAATTGCCAAATATTCGATTGAAGATATAATTTTTAGTAATGTTAATCGTGCGTCTAACATTTCTGTTTTTTTGTGCTGGAGATACTTGCACTGACACGTTACATCTTTCCTCGCTCCACTATCATAAACCAATTTTACGTAAAAGATGGAACGCCTTATTCCAGGATTTAAATCCTGTGGAAATAAATGCAGATTCTTTTTTGTTGAAAATGTAATGAGCTTCTCGTCCTCGTAGAAAGCTTCCTTGTATATCTTAATACAAGATAGAATCAGGGTCGTTATTCAAGGAAATGGTGACTTCCACATTCCCTTGCAACCGTAACTTATTTCTTAATCCTAACTTACCTTTCAGTGGTTTTCATTATCTTAATGGATGGAGCATCGACAATATCGACATTCTCCATATGTGCGTTACTCGAACTGGTTGACGCAGCCGCTTCTACTAAACTTTGATCTGTAGATCTTGGTCTTTTACTTTTAATTGTAAACTTGTTCATATTATGCTCTCAAGATAAAGTGAATAAACAAAACTTGAATCACTTTGAATTAATAATAGTTATCTATTATGCAAGACGATAAAGTTAAATTTTATCCACGAGTGAATCATTTAACGTCGATACGAAGTCGAAACGTTAATGACTCAAGAGTGGATAATAATAAATATCATCATGTATAATACATCAATTCTCATAATTTCATTAATCAATAAATATCTAAAAAAACATACATTTTGTATTGACAGCCGTGAAAAGTCATAGTGACAGTTTGGACAAAGTCGCCTGTGATTCGTGTTATACGTTTGGCAGTACTGAAGTGTATTGTCAATCTATGTCAAATTCCAGGTTAGTAGATTAGGTTTTCCTTGTTAATTACACAGACTGACGCCAAGCTTAACCTGCTAATCTCGAATTTAAAATAACCTGACAGTACTACAAACAATACAGTAGTAAGTGACATATGTAGATAAAACCCTATTTTATGCTTCTGAAATACCATGATATCAAAAAAAAAATTCTGAGCAGGCCTTGATATGTGTTATACGTTTGGCAGTACTGAAGTGCATTGACAGTCTATGTCAAATTCGAGAGTAAAAGGTTAGGTTTTGTTCGTTGTTTGACACAGACTGACGTAAAACTTAACCTGCAAATCTCGAATTTGACATAGACTGACAATACACTTCAGTAATGCCAAACGTATAACACATATCAAGGCCTGCTCAGAATCATTTTTTTTTATCTCATGGTAGTTATTTCACAAACAAGTAGGTTAATGAGACGGATTAATAATCGAGACATTTTAATTGTAGAGATTATTAATCGCCGATTAACACACAAATTAGTTACAATAGTTTTCCGTTGATCGTATGTTATTAATTTGAAGAAAATTAAATTTTATTCCATCAAAAGAATTTGACACTTAAAGTTTTGACATTAATGGTATCTTTGATTACCTACACCAAAATTAATAAAAAATCATTCATTAATAGGGGTTATTAATAAACGATAAATAAGGGTCATTAATAGACGATTTTCTATACATTAATGAACCGATAAATAAACAATTAACGGAAATGAATAGTTAAACAACTTTAACCGTAAAAATTGAATAATAGCTATTAACGTCATTAGGCCGATAAACAGAGTATTTAAAAAATACCTTCGGATATTTTACCCACTTATAGATATCATCAATACAAACAAAAAAGTCCTAATACACATGGGTCGGCAAATGCTTTGTTTCTGAGATACAGAATGTTAGTTTCCAAAAGAAAAATCCCGGCCGCCCCTGGAATAAACAACTTAAATCTAAGTGTGCCAAAACATGACCATTAATAGCACCAGTAAACCTTTTAAGTTTCACTAAAATCGGCTAAGGGGTTTTGCATTTTAGTTTTTGTCTTAACAAGTTCATAGACGTGCTAAAATATGGGCTTTAATTTTTTTCTTGAAAACAAAGCGAAATCCGAAAAAATCTCAGGAGACAAAAGGTTGCTTTTAGTTGCTTTATTAAAAAAATATATAAAACTTCCAAAAAATTTGGTGGACGTTCTTTTTTTTGTGAAAAAACCTAATCGATATCCCCCGTGGGCACGCCCCTAGAATTACTACATTAATTGTAATAGGTCCAAAAGAGACCTTATAAAGTTATGAACAAACTGTAAAAATTTCATTAAAATCGCTCAAAGCTTTTTTAGATAACAAAAACAAGATTTTTTTTTAAACTTTAATACCCTGTATCTCGGAAACGAAGCGTTTCCGGACCCGTGTTTATTAGGACATTTTTGTTTATATTGGTGAGATCTATAAGTGAGTAAAATATCCTAACGTATTTTTTAAACACCCTATACAGCCTGTTTTAAACGAAGTGTGCACTATTGCTAACTTCTTTATTATTGGACGTACGATATCGGTTAAATTAGCAAACTAGTGGCATTTTTTCTGTTGATTAGAATGGCGAAAACAGAAAAACAATTGAACATCGCCTTCTCGCGAAATTTGGAAAAGTTTACTTTTGTTAAATGGAACACCCTGTATATTTTTCAAAAACTTGAAATAAAAATGAATTTGTGATATAAAAGTCTTAATACACTATTGTCTTAAAATGAATACTAAAGAAGTTATCGCAAGTTTCAGTTTTGTATAAATTGTATTTTATTTTCAGGTAAACTACTCTTTTTGTTCATGACACGGCAAAATTTTATTAAGAAAAGTTGTTCAGAAACAGAAATTATGGCCCTATACAAAATTTCAGAAAGATCTGTCGATTTAGATTAAATTTTTAATAAATTCAATAATAATAATAATAATAGTTTATTCTAAGTCGACATATCCTTCTGAAATTTTGTATAGGGCCATAATTTCTGATTCTGAACAACTTTTCTTAATAAAATTTTGCCGTGTCATGAACAAAAAGAGTAGTTTACCTGAAAATAAAATACAATTTATACAAAACTGAAACTTGCGATAACTTCTTTAGTATTCATTTTAAGACAATAGTGTATTAAGACTTTTATATCACAAATTCATTTTTATTTCAAGTTTTTGAAAAATATACAGGGTGTTACATTTAACAAAAGTAAACTTTTCCAAATTTCGCGAGAAGGCGATGTTCAATTGTTTTTCTGTTTTCGCCATTCTAATCAACAGAAAAAATGCCACTAGTTTGCTAATTTAACCGATATCGTACGTCCAATAATAAAGAAGTTAGCAATAGTGCACACTTCGTTTAAAACACCCTGTATAGCAAATAACGGACGCAGTTGAATTTTTAACTCGAGGCGATAACCGAAGTTTATAATCAACGAAGTCCGTTATTTTTCGTAATAAAAATGTATTTATTTGAAGAACAACTTATTAAACATAATTTAAAAATCAGGTGATCCTTACCGTCCGGCGGCCGTTATAGTCCTTAACGGCCGACGACAGTTATAATTTTTAATAACCGGCGGCTGTTAGAAAATACTTTTTATATGTTTATTTAGTTCAGTTAAAATACAATAGCAGTAGAGTATTACGAATAATAACTTATTAAATTCTATGCCACAGTAACGATGATAATAACAAATTTAGTATCCAACAATGGCTATTTACGGCATCAGGCCGGTAGCTGAGCATTCATGGCCGAGCTAGTACATCACGATCGAGACACGGGCGAGACACGTGAACTAGCAAGGCCATAAACGCGAATACCGGCCGTGTGTGGTATTAAAAAAATGTGTATACTGAACGAGAAGAAGAATCAGTTTGATGATAAATAATTGTTCCAAATGCTGTGATCGTGTTACACATTTGGCAGTACTGAAGTGTGTTAGTGGCACTGTCAGTCTATGTCAAATTTGAGGTTAGGTTTTGAATTTGATATAGACTGACGGTGCCACCAACAATACACTTCAGCACTGTCAAACGTATAACACGAATCACAAGCGTCGCATCGTTAGGTGCTACCGGCATAGGTCATAAAACGGTACCTGCTAGACTCGTTGCTAAACTGGTGGACTAAGCTACTAGAGCAGTATACAAAAACGGTTATTCACTACCCTAAGTCGCCTGCATGAACCGTACTTTCAGAAGAATCTGAAGCATGAGCTACCACGACACGATCACTCCCTAAGAGTAGAGGATGGTGATAAGATGCAAGGCTATTCTGTCCGCTCAAATTCAGAACAAGCCATGTCAAAGAAAACAAATCTAAGAAAATTGCATCTTACATCGTAACTATAGGCTGCATTGTCGAAAAGCCTCCCTTACGTTAGTTCTTTCTAAGGTTTCCATATTATAACACCTTTTATTCGTTCTTGGAGCGCTTAGTGTGACGCCTTTTCATTTACCTGCCTTTCTTAACTTTCCAGAAGTTCTTCAAATATTCTAACCCTCTTGTATTATTAATACATCTTAACGAATTAATAGACAGATCTAAACAATTGTTACAAATTTGCCATTTGTGTCACTGAATCGGAGTTGAATACGCAAACACGTGATCTCCAGAAATTCATATCGTCAGAAAGCTTGCGATCAGCGCCAACCAACGGATTATTGTTGGAATATGTTTAGCGCCAGTTTAATCCTACAATCTCTTTTGGACTAGACTACGCGCAACTTCAGGTAGAAGTTTAGCCTTAATCATTAACCCGCAGCCCAAGTTATAATGCGGAACTTAGTACTAACTTGCGCCTATATTACATTATAATCAATTAACAATTTGATGTGCCGAGTATGGATGGGTGAACCTGAAGATACGAGCTTTCAAACAATAATGATGTAGTTCTAGAACTACATTATTAATTATTTTAAGACTAAACGACAAGTCAAACGAAAAACAGACCGAGAATAAAGATATTTTTCCCGCTGCTGATCATGTAAGTTAGTGATACAGCCTTAGTAACAAAACGTGTAAGTCGGTGATTATATTTGTTTGCTGCTTTCCGTTGACAACGGAACTTAATATTATTATTAAGTTCCTAGCATAATAAAATTAGCAAAGCAAGATGCAGATTTGGACGTTTTGTTTATAAATTGCAAGTGTTTATGGGACATGTGACACTCACAGGTAACACGACTCACGAAAACTAATCCTGGTGACAGGTGACAAACCAAACGATTTTTTCAAAAATCTAGGAAAATTTCGATATGCAGCGGGAAAAATCTAATAAGATAACTCGGAATGTATCGCCTATTAACATTTTCGGCAGGCAACGGGCCGCGACTTCGTCTTGGCTTGTACTTGCCTACCTCAAATATTACTTACATTCCTTGTTACTTAAATAGCTATCATTCTTAAATTACTAAAAATTACTTTTGTATCTCGTAGGATCGAACACAACTAATTAAACCCACAAACATACAAACTGAATTCAGAAATTATTACTACAAGAGGTTGGTAAATATTATAATGTTTAATCCTTAAAAACGAAGTTTTATATGGAATTTAAATAATGATTACATGGCTATAGAAAATAAAAGTTTCTATTATAGTCACTTCTACAGAATACAACAGTGGAAATAGTTAAAGCACCCCTTATATTAATATTAATAATAATATTAAGTTTATTTTGTTAGAAAAGCGACAGCAAGGCATTTTTAATAATATAAACAGGCAATCTGTCTATCTATCGGGAACGCTCTGAAGTTAGTTGCATACACTTGCACTATCTAGCGTGAGACTACCAAACTAATTACAGTTATCCATAACTAATTACAGTTTTCTATAAATATAAATTACAGTACGATTAATATAGAAGCAATGTAATTTTTTAATGCTTAGTTACAGAATTATAAATTAATGTATAATTTTAATTTCAGTAGTTGTGTTTCACTTTATCTCAAATGCTTTTTCCTCTTGTCAACACTTGTCAATATTGACAAATGGAAATGGCATTTGACAAACAGTGAAACACAATTTATACATGGTGAAAAGCAATCGGAAAACACTGTAAGACTCTTTAAAGCAAATCTCCCCCGAACGCGGCCAAGCTTCTTTCACTTTTATATAAACAACAAATTCGTGAACCAAATCTCGAGTAAATTTATAATAATTTAAAAACAGGTAAGTTTAAATATAAATAGATAAATTGAATTCATTTTCACTTCATTTAGGCATATGGTGTCTACGGATTAAGTCACAATGTTTTTGACTAATATAGTGACACCGAAGAGAAAAGATTTCTGTTCGAAATTACAACACACAATTTTATGTATCGTGTGTTCCAAAAAAAAGAAGAAAAACTCATTCGCAGCATGCCATGATCAAATTGAAGTTTGCCGTATAGTTTGACCATCCAGATCTCGTTTTTTATTTTTAAGGTTATAATGTCAAATTTGTTTATTTCTATGTTCTCTTCGTAGAAATGTATATAAAGCATTGCACAACCCTACGATAATTATCAGGTACGTACTGGTTAATGAATGCAATAAGTAACGTTGAAAGAACATCGATATTATTAACCACTGCAATACCCTTCTGCTAAAGCGTTCTTCGAATGTTTGTATTTCTGTTTCCCGTTTGTGTTTTCAGTTTATGTTTTTCGTTTTCAATTTAATTGAGAACTGAATATTTTGGTGTTTAATTTGAAAATGTGGTTAAGATGTAACTTTTGCATTTTTTAACCAATACGCACCTGATAGTGTTGTGTGATGCTTTATATACATTTCCACTAAGAGTGCATAAAAATAAACAAATTTCACATTATAACCTTAAAAATAAAAAACGAGATTTGGATGGTCAAACTATAACTTGAGATATACCCATTGATGCAAATGAACTTCCAAGTCAGAGAGAACTAATTTACATCTTGAACTATTTTTCTAAAAATATACAACACACTTAATAGGCCACTAAAATTAGATCAAAAAAGGGGCTGCCTTCCAAAAACTGGTGGAGTTCTGGAAACTGTTTTAATCACTCAAGTAGGGGTCTGATATGAACAATCTGAGTTTGCCCCGATTTCCGAATGGAGCTTCAGCCGTGATCTTAAAAAACCACGACATTTTCGGACTTTTTCCGGTTTATCTCGAATTCCTCCGAAGTTAAGCTTTTAATCAAAAAGTTCATTATTATCAAAAATGTGGATCATTAAATACTACGTCGATTGAGTACCAATACTTTGGAATTTGATCAAGTGGTCTTGTAGAAAATCGACGTCAATGAACGCCAATTTTTCACACTTTTCGAAAAACACTCTTTTCGTCTCTATAAAATGTACAATATCTTTTAATAAACCAACGTTAACGCAAAATGTTGTAGAGCATCAAATTATGTTTCCAAAAAGTCTAAGAAGGTTTAAAAAACCCAACCAGTAAGTAGATGTTAGCCTTTTTCGATTTTCTTGCAATAGCATGGTTACTAAGCAACATCAATGTTTGATTTTCCATTCACTGGTTTTTCCAACATTAATTTTTTTTCAGTTTTTTACTAATATACAAGCCCTCACCTATACGTTGTTATCGAATAATGGTTTTGAAGACAATAAAATTAGCAGATAAATGTGTTATGTAGGAGAAAAAAATCGTTTTGAAGGGTATTTGTAAAAAAATTATGTTGCGTTTTTTTTACTAGGAACAAATACTCAAGGGTAATACCACAAGCAGTGAATATATTTTTGGCAAATATTTTGTCGTTTCCATGTAAATTATTGCGTTTAAACTTCACGGCAAAATATTTTTAAAAAATATATCCACTTCGAGTGGTATTTGGGACGACTATTTAACAATATTAATACATAACGATTAACTTTATTGAAAAATAATCCAACAATTAATATAATTATTCATTCTCAATTAAATTCAGCGGAATACTTCCAAAACACAGCATTTTAAAATTTTTAAAACAAGCCACACAGTTTGTTGGGGTTTAGTGTTACGTAACCTAGCGATATCACTAAGGACAGAACATCGTTGCTAAGCGATACTTCGCAACAAGGCTATTTATTTTTTGAGTACATACATTGTTTTGTGAATATTTTGCATGGTGCCCAATATTCAGTGATATACTACTGTTATTGGTTGAGAAAAGCAAATGTCTGCAATGTGATTGGCTTATATGTTATAATGTTGAATAGTCAGTTATATTCAATTACATTATATTCAGTTACATTTGATTATATAAAATTACATTAAGATTATATGATAAAACAAAGTACATCCACTAAGACTAAAAAAACTTCATGTTGAGTTATGTACAATGTGTTTTTTTTTAAATTTACAGTGTTATTTTTTACACGTTTGGAGGATGATGGTTCCGGTAACGTGCACTCCAATTCTTCCATTTCTTCCTTATTTAAATCATCGTCGAGGTATCCTCTTCCTTCTTCTATGATGGCATCATAAACTATGTCGCAGTCATCAGTACGGAAGATCTAGATTTCAGTTTGAGCATTGGTGAAAGACTGACCTTTGCATAGTTTACAAATGGTGGTACATTTCATGCCATTTTTCCTGCAGGAACAACCTTCATGGCAGCCTTTGGAACATGTGCAGCATATGGATCTCAGGAGTTCCTCAGGTGCTGCTTCTTTATTAGTGGGAACTGGCAGGAGGCCGAGTTTTGATGTCTTCCAGCCCTATTCTAGTGGGTCCAGTAAGTTGTTTTTCTTTGCTTGCACCTACAAATACGTCCTTAGAGAATGCTGTCGAGCAGCTGCCTCTGTAGTAGGCAAAGAGACGAGGTTGAATGATGTCTTTGTTGGACATTTTCTAAAGATTGCACGGCGTAGCACATTTAATGGCTTTGTTTCATCTTCGGAATACAGAGCTGCTATGCACTTCTGTCCCGTCTCATCAACCTCATCAGCAGTAGCATTGGATTTGCTGAATGCCTCTGCTGCTTTCTGCAGGTTATTTGTCTCCAATACCTTGGGAATTTCAATTTTCCTTTACCGAAAAACGATGAACTCGTATCGCAGCCACTTAATGCATGTAGGAATAATATGTTGTTAATAGAAACTTGTGAAATTGTGAAATTTAAGGGGCTGTAAACAACTTCGTCTTGTCTGCCTTTGCCTGGCTTCAGTAGAAAGATGTTGAGGAGCATTGGGTCTGAATCAGTCAAAATCACAAGAAGGTCGGTGTCCTCTACAACGACAATCACACAGTCAGAATGCTGAGCAATGTCAACAGCACTGACCACAATTAAAGTATCGGCGTCTCCAGCAGCGCGCTTAACATTGAAGTGCTCAGCTTCAATCAATAAAGGAATCAATAAAGAGATGATGCGCTGTTTATTTTGTCCATTCGAAAGAAACAATTCTTTTGCCATGGTTACTGACATTGTTTCATCAAACCTGGCATCCGGTGCAGTTTTTTTGGTGGCCCGGCGCAGCCGCTCAGCTGATTTAGTACTCTTCTCACTTGCCACATCAGGGTATCCATCAAACACAATCGTGGCCTTTTTGCCATACCAATGCTTGATGTAGTCTACATACTTTGTAATTATGGAAGACATTGGCTCCCTTGCCTCCCATACCACTCTATGCAAAAGACATCCTCCATCTATGACAAAATCTGCCTTTTCAAAATCAATTGTGTCTTTAAGGGCATCAAACAACTGGTAAAACACAGATTTTTGTGTTTTTCGTATACCTATGTCAGCAAACATAGATAAATCATACGGGGCCAACTCATACTGAAAATATTGCTGAAGTTCTTTATTGGACTTCTTGTGGAATTTGATTAGAAAATTACAGGTAATATAACAGTGAAAATTATTCCTATTTCGGAAGAGAGATGGCAGGAGGATTGTTTCAGGCCTTTTGGGTGTATGATTTCTTAGTTAGGGTCGGGGTTTAGACGTTATGTTTCTTGAAACCTTCTTGGACTTTCTAAAAACATAATTTGATGCTCTATAACTTTGGTTCTACAATATTTTGCGTTAAAGTTGGTCGATTCATGGATATTGTACGTTTTAAACAGACGAAAAGAGTGTTTTTCGAAAGGTGTGAAACATTTTCGTTCTTTGACGTAGCTTTTCTACAAGACGACTTGATCAAATTCCAAATTTTTACCTGGCTTGTAATGTTAAATACTATAACATTACAAACCAGGTAAAACAGGTTTTACTGGCGATAGGATTGGGATGACTGGCGAGCCGTTAGGCGAGCCTGTCATATGCTTGAGCCAGTAAAAATGGTTACCTGGCGTGTATTGTTGAATGTTTTATTTGTTCCTCACTTGTAAATAACTAGAAATTTATCATTTAGGCAAAATGTCAAACTGACAAGCAACTAAATTAATCAATATGACACAAATGACACATACTAAGGAAGACAACTCTGGCTTTGCACGCTATCATTTATCTATGAGCACGCTTGTAAAATATAACTGGCTAGCCAGTAAAAAATTTACTGGCTAGCCAGATAAGAAACATTTTCAAGGTGAATACAGTGACTTGATAAATTGATGTTTACAAGTAAGGAAAAAATAAACATATTTTCCTATACCTATGTATACATTTTTGTACAGTCTGATGCTTCTGTAAGCTGCCGTTTATCCATCCCGTTCGTAAGGCAGCCTTGACGTCCCATATCAATACAGATTGTCTACTGAGGCATTTCAAGCTACCCAAAACTATGATCAGGTTTCTCTTAGAGACGCTAAATTACTATGGCATTAGACTGCTCTTGCTTTCATGATTTTATCGATATACGAAGAATATGTGTAAATTTATGGCCATTTATGATATTTAATTTTAAATTATTTTGCACAGCTGAGCAGCATTACCAAAGTATATAAGTATGGTATGACAGTGTAACGACCCAAATTGTTTTTTACTGTTACGCAGCAGCTCGGTAGATTTCCTTTCAAATATAGTAATGATTAGTCCAGTCAAATTAGATATTTACTTTACAAAAATACTACCTGAAAAGTGAAAATGTATTTTTATAGAGAAAAATCCGTAGAATTCAATGAACTACAAAGTAACAACTGAATCAGTGGAGAAGTGATTCAAAATGACAGTCAAAGTAATGAATAAACGGTTTTTTGCATACAAAAATGCACAACAGCAATTTAAAATTTTTAAAAAATTATGCGCTTATGTAGCTTCGAAAAACAAATAAAACCAGCTTTAGATGGTCAAAATCGATTAATTAAAAAAAGTTATCCCCAAAAAACCGCTAAAAATGGCCGATTCTTCAATTGTCTGTAACTTTAAAAGCAAAACTTATATAACGTTGAAATTTTCAGAAAAGGTAGTACTCGGTGAGTAAAAAACACACGTTTTTGAAATTTTTAAAAATGTTGATTATTTCCTTAAGAGTTATACTACCACACAAAATATAAGTGCGATTTTTTTTTGCATTTGCAAATATGTGGAAATTCTTTTTGTAGAAGACCTTTTTTTACGCGCACAAAATGTTGAATATTTTTGTCAATTTTAATTGTACCGAAATTACATCAGCACCATTCGATAGCTGTCAACTTTCTACGCATTTAAATGCTCTTTTGTTTATTTTAACAACAAAATACACTTAACTTCAGATTAGTGGTCTTTATAAGACTGGCTGTTAGTGTAATTATATATCACAGTCCCAGTGTGTCAAAGAATACTTGGTTAGTCTTTTGTCAGCCTATGTCTGGGTGGGCAGTAAACTTCAGTAGTAGTTATTTCATACGCAAGGGTTTGTACTTTTATAGATGTTTATATTATGTAACAATTTCTTGTAAATAATTTGTTTGCCTGTTTCTTATAATCCTATTGTTAATAAAAAATATTTTTCATGTTTAATGATAGTTTAGAAATGAAATAATTAGTTGCTATAATTATTCTTCGAATTATTATTATGATTCTTATAATAATTATTAGAATCACTATAAAAATTTTAAAAAACCGAAGTATATCCTGAGTACATTATACAGGCCGAGTAAACGCCGAGGGGAGCGGCCTACTACGAGTTTCTCCCCACAACGAACGCTACTCGCCACGGCACCGCTCTGAACGGAACATGCATTTTGTGACGCCTAATGTAAACCGGTTCGCAATAAATATTACACGGTCAATTTGCTAAATAATTTATATATTACACTAGAAATCTTCAGCTAGAGTGTGTGCAAATTTCAGCCGTTAATATTAATAAATGAATGTGCAGCGATTTTTTTGAAAAAAAAAGTACATCGGCTTCTATGGGTCGTAAAGTAATCTTTTTTTTTAAATTCTGAGAAAAATGGCAGCTATCCAATGGTGCTTATGTAATTTCAGTACAATTAGAATTGACAAAAATATTCAACATTCTGTGCGTTTAAAAAAAATATCACAAATTGAATTTGCACATATTTGCAGGTGCAACAAACTTCGCGCTCACATTGTGTGCGGTAGTATAACTCTTAAGCAAAAAAATAAGCCTAAGCTGATTGTTGTAGGACTTCTGCAACCTGAGTAAATCAATTTCTGCGAAAACGTATTTTTTTCGAAAAAAATGATTTATGCAAAAAATAATCAACATTTTTGCAAATTTTGCAAGTACTAAGTTTTCTGAAAATTTCAACGTTGTATAAGTTTTGTTTTTAAAGTTACGAACAATTGAAGAATCGGCCATTTTTAGCGGTTTTTTCGCAATAATTTTCTTTCTAATTAATCGATTTTGACCATCGAAAGCTGGTTTTATTTGTTTTTTAAGCTACATAAGCATATATATCTTTTAAATTTATAAATTGCTTTTGTGCATTTTTGTATGCAAAAAAAACCGTTTTTTATTACTTTGACAGCAATTTGGATCACTTCTCCACTGATTCAGCTGTTACTTTGTAGTTTATTGAATTCTACGGATTTGTTTCTATAAAAATACATTTTCACTTTTCAGGTAGTATTTTTGTCAAAAAAACGAGGTATTTTTGACAATTTGACTGGACTAGATGTAGCTTCTTCAAACATCCATGAGTAGAACGGTTGAATATTTTATAATTTGGTTAATTGTTGGGAAACTTGGTAACTTGTTTTTGATAGCGGTTACTTTTTCCGGTTTTTCGAGAACTTTGACACCTGTTATTTTAAAAAGTGGTTTGCCACAGGCTGGGACTAAAGAAGAGGGATTTTCACTTATAGCCTGCGTGATTCGAAATCGCAGTTAATTTCGGATAGTGTATTTACGATAGCTTAATTGTGTATTTTCGCCTCTTGTGGGCGAATTTGTTATGATTTACCGTTTTCCACCTGCAAGTATGAATTACAAACTTTTGTTTGATAGGAAAATAATACATTTACATGCCATTTTTCTTCCGGCTTCTTCTTGACGGGCGTGCAGCAATTTTTTATTCAACAACCGTTTTATGGACCTTGGGAAACCTTACGCCCCTAGGTAATAAATACGGTTTGGTGCCGCTAGCGAACCTGGTGCATCGTGGAGAACGCAAGGTCAGGTTTCGTATACCTTTTGTCATACCCTGAATGCTGTCTAGAGCTTATCAAATATTAGGACTATACAAATTTTCGATGGTGCTGGCCCAATCGGAGCTATCAAGCCATCAAATTTAAAGAATTACTGTGTGAATTCAGAGCTCCCAAGATCTCGAAAGTTTAATAAGATGTTTACCAAAATTTATCCAAATGCATGCAAACTCTACTAATTTGTACCATTTATTTGGCGTCTAATTTTGTTTTTTTTTGTATAACTTGGCAGATTAGAACTTATGTTTAACTAGCTTTTGCCTGTGGCTTTGCTCGCGCAGGAAACTGTCTTGGACTTAAAAATAAATGCCATTTTCCAAAGCAACGTCCCAAAAAACTTCAATAACGATACCCATATCGATTTTTAGGCTTATTTACCCCATTTCACCACCAAAGCGGTTGATTTTCGGAATATCACGACATACGTGTTTGCTTATTTGTTTTTAGGAGTACTACTACGAAGTTTCAAGTCGAAATGTCTATTTAATATTATTTTTCCATACCAAATTGAAACCCTCATTTTACCCTTTTAGGGGTTGAATTTCGAAATATCCTTCCTTATTCCTTGTATACATCATAAAGGGAACCTCTGTTCAGCTTTCTAAGTCCAAGAGTTTGAGCTGGGCGTTGATGAATCAGTGAGTGAGTGATTCAGGACTTTTCTTTATATATATTAAGAAGATTAAATAATCATGCTTGCTTATTGAGTTATAGATATTAACGATACAAGTTTGATTATGAGCATCTTAACCAAACGAGTTTGATTGCCAAAACGAGGCGTTGAGCCGAGTTTTGCGGCAATCATACGAGTTTCGTTATGTGCCATAAGCAAACGTGTATTGTTCAATATTTTATCTTCATCAATAAACTCTGATTCGATGTATTTTTTATATAAAGAGAGTGCGGTAATGTTCCTTACCGCACTGAGTGCGGTAATATCTATCCATTACCGCACTGAGTGCGGTAATAAAGCTCTTAACGATACTAAAATTAATTTGGTTAAGAGCCTATAACAACACCGATGAAGATAAAGTATTTTACGCATTTGATTGCAAATAACGATGTTGATGAATTTCCTTTTATTGACTATTTATGTAAAATCAAGCAACCTTTGCATGGTTGTTGTTCAAGTTAAATCACCTGTTAAGATAGTAAACGGATTTTGTCGTCCAGATCACACCCATGATGTTGAGCAAAGACATTTGTTTTTTGACAAAGCGTTAATCTTGTGTAATTATAAGTGCGCTTCGTTATCGGAAGGCCATTGTGATAAGTCGTGTGTCCGAGGGTTAGTTTTAAGGACATAGATTTTTGGAGCAGATAAGGAGATTGATTTAATTAGGGTTATCTCCGCTTTTCGGATACAGGTAAATATTTAAATTACTTTTGTTATTTGCTCGTCCAATCCGCACAGGCGAATAATTAATTCAATTTGCCTATACATTTTGATTTTCGAATAGCATCTATGCTATCTTTAATGGGATATATTCTATGGTCTTTGACATTAAAGTTAGTGTTCATTTATGAAGTAGGCGGCTGTCGCAAAGTAGTTTAAGTCAATATTTTGTGTGGCGTGACGTTTCTGTAAAAATGAATTAAGCCCCCACACATTTTTAACATTTGTATCTGTTACACTGTTACAATAATTTTCATCTATCCTGGCTTACACAATCCAATTGTGTTCGTGTGGTGTAGGTGTAACAATAACGTCTGAGAGCTAAATAAACGTGTTAGAGACGTATCTTAATTTTTAGTTAACTCGATAGGGATTACTGGATGACGACCTCATATTCCAGCAAGATGGACCAATGTTCCCTAAAATTGATTAAATAAATGATTACAAAGGTAGTCCATTGCCAAATTCGGAAATCATCTTCTAGAAATGTTTCTCAATAAAATTATTGAGAATTATGGCAATAATCGTTAGCTAGCGCGACTGTATAGTTGTTCTTAGATTTTCACAGGTTAGGGACTATACAAAACATAATTTCTAAATATTCTATAAATAACATAAATTAATTACAAGAAAATTTATACATAACAAAAATATTCAAATTTTGCATTTTTTACAAGGAAATTAATGACAAACACATAATTAAGACATTAAGACCCTCTGTTTGAACCTGATCGTCCATTTATTACTGTCAAATAGAGTGGCAAAAATGTACAGCCAAACGATTAGCTACCCCTTGCTGCCTGATAGACACACTGCAGTATTAGATAGGCGGCGTCGCAGAGATCGTCGCTTCCTTTCAGATCCTTGCACTTCCGGTCGACCGCGTCGTCTTTCGTTGCATTAAAAAGCAGTGCGCCAGCTTTCGACAGTCCGTCTGACAGAGCGTTGCCCTTGTCGTCCATAACTTCCAGCCTCAGGTTTATGCACATCACGTAGCATTTCAAAGGGTTGTCGGGGCGAAAACTGGGCTGCAGCATCACCAGCTGAGCGTCGTCTGCGTTAACGCCAGCTTCTTCCAGGCAGGCTGTATTGCTGTCGTTGAAGAGTTTGGCATAATCTGGATCCTAGCAAATTTTAATTAGCACATTAATTAATACCCCCCCCCCCCCCAAAGCTTTTACGCAGCAAATAGAGCCCGGAAATTCAAATTAAAGCTGCGCTGACCTTCAAGAAAGATCACAGTGATTAATTGGTGATTAGGAGCATGTCTCTAGAAATAGAGAGAGGCATTAATTAATAACTCATTGATTTACTAAAGGTTACATTTGCATGTATTTTCACCGTTAATGAATTTGGTATTAGGAACTTACTGTTAAATTTGTGTTTTAAATTCAGTGGTGGCTCACTATAAGGAATAATTTAAGAATTTTTTATTCTGAAAGAAACATTTTTTGTACTTATTTTTCATCATTCTTCTCAATTTAAAGCAGGAGCAATATTCATTTTATGAATATGAACTGTAGGATCAGCGTTCCTAGCTTTGCAGACGCTTTTTGACAGTTTATAGACTGCAGCGGGGGCCAGAGGCAAGACGTATGTCGAAAGACAGGAATATATCAACTTTCAATAGGAGCCACGTCCGCGCCGGCATTCAAGACAGTTCCGATAAAACTGCGGCCTGCTACCTGCTGTTAATTGTTATTTCATGTATTCAATTTCAGCGACTATATGACGTACAGCGTTGCTTCGCGCTAAATCTTGCAGTAGGCCAAGATGCTGCTTCACTATCGGACTGCATTTTAAAGGCAATCGACCCTTTAATTAATTAGAGACCCACCAAAAAACTAATCACACAGAGTTATGACAGGTTATCAGCGGAGGTTTAAATGGAGTTCAAAAATTAATAAAAGAAAAAATATTCTTTAGCGAATTATGTTTATTGATACGCTCATCAAATATACCTAGGCAGTGTCAGTTAATCGATTAGTTCAAATAATTTTTGTACACCTATCTGCGATCTGCTCATTATTTTCCAATTGTTCACAAAGAACGAGAGTGCTGGACGAAATTGTTCATCAAAGATTACAATAGTCATCACAAACTAAATGGAAAGTGAAATGTGAGAGAAGAGCTGATAAACGTTATTGAAACTCTAGATAATGATCAAAATATAAGTCTACAATTGAACAAGCTGGTTCTTAAAATCTTAAAGATAAGAATTTTACATTTTGGTTGACAGTTTTTCACAAAATAACGCCCCATGTCAATATCATTTTTAAGCAACTAGAAAAGATAAATACAGACCCAATCAGAGTTAGACATCATTTACAAAATTTGAAAATAAAATGCACAAAATACGGAATCAAAAGGATAAAGTTATTGCAGACAATAATTCGGAATTTTTAGAAGACGAAACACTTCCCGCATACACTTGCTTCCACAAATAAAAAAAGAGAAGGTTTGAAGATTTAGTTTTACTGAGCATCTAATAGCTACAAATTTATTTGTGCTGAAAAATGTTAACGACTATCATGAAATCTTTCTCTGTGATACAGTTTATGTTTTTTTAAGTAGATTAAGAGCTAAAGTGCAAGTACTTTATAAAAGAGAACTGAGGAATGTTTCAGGAGTCGTATCACTATTTTACAAGACGAAATGCATGGAACATCAAAAAACTCTAAAACTTTTAAAAGTGTTAGTGACAACATATATGTCTACATTCGAAGCGGAGCCAAGATTACGGCTTTTTTAAGAAACCCCATGAAAGAAGAAATATTAGATGCATTAGGAATGCTATCCACACAATACTTTTCCTAATAACATCGAAGAGTTAGTGAACGAATAAATTACTTACTTAAAAAAACATAGAATGGATTTTATATCTCACGCAACTTGCATAAACACTTTTGTATGTCCAAATTCGTTGTGTAATCTGGGACGAAAGCAAGACTACCTTGATACTTTATTCTTTCACTGATGATAACTTTTGCCAGTCCACGAGCCCCTATGTGAAATATTTAGATCTTGGAATATCGGAATTTGTCTTTGTGAGGTGGTGGAAGTTGCATTTTAAATACAGTCGATTGGCACTACCATCAACATTCTACACGATCCGTCACTGGTTTTAATGTAATATATTTTTACCATAAGCGTACCTACATCTAAAGATGCGAATTCCAAATATTTTTTTGCAAAGTGATCATTAAAGTAGCTTTTTAACGAAAAATCGTGAATAGTTGATACTGTTTCTAACTATTTTATTGAAATTCTGAATTGTCAATGTAACATTTGTAAATTCTAAAAAGCCCTTTTTGACCAAATTTCAAATTACACGATATCACTATGCACAAATAATAACGGCGGAAACACGTATGAAAGCAACCTTCAAACTCATAAAAAAAAATATTAGTTTCATCACTAATTGTACAAATAACTGTTTTAAAATGGCGATTTTTAAAAGTAATCAGTTTTAAACAGTTTTCACCTTTTATTTATTGCGTGTCTATTAGTAAACAATAATCAATTTCACAAAGAGGAAAAGGTGGGATGAATGTGAAACAGAAATAAATCCAACATATGGCATAAAGCAATGGGAAAAAAAAGAAAAATAAAGGTATTGAAAACCAGGGCTAAGCAGTTACAAAGAACAACTAGTGAAAGAGTGTGAAATACTGCATGTATAGAATGCTCGCTATACTTACAAATTCGGAGGAGAGCAAGAGAAACACGAAACACGGATATACGGAATGGAAGAAAGCCAGAGGAGAGGATAACACAAATGGAGGAAATAACCTGAGAAGAAATAGAAACAGAGTTAAGAAAATCTAAACAGGGAAAGCAAGTGGAAAGACGACATAGGCCCAGAAATCTTTGGATTAGAGAAGAAAACAAAGACTGAGAGGAAAACTTAATTATGCCAACATATAAAAAAGGAGAAGAAAGTGATTGTGATAAGTGATAACTATATAGCGATATGCCTAGCTACTGTAGGTTAGAGAAGAGTATCGAAATATAAACTAAAAGACGAACAGTCAGCATTTTTACTGAAGAGATAGACATCAGACAATATATATTTGTATTAATAGAAGAGAAGAACGAGCTACCGAATGATTGGAAGGTAGGATATTTGACGCCAATCCATAAAAAAAGATCAAGGAACAACTGCAAAAATTATAAAGGAATAAGAGTGTTAGCCGCAGTAGGAAGATTGTATGGACGAATAATAAAGAAAAGAGTGGAGCAAGAAATAACAATAGGCGAAGAACAAAGTGGGTTTACCGCATGACGCTCTTGCACAGATAACACTTACTCCCTAAAACAAATACTACAAAAGAGGAAACTAAAGAACTTAGATACCCATTTAATTTTTATAGACCTGGAGAAAGCGTTCGATACTGTTCCTATCAACTGATTCAAATCCTTTGTGACGAAGGATTAATGTTTTGGCCTTACGTGGTGGCGAAAGTTGTAGTAGGTATTTTGCCGGCTGGTAACTATCGGCCTAATTGAGCTACCTCGCCGAGAAGGGTCGGGGTTCCAGCTACGCTGAAAAAGAATGAAAAGAAGAGGGCGCCAGGTCCTCAACGTCGCTTAATCCTTGCGTCGGACCATCACAAGGTAGAAAGATAATTCCAGCAAATCGACCAGATAAAAATAATGACCAATAAAATATCACAACTTTATTCAAATACTAAAGTGCAAACACTCAAAACAAACAAAAATAGAAATACATCATCTATGTATGTACGTATGTACGTTAGGTGAGCGCGGCATAGGCAAAGGCAACAAATAAAAAAAATACAATATCTATATATATATATATATATATATATATACTAATGTCATATAGTTAACAGTATATACTGGGCGATTCATAAATATGGTCATTAAATTAAATGGGTGTACAACTGTATACTGATCTCAGTACACGTTCATTGCTTTAAAAATAAAATGCTGACGGAAAAAATCGTATTAGTGAGTATGTGCTAACCACTGGCTAAATCAGATAAGAGTAAATTCACCTAATATAACAAATTTGATTGATACCCAAACAGTCCTATCGCAACCACCTAGGCTACCTTGAGTTCATAGAAATTCATTCCAGTGAGCAGTTACCAGTAACTGCAGTTCAAATAAAACAACTTAAAAAGATCACAGGCGAGGCACGCTTAGATATAATTCAAACTGAGATTATCAAAAAGTCGCTGAACCAAGAACCGATATGTAGTTTTGTTAAAAGAAGGCTAAAATCTTATTGACACATAATCAGGATGAACCGAGATAGTCTAGCAAGGAAAATAATAAAAGCAAAAAATACGAAGCAAGAGAAGGCTAAGCAAATCATGGTTGGGACAAGTAAAGAAGATAGGCAGAGCAAATAGAAAAATGGAATTTACGAGAAACGATGCGATGTACCTTTTAAGGCGTAATTCGCACACTAACATTAAAAGTGGTCACTTTTGGAACTAGAAACTGCTTTAAAAATTATTACTTTTGACACGACTGTAGAAAAATGTTACTAGTGTAATAATTTTTATAGGTGATCTGATGACAGTTTTTACAGCGCCAACTAAATAAAATTTGACAATTTCATGAATACCATTATTGGTGTAAAATGTTATAGCATTCAAGTACACCATTCGAATCTTGGCTTTTATGGTATCGCGTAGAACGATTTTTAAAAATAATCAACATAGTGAACTAGGTGAAATGTATACACGAGAAGAAAATTTGTGCAAAGGTATGTGGTGGTATTTATTAAAGGTGTAGAAATGTTGTTGACGACGGCAAATCTAAGAAAAACACTAAATCACAAGAATTCTAAAGCTGGATATGTTTTACGAAGGAAATAGAGAATTAAAAAAATAACAAGAGAACCAATATACCATGACACAAACAATTAAAAGACAAGATAGAAATAGATCCAATAAGTGAGTTAAGTGTGAATAGACTTTTGTCAAGCATGTGAAACAATAAAACCAATGCTTCAAAATATCCAAAGAACTTAAACAAGACAACAAGCAAAATAGAAAAACAGCTCCCCTTCAAATTACCGGAGTTTATGAATAAACTTCTTCATATAACCTTATATAAAGAGTGGTAATACAGATAGTTTTTCTTAGAACCTAATACGTATACCCTATTTATCTTTTTACGCTAATTCTAAAAATTGCTTCCAAATCTTTCCATTGCGTCGGTATTTTGGGAAACCTTCAGTAAAATATATCAACTTTTATTGAATTTAAAGATCAGTATTTTCTATTTTATCACATTATTGTACAATATTTTAAAAAATCTTGCAGTGTCAGACGTGGTTGAACAGGTATCAGCATGGATCTTACGTCAAAAGGCTTAAGCCATCCCCTTTATTTGTGTAAATCTATCATTTAAGGTATTTGTGGATGTGCACCTAAATGGCTACACAATGTGAAAATTAAGTAGCGCCTAAATTCGGTAACTCCATTGATGTTCGTTTTCAGTATATTAAGTCATTTTCACATTTATATATCATTTGTTTTAAGAGGCCGTTTGAGATCCTTTTCCCTAGAAGAGAAGAGTTGGAGTTGAATAAACCCCATTCAACAGCGGCTGACTTAATGTGGTACACGGATGGCTCAAAAACGCAAGAGGGTATTGGAGCTGGTGTGTACAGCGTCAGACCAAAGGTGGAAATAAGAAAGAACCTTGGTCAATACACCACGGTTTTTCAAGCCAAAGTACACGCATTATTGGAATGCGAATTCCAAATAAGTCTGAAGGTTTGAACCACATACGCGCGTTTGAATGCATGGTTTTTGAATGCACACACAAGTCTTAAAGTAAGTCTCTGCGTCTGTGGCTGGCATAAGAACACACGTATCAAAATAACGTCAGACAGCGAGACAGCTTTAAAAGCACTGCGCTCAGTTTTATGATTCGAAGGCAGTGTAGATCTTTCATTCAGCTTGGACGATGCAACAGAGTAACTCTTCTCTGAGTACCCGGGTATTCTGCCATAGAAGCCCGACCTCCTTGTCAAAATGGGAACTGAATACAATTTTGTCAATGGAGATTTTTGTAGAAGCCCAAATTATGCTTATTACGATCCGAGTACGTCTCTATAACTTTACAGGTCTCTGTGCGCGCATTCTATGTTATTTCCGGGTCCATGGTATATAATTTGAATTTCGCGCGCACTCCGCCCGCTTGCATTTTGTTTTTATCGGTACGTGTAGCGATAATGGTTTGGCTTTGTTTTCGCGTTCTTGCCTTGTGTGCTATGAGCGTCAACAGCTAGCGTCTTTCGAATTGTCTAAAAGTTTCTGCGGGCATGGGGTTTTTATTGGATGGATTTCGCCCTCGCTGAATCCACCAGAATATCGCAGCTTAGGAAGTTTATAGACGCTCTGTTGACCCACTTTGCACGCGACTTGATCATCCGAGATAACTCGTTTGAAGCTTTTTCGTGTCGTGTTTAAGATATTCTTGATTATATCTTGGGCATTTCCTTATAGCAGCAGGTTCAAAGCTCCACTTAAACGCCCTGCCTTGTTCGTGAAAAGTTTTGGCAGTCCCACACTGAGGGCAATGGCTTTCAACCTAGTGCTACTCTGAAGGCACCTGTGGAATCCAGCCTTCTATGGGCTATTTGAGGTTATACTTCAGATTATATGTGTCAGCTACGTGACCATTTGAGTGGGAAGAAGGAGGTTCGACAAAGATATCTGACTAACATGTTCTATTTTCCCTTGCATTAAAACCAATTAATACTGTGGACAGTAATCCGGTTCTTTGAGTACCTTATTTTTTTGCTATAGTACCTGTTTGAATTCCTTCATTATTCCGTATTTTGGACTTTCGCCGTCATTTACAGTTGGCTTCACGAACTAATGCACTTAATGTTTTACATCCTCGGAGCCTACATTAATCTCCGTTACGTCTTTTTAAACTGTCGAATTTAATATAATTTATATTTGTGTTTCTTAATTTGTGGTGTATGCTAATTTACTGGTAAGTCGAATTCATGTTTTGAGGTGCACCTTAATTATGCCTATATTTATCACCCTACGGATAACCTATGTTCAGCAAATAATCACCTGTACTTTGTACTGTATACTATTGATTTCGTGATTACTGTACTATGATAGTACCATTTTAGTCTTGTTCTTTGTTACTGCTACTTGTATTTTTAAGCTTTCTTTCAGAATAATGTGCTACTGGAGTTTACGAATTCTCGGTGACACTTGGATACACGTATCGTAATTAAACGATTCGTTGGCGCCCGGTTTTGGCTTATTAATTAACCTTTTGTATTTAAAAAACTGCACACTGTCTCCATTGAGTTAGTCCGGCCGGCAATTGTATCCGCGTAGTCACTAATATTTTATTTTTGCGAGATTTAGCCGACGAATCAATTGAAGGTAATACATTGTTAACACGAGATATAGAATTTGAAGAGACATTACGCCACTTAGAACGTACGGCTTGTAATACTTTTAGGGCAGTTTTTTTTCTTTTCTTTTTTTTGTAATAGTTTTTTAGCTATCAGAATGAATTACATTCTATGAGCTAGTGGTGGGTAATTATAGTAATTGGACTTAGCACTTTATTGAAGGGGGCTCCAAGCGGTTTCCTTCCATGTTTAATTTGTCAAACTCTTTGAACATTTCATCCGAAATCGCCTAGTGTGTAGATCTGCTGTCAGTGGTTCCATGATTTTATTTGGGTGTCTGGTATTATGGTACTTAAAGGCGTATAGTTTGATAAAATCACTCACATATGGGATGTTTACGTCGGTATGTAGGGTGCGATTTTGCACAAACCATGGTGCATTTCTATGACATCCAGGTTGGAATTACTGACACAACCCTACAACTGGCATCCGTAAGTCCGGATCGGTAGACTTATACTCCTATTTTTACATAGAAAGATACTATTATCTGGTGTTAAGGAAGATTTTCTTCCGATAAGCCAGTAGAGCTTCCTTATCGTAATGTACATTTCTTTGCGTTTTTTGCTAATATGAGTTTTCCAGGTGAAGAGCCTGAAGTCCCAGGTACTTTATTTCATTTGTTTGTGGGATGGAAGTGTTGCTGAGGGTGATAGGCGGACAAGTTGGGCGTTTTGCTGTAAAACCGATGTTTCCCCTCGTTTAACTGTATTCTCTACTTTTGTAACCACTTTTCAGTTTCATTTCGGAGTGCCTGAAGCATTGCAGATGCTGTATTCGGTTTTTCGTTACAAGACTTTCCCGGGTTAGATATTAAAATTTATTTTGGAACTTAAGAAGATAACTGAGCCGCTAAAAACCAAAGGTAACGGCTAGGAAAAAAAAAGTTCCCCACTGAGTGAAAAAATATTTGCACAATTGCTCCTATTCCATTTCATCACCTATAGTTCAACCCCCCATGTACTATTTTGATCACTTTTAACTCTAAGGGCGGTTCCTATAGCACGGACTAACTCCTATAAAGAATTAAAGTTTCTATGTTTTTTTGGAATGGGTCGAAAGTGAAAATCTGACTTTTCTTAAAGCCTCCATTTATGGAAACAGCTTTTGGAAATTTAAGCTAAGAATAAGTACCCACAATATGCTTTTTATTATACCTGCATCAGAATCGCCGTGTAAAGCACGCCTGAGCGTGCGAAAACAGGCGATTAAAGCACGCCCAGTTTTAAAGGTTGTCAAGGAAACAAGGTATATAGGTAACATTATAACTTCATCGCTATCTTTATTTTGCTGACACGACTGAATGCAACAACGGACGTGGACGCGACAAAAACGTAAACAATTCTCGTAACTATAGTAGCAATATTATTATGCCCTCTCGATTTATCACGACAAAAATTAGTTCTAAGTTTTTAGTGCGTAATTTATTTCCAGTAGGTATTGCAGGTATAATAAAAAAAATAGCGTAAAGTATTTGTGGATAACTGGTCTTTAAAACACTTGCTCTATTTCGAGCACTCCGGCTACGCCGTCGTGCTCGAAAACTCGCGCGTGTTTTAAAGACCTTGTTATCCACTCATACTTTAATATACTATTAAACTTACCACCTATAAAAACTATTTTGATAGTGTGTACCAAGAAACAGAAATTTAACTTTTTATTACGAATGTAAATTTAGCTGCAGAAAACCGCAGAGTGTTAAAAAGGAACCTCAGTGCCGAGGTGCACATTATACTCGTCTTAAAAATCGAGAATTGGTGAAATTAAAACTTTTTAACCAATTCTTTTTACTTCTCTCGTCTAACAAACCAAAGAAGTATTGTAATCACGAAAAAATCACCTTCCGAGATTTCTTCTTTCACGGTCCCTAGATAACGAAAAACAGGTTTTCGCAATTCCGTCTGTTTGTCTGTCTGCCTGTCTGTTGGCAGTAAAACTCAAAAACTGTTTGTTGAAAGAAGACGATATGTTGCATGCAGAGTATATGTCTACCTGACAACCGAGAAAATGTCCGGCAAATATATACAAGGTGAACAAGTTAAAAAAAATTAATTTGTTTCTTTTTCCGTTAAACGAGAAATAAATAAAAGTAATATATTTTTTATTTTTTATATTTGTGCCCAACAAAGATAGGGTAATGTCGTAAAAAAGTCAAAAAGTTTGAACAACAAATATGTTTTGTTAAATACAGCCCCGCATCACAAAGCCGGGAGAGATCCTCCATGGGCCCGTGGATCAGGTGCCAGGATTTAAATTCGCGTTTGCAGGCGTTGTAGTTCGAATCCCATCGCTAATAATTTTTTTATTGGAAATTAATTTAATTCACATGGCCAAATGTTTCCCTTTCGTGTTTCCGTATTATTATGAAGGTAAAGATATTTTTACTTCTATTTTTCTTTGATTTTTAAAATTGTTAAGTTTCATGGTATCACCACCAATATTCTCGAACAATAACTGGGTATTTCTCGAAAAGCTGCGAAAAATTTCAATATGGTGCAAGGGCACGTAATGACAATTAGTAGGTTGGCCGGTGCATATTTTTAAGTGCGGATTATTACAAAAAATGTAAATATTTTGAACATATTAAAACCAAAGGAAACGTGTAAAGTATAAATTATATTACTAATTACGGGTATTTTAGCAGGGTCTCGATAAAACGATTAAAAGGGCTGCGAGTGCGCAATTAAAATCGATATGAAAATGAAGGACCCAAATACAAAAAAAACAATTAGAACCGCTGCAAGATTGAAGAAAATTGTATATAATTAATAAAGAAAAAATATAAATTGGTTCTCTGGTGTATTTTTGTTCAACAATTATATAATTACAGAAATATTTACTACGAGGTATGTTCTGTTAATTATTAGTAGCAAGCCATCGATGCCAATAAAATTTTAAAAAATCCTTGAATTGACACTACATTCTTTTGTAAGTTTTCAGTTTCAACATATTTAAGAGGTTAAAGTTAAAGTGTATAAAAACACAAATATTTAATATATCATTAGTTTTATTTATGGCTGATAATCCTTTTTTTTATTATGCTAAGAAAACGACCTTCTTCTTCGTGAAGAAATGCAGTCAAATTTTATTGTGTACTTTAAAAACAAAAACAAGTGATTTTTACACTTTAGGTACGTTTCAAATAATAATTAATTTCTGTTTGAAAGGTTTCGTTTTTAATTTTGAGGGTGGTTTTTAAACTCTGAAAAAAAATTCTATTGCAATTTTGAAAGTGGTAGATTTACGAATATATAATTTTTTCTCGATTATAGGTTACTTACCTCGTGCTTCTTCGAAATGATCAAGAGATTTTAAAATTGTTAAAATATCACTTAACACAAATGTTGATGAACATTTCATCTTTAATTAAATTTGCTGTATGTAATCCACTTTTATTGTTTAATTTGTTCAACTTTTCAAAAACTAAACGCACAAACCCTAAATTTCATTACGTTGATAACCCAATTGTTCAACCTATTTCCCAAATTTTCCAAATTTTAAATTTGGTTCCAAAATTTTAAATTTCGATTATATTTAATTTAACGAAAATGTCTAGTTATAAAATGTTGCAATAAATACTAACTTTCAATGTCATTTTTCTAATTTATCGAGTTAGGGGACTTTCTTTATTTCTATACTTTCTAATAAACCACTTTTTTTATTCGGCAGTGAAGTACCTCGAAATCATCATTAAAATACGAGAAATCGGCAGTGAAGTAATGCATTATTTTACGACTTGTTGTAGCTGGCGGGGGGCGGGGCGACAGATAAACGTCAACCGATGTCAACATAACCTATAAAAGTTAGTTAAAATGCTGTAATTTCGCGATTATTCGATTTAAAAGAAAAGCATAATGCACCTCTCGGCACTGAAGTTCCTTTTTATCCCTCATGTAGTTTATTTGCCTTGGCCCTACGGGCAACTAAATCCGCATTTCAGATAAAAAGCTAAAATTCAGTGCTTTGGTATACAAACTACTATTTTTAGGTTTGATTCTTTTTGTAGTATTTTCGGTGATGCAAAATTAAAAGTATGTAGCATGTTTACTCTGTGATCGGATAATGCTGTGTTTGGTTTATGGAGTGTTAACATTTATGTTTTAATTGATTGCTGGTGTTAGGATGTACCAGAGTAAGACTGAAAATTACGGGAAAACACCATAAACACACAAATATTCGGAAATAAATTGCTTTATTGCTTTATTGGTTTTGCGGATTTCAGAACTAACTTCAGGAAAACAAATAGTTGTATGCCAATCAGCATTAACAGTTCTCTGACCCTGAAGACATACAGTTGCAACATGATCCGATTTTGAGACAAATTAAGCGATCATTTTTTGGAAACAGTGCGAGAACGAACAACCTTTGTTGATTTTTGTTCGTATTGAAACACATGCGTAATGGTAAATATCGTCTCCTACAACTAATTCTGCAAAGCAAGATCGACAGTAAACGAGGTCCAGGACGCCGGCGAATATCTTGGCTTAAGAACTTGAGGCAGTGGTCCGGATTGACCTCCGCAAAACTTTTCTGCTTGGCTGCAAACAAAATAAAATGGGGTAGTGTGATCGCCAACATCCAAAAAGGATAGGCACTTTCAGAAGAAGAAGATTGAAACACCCAAACAGCCGACTGGCCTTTTCTTTCGGGTTCATAGAAATAAATATAGGTTTCATCTCCCGACGTGATGTTATATACATGATTTGAAGTTCCTTCATTAAATATTTTGAAGTTTATCTTGCACCACACAACACGATCCGTTAATTGTGCTGGAGGCTGGAGTCAAATTTTGTGGAATCCAAAGCGAACATAGGTTCCTCACATCTAAATGGTAGTGCAAAATTAAATGTATTTGACTCCTACCTATGCCCAAGGTTGACTGAATCTCGTCATACTTTACATGCCGATCTTGCAAAATCGTTTCCCGCGCAGCATCAATGTTTTGTGGTGCCACAGATATTGCCGGTCGACCTTCGCAGAACTCATCACTGAGACGAGACGACCAAATTTACATTTTTGTAAAAAACGATAAATTGTTGTTTTTGAAGGTACTTGCTCGCCAAAAGCAGAAACTAAGCGATCGACCACTTTAAAAATTATTCAAAATCATAGCTCGAAAATGTTCTCGTGTTAAATTCATAATTTTCACGACTTTGTTTACTTTGCAACGCCGCTATCTTTACAATGCTTGACGGGTTTTGCTTTGTCAATGGTTACTAACTAAAAAATATCAAATTTTACGAATATGCATGTTTCGTTCATCCAATACATTTAGAAGTACCCGATTCCCGAAATTTTCAGTCTTCCCCTTGCACCTATTGTTCTTTTAAATACTTATTTGTTTAACGGATATAGTTTGTATTAGAAAAATTATAATTAATTTTATATACTATATTTGATGTTAAATCTTTTCAATTCTATCTTATACATTTTTTTAAGTTTTGTGATTTTTAAAGGCAGGTTTGATCTTATTAACTTTTAGTTATTTTTCGATTTTTTCAGAGAGGTAAGTCACATATGAAGTAGAAGTGTAATTTTTTCTTGATTATTATTAAATTCCTCATAAAAACAATTTGGTTCTACGTTAATTAATTTATCATTTTCATTTTTATTTTATGAAATTTTAGCTATATTGTTAGTAGTATATCTTTAATTAATTTTAATTTTATTGTTTAACTTTGGGAGCCCATAAATTTGTGGTAATGTTCGTATGACATATTAGGTTTTTTTTTGTATTCTTGACAGTTTATATAATTTTTATCATATAATTCTTTAATGAATTTGTTGCTTTGGTTTTGCATTATTAACTCAGACAGCTTACAATAATAAAATAGAAAAATTTCTAAAAAATAAAGATGAAAATACCTACAACAAGGAAAATATGGATCCCACATAGATAATTCAAAACCAAAACAAAAAATTAAATAAAGAATATAGACTGTCAAAAATATATAAAAACCTTATATAATAATGGAACATTACACCAAATTTATGAACTCCAAAGTTATACAAAAATTTGCTAATATTGAGTACACCTATGGATCTTACCTACAGCGCCGACTAATTACCTACTTAAATATTAATGTCCGGGCTCTATTCATGACAACTAAGGCACTAATGAAGATTTAATAATAAGAACTCACCGGTTGTTGATATGTAAATACTAAAAAGCAAAGCAATAAAGGGAAAGCTGTGGATTTCCGACCAAATTGCATTGCAGCACCGATCAAACTGAGATAAATATTTAGAAAAACTGACGGGGAAGTTTTATAATCGCGCCGTCGTATGACGATTTATTAGCATTATGTCTAAGTGCTAACCAATTTTCCAAATTGAAGTAATTGCGTCAGCATTCGTATTGTACAACACACCATCCGTATCGTGTTTCACAGAAAGGAGGCTTGAACAATAAGATTGTGTAATTTAGTACTGTGTGTTTTGGAAGCCATTCCAATTTACGAGTATGTAACAGGAAGACATATAAAAACATTGTCAGCACGTTTCTAGTTCCGAACTAGCGCACGTTGCAGTTTGAGTTTAGCTAAAAAGACAACAAAATTGAGTGTAATAGCGAAACTGATCGCTGCTGCGAGTTCTGGTCTGCAAAACACATATATTGTGTAACAGTAATTAGAAATACCATTATGTGCTGTAAAACTAGACTTATTGTGATTTATAATTTTATTAATTGACTAATTAGCAGAGTCCTAAAGAAGCAAGAGACGTCAAGGTAATTTTTTCCAATGTAGTCAACGTTAGTGGCTATGGTTTCGTTAAGCGATAGGGAAAGAAGTGTTCTAAGGTTTATACGTATTTAGTAATCTACCGAACGATTGTATATAGTCAGTACTATATTGCTATGAAAGAAGCTTGTAATTACTTTAAAAGAAAAAATAACAGCTAAAACGTTAATAAAAATATTTGCGTTTAATATAACGTAGCGAAACATAGCACATTTGTTGAGGCTTTTAGTGACTATATTAAGAACAACCAAAAAAGGTCATCAGATGCTCTTCTTGTTAGACAAGCTGATATAAAAAATAAGTTCTCAGATTTTCTCGCAGTATTTAAACTGCACTGACTTATGTGGCCTCATCAATTTTGTGTCAGACAAGTTACTTCTTATCAACTCGAATGTTCAATTATTCAGACAATAAAAACTTCTATCTATAATCACTTGTCGGTAAATTAAATTTCAAGCGCTCATAGGAACAACTTAACTGGAGTAACACTGGTGAAACCAAACCATAAAAAATATGCCTCCTCTCAGTAGTAACTGGACAGGAAGCTCCAGCATAATTCAGGTCAGCTGTCTCTCGGAATACCTCAGAAACTACCGTCTCCAGGTAATATGTTATAATCGTTGCAACTGATCGATATAATTATTATGTTTTTATAATTGGTAGGTTAGCACGTTTGAACTTCCATCATTTATCCGACCTTCCTCTGCTATTAGCACGCATATTGAGTTAAATATGTGATTGCTTACTTGATAAAACTATCGCGGTTGCGTATAACTGGGCCCTATCGTCGAATTTATAATGCTAGCCGATACTATTTTGATCATCGGAACTGTCCATTAGATAAACAAATAAAACCTTTAAACAAAAGATAGTACTTAAATTCATTGGCCGGCAACACATTGCCCCATTAATTATTATCTAACAAAATTAAAAATGATTAAAATATTAGACTATACTAAGTTTTAAAAAAGTTACACCTCTTTAAAATGAAGGAGTTACTTTGATTTTTTAATATATTGTATAAGAAATTGATTAAGTTTTGGTTTAACCAAATAAGAGTTATAAACATCAACCTTCTCCTATGGTCCCTTAATAATAGTTACTTTACTTTATTCAACAGGTAGAAACCCAGTTTCAGAATAAAGAGAAATACATAACAAAACCAAATTAAAATTATAATTGTAATGCAATGGCATAAAGGTGCTTGTTAAGGTTAGTTTTAAACTGATAAAATCCCAGTACACGTATATTTAATTTGGCTAACAATTCCGGTGTAGAAGTTAGATTATTTACTATTTTGAACAAAAATAAAATGATTAGTTGAACTCTTCTTAATTTTAGAGAAGAAAATGAGAATATAGATAATAATTCAGAGTAGCTATCCTCAAATGTTGATCCATTGACACGCCAATACACATATTTGAGATTTTTTTTCTGAATTGTTTCAATTTTTTTAACTTGATAATTACAATACGGGTTCCACATAATAACACAATATTCAAGTTTAGATCTAATATAACTGTTAAATAAATTCAATAAAGTTTGTGAATTCAAAAAATCCTGAGTATTTCTAAAAAGAAATCCCAGACTCCGATTGGCATTTAATATTAACGTGTCCACATGGTCATTGAAAGACAATTTATTATCGTAAGTTACCCCAAGGTCCGTAAAGGTTGATACTCTTTTAATCGGTATAGAACCCAAAGTATATTCAAAATTGATAACATCCTGCTTTCTAGAATAAGTCATAGTAAAGCATTTCTTACTATTAAAAAGTAATTTGTTTTTAATTGACCATTAATAAATTGCATTAACATCAGCTTGTAGTCTTTCACAGTCCCCAACATTGTTGATAGTTTTAAATTTTTTTAAGTCATCAGCATATAATAGAACTTTAGAATTATTTACAATATGTTATATCATTTATAAAGATTAAAAGAAGTAACGGGCCTAAAATGGATCCTTGGGAGACTCCAGAGGTAGCATAAAAGTACTCAGAATTTATACCATTACAATAAACATATTGTTGGTGGTTGGTTAAATAAGACCTAATTAAGTTAACAAATTTGTCATGAAGACCTACAGCCGCAAGCTTCTGCAGCAAAATAACATGATCAACACGATCAAAAGCCTTGGAAAAGTCCGTATAAATGACATCAACTTGACTTCTGCTTTCCAGTGCGTCCGATACATATTGAGTAAAACTTGTTAAATTAGTAAGAGTACAGCGTTTGCTAACAAAACCATGCTGCTTCAAAGAAATCTAATGCAAAACCTGCCGGTATAGGCTTCCATAAATTACAGACTCGAATACCTTGGCAAACACAGAAAGATGTGCAATTGGACGGTAATTACCTACATGATTTAGTTTTCCAGATTTGAAAATTGGATGTATTTTAGCTAGTTTCTCCGGAAGAATATTAGTTGATATACATAAATTGAAAATGATCATTAGTGGTTCAACAAAGAATTCCGCACAACCTTTAATAACACATGTGGGCACATTATCAGGTCCTAGTGATCTAGAGTTTTTTAATTTATCAATAAACATTTTGACCTTATTGTCCGTAATGCTGTCCAAACTATGCTGTAATTGTTAATACCACAAATGCTATCAATTCTATGACTCGCGTCGCCATTTGGAGAAAAATTGCTACTAAAAAATGTTCTAAAACCTTCAGCAACCATTTCATTTGTTAGTAAAATGCTATCTTGCGGAAATATCGGAACTGGTATATCAGCTACAGATTTGTAGCCCATTGAACATATCTAGAACACGAAAGATGTGTACTTTACCAGAACCTCTGGGACAGCTGCGAACCACAATATCATTTCCAAGGTGCCTGGAATGAATTATCGCATGATTCACATGATGATCTTATTATTCTCAGCCTGTCTAGAGAGATAAATGGATGTGTGAGATGCTGGAGTGGTGCAACTGGTTATTAAAATGTATAACTCGTATTTATGTGTTTCTTAAACCACATCTTAATCAATCATTTTGTTTGACTTCCTAAACAATATATTGGAAAATCAAAGTAATTCTTGAATTTAAAATTAGTGCAACCCCCACCACCACACTCCTGTAAATTTCTGAATACCCCGCTTTCCGTATTTAAATTCTGGTCAGTTTAGTGGCATATGAAACTAAATTTTTATATTTAAGGTATTTAGAATGCCACAATCTAACCAGAACTAACATTATAATGAACTTATTCTAACTATGTACACATACTAACAATTTTAATGACTAAAATCGTTTTTTATCTGTTTCTTGTTGTCACATAAACTCACCTTCACTTCATTCGTTGTTTTCGGTAGAACTCTTTGAAATCGCAATCCAACATACGAGTTGCAAAGGCATTTCAAACTCATCTTTATTTTGGTTGATTTGTACGTAAGTGTTCGAGAATCATAAGCTTTTAACCAGAGTGTAAATTGTTATCTAACTGTGTGTTTAAACAACACTTGTACTTTTTATGCCCGTTAACGTACGGAAATCATTATAATTCATATAAAATTAACAGTAAACTAAGCTATAATTTTTAAAAACTTCAGGAATTAGTACTAAAAACACCCAACTTTCTGTTTAGTATTTAGGTACTCAGCCAAATCGATCAACTACCTACTAAAAATCTTAAACACGTGCCGATTTAAGCTTTACTAGAATTTTAGTATAAATTAAAATCACAATCCTGGCGGACTGAATGCCACTTTAAACCGCAGAGACGTCCCGTCGTTTTTCTGGCGGCCAGACAAAAAGTTTCATTAAATGGGAGCCAAACGCGGTGGGAATCGCGAAGACCGAAAATTGAGGGCTAGAAAAACGCAAGACCTTGCGCGCCGGCAGCTCCTTTGTAGCTAAATTTGTGATACTAATTCACGGGAGGGTTGTTTCTGGACGGCTGGCCAAGCAGAAAATATGACAAGCATAACGCTGCTGTTGTCACCTGACGGACACTTTAACTTTTAGAGAAACGAACCGCGAAGGTAAAAGGAAAATAATAAACAGTAAATTTATTTTGTCTCCTTGCAAATGAATCTACCGCGTAGTAAAATAAGATGTAGGGATATGAAGCATTCCTATGCAAATTGGAATTATCCGTTGTGTACTGAAATTGCATACACTCCCATTTGGGTTTTAGATTTTAAAATACTGCGTTGTATATGTATACAGCGTGTAACAAATTCGACATACCATCACTCATATCTCTTACCGCCAGCGTGGCCGAGCAGTTAGAGAGCTCGACTGCGGTGCAACGGTACGGGGTTCAATTCCCAAATCGGGCAACTGGCGAGCGGCCCACCCAGTCGCTTTAAAAATTGAACACCCAAACCACGGCTGTCTTATCTAAGTAGGGAAAGTAAGGCAGTCGTCGAAGGCGTAATGTTAACCACATCACCCAGTACGCCGTTGACGTGTGCCAGATGACTGGGTTTCCGAAAGAGATATTTCGGCGACCCTGACTAGCCGAGTCTCAGGCCATATTCCCACATGTGGAATGAAGCGCCCTAAACTTTACTTTACCACTCATATCTAGAAATTGAAAAGCCATAAATGGGACAAATACGAGAGAAATTTGATGATACACTCCTTAGTAGCCGTTTTCTTCAAAGCATTTCTAAAGCTGCGGAAGCAAGTATTCCCAGGAAACATTTATGTATGATAAAGCTACAATAATACCGTTCATAAGACACAATTTTAAATGAGCAGAACTTACTACTTTTGTAGGTCCTGATTCATATCGAGGCTTCTTTGTACGACTACATTAATACTGAATAGAACCTCGTCTAACTTTTATAAATTTTATTACGAATGATGGGAACTATAACATCTCAGGATTTTAATAAAGAAGTCAAGCTCTAAAAAGCCTGGTGGCGATGCTCGCTTTCAGCGTTTGATATTGCTCTTGAAAGCTATTCGAGTTCAAGTTCCTTGCAGAGCAGACTTTCCAGAAACGCCTGCATGAAGTGTCACGTATCGCGCCTCCTATGATGTACCCCTTCCACGCTTGACACCTCTTCGAGTAAAACATTCGGAATTTAGGGGTTGTTAAGGTTCAGCTGGTAGGCGTGACATTTTATTTAGGGAGCGTTGTTTCAACGTGTCCCGAATACTAACTCGGTTTTTCTATACGTCGTAAAAATCGTGTTGTATATAGGATGACGTATAAGGAATTCCGTGAGTTTAGTTTAGTATTGAACAGTGTGCTTAGTGGAAACTTTCGTGTCTGCTTAGCTGCATAATAATAACGGAAATTTATTATACTTCGTTCAGCGAAAAAAATGCACCATCTAAATTACTGAGAGGAGCTGAGATTGCAGAAACCTGTTCTAAACACTGCAAATTAAAAACTCTGGAGAACTCAAAAATTGTTTAATTTCAACTAAAATGAGCTCTGTACAACCGGTTTACCAATAGCAATATTCTATTCAAATTTAGCATCCATTTATAAAAGGGGCTCCTATTGAATCTATTAGTTAAAGCTAGTATAGTTGATGTTATAGTAAGTGCATGACGGCAATATATTAAAAAGTTTTATTTTAAACTTTGCTACGCGGGGAATTTCTATAAATTAGCTAAAGAAATACTAGATAATGATCAATATTTTACGAAAACAGAATACTCCGATTCATGAATTGTCTTGCAATGTAGCAAAGTGTAGCCATCTAGTTCCTGAGCAAGGTGGGGTGAATTGTCCAGAAGCGCCACTAGTTCGAGACTTTCCAAATTCCCAATGTTTATTTACAATATATTCTATGTATACATATAAAGTCAGCTCTAAAAAGAAGATAAGTATGCGCAAGCCAAAGGGCACAAGAGAAATAACGAACGCTGCACACATATACCCCCAGATAAAGTCGTAAGAAGTATAAACCTATAATTTTGTATATTTTAATATATTTGTAGTGATGCCATTTTAACCCAAGATTTTATTTTATTATAACTGTAGCGAGTGTGATGTTGATTTTACTCCAAGTTTTATTTTAATTTTACTAGTTGTGAATGTAAAGTTCTTCAAACATGTACACAGTTCTATTACCAAAATATATTTCAAAGAAACTGAATAAATAGCAAATTGTTGTATAATTCACCAGGTGAAAGCGGATTCCGGAACTGAAATTCGAATAAAGGGTTTGATTACTTTAGGAATTGAAATTCGCGCAACAGGCTTTATGCGTCCGAATGCTAGTATTACACTTGAATACATGTAATAGCCGTCAACGAGCAACAGACATAAGCTTCGGTAGTCCCTCTAAAATAACGCGCACAAAGGTCGTTGAATGCACGCAGCACTAATTGATTGCGACCAAAATCGTCAAATCTGACAGCCACTAAAAAACATACAAAAAAGTCCGATGGTGTAAAAACTAACTCGACGTACACGAGGCATATAATCAGTAAAGCTGCAGCCTATTTAATGCTCTACAATCTGCTTAAAATCGTAGTACAAACCGTAAGTAGAACGCTACTATAAGGATTCGGCATATACGCGAGAGATATTTCTCCAGTACTGCCTCTCGGCGTACTAGAAAAGACTTGACCACGATGTGAATCATAAATAAGGTACCTGGGGATGCTCAATCGTGTACAGCGGTAATCATGAAAAAGCTTCGTATTTATTTATAAAAAGCAAATATATTGTTGAGTGTTATTATAGCTAAGCACTCATGGAAACGTAGATCTTATGTTTAGCGATAAAGTCAGCTCACGCTTATGGTATAATGAGTTTGACAATTTGGTGTCTAAGACTTTTAAGTTAAGACTGTCGGTAGTAAAGTGCAACTAGTTCCATAACTACATTAGTGTCATATATATCTATTTAACGAGTGCCAAGTAATCACCCTAATATAAGCCTTAATTATACGAAATAATGAATCAAGTCGTGTCACACTACGTTATTAACTTATAGTTAAAGGCACTAATAAGTAAATATCTAAAGTAGCTGTTTAGGGATGTCATACTACAATCTTGTACGAGAGCTGTTTTAAATAGAAATAATAAGTTAACTGAAAATGTCACTTGAAATGTGATGGAAATGCATAGAATAACACATTTCTAAAATTAAAACTTAAGTACTTAATGTAGAAATTGATAATGCCATAATTAATAATTCTGAAGTTCTTACATATTAAGTTTCGAAGCACTTTTGCAATTAAATCGCAATTCCAAATAAGAAATAAAAACATCTAAAAGAATGTAGTATAGAACCACGTGGTCCAATGCCAATCATTGAATTGTTATAAAATTACATGTTCAAACTTCTGTTAGCCCATGAAATAGACAATTCGGTGAAATTGTGCGGAAACAAATTAGACTGCACAACTAGTTCACAATGTGTAACTATTACGGTAGACGTATGCCACTCTCAGCATTAATATGGTATCATTAGGTCAAGTTTCAATACACATTGTTTGCCAGCAGAAAATTCTATGCAAGCGTTGTGTTTTGCACTTATGCAAATAATAGGTTATTAGATCTAATAGCATATAAAGCTCTGTATTTATTTGATTTTTTTAATATACTTTTAAACTCTGAAGTTTTTAATTTGTGAACATATAAAGGCTAAAAACGTGTTAAGGGTTAGTTAGGCCTGGCTACTCCATTCACAACTTATCCTACAACTCTTCACCCTTTCACCAAGTGTAAACCCCTTCAGTAAAATAACCTGGTCCTATAACTATACAATTTATCTTCCGAAGTGCGTCCTCAACGAGTGCAAGAAATAATCCCACGAAACTATACAAATCGAAGGCTTGCATAAATTAAAGAGTATCACGGACATTACTTTTACATGTGTATAGTTTCTTAAACCCAGTAAAAGTCCAATATTACTATTATTATTATTACTATTCTTAATGGCCAGTGACAACTTCTTTTGCTGTGATCATATTCTCCTTTTCGTAACGGATGGACGTAGTTTCTCATGGTGTAGTACATCAAGTTGTGGAGAGAGTCTAGTGGTAAAGCTATGCCTCGAATACCAATCATGAAAATGAAATAAATGAAAATAATATACTCAATTTTTGAATTAAAATTATCTGCATACGATGAATAACTTTCCGAAAAGAAACCCAATAAAGAGTTGACGTGGAAAAGCCCAAACGGTAACATAAAGAAAATAAAATCGACTACTTCATATAAACTAATAGAAATATAATCAACGACGTTTCAGTCATAAATAGTTTTTCAACAGATAGTGAGCACAAAATGGTTACAACTGCTGTAAAAATAGATATGAAAGAATCGGATTTATTTATACGGAACGTGATGTAACAAATATCAGAGAGAAGAAAAGAGAGTTGCCATAAAAATTACATCGCAATAAACAAACAATATAGAGATGTTCCAGTAATTAATGCTGCATGAGAATACAACCTGTTAATACAGCATGCATTACTGTAACAGATTAAAGATAAAGGAAGGCCAGGAGAAGCTGTCTCAATTTCAGAAATGTTAAAAGCATGCGATGCAAGGACAAAAGAATTAATAACTGTAGTATTATAATTTATTACACAAGAAAGGGGATCAGAAAGCTGAACAATTTCAGACGATCAGTCTTTTTTCACACCTTCATGTATCGTTTACTGCAGTGATACTAAATAGTTTGACAAACAACTTATCCTTCTACTAACCACCAAAGCAAGCAGGGTTCAGATCAAGACTCAGCACAAACGTCGTTTTCACATCTATAAAACTCTTACAATAAATGCATATTTAACATTATGAACTATCAGAAAGCGTTTCGAGTGAAATGTGGGCAGTGATTAACGCTCTTAAATACTGTAAAACTGTTGAACGATATATCTAAGTTTTCTACAGGTAAAACTCCGGTTACAAAATGCAACAAGGATATCGAGATCGGACATCGGAATGGGGGTGGATCTGAAACTGGAATAGGAAGTAGCGTTCGCTCGCGAAAGTTAAACTAATTGTACCTAGAAATATACGGGAAGTGCGTGTTATTTGTTAAGTCATTTTGCGGTTGTAGATGCTTGATTCAGGTCATTTTGGTATTTTAAATAGCCACCTAGGCTTTAGGGCAGCGTGCCCGTATGCTAGACCCTTTTAGTTCTTTATTTGGCTCCATCGCCTAATTCCAGAATCATGATTTCGCACATATTTGGCCCCAAACGCAGCATTTCTCGTCGGTTGGAG
>OW679195.1:174509963-174844927 GCA_940337035.1 Agriotes lineatus | reverse complement strand
TCATCAACGTCATCAATTGGTTAATCATCGCTGATAACTAGATCACGATCACTACCAATTGTTTTTGTGATCATGGTTGCTTCATAATTGCACGTCTTAATGACAACCCAAAACATTGATAGAAATCTTAAGGTAAGCGGTTGCTTTTACATTTCTAAACTAAAAATACCTTATCTTGATGAGTTTTAATTCCGTTTCAGATAATAACCTAAAATATCCAAAAATACTACAAATAACAAAGCTAGAGCTAAAAAAGATTTTAAAGATAGGTAAAGTACCTCTTAGAATCGAGTTTAATATAACAAAATTTTTCAAATAGTGTAGTACATAATAGTAAGTATGTTATTGCGAGACGCCTAAAGTCGGGGTAACTGGCAATCCTTTTAATTGAAACACACTCGGACACGAAGACCAAAGCTACTGAGATTAATAAGAACACTTAAGTAGATACAAATACTTGCATTTATTTTTCTGCCGTTTACAGAAACCTTAAGTTTTCGTATTTACATCTTCTTATTAACTAACTTAATTCTAAGTCCATTCTGACCAAGAAAGCTCGGTGGGCGTTTACAAAGTTCCCAATAACCTATCAGAGCTGGTCTAAATTTTGGACATTTGGCATTACGCGGACGTGACCGTTCATAATAGTTCTATGAATTTTTACAAGCTTGAGGATTTCCCACAGTGAAATGTGGCCTGTTCGGACCCTTAGTAAATTACCGCTATAAAGATTTAAATTTCTACTAAAAGCATTTGGTCCCAGCTGCAAATAGTTTTTATGATCGAGTTGCAACCGTTGCTTCTTCTAATCACGTACCGGTCATATACATCACTCAATATTTCGGTTTATGGAGTAAACGCTGCATAAACTTACGCTAATCTTATTCGTGAGATTGGAATATCTCCAGCTTCCCAAGCGAAAGGCACGTTTCTAAACACCCGCTTGTTGTAATTTAAATATGAAATTTTCCTACGAATTTTACCTTAAAATATTATACAGATGGCTTACAGCTAACTAAAGTACAGTATATTCCTACATAGTTCATTAAATTAAAGAACGCAAATCGCAACAGTTGCCCCCGGATTAAGATAGTCTTTGGGGTTTAAATCTATCGATTTTTACACCACAAGACGTTCTTCTTTCGCACTTAAGCAATAATAATAATAATAATGGTGAGGCACTAACACCCCATGAAGGAACTTGGCCTGCAAGGCGGAAGGTTTAGAGCTTCCGTATCCTCGCTCTCACACCCGGCTGTCGCGTGTCAAATTCATGACACGTGGTGATGTGGTGAGCACCACGCATTAGACAGCCGCATTATTACCCCTTGTTCTTTCGAACGCAGGTTCCCAATTATTTAAAGCGACTGGGTAGGCCGCCCGCCAGGCATCGATCTGGGATTTGAACTCCAGACTTCCGCGCCGCAGTCCGATGCTCTAACCATCAGAGCCACGCTGGCTGCGCACTTAAGCAATACTAGTCATAAATCTCAGAACTATATGGTCTCATTATGCTTACCCTAATTTAACTAACCTACGTGAATTAACATCAGTTATCTGGTGTAATTGTCAGTACTACTTTGGTTCTCGGTGACTTAACTAAACAAAATACCTAGATAAGGAATCCACGTTTCCGCATTTCTTTCCCGGTTTATAGAGAACAGTGAAATTTAACATTTGTAAAATTAATGACCACCGCAGTAATCTGCCATTCTTATTGCTCATCTGCCGTAACCAGGTCAAAGGACAGTGATCCGTTTCTACGGTAAAATGGCTCAGAAACAAATAAGGACCCCTGTGAAGTTAGCACCACAACTTCCAAAAATGTTATATTTTTCAAGAGTTCCCGTTGCACCCCAAAGAGTTCTAGAGTTCCTTGCTATTTTAAAAAATAGTTCTATGTATTTAAGAGAAAAAAATGGAGATAGAAAATTTGGGGTGCTAACTTCACATTTTCCTCGGACAAATACCACTATAACTGTTTTTCAGTCATATTTACTGAAAAATGTTATTACACTTTTCGATAGAACTCGCCAGGGTGCTACTAGAACTCTAACAAAAAAAAAAGATTTTCAAAAAAATATTTTTTCATAAAAAGGAAAAAAAACATGTTTTTAATTTTTTTAATTTCCTGTAGATCTAATGGGAGTTCTAGTAGCATCCCGGCAAGTTCTATCGATAACTCTAGTAACATTTTTTGATAGGACCCCATGTAAAGAAGTTACGTCCATTTTTGTGTTAGTATTGTTACAAAACGACCAAGTCCTGAAAGCAATTTTTTAAAAGTTCCGGTAGTTCTAATAGGACTTCTAGTAGCACCCCGGTGAGTTCTATTGATAACTCTAATAAAAAATTTTGATAGGGCCCGATGTAAAGAAGTTACGTTCATTTTTGTGTTAGTATTTTTACAAAACGACCAAATCCTGAAAGCATTTTTCTTTAAGTTCCGGTAGTTCTAATGGGAGTTCTAGTGGCGCCCCGGCGAGTTCTATCGATAACTCTAAGAACATTTTTTTATAGGACCCGATGTAAAGAAGTTACGTCCATTTTTGTGTTAGTATTTTTACAAAACGACCAAATCCTGAAAGCAATTTTTTAAAAGTTCCGGTAGTTCTAATGAGAGTTCTAGTAGCACCCCGGCGAGTTCTATCGATAAGTCTAATAACATTTTTTGATAGGACCCGATGTAAAGAAGTTACGTCTATTTTTATGTTAGTATTTTTACAAAACGACAAAGTCTTGAAAGAAATTTTTAAAAGTTCCGGTAGTTCTAATGAGAGTTCTAGTAGCACCCCGGCGAGTTCTATCGATAAGTCTAATAATATTTTTTGATAGGACCCGATGTAAAGAAGTTACGTCTATTTTTGTGTTAGTATTTTTACAAAACGACAAAGTCCTGAAAGCAATTTTTTAAAAGTTTCGTCTAATAGGAGTTCTAGTAGCACCCCGGCGAGTTCTATCGATAACTCTCATAGCATTTTTTGATAGGACTCGAAGTAAAAAGTTACGCTTATTTCTATGTTAGCACTTTTAAAAAACGACGAACACCTGGAAGTAATTTTTTACAGTTCCGGTAGTTCTAATATGTTCTAGTAGCACCCGGACGTGTTCTATCGATAACTCTAATAAAAAAAATTATAAGACTCGAAGTAAAAAAGTTACGCGTATTTTTGTGTTAGCGCTTTTACAAAACGACCAAGATGGCCTACTTTGGCTAAAAAAGAATTTTCATTAGACATTTGAAATCAGCACTAAAAGTGCTTTATGATAGCATTCTTAAATTTAAATTTTGGAACTTATTATTTTTCAAAATGAAAATTCTTTTTTAGCCAAAGTAGGCCATCTTGGTCGTTTTGTAAAAGCGCTAACACAAAAATACGCGTAACTTTTTTACTTCGAGTCTTATAATTTTTTTTATTAGAGTTATCGATAGAACTCGCCGGGGTGCTACTAGAACTCTTATTAGAACTACCGGAACTTTAAAAAAATTGCTTTCAGGACTTCGTTTTGTACAAATACGAACACAGAAATGGATGTAACTTCTTTACATCGGGTCCTATCAAAAAATGTTATTAGAGTTATTGATAGAACTCGCCGGGGTGCTACTAGAACTCCCATTAGAACTACCGGAACTTTTAAAAAATTGCTTTCAGGACTTCGTGGTTTTATAAAAATACTAACACAAAAATGGACGTAACTTCTTTACATCGGGTCGTATAAAAAAATGTTATTAGAGTTATCGATAGAACTCGCCGGGGTGCTACTAGAACTATTATTAGAACTACCGGAACTTTTAAAAAATTTCTTTCTGGACTTCGCCGTTTTGTAAAAGCGTTAACACAAAAATACGCGTAACTTTTTTACTTCGAGTCTTATAATTTTTTTTATTAGAGTTATCGATAGAACTCGCCGGGGTGCTACTAGAACTCTTATTAGAACTACCGGAACTTTAAAAAAATTGCTTTCAGGACTTCGTTTTGTACAAATACGAACACAGAAATGGACGTAACTTCTTTACATCGGGTCCTATCAAAAAATGTTATTAGAGTTATTGATAGAACTCGCCGGGGTGCTACTAGAACTCCCATTAGAACTACCGGAACTTTTAAAAAATTGCTTTCAGGACTTCGTGGTTTTATAAAAATACTAACACAAAAATGGACGTAACTTCTTTACATCGGGTCGTATAAAAAAATGTTATTAGAGTTATCGATAGAACTCGGCGGGGTGCTACTAGAACTATTACTAGAACTACCGGAACTTTTAAAAAATTTCTTTCTGGACTTCGCCGTTTTGTAAAAATACGAACACAGAAATGGACGTAACTTCTTTACATCGGGTCCTATCAAAAAATGTTATTAGAGTTATTGATAGAACTCGCCGGGGTGCTGCTAGAACTCCCATTAGAACTACCGGAACTTTTAAAAAATTGCTTTCAGGACTTTGCCGTTTTGTAAAAATACGAACACAGAAATGGACGTAACTTCTTTACATCGGGTCTTATCAAAAAATGTTATTAGAGTTATTGATAGAACTCGCCGGGGTGCTACTAGAACTCCCATTAGAACTACCGGAACTTTTAAAAAATTGCTTTCAGAACTTCGTTTTGTAAAAATACTAACACAAAAATGGACGTAACTTCTTTACTTCGGGTCCTATCAAAAAATGTTATTAGAGTTATTGATAGAACTCGCCGGTGTGCTACTACAACTCCCATTAGAACTACCGGAACTTTTAAAAATTTGCTTTCAGGACTTCGTGGTTTTGTAAAAATACGAACACAGAAATGGACGTAACTTCTTTACATCGGGTCCTATCAAAAAATGTTATTAGAGTTATTGATAGAACTCGCCGGGGTGCTACTAGAACTCCCATTAGAACTACCGGAACTTTTAAAAATTTGCTTTCAGGACTTCGTGGTTTTGTAAAAATACTAACACAAAAATGGACGTAACTTCTTTACTTCGGGTCCTATCAAAAAATGTTATTAGAGTTATTGATAGAACTCGCCGGTGTGCTACTACAACTCCCATTAGAACTACCGGAACTTTTAAAAATTTGCTTTCAGGACTTCGTGGTTTTGTAAAAATACTAACACAGAAATGGACGTAACTTCTTTACATCGGGTCCTATCAAAAAATGTTATTAGAGTTATTGATAGAACTCGCCGGGGTGCTACTAGAACTCTCATTAGAACTACCGGAACTGTTAAAAAATTGCTTTCAGGATTTGGTCGTTTTGTAAAAATACTAACACAAAAATGGACGTAACTTCTTTACATCGGGTCCTATTAAAAAATGTTATCAGAGTTATCGATAGAACTTGTCGGGGTGCTACTAGAACTCCCATTAGAGCTACCAGAACTTAAAAAAATTAAAAACATTTTTTTTTCCGTTTTATAAAAAAATATTGTTTTGAAAATCTTTTTTTTTTGTTAGAGTTCTAGTAGCACCCCGGCGAGTTCTATCGAAAAGTGTAATGACATTTTTCAGTAAATATGACTGAAAAACAGTTATAGTGGTATTTGTCCGAGGAAAATGTGAAGTTAGCACCCTAAATTTTCTATCCCCATTTTTTTCTATTAAATACATAGAACTATTTTTTAAAATAGGAAGGAACTCTAGAACTCTTTGGGGTGCAATGGGAACTCTTAAAAAATATAACATTTTTGGAAGTTGTGGTGCTAACTTCACAGGGGTCAAATAAGGCTTTAATTTTCCGACTGCCCAGACTAAAGCTGCACATTCGAGTTCACTTGCGCTATAAGCTTGCTCCCTATCCGTGAGTTTTTTGCTCAGATACAGCACCGGATGCTCTTCTTGATTAGCATCTCGTTGCGATAAAGTCACCCCCATTCCTCGCTTCGAACAATCGGTTTGTGCTATAAATTCACGGGAATAATCTGGAGCTCTCAACACCTTACCGCTTATTAATTCGTCCTTCAATCTTTGGAAGGCAACTTCTTTCTGATCATCCCATTCTACTCTGGTTTTCCCATTTTTCCGTAATGCGTCTGTAAGTGGACTAGCTATGTCTGCATAGTTCGGGACGTAATGATTATAATACCCAGTGATCCCGAGAAATGATCGAATATCCCGTTTGGTTTGGGGACGTTGCAACTCCTGTATGGCCGCTACCTTTACCTCCGACGGTTGTCTAAATCCCTGACCTATTTTATGTCCCAGATATATCACCTCGGCTTTTCCCCACTCACACTTCTTAGCCTTTATCGTTAGGCCTGCTTGATGCATTGCCTTGAATACCGCACGTAGATGTCCTAAATGCTCCTCCCAAGTCATCGAATGTACCGCCACATCGTCCAAAAATGGTTCTGCGAAATCGTCCATTCCCTCCAATATGGTGTCCATTAGCCGCTGAAACGAAAATGGAGCAGATTGCAGCCCGAACGCTAACGTCACTGGTTCGAAAACTCCACGATGCGTTATGAAAGCAGCATATTTACTGCTCTTTCAGTCATCCCTATTTGCCAGTAGGCTCTTACTACATCGATTAAACTCAGGTATCTGGCCTTGCTGCATTTTTCCACACATGCTTCTATATTAGGAACAGGATGTTGCTGTGGCACCGTAATAGCATTTAACGCTCTGTAGTCGATCACAGGCCTTGGATCCTTCCCTTCAGCCTCCACAATCATCATAGGCGATGAATACTCGCTGTTACTGGGCCTAATTACTCCCAATTTTAACATTTTATCGATTTCTTTGTCGATAATCTCGCGTACCCTCGGTGAGTGTGAATACGCTCGAGTTCGGATAATTTTTTCCTCCTTGAGAGCAATATCGTGTTCCACTAAGTTGGTTCTTCCGGGTCGATTTGAAAATAACCCTGGAAATTCTTGGATTAATTCCTCCAAGCTTTTCATTTGGATTTCCGTGAGTTTTCCTACCCCTTTGGCTTGTTTCAACACTTCCGAAGCACTTAAGATTTCGGTGTCTTCTATTTCCAGTTCTGGAAGATCGAGTTCTGCTCCTTCTTCCCCAGGTTGTTTGATTACTATCGCAATAACTTCAGCCTTTTCAAAATAAGGTTTCAACAAATTGACGTGGACAAGAGTTTGTTTACGTTTTCCCGATATTTCTTTAATTATATAATTCGTATCGGAAATTTTCTCCACAATTTCTTTGGGTCCAGTCCATTGCATCTGCAATTTGTTGGTCCTGGCTTGCTGATACAACATAACCTTCTCGCCAACCTCGTAATATGAAGCCTTCGCCTTCAGATCATAATAACCTTTTGATTTGGTTTGTGCTTCCAAAGTCGCCGTTTTCGCGATTTCCTGCATTTGCCTTAGCCTATCGAGTAACTTTAATATGTACACTACTACCGGTTCGTTGGTTTCCTTTCCAACCCACAACTCCTTGATCATGTTTAATGGAGATCTAATCTGACGTCCATAAACCAATTCTGCGGGACTAAATCCGTGTGCCGCGTGCGGTGCACATCTTAAAGCGAAAAGCGCTTGATCGATATATTCATCCCACTCATTTCCGTTTTCGTAACACAACGCTCTTAGGATTCGCTTGTATACGCCGTGGAATCGTTCTACTGCATTTGATTGCGGATGATATGCTGAACTGTGTATGATTTTTATACCACATCGGTCAAGAAATTCGGTCGTTAGATTGCTGGTAAATACAGTGCCCAAATCCATCTGGATTTCGGATGGAAATCCTACTCGTGAAAATATATTTAATAACCCTTTTACCACCGATTCAGAATCTGCTACTTTCAATGGGATCGCGTCAGGAAATTTTGTAGCACTACAAATTAGCGTTAGTAGATATCTGTTTCCCTTCTCGGTTTTCGCTAAAGGTCCTACAATATCCACATTTACTCGCTTATACGGTTCGGTGATTACTGGCACTCTACACATTGGAGCTTTTTTTCTATCAGTGGGCTTCCCTACGCGCATGCAAACGTCACAGCACTTGATCTTGTTTTTCACGTCTCGTCCCATCTGATTCCACCAATAATTCTGCTTGATCCTGTCAATGGTTTTGTTACAACCCAAGTGTCCCATCCACATGTTATCATGTGCGATATCTAGCAACTTGCTTTGTAATTTTTCTGGCACCATCACTTGCTCAAAGCTCCGACCCAATTTGTCAGTAATTCTCCTGTGCAGTATTCCATAAGCAATGTAGAATTTTGCTCCATTGTTCTCCTTCTTTGATTCTGCCATCTCAAAATACTCCTTTAATTTTGGGTCTTCTACTTGCAGCATTCTTAAGGTTGTCGGTGTTAGTTGTGTTATGTCCGAGTAATCGACATGCGATTTAGGTATTGAAAATTGTTCGTCCTTTTCCAGGCTCGGTGATTTATACCCAATCTCCTTTTCCGCTTCTTCTCCCTGTTCGTCGGAATCTTTTCCGTCTTCTGAACTCTTTACTTCGGCATTCGTTTCTTTATTTTCATCGTGAACCTTTTCCTTTTCCATTATAGCCTTCGCCTGCGCTCTCGTTAATGCGAGCACTTGTTGAATTACCACATCCTTTTCCTTCGGCAGCATCTCCCACGTTTTATTCGATAGCAGATACGTATAATCTCGAGGCAAAAGATTCGCTACAGCTGCTTCAGTTTCCACCTGAATTTCTGGCAAATTTAATTTTACCTTCGCAACTGGTAACGCCACACATTCTTCATTCAGGAGTCCTTGCACATATACATATTTCCCTGTATAATCGGCTCCTTTGATTAAATTTGTGTGCACGATATCATAGCTGGCTCCGCTATCTCGTAGTAATTTTGCTTCCACTCCATTTACTTTCGCTATTATGGTATAAGGTTCTAGCAGACCTTCCTCGTTCTTGCTCTGGCCTATCGTTGCTAAAACGACTTGTGTTTTGGGACATTCCGGTGAACCTTTATAGTGACCTACTGCACCACATCCAAAGCACTTCCCCGGCCTTCGTCTGTCGAAACTGCGTTTGTCCAAGTTTTCCTTGACAACACTTTCCGTTTGCACCTGACTTTTCCCTAAGTCATTTTTCAAGTTCGACGTCGTTGGCTTAGTTTCGAACTTATTTTTCGATGTCTTGAAGTTTCCATTATATTGCCGTTCTGTACCTGGTCCTCTTTTGGTGACGTATGTGTCTGCATGCTCTGCAGCTTCCTCCATCGTCTTGGACTTGTTTCGGTCCTCCACCCAAAATTTCATTTCCCCTGGCAACGAACTATAAAATTTCTCCAAGCACATCAGTTGAGTTAGCTTGTCGAAGTTTCCTTCCGCTTCTTCGCTCTTGATCCATTCCTGGAAATTGGTTTTTAGTTGGTATGCAAATTCCGCATAACTCTGGTCAGTTTTCCGTTTCCCGTACCGAAATTTCGTTCTAAAAACTTCTGCTGTTAGCTGATATCTCTTGAGCAGACTAGCCCTGACTTTGTCGTAATCTTTGCTGTCCTCTTCAGTTAATCGAGCCACGACCTCATTCGCTGTTGGTGACAACACACTCGTCAATCGAATTGGCCACGATTCCTTGGAGAAGTTCAATTGCACACAAACCCGCTCGAAATTCGTTAAATACAATCCCATGTCACCGTCATCCTTGAAAGGTTGCAATTGTTTTGTCATATTCAAGGACATATTCCTAATTGCATTGACATCATGTACATTATTTTCATTTGCCGTTTGAGCTTGGGCCTGAGCAATTTTCACTTGGGCATCTAATCTAGCTACCTCCAATCTTTCTTCTCGCTCCCTTTCAGCTAATTCTAACCTTTCTCTTCGTTCCCTTTCAGCTAATTCTAATTTACCCTTTCGTTCCCGTTCAGCTAATTCTAATTTTTCCTTTCGTTCCCTTTCAGCTAATTCTCGTTCCCTGCTAGCTAATTCTTCCCACTTGTCCTTCCGAGGGTTTTCCTCCCAGGCACCTAATTCTACTTTAATGTCCTCTACCGAATGTTGAGCCTTAATCAATTCTTCTATGATCTCTGCCTTTTTCTTTTTCTCCGGTAATTCCAACAGATTAGCAACGTATTTTAATTCGTTCACCGAAAAAATACTGTATTCGGAAACCATTGTTTGTTTTAAACAAAACACTTAATAAAATTTAAATTCTGTAAACCAGGAATTTTGCGTAACCCGTAAATTACCTATCGCTGCTGTAAAAACTCAACTAGTTCACAACCCGTCGAAAATTTACTATTACTGACAACTACGAGCAATACCTGATCCTATTATTTCAAAAAAATATATACACAACCTTACTAAATCGCATAATAAGACCATATAATTCCGAAACAAACAACAAGTATTACTTACCCACAACTGGAATTTTCTGCTTTCCCCGCTGTGCTGTCGTCTTATTCCCACAGATCTGGACGCGCCGCCTCCCTGTTCTGAAGCCGCTTTCCTGACTTTTTTTCTGGAGTTTCCGCCGTCACTCACTTCGACACATTTACTGGCTTTTACTGCACTACACTGGTTTTTCTTCGTTGTCAGTTTTACTGACGTTGTTCCCAGAATGCTGCCTCGCCGCCCCTTCGAATGACTGCCCTCCTGTTGTCTGGCCACCTCCACGGATTCCTTGCGCCGTTCCCGGATTGACTGCTCCCGTTGGACCACGGAATTTCCTGCATTCACTCCTCGACGTTCCTGGATTTTATCTACGCCGCCCCTTCGGATGACTGCCCTCCTGTTGTCTGGCCGCCTCCACGGATTCCTTGCGCCGTTCCCGGATTGACCGCTTCCGTTGTACCGCCTCAGTTTATTAGATGCTTTTTCCCGTCCTGTTCACGTGCTTCCCCTTGTATATTTCAACGCTTGCACTTGGACCGACTTCGAAACAAAAGAAATCTTCTGTCGTGCGATTTAAATAAGTTATAAATTACACCGCTTGATCACCACTATCGCGAGACGCCTAAAGTCGGGGTAACTGGCAATCCTTTTAGTTGAAACACACTCGGACACGAAGACCAAAGCTACTGAGATTAATAAGAACACTTAAGTAGATACAAATACTTGCATTTATTTTTCTGCCGTTTACAGAACCCTTAAGTTTACGTATTTACATCTTCTTATTAACTAACTTAATTCTAAGTCCATTCTGACCAAGAAAGCTCGGTGGGCGTTTACAAAGTTCCCAATAACCTATCAGAGCTGGTCTAAATTTTGGACATTTGGCATTACGCGGACGTGACCGTTCATAATAGTTCTATGAATTTTTACAAGCTTGAGGATTTCCCACAGTGAAATGTGGCCTGTTCGGACCCTTAGTAAATTACCGCTATAAAGATTTAAATTTCTACTAAAAGCATTTGGTCCCAGCTGCAAATAGTTTTTATGATCGAGTTGCAACCATTGCTTCTTCTAATCACGTACCGGTCATATACATCACTCAATATTTCGGTTTATGAAGTAAACGCTGCATAAACTTACTCTAAGCTTATTCGTGAGATTGGAATATCTCCAGCTTCCCAAGCGAAAGGCACGTTTCTAAACATCCGCTTGTTGTAATTTAAATATGACATTTTCCTACGAATTTTACCTTAAATTATTATACAGATGTCTTACAGCTAACTAAAGTACAGTATATTCCTACATAGTTCATTAAATTAAAGAACGCGAATCGTAACAAGGTTAAAGCTATTACCGGCAAAGCAAATATTATTTGCAGACCGCTTCAACAGCCACTGAAATCCCCAGGTCTCCGAAACTAGGAAACAAGAAGCTATGATCGGAAGATCCCAAACAAAAACTTCTGATTTGAACCTTACAAATTCGAAATCTAAAATTAAAACAAGCCATGATCGACGCAGAACAAATAGCAGTGAGACTAACATCTGTAAACTACACCAACATGCAAACGGAGTTGAAGAAATGTTGGAATAGTGTATCAGAGATGGATGAAGTAGTCCTTCTTCATCAAATGGCCTCATATCAAGCATACTTAAGTCCTGAGTGAATTACGTTAAAGCAAAGGTATGAAAAGTTAATTAATTTGTTACAAGCACAACTATAAAAGCGAGCATGGAGCAGCAATTTCGCTTTCTCAAGTTAAAATCCCCATCTTCAAAGGAACTGAAGAGTGGGTCACTTTCAAGAACATATTCACCAAATTAGTGGATGGCAACCAACACATTGACGATGTCATCAAAATGCAGTACTTAAAATCGCATGTCAAAGGTGAACCCAGTCGACCGATCCAGCATCTAGCAGTTACTCGAGCAAACTACAACACCGCTTGGAATATGCTGCAACAAAGATACCAAAACAACCGCCTCATCTTAAGAGAGCTACTTGATATATCTTCGATCTGCCTGTCCTTTCTAAAGAATCGTCCCAAGGGTTGAAGAAATTACATGACTCCACCAAGGAACGTGTAGAAGCTATCAAGAACCTACTAATTTCTACTGGGGTCCATGCGTCAACAGAGTGATCGCTCAAAAATAGGATCCTGGAACTAATAAATTAGTAGAGCAGTCATTCTAAGGATCACCAACAATTAATGGATTTCCTGCAAATGCGTTTTCAGTCCCTGGAATATATTGATGGAGCTCGAAAATAATTTAAGGAAAGACCACAGAAGACCAAAGCTCGCTAGAACCAGTTATTCAATAAGTTAGCTAATAAAACGGACGGCATCCCAACCACTGATCAAGCTACAAGTAAAAAATCACCCAGACCGGGACCAGTAGGATCTACAACCGCTGCTACGGAGCTTTCAACTAAACAAATCCACGAGGAAAAGCAGACAATCCAGTAGGTGGAGCAGGTATGAACACCTAAAGCAGCCGCCTATACAACAAAAGAACAAGAAGAACAAGTGAGAGTGGTTAACAACATAAGGAATATGGAAATTCAGTATCCAAATATCCTAGAAAATGGAAGAATGGCACACTCTCTCTTCAACATGAAGATTACCAAGTGCACGAAGTATACAAAGTTTCCAGTTGCAAAGCCAGTGGACTTAAGACAAAGTAAATAACAATTCACAAGCAAATAATAGGAAATCATGAAAATAATTCTAAACCCGATCCTAACGATACTTGGATTCAAGAAAACACAGCAAAAAATAATTTTGAAGACTCAGAGAAGGAATAATTTGTAGGGATGAGTGGAATCTGGAAATATTAGCAAGAACAGCTGTCGCAAACACTGGTGCGCAACTTGCCCCTGGTGGGGAATGGACTTCAGGAATTGCGACAGGGACAACGGGCATCCGAATCTCTACTAGAAGAAGATAAAACTCTGTTAACACGTACAGCAAGAATGGTAACAGTCTATTAGCAAGCAAGAGTTCAAGTCATAATTGATATTAGATAACATTCAGAATAAACTATAAGATAGTTTCAATAATGGTGAAAGGCAAAAGTCGAATAATTATTTGAAAAGGTCACTTAAAATGTCAAATTAATATAAATAAACTTTATTGAAATGTAATCCAGGAGTGTCAGTTTAAAAAAAAATTATGAATAGATATTAGTATGGTAAACGATAATTTTAAAAATAACTAAAAAAAATTTGATTTTAAACAATGTACATGTAATTTTGATAAAAGCAAAATTTGAAAATAAAAGTCCTTTAGTTAAATGATCTTTTTTATTTAATTGGTATATAAAAGGGTATTAGTATTTAAATTAACGAGATAAAGAAAAAGCAAATATTTAAACAAACTGTATAACAAATGAACCTACAAAAAATTTTTTTTGAATTGGTAATGTGAAGCCTGCGTTTTATTTGGACAACTACACCTGATTTGGATTTAAGGACACTGTATTGAGCTTATTTTTGGCTGGTTACTGAATTGGATTTTGAAGTGGACTGCATCGAACTTTTTGTTGGAGATCAGAAATATGCTGTTTGATTTTGATAAAGGGCATTGCAGTCACTGGTGGATAGTCACATCTACACCTGAGTTGGACTTGAAGGCAGTTGATGTATGGAAGCGTATTCGTATTGTGGCAGTTTGGAATGCTGACAGGTTTTAGTCGCAGTTACAAATAAGGCTATTCCTGCAGATCGGTAGCTTGCAGTGTTGATGTCTACATTGGAGCTACATAAGGAGCAATTAATAACTGCTGTTACAAGTAGTTAAGGAGCCATATTTACGTTTCAAAACATCGGTGAGCAGGCGGCGTGTGCCTGGTTCGAAGAAGAGGCTGAGCAGAGAACTTAAATGACGTAATTGCAAGTATTATAATGATGCCTTGACGGTACTAATAAATAAATAATTAAATAAATAGGGCAAATCACCACAATACTCAGGTTACTTTTATTGTGTAAAACTTTGACCGTCAGTATCTTAAGCTAATCAAAATGAAATGTATTTATTATACTTTAATAAAATGGTTAATTGCTCCTTCTAAATTGTATCGAATTGCAATAATATTCTGGGCTAGCTCCAGACAAACACAGGACTAATCTCTCAAGTTGGGTTCAAATTCGAGTTTTATTTGAAATTATTGTTTAGAATATTTGACTCAGCGTAGCTCATATACGCAATTTATTTTAGTACAACTGCTCTACTAGATTCGGTTACTCATAGCCTCACAAAACTTGACTTTGAACACAGAAAGTCGTTAGTGCCTATAGTGTGTGTTTTAAGATTCAAAAGTGAAAATTTGTGCAAGGAACCATCAAGTAAATTGAATTCAAACTCCCGCCAGCAACAACTGACACGAATTTGTTTTAGATGTAACGTGTACGACGCCAACTACTCTTTTATTCCAGATCCTGTGAGCGCTTCAAATTTCTGGTAAAACCGCAATTTCTACCGACGCCATCTGGATCCTCGGAAAGACGTTGAATCTCTTCCGCAAAGTCTATTCTTGGAGTTCACTAGCTTTCTCAGCTTCCAAACACTCAAAAACTTGCCAATTCCTACCTCTGAAATCTGGTCGATGTTCGCTTCGGAGATGGTGCTAGGTGAGGCAGAGGTCCTAACTAGCTTGAAATCGCTTCCCTGGCAGCAAATGTTCTTCTGGGATGCTCGTACACAACCCCCTTGCCTGTTGGAATTGCGACCCATGGCTTCTGCAGCTTAAATGGTTCGTTGTCGAAGTTCGGAATCTTCAGTTGCTCGGTTCCGTACCATAGCACAAGTTGGTTTGCACAATTTATAGTATTTAACATTACAAGTCAGGTAAAACAGGTTTTACTGGTGATAAAATTGGGATGACTGGCGAGTCGTTAGGCGAGCCTGTCATATCCTTGAGCCAGTAAAAATGGTTACCTGGCGTGTATTGTTGAATATTTTATTTGTTCCTCACTTGTAAATAACTAGAAATTTACCATTTATTCAAAGTCTCAAACTGACAAGCAACTAAATTAATAAATATGACACATACTAAGGAAGACAACTCTGGCTTTGCACGCTATCATTTATCTATGAGCACGCTTGTAAAATATAACTGGCTAGCCAGTAAAAAATTTACTGGCTAGCCAGTTAAGAAACATTTTCAAAGTGAATACAGTGACTTGATAAACTGATGTTTACAACTGAGGAACAAATAAAAATTTTTACGTTGCAGACACTATTGCAAACACTTCCACAGATGCGTGGTAACTCGTTGAACAGATTGATATACTCTTTATAATTGACAGAATACTTTTATTACATAAAAACAGTAAAAATTCAGGAGCTCAATTTGCCCAACTTGTCAATTACAGGTTTTAATTTCTTATTGTTCACAAAACAACATCGTGTTGCTTAGTCACCGTGATCTGAATTTGTTTAAAGGAAACTAGTTTTAGATACAATTACACATAAAGGAATAGAATTTGATAACATGTTTGTTGCTTAAATCTAAAAATTGTCTTCATTTCTTATACATAAAAAATTTTCTTTCTCGTCACATAACACATTTTTATAAAGACTGCTTTGCTATAACACTTAGTTTTAAAATGCACTGGCACTTGAGTTCATTTCTAAACACGTCACTGATTTTTCTTCCTTTCAGTTGCTCTCGTTTTGTATTGCTCTTTGCAAATCTTATCTTATCTTGCTTCAATTTCCATCTGCCTTTCAGCTTGCTTGCTTTACACTGGTCTATACTTTTATTAATAACTCTGCACTCATATTCATTATGCACATAACTAACCTTTTGTATTATTTACTTTTATTTGGTCCGGCTTCAAATATGCTCAAACCTATCATATTACTTATATTATTTTAACCATCTTAAATCTTTCTTTACTCAAACTTCAAATTCGATCCCTCCTAGATCTGCTTTTCTTATGTTAGCCTTTATCACTCAAATTATGTCTTTTGCATCTCATTTACAATGCATTTAGTAACTTCAACTACTGTCTAGATTGCAATTAAATAAAATATTTCAACTCTGTGCTTTAATTGACTTTGTTCAATATTTCTCTATGCATACAGAATTAAATTGATAGCATTCAACCATCTCAATATGATAGGATTTTAGATAAGCACAAATTATTATTGTCGTAAAAAGTTTTTCTGCAAAATCAAAAATATTTTTTTGTCCATTACCTTTCATACCTCTTGAGGAAGTTCACAATATCAGACTTTAAAATTTCAAATCAAATCAGTTATTAATTCAGTAGAGAATCACAAAGCATCTATTTTTGTTCCCTGTAGTTGATAAAACAGTTTTCTTTGCAAATTTGTTAAAAAAACCTAATTTCAATCATAACTACCAAAGAAAGTCATATAATATTTTACATTTTAAACAACTTTCCTTTATGATACTTAGCTTTATTTAAAACAGAAAAAGCACTTTACCAGAAAAAAAAAGGTTTTTACAGGTAATGTTGTCAATAGAAAGATAAAGTATTACGCATCGAATGATATTAATAATAATAATAATAATATTTAGTGATTAATAGTAAATAAAGTGACAAAATTCCTAAAAATTTAATGCACAATATTACTTGTCTATATTCGACTTTGAGAGTCGACACCCGGTATATGAAAGTATTTTAATTTCAAATATAAACACTGGATTTTAGGAATTTTTAGCAACTAATTAAAGTTTTAGTTTAGCAATTACAATACCTAATCAAAAATTGGGGACTGGAAATTTTGGAGATATAGAAATAAAACAATAAAACTTTGTAGTATCTTTATAATATACTTTTTCGTTGACCTCTTGTTAATTTCATACATACATACATAATCGATCCTCTTCTACCTTACGGTGTCGAGGCGTCGTGGCAGAAGTCTCTCCACTCACGACGATTTTCGGTTAGTCTCTCCGCTTGTCTCCAGTTCATCCCCCTTTTGCTGAGGCTCTTCGCTATCTCACTGTTCCAACTTCTGCTTGGTCTTCCCCTTCTTCTCTTCTTATCTACTGCAGCCCTCCATATGGATTTCACCTTTCTGTCCTCGCTCATACGCACCATGTGTCCAAACCATGCTAATTGTCTCCGTTCTAATGTCACATGTACACCTTCGACATTTAAGCACTCGCGTATTGCACTGTTTTGGATACAGTCTTTCCTGGTCACTCCCGCCACTGCTCTCAGATACCGCATTTCGCTTGCTTGCACTCTGTTCTTATCTTTGTCGCTCATGGCCCACGTTTCACACCCGTATAATAGCACCGGTAAGTATATACTTTTAAAAATCTTACTTTTAGTGGAGATGCTTATTTCTTTCTTCCTTATAAATATTTTGTTCAAGGCAAAGTATAATTTGGCTGTGCTCGTTATTCTGTTGTTAATTTCCATTTCTAATTCGCCTTTTGCATTTATTATGGAACCTAGATATCTAAAATTATCTACTTGTCTTATCCGAGTATTGTTAATGATAATTTGTAGTTGCTGCTCAGTCCTACTTATTACCATAGTTTCGGTTTTATCAATGTTTATGCTCATGTTGTTCTTTGTTAATTCTTCGTTCCATGTTGTTACGTTGTTTTGTAGGTCTTTTCCACTGTTCGCAATCAATACTAAATCATCTGCATACATTAGCTCTGAAATGTAGACTTGTTGCAAGTTATAAACTCCTACTCTGGTTCTCTTTAGCTTATGTTTACAGGTTTTGTTTATCTCGTCCATTAGTGTTATAAAGAGAAGAGGACTGAGAACTCCTCCTTGTTTGACCCCTTTGGTCGTCATGAATTCATTTGATGTAACATTGTTTGTTCTTATTACGTTTCTAGTATTTTCGTAGAGACTTCTGATAGCTCTAAATTCAATATTAATGAATTATTTTTCCTAAAAAAGGATGGATTAATAGATGTCATTAACACACTGTTTTTGATTAATACACTCTTTTTCATTAATTAACTGTTTTTTAAAAAAGGATGGATTAATAGCGCCAGTAATACACTGTGTTTGATTAACACACTCTTTTTCATTAATTAACTGTTTGTGAGATTTTGACGTTTTGATGATATTTTGCATGGAGGTTAGTTGTATTAATCAAATTAGAGTACTTGATATAATTATTTTATATTAATATTCACAACAAAATTAGTAATACTGCAATTTTACAAATTTTTTCACCACAAAAAAGATTTTGTGGTCAACGAAAAAATTCTGTAATCAACTCGTTTGTTAATGGGCGATTAATAATCTCAACTATTAAAGGCACTCACTCGCTATTGCTCGTTCGTGCTTTAAACAGTTTCGATTATTAATCGCCTTCATTAACACACTTGTTGGTTAAATAACTATTGTCTACTTTGATGCTTGTTAAATCCGGTTAGGAATTCTTAGATTTTGCAATACTCAATTGAATGCGGAAAAGTTGAATTTTTCAAAACTAGAATGGAAAAATAAATTGGATGCGGAAAACTTGAATTTTTAATTTTTTTAATGGTACACCATGTATATCTGTTTTATTTAAATCTCTTTTAATGCGATTTCTTCTTATACATTGTATATATTCCAAAAAGTACGCAATATATGAGATTATTACTAGATTTATTATTGACTTTTTATAAAAGTGTAAGCATCATTTAAAACCTATTTTGCGAATATATTTTTTAATTGTTTTACGGTTTGACGAGAAATTCAATTATTTCATTTTGGAACCATAATCTTATTTATTGGCCATCGATAGCGGGCATAATATGGCTTTTATGGCCCTAGGGCCTATAAAATTGTTAAGAGTAGAAAACACCGACAATGTTGTATAACAACAACAACAATCTGCAAAATTCACAGCACAACGATAACGCAGTCAAAAAACTGAATACTTGCATTTTGTCCATTTAGAGAACCAAAATAAAATAGAACGTTGTATGTACCACGTGCATAATCACGATTATGCCCTCAATACTTCAATAGCTATTAAAATGGTATTGTAATTAAAAGCTAAGTTCAGATATAAAGTTTCGATAAAACAATATTTATTTTTACTTTTCTCCGTTTTTTACTTCCTTTTACTCTAAAGGAAGTATTGGATTCACCCCAAAAATTCGAAATTGAGTTTTCAACAGATCTTCACGTTTTAGAGTCCCCTGATCCCAAAAAACATATTTTTTTTCATTAATCTGTCTGTCTGTGTGTCTGTCTGTCTGTGTGTCTGCCTGTGAACAGAATATCTCAAAAACGGAAAGAGGTATGGCGTTGAAACTTCATATATAAGTTTTGTGTACTATGTAGATGAGACAGCAAGCTTTTGAAGAAAATCGCATAACCGGAAGTAGGTGTTTACCCTTGTAATTTTTCAGTTTTTTTCGATTTTTTCAAAAACTGCTCTAACGATTTTTTTTAACTTTATATTTTTATTGCATTTTTAATGTATATAGATGTGAGATAGGTGATTTTCCAGTTGAATACTTCTAAAATGGGTTTCTTTTGTTTTTTTTTCTATTTTTTTAATTAACTCCTATTTTAAATAGAACACCCGGTATATTGTGACATTTTTTAATTCAGCTTAAAACTCTAGAGAAAATTTGTCTCTTGAACTAACACCCTATTTTGTACCGTTTTTGTAAATTTTTGTAATTTTTGAAAATTTTTGACAAATGCTTAAAAATTTAAAATCGAATTTTTGGCTAATTATAAGATCACTGTAAAAGGAAGTTGTGTGCGTGTATCACACCAGATTTTTAATTTTAATGCATACACTAAAAATACCATAAGCCGCGTCTTTGCCCTAACTTTTCCAGCGACAAAACGAAACCTAACTTTTAAAACGGTCGAATTCTAGTATTCTAATTATTCTAATTTTCGCCTTGTTTGTTAATTTAGTGACTTTTAATAATCACCTAATATTTAAATTAAATATGTATTCATTCAATTGTCGTATCGAAATACACTCAAGCTTTTTCTTATCGAAGTAAACTTAACATTTATAATTCGAGTTGCCTTGCCTTTAGACAATTCAACTCAAAAAAACTGACAGAAAAACTGTTTTTTTGTTAAATTCACATTAAAATGTCAAGTTTACTTCGACAAAAAAAGCTCTCGTGTAATTATAAATGAAAATTATTGTTACGTCAACGGAACTGACTATACCTACTCTTATCTAAGCTTTTATTAAAACATATTTTTAAAAGACAGTGAAGAGCTTGTGCAAAATTAGCAAAGATTTTAAGATTCTTGAATGGTTTTTATGTTCAAACTCCAAACAAACATTGAATTTAGAGGTATGAAATAAGATATTAGCAGGAGCCTAATTAAACTTAGCCTTCAAGTAATCGTTTCGGTTGATGGCATTGATATTCTATGATTAAAGGTCGAACAGCAATACACATAGACAAAGTTTCTAATACAAATTCCGGGTGTACGACCTGCAAGTCCAAGTCGTCACTGTTTGTAACCACATTTACATTTTTTGTACTAACTGTAATTTTCAATGGAACTGAAATAAAACTCTGATAAATAAAAACTGTATAAAACCACGCAGGTGTGTATTCGTCTAGCTCTAGCTCTAGCACACCAAATGTATTTAAACTTCGCAAAGGTATTTCTACTTCATGTTATCCTGGTAGTAGTGGCCAGCAATTCAGTGTTAGCATATCCCATTGTACTCATTTGAGTACACCCTAGTAAATATTTTTGTAGTGCCATCTTAACAAGCGGTACACTAAATATACCACTAAAAGTCGATAGTTTCAGTTGTTTTCTACAGATGGCTTCTATATATTTCAGCAAAATTGACAAATAACCAATTCTCGTGCAAGATTGTTGACCGTTACGTACGTTCAGTCATCTGATTGTTGCAGGAGAGTGAACAATCCCGTGAAAAAAATATTTTTTGTATTACAACTGTACTGAGCTTGTGTTTTCAGCTTGTAGTAAGTGCGATTGGACTATCCTTATTATTGTTTTAATATACAGGGTGATTCAAATTAAGTGCGCACCATTGCTATCTTTGTTATTATTAATTTTACAAAGTAGGTTAAATTAGCAAACTAGTAATGTTTTTGGCGCTGATCAATATGCAATTATTAAAAAAAACAATCGAATAACGAGTTTGCGACAAAATTAAAAACTTTTAGTTTTTTTAATGGAACACCCTGTACATATTTCAAAAACTTGAAATAAATATTAATTTGTGATATAAAAGTCTTAATATACTATTGTCTTAAAATGAATATTAAAGAAGTTAGGGGAGATTTTAGTTTACCTATATCAACAATACACCGTACTTACGAAAAATTCATAGTAGGCTGCTACTAAAAACAAAAACAATAACGTAAACATTAGAAGTGTCAAAATCAATTTGTCGTACGGAAAAAGAGGCTATCGTGGTTGGCAATGACACCGATTTATTGGTATTGTTGGTTTTTCCTGCTCCAGCCAAAAACAGTTGAAGATTGCTGTACCGTAGAAAGGTAACCAAAAAGAAAAAGTTTACTGCATTGGAGACATTCAGCGTGGTATCAGGGAAATTACATCTATAAATTGAAAAAGGAGAGCATCCTTCATTTCCCCGATATATCTTTGGCCAAAGGTATCCAAATCGAAGGCACCCAGCCTATGGAATTTTTACAAGAACATTTCGACGATTGATAGAGACTGGATCCGCAAAACCATTAAGTAATTTGCGTGGAGTTCGACAACTGCATGGTGTTCGACAACTGCATGGTGTTCAATACGAAAAAAAATTATAGACGTCGTTCTTGCTGATCCTACAAGTACGCGGCTAATCGCTACACAACAGGTTTCTCATAATCTATGGTCTGGCGGACAATTCATCGAGAGGAACTGCACCCATACCATTTGCAACGTGTGCAAGCTCTTCAGCCTGGGGATGCTGAGAAGTTTGAGATTTTGCCGCGGGTTAGTAAATAAAACGACTGAAAATCCCAACATTGTGACAACCGTTCTACGGACCGATGAGGCGTAATTGTGTAAAGTTTCGTTTTTCAATAAACATTTGGGCCGGAATTTGCAATAATTACCTCCTGGACGTTGAAGTTTTACATGATCGATTGAATGCAAATTTGTACACAGATTTTCTTGAAAACCGCCTTTACAAACTTTTGGATGACGAACCTATTCAATTACGTCATGAAATGTGGTTGCAACAGTGCGGTGCACCACCTCACAGCAGCAGACAAGTAACTGCTCAATAGAAACTACCCTGGTAGATGGATAGCTCGTTGGGGCCACATACCATGGCCACCTAGGTCCCAAGACTTAAATTCCTTGGGTTTTTATCTCTGGGGCCAGTTGAAACAAATGGTATACAGCGTGACCATCAATAAATGTGACCAGTTACAAGCAAGAATTGATAATTCGGTGCACGATTTTCAAAATTAAAATTTAGTTCCTCGAGTTTACGATTCACTGATACGTCGCTGTAGTGCCTGTATTCGCAGAGTCAGTAGATATAGAGAGTACCGCCATTCTTTGATCCGTGAAAATGCCGCCATCGCCGCCATTTTTGTTCCCATCAGCAATGACTGATTGAGTTATGTCTAAATTTTTACTTGAAATTGGCAAGACTGTAAGTCTATGTCAAATTCGAGGTTATCCGGTTATGTTTTCCATCAGTTTGTGTCAAATAACAAACAAAACCTAAGCTACTAACCTCGAATTTGACATAGACTTACAGTCTTGCCAATTTTAAGTAAAATTTCGGATTGCCAATAAATGTCAGGTTGACGGAATTGTGTTACAAAACCTCAAAGTGACGCATATGACAAAGGAACAAACATGGCGGACGTGGCGGTACTCTCTATATCTACTGGCTCTGTGTATTCGTAAAGTCACTAGATATATAAAGTACCGCAAACCTCCGCCATTTTGGGGCAGATATTCGGTAAAAATAATTAAAATATGACAAAATTATGTTCTGCATTCTTAAATTAGCACAGGTGTATCAACATCTGCGTAAATTAACTCGGAGATAGTAATAATAATAAAAAACAGGTTATTTCGAAAAAATGTATTTTTTTACAGTGAAGCACGCATTGCAACGCTACGACTAGTTTTTTACATCTTCCATTCTACTCTTCTTGTTCAAATCGGCCAAAATAAAATATAATCTACTTTTTACAAATATGGTTACAATATTATCTAATATGTGATGACAATCTGGTCCGTCGGGAACATCAAATTTCTTTTTAGTCACATCTTTAAACGAATCTATTGATAGCTTATTTAGTCCAGTCAGTAGGGGTTTTTGCCTTACACAAGGTGGAGTATAAACGATTTTTATATATGTTGTTTAGGTCGAGATCCTAATAAAAAATCCAAGTTTTCGACCTTGGAGGGGCGCCGCGCGAGCAGCCATCTTGGATTAAAGGTGATAAAAACTGGCTTTTTCCAAATGACTTGATCCTACGACAAGAAAGTCTAATTCAAAGTTAAAGAAGACAAGATTCTTGAAATTTTTTGTATATAACTATTTTTTGTATGTCTAATATGAAAGGAGCTATAGCGGCGGAAAGATGAACATTTCTCTAAAAAATAGTGTAAATTCATTTTTTAAATTTTTTCTTGTATTATTTCTGGCTATTCGTTACGTAGTTATAATAATTTGATAAACGTATAGTAAACTCATTTCCACACCACCATGAGGTAGAGTTAATGGCGCTTTTTTTTATTGTGGTCTCCCCAGTAGGCCTAATCCACAGATGCTCCAGTTTAGTGATGTTTCATGTTCGCGATTATATTATTTAGTTTTTTTAATTTTTGAAGGACCCAGTCGGTAGATGTTGACGTCTCCATAAAAGTCTTTATCCTCAATGTTATCTTAGAAGTTATTGCTCGTGAGACTCGGGACTTCCATTGATGAAATGTCCTCATCTTTGTCCTCACTCTCGATGTGAACTTCTGGTGCATTTTCGCATGATTGGCCATTACAGAATCCACACAGAATAGAGCACTTCATCCCACTTTTCCTGCAGCCACATGCTCCGCCGCATCCTTTTTTACAATGGCATGAAATCCATGTCGCCACCATACAAACCAACGAGAAAGCGTGCTCCAGCATCTGCGATATCATCTGGTTTGGCATCGTGATGTTTAAATATGCCTATAGCGTCATTCAGTCTTGTGCTTTTCTGGACAAGAGAACAACATTTTGTTTTCTTTGGTTGTAGACGGACGACGTTGTGTCGCACCCACTAAACGCATGGAGAAATATAATAGTTTCAGCGGCTTTTTTATATTTAAAACTATTCGCAGAATACAGTCTTTCAACAGTTTTACCTCTTCTAGGTTTGCGAAGATAGATGTTGCTGTGGGATGTTGCTAATGCTGTCAGCAGAACTAGAAGGTCGACGTCTTCTCCAATGATGAAAACAGCACCAATGTTGAGGACAAAGAAATCGCCGTGTTGACAATCAACACATCAGCATCTTCCTTAGCCTGCTTTACTGTAATGGAGTAATGTTCGAATGTTTTTTTCAGCATCGAAATCAGACGGACTTTATTTTTTCGTTTACTAGAAATCGTTCTTGAGAAACTTGAACCGGCGTTGTTTAATCGAAACTAACATCCGCAGACATCTGCTTATTTGATCGGCGAAGTGTTTCTGCAGTCTTGGTATTTTTTTACCACCATCAAACGGATATCCATCGAAAACAACGACTGCATGTGCGAGTATAAGTGACTTATAGTTAGCTGCATTCATAAATGAAGAACTATTCCATAGATAAACTAGATGAAAATAATTTTTGATCATACGTTGTATTCCTCCATAGAACGTTATTCTGATATATAAAAATATTACAAACAATATAGTGTAAGTTGTTCTTACAAAATGTACCAACAAAAATAAAGTTTAACCATATTTTGGAGAAATGTTCAACTTTCAGCCGCTGTAACTCGTAACATATTACACTTACAACAAAAATTAATGTACAAAAAATGTCAACAATCTTGTCTCCCTTAACTTTATATTGAACTTTTTTGACGTTGTATCAACCGTTGCGGAGCTATTTGGAAAACACCAGTTTTGAGCACCTTTAATCCAAGATGGCGGCTCGCGCGGCGCCCTTCCAAGGTCGAAAACTTCTCTGAATGTTCCAGTGCCTGTTAGTAGACTGACTACTTGTTTGGTTCTGCTCAGTCTCAACAGGGTTTTGGTGGTTTGTGGATTCAGAGTTTTTAACAATGTTTTGCAGTGTATTGCTTGATTGTAATTTCTCCACCTTAGTTAGTGCGCGTTATTGACCCATTCATTAATAGCTGAGCGGGCTTGGTTTTTCTGTATGCTTAGACCAGGTTCTGGACCGGTCATTACATTACCGGCTGCTTCTTTGCCAGCGTGTCCACCTTTTCGTTTCCTTCAATGCCTTGGTGACCTGGAATCCAGCAAAATTTTAGTGTGTTCCCGTGGCTCAAAGTTTGAAGTTTGGATTTGCATTCCTTGACCAGTCTCGATGAAGTACTGAAACCGTTAAGTGCCGCCTGACTGTTTGAGAGAATGTGTATTGTGTATGTCTCAATTGAGCGGCTTATATGCTGATGTTAGCTCATACGTTAATAGATTGTATTTCAGCCTGCAAGATGTTACATAACTTTCCTTTTTCGTTGGTTCTAGGATTGGTACTGTACACACCGGAGCCTGTACCCCCTTCAAACTTAGATCAATCAGTGTAGAAAATGATGTTGTTGGGGTTGGTAGATCTCAACTTGTGTGTATGGTAAAGTTATCTTCAAAGTCATAGGCTTTGGTTATAAGATTAGAACCCATTTCCAATATTGGGTTGTTGATGTGTGACATGATCTTGTCATGTCCTATATTATTAGCTGTTGTCTTCCAGTTACCAGTACTTTGTAATTTTTTTTTTTTAGTGAAGCACGCATTGCAACGCTACGACTACTTTTTATATCTTCCATTGTGGTCTTCTTGTTCAAATCGGTCAAAACAAAATAGAATCTACTTTTTACAAATATGGTTACAATATTATCTAATATGTTATGACAATCTGGTACGTCAGGACCATCAAATTTCTTTTTAACCACATCTTTAAACGAATCTATTGATAGCTTATTGTGTATCAATGAAGTCGTGCATTGTCGAAAATACATTTCTATTTTTTTAATATACAGATATAAATCATTCGAGGCAAATTGGAGAACGTTCTCCTTAAATTCTTTCAATTTGCAGAACGCACTTATATTGCCTATAACTGTGGTGCCGGTAGTTGTTACACTTGCATAACATGTGTTATAAACACGGAGATTGGTTTTCACTTTATGTAGAATTGAACCGAGTAAATAATATCAGCTAGATTGTAAGGATTCCTTCAAATCGACTACATGATATTCTTGAATAAGACTTTCAATTTCTTCATCGGAAATAGAGTATTCTGAATGGTTTTTATGTACCTCGATTTTACTCAACTCCTTGCAGTATTGTATCAAATGTGAGGAGTCTGCGTCTTGATAATTACTTTTAGAAACATTAGTCTCGAACTGCGACAAACAGACTAACCGTAAAGATACTCGGAACATATGTGCGTCAGGTATTGGTTGTCGACAACGTACAGAGGAGAAACAATTTTCTAACGCATCTTGAGTCAAACGTCCTAACATTATATAATTGAAATGTTCCTGTTCCAAGTAAATTTTTTGAACGTCTAAAGCAGTTTGCGTGGAAAGAACAATTCCTGTTTGGAAGGGCATCCAGGTATTATTTACAGACAAATTATATATAATTTCCTGCACAGATTTCAAACTATCAATTGCTTCTTCATATTTTTCCTCATTATTGGTGGACAAGGCAAAAGTGTGATGTCTAGCTGTCATTAATTTAAACCAGTAATGCATTTTAGATAAAAACCAAGCAGTTGTTCTATGTTTATCAGAAATTATACCGTGTGATATATAATGCAGAAGTGCTGCAGCTACATCATGATTTAGCAAAGCTACACTTAGTGCAACATTCATTGTATCAAAATGCCATGGATCCAATACACTTTTCTTTAAACGAGGACTTAACTTTAGCACGTCGTCGCTTTCGATTTTAAAAAGTTGTTGAATGGGTTCAATGGAAATCACGTTTGATGGTAACACGTATTTTTGAACTATTGAGTCACTTAACATAAATTTATGTCCCTTCCTGAGCCCGGATGCCAAATTTTTGAATACATGAACAGGATCGGACATGAAAAATAATTTCTCATTTGCGAAGCATGGATGTTTAACAAAATTTGTAATCTTACTAAATCTTGATGCAACAATATTTAACTTTTTCCACATGCTACGATTTTGCCCTCCCATATCAGAAATTACAATTCTTACAATGATACCTATAGCATACGATTTCTGGAGTATTTCAGTGACTCTATTATAAAGTTCAGAAGCGCAAAATGAATTGCCGGTAAACTCGTAGCACACGATCTGCTTCCATCGAATCGACAATCCTCCCAACATCAATACAAGAGCGTGAGTTGCCAACTCATTTGAATTTTCGACACCACCTGATGAGTGCATGGTAGGCCTGCCAACCACCTTGGAAAGCGTGTTATCGTATTGCAGCCCTGGTGTTATGGCCATCTCATCCAAAATCAACGTTGCGTGCTTTTCTTGCGGTTCAAATGTCTCCACCTCCACCAAGAAAAGTACAAATTAGTAGTCACTTCAACAATATTTATAGTGCTTAAGCACTAAAGGTGTGCAAATACTGCTATTATTGATTATTATTATTATTATTTATATAACATTTAAGTTAATATTATTATTCAATCAATTATTTGAAAATTTGAATATTCGATTCGAAACGAATTATTCGAAATTTTTTAATATTTGCACACCCCTATAAAAGCACTAATACTGATGAACTATCCAATCAATCTTCACCAATACTAACTTTCAGTTTCAACATGCCAAAGATTTCGTCCAGTATACCTGCTTTAAATTTCAAGTTTCTTATTCTGTGTTGCAAAGTGCGAATGCTTGGATATGGAAGGTTTTGTTTTCGAATTTCTGCATAGCCCTTGGAACCACAGGCCAGATATAAGCGAAGAGCCCTTGTAATTGTATCCTCTGACCACAATGATCCACGACCATTATTTGTTTCCAGATATACCAGCTGATCTTCATTAAAAATCTTCTCTAAGTTTGTTGAGCTCTTTTCTTGCAACTTTCTTTCATATAGCCTGCACTTTGCAAGGGTTGCCTTCAATCGTTGTCTGAGTTCTTTTATAGTGTTGATATTGTCTACTTCTTGTTCTATTTCATACAAGCTGTTGTCGAGATTGTCTCCATGTGACATTTCTCCTTCAACACTACTTGCATTTGGACCTGTAATGGTTTGCTCTACGCATGCACTGTGGTCCATTTCCTGTTCCGCAGCATCACATTTTCTCCTTTTGTTGTTTTCGACCATCAGATCAGGATATGCATTTGGAGATAGTTTTTTCTTACCATCTGCTCTTGACAGTTCAAATTGACCATCAGAAAAATGCACCTTAAATGAGTGAGTGTTATAATATGTTATATCTGCTTTGATATATTTACTCGCCTCACAAACCCTCCCATTTATCGGCACATTGTCTTGATTAATGGCACAGAACCACACTTCTCTTCTGCTTGCATTCTTTTCACCACTGGGCAATCTGAATAAACGGAAGCCTTTAGCGGTACTGTTTTTGCAATTCGATGCACAACAACCAGGCATAATAACACTTTATGAACCAACCAATTACTAAAAAAATATGAACGAACAATGTGATGACAGCCAGCATCCAATGCTTTATGTCAAATGGTCTGTCAAGCGTCGCACGTTTGATGGAAGATTTGAGATTAGGACGCCATTTTGGGGCAAAAGTAGAGTCCCTGTATATAGTAAGATAAGGCAAAAGTAGAGCTATTTCTGTAGCACTCATTAGCTTAATGGTTTGCGGTACTTTATATATCTAGTAACTTTATGTATTCGTGCTCATAAACAACAAGTTGAGCATTTACTGTAACTGACATTAAAATAATAATAATAATAATATTGTAATTTTAACATTCATTAAATATCTATTACTGCACTTGATATGCCTTGTTATTATTAATAATTGGAAAAAATTATTTCGCTTTTGCAACTACCAACAGCCTGTATCTAGGTAACCATTCGGTTAATTACATATCAGCGTACATACATCAAACAAGTAGAGATACTCATGCCAAATGTTGAAACCTGTCTAGAGTGCCTGGGACAGTAACTCGGGGGGTATTTCTAAGCTTGACTATCAGATGGCAGCACAAAGTTCAACCAATCAGAACCAGTTACTGGCTCTGCTACCAATCATGATGTGATTATATATGATCATCCGCAAAATCTTCATTACATAAACAGCTTCTTGACTTAAAATCCTTAATTTTGCTGTTATTTACCCAGAGACGCTTTATTTTCTCATTCCTTAGAAAAACATGCAAATAATCAACCAGATCTGTTCGATTTTTACAATTAATCGCCGAACAACCAGCCATTGCACAATACTTTTTAAATTAAAAATATTTATCCGCAAACGTCACAAAAGTGACAACTTGTTTGTCTTTATTGACAAGGTAAAAGTGTCACTTTATCTGCCTAAGCAGATAAAATAGCGACTTTTGCGTACTTTATCTGCCTAAGCACACAAAATTGTTGCTCTCTTTCTTTCTTTCTATGTTTGTACGCTATCTCCTCCGAAGATACTGGACCGATTAAATTGTATGATGGCCTAAAATTTTGCTAATTTTTAGACTTAGATCGTAGGCCGGTTTTTATTTTCAAAAAGAGTACGAAAAAGTTTTAATTTAAATAAACCTTTAAGCAGCAGATCGGAGCATCTGTCGCCGTGGGTTATGGTGTGACAGCTGCTGTGGCCGTGTGCTATTAGCTCGGGTGATTCAGTATGTTCATATATCATTATAGTAGCGCGTTATTTGAACAACAGAGGTTGGCGCAGGGGTACAGTGCTCGCCTGTCACGCGGGTGGCCTGGGTTCGATTCCCGGCCGATGCATCTTTTTTTTTATTATATGCGAGCCAAGCTAGTTTTATTACAACGAAGTGTGTAAATAAGTTAGGTTTACCTCGATCTAGATCTATAATAACTATCCAAGGTTTAGGTCAAATTTCGTCCACCGCATCAAGCGGTACCCTTAGATGTGAAATTCGTTCACAAATTCGTAACTTTTCATCGCTTGTGGAATTTGTTGTGTTAGAAAATATTTGCGCTTTCATGCCAAATACTCATCTCGATGTATCAAACTGGGACTACATTTCTAGCATCCAATCAGCGGATCCACAATTCTTCACTCCCGGTAAAATTGACGTTTTACTAGGAGCTGATGTTTTCCCGGAATTAATTCAAAATGGGAAAATTGTAGGCAATTCCACTCAACCCACTGCAATCAACACTGTTTTAGGGTGGATCATGATGGGTCCAGTGGCTCATAAATCTCCTGCAATCGTTTCGTCGTTTATAGTGTCTTTAGATTCTCCCCTAGATTCAACACTCAAAAAATTTTGGGAACTTGAGGAAGTGCCTAAGTGTCCACCTTCAACTCCCGAAGATCTCTTGTGCGAAGATCTGTTTAAAAACTCACATTTTAGAACTGAGTCAGGTCGGTATACAGTCTCGTTGCATGCGGGCGACCCGACAAACCCGCGCAGTTTCAGGCCGATCAGCCTCCTGCCGGTCCTTGGGAAAGTGCTGGACAAGATCGTCGCGACTCGGGTCGAGCATGCGGTTTGGCGGAGTGGCGGTTTCAGCAACAGACAGTTCGGCTTCGCGGCGGGTAGGTCTACCACGGACGCAGTGGAGGCCGTTGTGAGTGTGATTAAGGGACATCGGGCGCGCGGTGACTATTGCGCGGTTGTTTCGCTGGACATTGCTGGTGCCTTCGATAATGCGTGGTGGCCCAAGATCCTGTGGGAGTTGGAACGGCGTGACTTTCCGGGGAACTGGCTAAGGCTGGTCAGGGACTACTTCTCGGGCCGCGTCGCGCAGGTGTATTTGCCAGATTGTATGGTGACGAGAGACGTGGTACGGGGATGTCCACAAGGCTCGTGCGCTGGGCCCACCTTCTGGAAGTTAGTGTACGAGAGCATTTTTCGCGAACACCTTCCGGAGGGATGTTTAAAGTTAAATAGTTTAAGTTTAGTTTAGTTTAATACGCAGCTATGTAAATTCGAGCCAAAGCAGGTGTAATGCCGAAAGGCGGGGGCACCGGCCTGAATGTACTTTTTTTATTAGTACAAAATATACATTGAAAGTCTCGTTGCCTTTTAGGGGCCCAGAACCTATCTTTGTTGACACTCGCTCAGTAGCACTGAGGAGATTTTATTCGTTAGAACATCGTTTCGTCCAAAATCCTTGCCTCAAAAAACTATACTCAGAATTTATGAAGGATTATTTAGATAGCGCACACATGGAAGTAATTACCGAGCCTTGTTTCAATAAAAACTCGTATTACATTCCCCACCACTGTGTTTACAAGCCAGATAGCAGCACAACAAAGCTCCGTGTCGTCTTTGATGCTACCACAAGTTCAGTAAATCAGCTATCACTTAATGATTATCTATTGGCCGGTCCCAAATTACAAATCGACATCGTCACAATTTTACTTCGTTTTCGTCTTCACTTTATAGTTTTTGCAGCTGATATTAAACAAATGTATAGACAAATTAGAATAAATCCGTCCATTCTGACTATCAAAGAATAGTTTGGCGTTTCAACCCTGATGAACCTGTTCAAGATTATCGCTTAAACACAGTTACGTACGGTGTTTCTTCTGCTCCATTTCTGGCACTTAAAAAACAATTCATCAGTTAGCTGTCGATGAAGCAGCTGTCTTCCCCCTTGCGTCGAAGGTTCTTCGAACGGATATATACGTCGATGGCGTAGTCACTGGCGCGAATTCCATCGATTCGGCTCTCGAATTACAAAGACAGCTTATTGGCATACTGCAAAAGGGCGGATTTGATCTTTGAAAATGGGCTAGTAATCACCCCGCATTACTTGCCTCCCTGCCCGGGGACTATTGTCAAAACCCCCTTCCTTTCGATTCTGAATCCGATATCTCGGTGAAAATTCTGGGATTGCAATGGTCTCCCAAGTCAGATCATTTCTCATTCAGATTAAATACTAGTTTATCAAAGAGTTGCACAAAGCGTGTAATACTTTCGGAACTTGCTAGGACTTTTGACCCTCTTGGATTCCTTTCTCCTCTCACCTTTTTCACGAAGCATCTTATTCAGCATCTTTGGTGCATCGGGCTTGATTGGGATGAAACTCCTCCTCTGGACGTGACTGAGCGTTGGGAGCGGTATCAAACTCAGCTGCCTGAGATATCTGCTCTACAGATACCTCGCCTTATTCACCAAACTTCTGCGACAGCTCGTCAGATCCACGGATTTTGCGATGCTTCTGAACTAGGTTATTCTGCGGTTGTTTATGTTCGCATCGTTTCTGAAGATTCGATAACTGTTTCGTTGGTGTGCGCCAAATCTAAGGTGGCACCACTCAAACGAATCTCTCTCCCGTGGATGGAATTAAGTGCAGCCTACTTATTACCTAACTTGATGTCATTTGTTCTCCACACTTACTCCAATGACATACAGTTTAATCAAATATTCGCGTGGTCTGACTCCAGTATTGTTTTGTCATGGTTAAATTCATCTCCTCATCGATGGAAAACCTTTGTAAGCAATCGGGTCTCTCACATTCAAGAAAGGATCCCTGCTCGCTCATGGCATCATGTTAGATCACTCGATAATCCTGCGGATTGTGCTTCTCGTGGCCTGTTAACTTTCGAGCTCGTTATGGTGGAGTGGCATTCGTGACTATCTTCATCAGAAGATTCTTGGCCAAAATCCGACTGGCATCCGTCAAAGGTAGAAAATGCGCCATCGATATCCCTAGAAGAAAGAAAACTCACGCTGGCTACCATGGTTCATCAAGGTATACTTGATCACCTTTTAGTTAGGTTCTCTTCGTTACCATAAGTTCAGCGGATTGTGGTATGTTGTCTACGGTTTCTTCATAATTTGAAACATCCATATGAGAAACGCAGTGGTGCTCTAGTTGCTTGCGAACTGCATCTCGCTCTTTTGGTCTTAGTAAAGCGTGTCCAACAGTTAGTGTTTGTGGATGACATTAATGCGTTGCGCTCTAAGCACCCGTGTTCGAAGCAAATTCGAAAATTAAATCCATTTCTGGATGAAGCCGGTTTGCTCAGGGTGGGCGGCCGTCTGTCTTACTCCGCATTATCATATGATAAAAAACATCCCGTCTTATTGCCAAGCAATCATCGATTAACTCATGTTCTAATCGAAGATGCACACCGACAAAATTTGCATCCTGGATTAAAGATCCTACATTTTTTGTTGCTGCCAAAAGAGCAATTCGTCAATGCTTGTCAAATTGCCACCCTTGTTTTCGGACTAAGCCTCCTCGACTTGAACCGTTCATGGCCAATCTCCCTCCCGTCCGAGTTAATCAAGTGAAGCCCTTCTCATCCGTTGGCGTTGATTACGGGGGGCCCTTCATTATCACAATGTCCAAAACTCGCGGAGCTAAACCCATGAAGGCCTATCTCTGTCTTTTCGTTTGCTTGACAACCAAAGCAGTTCATTTAGAGCTTGCATCGGATCTCTCTTCGCCGCTGTGTGTCTCGTCGTGGTCGATGTTCCCATATCTACAGCGATTGTGGAAGCCCAACGGCAGCTACAACTCTTAATGCAACAGGCAGCAGAGTCTGAACACATTGTGCGGCATTTTAATCCCCCGTCAGCTCCCCATTTTGGGGGTATCTGGGAAGCGGGTATTAAATCGGTTAAGTCACACCTTTCGCGAGTTGGCGATCAAAGGATATCTTACGAAGAATTCTATACTATTTTAGTTCAAATAGAGTCCGGTTTGAATTCTCGTCCTTTGTGTGAGATGAGCTCCGACCCCAACGTTTTCTCAGCTCTGACTCCAGGCCATTTTTTGACGTTGGAACCTCTAACTGCAATAGCAGATACCGATCTGACCCACGAAAAAATTAATCGCTTGACTCGTTGGCAACTGTTGCAAAGGTTCCATCAAGATTTTTGGAAGCGATGGCATAGGGAATATCTCCATACACTTCAACAGAGGCACAAGTAGAATAAGTTGTCGCCCCCTATCGCCCCTGGTATGGTCGTTCTGGTAGTTGACGATACAGCTCCCCCTTTAAAATGGAACCTTGCTCGGGTGGAAAAGCTCCATCCTGGTCCTGATGGTGTTTGTCGTGTTGTTACCGTTAAGACTAAATTGGGGTTACTGCAACGCCCTGTGGTAAAAAATTGCACCCTACCATCCCCACAATAATTGATATGAAAATACATTGTATTTTGGTGGGCGGTTATGTTAGTTGTAGTATTAGTTAATACTTTTTGTTTGTGTGTAGCGTGTATTATTTAAAGTTTAGGATTCGCGTTGTAGTTTAAATTTATTTTGTAGTGGACTGTATCCTACTAGTTGCGCCACTCCGATATTCTAACATGTGTTCCACTTTCCTAGAAATCCTAAAATCTTAGAACCCTCGAGTCCCGAAAAATGTCCTTCGTCCCTAAAACTAATTAGTCTCTACCCGTCGAAGAGCGAACACCTCTTGCTTGTTGTCGCCGGCTAATTCAATTTTGTGTACATACATTGTTCTCGTCGGAAAATAAGTGTGTATCTTGTACTGGGTGTTCGAATCCCCCCTTCAGCGTTACGAAACCACATACCTCTAAGCCTATGTACCTGTACCTGAGAAGGATTAAAGGTAGGTGACGCAATTTTGTTGTTTATAGTCCACTTGTGTTTATTTGTATCGTCGCATCGTTCTTAATCGTTCACAAAGTAAATGTTGTTTTCTATTAGTTATCAATTCACGTATTTGACTAATCACTATGAATAATAATGTTGAATATTCTAATGAAGAGAGAGTATTATTTATTATAAAAACATTTTACAGTGGTGTCAGTTTACGCACAGTTCGTGATTTATTCTCGATTAAATTTAATAATCGACCTATTCCATCTGTATCAAAAATTCACAAGTTACAAGTAAATTTATAGCAAGTACTCAAAAAGTTCCCCATTCTGCTAGAGACTATAACTCAATATGTTATAAAAACCAGCTGTACATTACCCAACTAATATGTGATTAGCCTACACTCAGCAACGATTGCTTTCAGAAAAGAGTCAATATTTGGGTGGCGTTTTATGTAAATTATGTATTTCATATGACCCCACAAAAGGAAGTCGCATGGTGCCAAATTAGAAGATCTTGGTGACCAGTTGATAGTGCCACGCGACCAATCCAGCAATTAGGAAAGTTATTACTTAGATATTCCCTCACATTCAAACCATAATGAGCTGGGCAGCCATCATGCTTTCAACTTTTCCTAATGCAGCGCCAATGTGATTGGTTAAAAGTTCTAAATAAAAATCCGAATTTAAATTTCCAACTATTTCAATCAGTACAATAGTGTTATTGATGAAAATACCAGCCCAAATTAAATTTTCTGCAAGAACTGCTTTTTTGTTTCAAGAACATTCCGAGGATTTTCTTGAGTCCAGTATCGAGTGTTCTGCGTAATCGGTTCATTATTAAGTGTGAACGTACATTCAGCTGTAAAACAGATTGACCGCAAAAAGTTCCTATCTTCGTTTCAGCGTTCCTGCATGACTTCACAAAATACGCGCCTGCTTTCTTCATCGACTACGGATATCTCTTTATGACACTGAGGTTTCTAGGGATGATAACCATGCTTCTTCAGAACCTTGTGCAGTGACCGTGTCGATACGTTGCACTCTCGAGCAATACATCTTTTGCTGATTGTTTTAATTAGTAATTAGTTAAATATGTGAATTGACAACTGACAGAAAATAAGATTTATGTTGGCATAATGCATAATGGTCTGTTTTTTGAGAATAAAATGCTTATTACAAGTTTTCAAGCTATTTCTATCTTAAACAAGCAACAAAATCATGTAAAGTAGTATCAAATTAAGTGCATTTTTTTCTCTTTCGATTGATACCACTATTAATCCTATCAATTCAAGCGGCAAGCAGGAATCTTCATATATACGATTTGCCATGCTATTTCCCTACCATATGTTCGCACCTTAAGTGATACACTCGGTATAAAGAACAATAGGTGCTTGTTTATGCAATTCTCTTTTTATGTTTACTCGAATAATTAATCCAACCCTTGGTTTCTGATGTTACTCATAAGGGATGGGAAGTTGAAGAATAGTAATTTGACTAAACTTGACCTGCCCGAGCAAAAGTGCGTAAAGGAAAAAATTATAATTTAATCAGAAAATTAAATTTATTTTTCTAATTTAATACAATAAAGCAATGTTATCTCTGAATTTCTTTTAGTTATTAAGATATAAGCAGCTAGCTGAATGAAGCAGATTGATTTCTAAAGGTTTTACTTTTGTGTAAATTATTTTTCTAAATATCTGATTAATTAAATCTTAAAAACTAGCTCAGTTAATGAATTTTTTAAAAATACAACTCATTTTCTAAATTGGGATGTGCATTGTTAAATTATTCCCAATTCTAAATTATTTTATGTTCATACTCTAAATCAAAATTTATTTTAAGTAAATTACACATTGACAGATCATTAAATACTCGTATTTTGCTTCAACATCTTTGATTAATATTCGTTTTCCTTTATTTCAGGTATTTATCAATCAGGCACTAAATGGTTTACCTTTTGAAACAGCTTTCTGGTTTTAACTTATATCAATCCTGTAGATCGTTGCTAACTTCAACCGACAAGGTGCTGCCTAGTAACAGCAATGCGTCAACCTTTACACTCCTACAGGTCTCTGCTACATTCAACTGTCTACCTTCAACCTGTTCACAGCAATGATTCCATAGAACTGATAACCCACGACGCTGACCTTTATACTCATGCAGACTCTAATAGTCGATATTTTTTACGTCTGTAAATAAAACTTCCTTCAACTTTAAATTATACTTTGCTTCGAAGTAATCTAATCTAATTTAACCGAATACTCATCAATGTTGTTGTACTTTTTAAATGTGTTTGCTTTCCATTAAAAAAGAATACGCTATTTTGCTAGTTACAAAAATTACATAGTCAACATCTTAGCTTAAATGATTACATTTTCATGAATTTCCACTAATATAATTTTAATATTTAAGTACTACTTAGATTATAATCATTCTTTCTCCAACTGTTTGTACATGCCTTGTTTTATTTACTATATTACCTGCCGTTTTTAACGAAACTATAATTTTAGTTCTTGAATTTTATCTTGTAAGTTTTATTTATTAATTAAATTCAAACAATGTTATGTAACTAAACTTGCATTACTACTTATCTGTTCATTCTAAATAAGTTACCAATCCCTATTTTTATATTCTACAATTATTAATTTAATATATTTTTGTGCAGAATCATTACAATATAATATGATAATGTAAATCATTATAAAAGTCATGGGATAATGCAGTGAATTTATTTTAATGCGCTATGTGGTATTCCCGTTTCCATGAGGACTTTATTGTTATCATTGGTTTCTAGTTTCTAGGGATTCGCCACAACATGTGTAAATGCGTTTATTTTAAAATGTAATATATATATGAACAGTAATTTTATTGAAAAAGAAGCATCACAAATAACAAGAGGGAAGGTAACATGTAATAACACACATACTTGCTCTCAACTAAAATCTTACCATTTCATCAACAGCATTCCTTCCTCCGTAGAATGTTTTTACATACGCAGTAATGTTTCCATATTGCATTTTAAAATAAACGCATTTACTCATTGCGCGTTATAATAAACTCTCGGTATATTAGAAGCAATGATCGATAGTACTTCCACTATTTATATAATTGAACATAGACAACAAAATACGTAACCAAAGAATCTAAAACCGCAAGCATCAAAGAGCTCTTCATTGAAAACATTCCAACAGCAGAGAAATTGTGGTAGTGATTGCTGGCTACGTCTTTTAGTAAATTTAATTCATATTGCAAGTCATTTCCTTGCCTATCAATAGGTGACCTAGGAAGCTTTAGCAGACCATCTAATCACAGTTCTGCTGTCTTTTGTGCTTCTTCTGATACTTGACTACAGGAAACTGCTAGAATCATTACCAGAATCTGAAAATATAGTATACTAGCAGTCCAGTGAGACAAATGTCTCATTTAACGCGCCTTCAAACCTCGATCGGTTAGGCAACCACCCAGACCTGGAAGGTGTCAAAGTGGTTGCCTAACCCGATCGACGTTTTAAGGCGCAGAGGGTCGCAGCTCCGTTTGGCCACTGAAACATTTTTATTTAATACGCGTTCTATTTGAAAAACGGTCTTTTTTGTGATTTCTCGAAAACCGGAAGTGTCACGTGACTCAAATTCGGTTCCTGAGCTGACATGACCATTCCATACATATAACTTTAATAACTTTTTTCTCTATCTCATACGGTTTGGCTGCTGAAACAGCGTCCCGGACGGATCAGTGTCCCAGACAGACAAGTCTATTAGATAAAGAATATATATATATATATATATATATATATATATACAGACAAAACGCTTTGAAACCTTTCAGCTGGATTTAGCAAGTAACTCAATTACAGTTGAACCTCTATTCAACAAACGTCTATTTAACAAAATTCTCTATTTAGCGAAATTTTGGTTAGAACCGTCAATGTCCGATATTATTTATATATAAATTTCTCTCTATTTAACGAACACAATCTCTATTTAACGTAGTAAAATTAGGGTCATAAACCCTTGTCAGGTAGTTTGAATTCCAGGAAGGTTCTCTCTAATGGGGTGATTAGGCGGTAATGCTGCATTCCTTCAATGGCTGTATTGTTAAGTTGAATGAGTTGTTTCCAAAAAGGTTCTTTCTCAGTTACCAAAGGTTCTGTTTCGGAATTTTCCTAGAATATTGATGGGGTCATTAGGCGGTAATGCCGCATTCGTTCAAAGACTGTACTGTTTAGTTTAACAAATTGTTTCACAGCGTTAAGTTAAGCTAAGTTTGTACCGCAAATTGAAAATGCCGCGCAGTCGGACCGCGAAACTTTTGAGGCATTTGAGACCATGCGTCGTGCATTGCAAAATCGCGAAAATGTTCCGGCGAGTATGTTCAAATCTTTAAATCAGTGCGAGGTATTTTTTGAAAACGTGTATTGTTTAAATGCAAAGTGCAACCAAAAATTACGGACTTCTTTAAGAACTCTTAAGTCCACATCTGATGTTTTCGTAAGTACATACCTAATGTTTCTGTGCGACTTTTATGTTCCTTTGTACATTATGTATAATAGCTTGTGTTTAATTATACATAATGTACGTTTATGTTACATATTATTCACATAGATATGTAGCTATGTATGTATTAATAATTACGTACATTAAACTTCACATAAAACTACAACTTCAATTATTTAATCATTTTTCAGGTCTATTAACATACATGATATATGTGCATACATATATACCGAATTATTCTAAGTAACGAATTTTCTATAATACGATTTTTTCGGCGAATTTACGACTTAGTTAAATAGAGGTTCGACTGTACATCAATAAAAAATATTTATAAACATTGGAACGCAATCTTAATTTGACAACAAAGAGAAACTAGATCCACGCTTTGAAGACTTTTCTTTACTAATTTTGGGTGGTTAATATGTCCTTGAAGGTGCCTAAAACACAGTATGAAACATATCAGGAGCATATTTTTTTTTAGAATTTTTACTAAACCATATTAATTTAGTTTCGTAATCTTTGAAGTTGTATCTAATAAATAGATAAGAATTGGACATGAGTGTATTAACAAATTCGACTCACTATCTCTTCTATAACTATCCAAAATATTTCACATTAATTACTCATTCACCCTATCCTTATATATGCATCTATGTAAACGTAACGATAACAACCAGTAGTTTAAAAAAGACTAAGCAAGCTTAAAACCTGCTTAAAGATCTATTTCACAACTTTACAACGTAGCATTGGCGACACGGACCAGTTTCCAGCTGTATTTACCTAGTTACCAAGTTTTTAAATTTTTACTTAGTAAAATTGAAAACTTGGTTAACTATATAGATAAATACAGCTGGAAGCTACTCCGTGTCGCTAATAGTACATGACTTATATAGAATGGTTAAGGAAATAAACCTACAGTAAATTAGAGATTTTTATAAATAATATACTTACAAACTGCCAAGTCGACCATAGAAAACTAACAACCATTCCACGAAGAGTTGATTGCTTTAAAGAGGCATCTTCATCAATTGCAATTATTAGTTTATCTGAAAATGTAAAGCTTGCAGCTAAAATATTAAGTAAATTCATCATCCAGGAAAAAATGAAAAACAGAATTTGCCATCCATAGATTCTATTAAATAATTGAATTTGTTTCGTTTGAGTTCTATACGCCAATGTAATAGCTCTCACACCTTTATGTATTGTCAAGTTTTTTCTTATAAGAAATACGTATGCCATAGCACTGTTAGTCGTATATTGCAAATCAACCAAGTCTTTTAACATAATGTTCACTCTTTTAAACGAATCTAATAGTAAAATTACGAATTACTTCATTATCATTACTGAAATGTAAAAATAATAGTGGTGTACGTATTCATTAATAAAGTAATAATTTGTTTGTTTCATTTTATTGCTATAATTGCACCGCGTATAGATAGCTAAGACCCAAAAAAATATGTGCCCTAAAATTAATTCAGGAGAATATATTTTGAATTGGGGTATGTCCGCCAATCCTGTCACATATTTGTTTCTCGATAGAAGTACCCCCACAAAAGAATTACAATTTGAGAGCTGCCAAAACGCAGGTAGAAGAATTGCGATCGCATTAGAGATTAAGAAACTAACAGACGAAGACACATTTATTACAATGGAAATGTACGATGGGAAAAGAAAATACACATGGATAAATCTGATAATTAAACTGTAGACATCTAGTGCAACCAATACTGCACACGCACATACTGCGTAACATCTGTACCATAATAATGGTGTTTTTCCAAGTTTGTATGGAGGTAAAATTGCTAAAATAATTCCTAAAGTGTGTAAAGTAAATTCAAACCAAATTTTGCTGATCTTTCTCATTTTATTTGTTTCTAGTGAAGAGATAATATTATTTGTAGGACACATAGCGTTTCAATTTAGAAAGGAAAGCTAATGCTAGGTATTAGTCACCTGTAGGTAACGACTTCCAAATGATAAATGTGTCTGCTAAGTATATGAAAGCATACCACTTTTAAATCTTAAGCCATATTCATAACAATCCGTTATTTTATCGGAATACTTTATTTTCGTTTCTATTTCAAAGTTGATTAGTTGTCTATATTCGTCTTTATTAAATTTTTGTTTGGACCTAATATGGTTCTTATTATTTTATATTCATGTTATCGTAGTTATTTTTCGTGGTTTTTTCGACTACTTCTTATTTCCATCGCATATGTTACTGTAGATCTTATAACGACGCTACATATTTTTAATTTGATTTTTTAATTTAGTTTTTTATATTATAGCGAAAGTTTGATCGATAAGTACCTACCGTTTATATCCGGCATGGAGACTTGCTCTTATTTCTTCATTATCCTAATTTCAGTTGTTTATTTTATACTAGGTAGCAGTAGTTATTTACTAAGCTGCAGTTATTTATTTTAGCCAATGTCTTTCGATAAACGCCCTATAGCTATAGCGATCACAATGTCAACATTACACACAAGTGATGAACGATTAACTACGACGCGACCATACACATAAACCACAAGTGGACTATAAACAAACACTTACCTTTAATCCTTCCCAGGTACAGGTTCATATAGATATCGGAGGCAAGTGGTTTTGTAACGCTTAATGGAGGGTTCGAAGATAGACGCGTAATTCACGACGAAGAAACGAAGTATGTGCGCAAATTGAAGTAGCCGGCAATAACCAGCAAGAGCTGTTCACTTTTCGACGGTTGGAGACTAATTAATTTTAGGAACGACGGACCTTATTCGGGGTTGAACGAGAGGGCTCTAAAATTTTAAGGTTTCTAGGACACTGGACCACATGCTGGAATACAGGCGTGGCACAACTCGAAGAATACAGTCCACTACACAAAATAAATTTAAACTAAAACTGGAATTCTAAACTTTAAATACACGCTACAAAGAAAAAAAAATATTAATTAAAAATTACAACTAACAAATGACTTTTTGATTGCCATTATTTAACTACTGAGTTTTGGTTTACGCAATAATGTTTAATGTCATCTGTATTTCGATGTCACCTGGTAAACGAAAAAGTGAAAACAAACAGGTACTGTGATTTCAAACTAAAGTTTTGTCTTTGATGCTTCTCCTAAATTTATTGAGAGCTGTGGATAAACTTTATTTATTTGTTTATTTTTTTTAGTACTCAGCCAACAGCCGTTAGGCCAATTATAGGCGTCGCTGTACATTTTATGGGAACTTCCAACCCCACTAACGACTGTCATGATGTTATTATGACATCCGGGACCAACTATTTGCGTGGCAGCCGTACCACGAGGCACCACGAGATGCAGCCGTGGAACTGCCATCCATTCTGACCAGAAAGAGTGTTGCTTAACTCTATGGATCGAACGTGGACGCTTGTTCAAGCTACAGCACCCGTTGCTGTACTGCACGTGTAGATTTATGATGTATTACCCACACGAGAAAATTATCCCAAACTCCCTACGGCCTCATGGGTCCAGCCTTTTCTCTAGTGGTGATTACTCACATAACATTAGTTGTATAGTAAATAACTATTTGGATTATATCTTTCAGTTTCTATCTTTCTCCTATATTTAATATATTTTGTCTTTTTCTTGTTCACTTGAAACACCCATGTTCTTGATATTGTATCTCCTTCTTTTATTTTACTATGTATAAGTACTTTGGTTGATCTGCTTACTATTGCCAAATCGCCTGCATAAGCTGTTCTTCTGGTGCTTATCGCCCCATTATCTATATTTGGGACGATTTTCCCTAGAGCTGCATTAAACAGAAATGCTGATTAGTCCTCTTCCTTATTTTAAAACTATTCGTGATTTTACTTGCCGTTCTGACTACTAATGCGGCTTTCCTAATCGTTATCTTTAACAGCGCTATTAATTTCCAGGAAATTTTCCGTTTTAAATTTGTTTTAATTAACGTTTCCTATTTATACTAAGCATTTGAAAGAAGAAAAAAATGCAAGAGGAATGGTAAGATTAAGTATAGTTGTCTCTATTTATAAAGACTATGAATGAGGCATTATAATTATCAAAGGTGCTTAACGTATCCTATAGAATATAAAAAAACCTTATATTGAAAAAATACTTACAAATTTTATACCCGGATAATCAACAATACATGCATTGCATACGATCAATCAAATATATACCAGAGAGAAATGATGAATTTAATATTGATCTACACATACCATTTATTTACAGACTATAAGTAAAATGTTGGCAGTAGTTTATCTATTCTCTTATGTACCTCCAAATGTCAATATATCCTGATTTTCCTCGTCTAGAACACGAAGCAACTATTGTAATTGCGAAAAAAACACCTTTCGAGATTTCTTCAGATTTTCATCTTTCAGAATCCCTAGGTAACGGAAAACAGGTTTTCTCAATTTGTCTATCTGTCCATCTGTTCGTCTCCCCATCTGTCTGTTGGCGGTATAGCTCAAAAAGTATTTGTTAAAAGAAGACGATATTTTGAATGAAGATTATATGTCTACCTTGCTCAAAACCAAACATCTACTCACTAAACACCTTAAAAAATTAAATATCTGCTTCAACGCAGTGATATATAAATATTATAATTGTCACGTAGTTTAGGTTTTTACCATTAATGGAAATTGAAGCCAACAGATACATGGTAAATATCGTAACATGAATAGAAATATGCAGCGATTGACGTCTCCCTTATATAGAGCCAGAGGCGACCCAACTGCTCAGCCGGCGTGGTCTAGCTGTTAAAGCGGCAGACTAGCAAAATTAGTAATCGGATTTTGCCTGGCTGAATGCATGAAAGCGAGCTTGGATGTTTAAGACATGAGTATCAGGTATCACTCATATACATGAATAAACAAAGCAATAAGTTTCTTCATGGTTACTACAAATAATGTTGTGCTGCGTGCGTGCGTGCGTGCTGCGTGCGTGCATGTGTATTGATGTGAGATAGGTAATTTTCTAGTTGAATACCCCGTGTATATTTCTTAATTTTTTTTTGTGTTTTTTTTGTATTGTGTAGTGGGTAAACTAAAAACCATGTTTTTACTAATTATCAAATCACTGTAGAAGGAAGTTGCGTATATCACACCAGATTTTTTATTTGGTAATACATTTTTATCAATTAATAAAAAAATCACATCAGAAAATTGTATTCTGCTATGTCCTACGTGTAAATGAGTTAATAAAGAAGTGAGAGCCTATTTCGATGCTCGCACACAGCCCAAATTCTGATTGTTAGGACCCTGAAGGTGCCATGAGAGAAACATATATGTCATACATTTAAATTCGCATAATAATAACCAGAAAAAAACTGTTTATGACGACGAACTACAGGGTTAGGCATAGGATTGTTACCATTTTTAACACTAAATATTTTTTAAATAAAACAATACATTTTTAATTTTTATCATAAATTGTGTAATACGCAACTGGGTTTCTATGACTTAAAGATAGAATTTTTCAAATTACCACTATTTTCTGTAACGCAAGCTTGAAGGTGTTGAGGGAAAATCACCATGACTAGTCGTAACATTTCCTCTGCGACCCAACCCTTTTTTGTATCGAAAGGACCCTTGATCTTGCCATTTCCTGATCCATCTGAGAATGATCAATCGAGATGGTGCATCCCCTCCGCCTCGGTCTCCAAATTCCGCACGAAACGCACGTTGTATTGCAGTAAGTGACTGCAAATTTGCAAATTTCTCGACAACAAAAACGTTCTTGCTTGCAAAGGCCAGCGATCCATTTGTTAGCTGTCACTACTGAAATATCATATCCAAAGGGATGTGGAACAATTTATAATAAGAATTAAAAATGTATATGTTTTGCTCAAAAGAGATTTAGTGTTAAAAATGGTAACACTGCTATGGCAAACTTTGTAGTTAAACAATGGAAAAATAGGTACCAACATCATACCAAGCACCAAACAACGATTTAATTGGGAAGCACACAATGAAAACGGAGAATTGTTATGCTGCATAAATGCATAAATAATGCAATAAGGATCAACAACACGTTTTTCGATGATAAAATTCAACATACAGAATGTAGAAATGCTTTACGCACCATAGGGTTTTCAATGGTAATTTTTTCATATGACAATATTTGCTTCCCTAATTATTTTAGAGCAAACTTGTCAATAGGTTTTTTGTAGAGCAAACAATTCTGCACCTATTTATGCCATAATTTTTCTCATTTTACGTCAGAAAATCTAATGATGCAAGAAACTAGAATTATAATTTTTTCAAAAATCAGTGCAAATTGTGAAGTGGTGGTATGCTGGAAGCAGATCAGGTGCAATAAGTGCCATGGTTGCCGCTACATTTGACAGATGCAAACAAATAAACAACAAACTAATTTGTTGATGCGTTGAGATGCTTCAATAATTTCAAGGCACCACGGATTTGTCTGAAAATGGTAATTTTATGGCTTTAAATTTTCGGTTTCCCGAAATGTAAAATGACAAATGCTGGCATAAATGGATACAGAATTTTTTTCTGTACAAAAAGCTTCCATACAAGTTTGCTCTAAAATAATATTAGAGAAGCAAATATTTCCATATGAAAAAATTACCATTGGAATTCCAATGGTGCGTAAAGCATTTCTACACCCTGTATACCACATTCACTCAATTTGTCATTCTGAGCATGCCTTGAATATGAACACTTTTACCAGTATACTACTTAGTTAGTTATAAAAGGTTATTAGTGTCAAAATGACATTGACATTTATAGCTTATGAAAAAACCATTCGTGGCATCTTGCTGAACTGGAAGAGTCAATTATGTATGTTATTTTCAACAAAGTTACTTCAGTTGACGAACGAATAATGATGAACTGTCAAATTTTGCTATAACTTTGGTTTTATTTTATTACCAACTGTTTTTACCCCGTTAGAAAAATGCACATGCAAAGCCTGCTCAGAATCACAAGTGGAGTGAGCCGGGTATAAAAAACATCGCAGAACACGAGAGGTTAAATAATTATATGCTGCATCGACTTTGTATTTGCAAACAGAAAGAACACAAATACCTAATACCTAATAGGTAATTAACAGCAAAAATAGTCACTTATAATACCATGAGTAGTCAAAGTTATGTCGACTATTTTTGTGGTGGTGTCACGAATGTCCATTGCGCTTTGGTACGATTAGGACGAGTGCGATAGTCCTAATCCAAAGCGCAATGGACATGAGTAGTGATACCACCGCAAAAATAATCTACGTAACTTTGACTAAGAATGGTATTCGAGAGACTATTTAATGAACCAAACTACTTTTTCAAATTAGTTTTCAGTAAATCTAGCAACAAACTACTCAATTTCTATAGTAACAGAACACTAATATTGACTTTGTCTAATAAAAATAGCATTTGTTAAAAATAGTCACTTGAATACCTTTTCTAGGAAGATATATCCACTGATATTTTTTTGATTGGTCAAGAAACGTCAGAATTCTGGATTTTCATTGGTTACTTTTTGACAGATGACAGGTGAATTGAATAGTCAAGAATATGCCACCAAACTACTCAATAAAATTCGGATAATTGAACATCTCTAGAAGACGACACAAGCAAATTATTACACCAAGCCAGAAGTGATTTAATCTATAACATTTTTAGTAGAACGATTAGCAATCTCTATAAAATATAAAATTTAACCGAAAATATGGAAGCGGAGGATTAGTATTGTGTAAATGATGAGTGCATCGAAAGAAGTAGTAAAGAAATATAGATTGGAAAAAAAGTAATGGCATTTCACCAGGAGAAAACTAATAAAATAAGAAAGGAAAGAACTTGGAAGCATCTCCTTGAAACAAATATACCTAAAGGATGAAAATGTAGCATAATGATTACAATACATAAAAAATGTGTAAAGGGCTTTACCCAGAACTTTCTTTGCATGTGGACATTGTGACACTAACCATTTTGCAAAATCAAAGAAAACTAGAAGTAAAAATGCCTTAACATTCCTAATAATATTGAAACAATAAAAGGAAACACTTGGTAATGCGAATGACATTAATTCTCAAATAAAAGAAACACTGCAAACGGTGGGATTCGAAATTACCGCGATTTCAGCGCCTACGAAAGCGATTTCAACGCTTCGCAGCAGCGCGGGTGCAACCCGATCCTTAGTTCCGTTCAGCCACGGAGAAACGCCTCGAATTTGCTCGCGGCTGGATGATATACGAGGCGCTTATCGCCTATTTTTATCTCTGTTAGATCATTTGCCCGGCATCTTTTAGGCTCCATGTTCGTCAAGGGTAAAGCCTGAACTATGTGTAAAATATTAATAACTTTTATCTATTCCTCATTTAAAGCAGAAATAAACATTATTTAATTTTTTAAGGTCCTCACAGACGATGGTGTTTCAATTTCCGACAGTAAAAACAACTTTCCAAGAGTGTTATACTACTTGTGTAACACCTGCGAAGCACACAACTGTTAGGACACCCTGGTACATTCAAAGTATTCAAATTATTACATTCTTGGTTCCAACTATTCCTGTCCTGTCCCCCCCGCAATACATTTCAATTATTGGTCGTTGCCGCTTTTTCTGACGGCCCGTGCGAATAACGTTTGGCACAGCAACAAGGGGGCAGTGACACCTGTTGAACCCAATGTAAGAACAGCAAATCTCTTGCAGCTTAAGTGGTGGTCCATTACCTTATGCAGATTTCTTTATTCTATTACCTAGTTCTATGTCGGTTCTTTCAATCATTATAAGATCCGTCAACAGAAAGGTTCAGTCTGTAGTTTCTTTTCAGAAAGCACGTTTTGCGTGGACGATTTGTGGGCATACATTTTAAGTTGACTTATCTCGTTCACTTTCTCGAACAAGAGGCCCATTGCCTGGCTTCTGACAAACAGGCTGAAATTTGGTTGTTTACTGTGTGTCAGCAGAAGCGTAGAATTTTGGCGCGATATGGTTGCAATCAAGACGTTTTATGTGAGTTGGAGAGAGAAAGAGCTAGCACGCTTGGAGGTTGCGTCGAGAAGACACTTTTGGTTTGAACTTTTGTGAGTATAGGCGGCATACGTATAAGCAAGCCAGTTGTGGTTGGGGAGTTTTAGGGAAATTTTGTGGCGGCGTGGGTGTGTGTGTCCAAAATCCTCTTATACCGGTGCAAATGTTGAATTTTTTGCATTTGAAGGATCTAGATGCCAAAGATTTCCAAGTGGCCTTAATCTGGAGATGGTGACAATTCTTTACCGTGAAGTCCGCTCCCAAGGCTCGTCATTCCATGGATAAATATATGCCGTTTCATTTGCTGATTCGTGGAGTCATTCTATTTCATTCAACATCCATCTAAAGGTGTCTCGTCGCATTAGAGCATCCCATTCGCCAGGAAACCAAAAAAGTACTGTACATAGTTTGAAACAGTAAATTTTCAGTCATTTGTGCTTCGTTAATTTTACAAAATTCCAAAGTAGAACGTTTGGTCGCGCAACCTAAACCAGAACAAAAGGTAAAAGGTTCAGGGTCATTTCAATTCCCCCAATTAGTGGCGGGCTGCTATAGAAACCTTCCGTCGCTCTTCAGCCAAGAACGGTAATTACAAGATGGGGAGATACAGGAGGGGTGGAGAATGGAAGAAAGGCCAGGAAAGGTGGAGAAGTACTGCCCCAGCATACGCCTCAGAGAAGGTACCCTGTTGATTCAGGAAAACCACCTAAAAACCTGAATCAAAGCAGACGGCCAGGGGAATCGAACCCGCGACCTCCCGAATGCTAAGCAGATGTAAAACCACAACATGCGTACGTGACCTACATATGGTCAATTGACAGCTATAAAGAGCGGTTAAATTCATAACGAGTAGATTTGAATTAGAGTAAATTAAGTTTCATCGTTTGTTGACCACAATGGTGGGCTCTGTTGATGTCCAGAATGTAGGGCGGTTCCTTAAATGAACATTACTAACCCCTTTTGGTACTAATTACGTAAATCACATAATTGCTTGTTCAAAAGTAATTGTGTCAATTATATACACGTAACTTTGAATTTTTCAGGAGGTACTAATTCAAATTCGACTTTTTATGCCTTTTATTTATGATGTTCATAGATATTTGTTTATTTATTTGTGTGTTAGCCTGTGTTATGATCTATTTCTAAGGTACCTTGGCGAATGCGAAGAAACCAGCAAAGCTAAGTCCCAAGCGAGTGGAGACGCCTCACAGGATAATCGGTGCAGAGTAACGGTCCATGGATTTCGAGTTTCTACATGGGTCGTTCAGCAACTTTTCGATCTCTTTTAATTTAATAGAAATCGTGGCGCCTACCCCCTTTCATCTTGATCATAACCAACTCTTATTGTGACAGCATCTCGCTCTAAGTTGCGTGGTGTTGAGTCAAACCACACTTTCTCCCTGAGCATTAGTCGGTCAACTATCTACTGCAGGACAGTTGAGGCGTAGTTAGGGTAAACTTTGCTTTTAGTTATTAACGTTTCTTAACCACCCATTTAGTCTGTAACATAAAATAAAGATATTTACTGAAAAACTAAATCCATAAACGTATCGAAAGATACCAATAAAGTATTTGGTGAGTCGTGTTGCAAACAATCAGAGTTTAACCACGGAGATAGAAAAATAGATAGTAAAAGCAAAAGAGGTTAATAGATTAGCTCAACTTATTATACCATTTGAAGCATCAAGTATTTATGCACTGACAAATAAACCAGAATCTGCAACCCACGCTAACCTATGCCAGTAGAATCACAACCTGCCATAACTGAACAAATACGTGAAACGGTAGAGGTGAAAGTATATCGTACTGAAAAAATTAGTTTGGTCCAGTAATTGCTGTAGCTCTCCCAAATGGAAGGCAATCAACTAGCAACAGCCTTTGCATAACTATAACAAAATAGTGACTTACATGTGTATAGCTCATTCCAAATTTGTTAGCTGATTGTAAGTCAATGCGCTTGCATTCTGCATTCTACAGGTGTGTTGACATATACCATGACATTCTTCTTCTTTCCTATACTTTCCTTATCAATGGTCTCCATTTGTTAACAAACAGGATCTTTGTTGCATCTTTCAATACGGTTGCATTCCACCCTTTCGATACCCGCACTTCATTTTCCTTCAGAATTTGGCTCCTCTAACCGTTTTGATATAGCGTTTCTATTCATTATTTCTATATGATCTACCCATCGTAATATTTGTAGGCTTACATGAGTCACTGAAAGGTAGACGATAAAAAAGTTTAAAAGTTTAAAACTGACTTACCTATGAATGCAGTGGAAAGGGTTTGGATCATTTGTGCGAAACCATCGAAATGTAGATCGACGATTATTTGAAAATTCATCACGATCACGTTTATAATTAAAACATTGCTATCCAATCTAAGTTAAAACCTTCAAAAGGAAATCGACATATGTACAGAAACAAATGCCCTCTTTTTTGGGGTTTATAGTTTTTGGGTAATACAAATTTGGGAGGAAGAAGGGCATTTCAAGTTAGTCAAAGTTTTGGTACACGAATTTTTACTTAAACAGAAATATCGAACGGTCAGTATATAGGCGTTTTTGAATTCTTCATATAGTTCATCTTTTCCTCAATATTTCTCCGTTGTTAATTGTTCCGCGAATGTATCTTAGCACTTACCATACCTTTGTAGACTTCCAGAAAGGTTACCATACATAAAAAGGCTTCATCTACAGTTACAAATGTTTTTGTAATGTTATTCACCGTTAAAAAAACAAATTGACCAAGAAACTAACAGAGGAAGATCAATCTAATTTAGCGTCACTATTTTGGGGACTTCATTGAAAACACTTATGTCAACTGAGCTACCGTGTCAATTTTTTTCTACGCTACTAAAAAACCATGGCGTGGACTGCATCAAAATTAAATCAGAAAATATATCGATAAGATTGATTTTACGTTTCTGATCTAATTAAACTGATGTAGCGAATTGTATTAGTATAATAATGCATATCAGGAGCTTTAAGCGCCTGAAAAAATGGTGCAGCTTGATTTAATTCTATCACATCCAAGTTTTGTAGAAACTACTGCTAGATTATAATAATTAATAATAACATAATATGATAATATAAAGAACGATAGTGGATAGTATGTTCCATTATTTATCTAACTGAATATAAACAATAAAGTAGGTGGCCAGACAATTAATAATGACAAGAATCAAAGACTTCTTGATTGAAAACATTCCAGCAGCAGAGAAGTTGGGGCAGTGGTTGTTAGCTAACTCTTTTAGTAAATTTAATTCGTATTGCAGGTAACTTTCCTGCCTGTCATGCGACATGGTAGGAAGTTTTAGCAGGATATCTACACATATGTCCGCTGTCTTTTGTGCTTCTTCTGATGATTTACTACAGGCAACTGCCAGAACCATTGTCAGAATCTAAAAAAATATTATACAGATAGACAAGGCGTTTTAAAACATTTGCAACTAGCGTGAAGAAAGGACAAAAAATCAATTAAATGTAAAATATAAGTGAACATTGGAAAATGACCTTATTTAACAACTCGTTTTTCAGATTTTCACTATTGATTTTATATTTTAAAATATATAAAGAACAACCTTTTCCAATGGAATTTTTGCGAAACCATATTAATTGAGTTCGCTAACCAATTCAAAAGAGATTTACAATGGACTTCTATGCGGCTCTCATTTTTTTACTTCTGTTGCTGTAATTGCATTAAAATTTTAGTTGTCATAATGAGTAACGAAATAATGCTGTTGTACTTTAAATATTTTTTTAAACAAACAAACAAACCATATACTTACGAATTGCCAAGTCGACCATAGAAAACTTATTATAATTACATGAATAGAAGATTGCTTGGATAAAATAAGTGTATCCGCCGTTAGTAGTCCGTACGAAAATGCAAAAGTTGATGCTAAAATGTTAAGTAAACTCATCATCAACGAAAGCATGAGAAAGAGAATTTGCCATCCATAGATTTCATTAAATAATTTAATTTGTTTGGTTTGAGTTCTATATGCCAGTGAAATAGCTCTTACACTTCTGTGTAATATGCCTGCCATAGTATTGGTAGTCGTATTTTGCAAATCGACCAAGTCGTTCAGCATGCGGTTCATTCTTTTGAAAGAATCTAATATTAAAATTATGAATTTCGTCATTATCACTACTGCAATGTAGAAATGATAGTAGTGTAAGTAGCCATTAACAAAATAATAACATGATTTACCTATTATGCCTGCATAAATATGATAGTCATAGATAACTAAGACAATGAAAAATATCTGTCCTAAAAGTAACTCAGGGGAATATATTTTCAACTGGAAAATGTCAGCTAAGCCTGTGGCATATTTGTTGCTTGATAGCAGTACTCGCATAAAAGAGTTATAATTTGTGATTTGCCAAAACGCAGGTATCAGAATTGCGATCAAATTATATATTAGGAAACTAACAGACGAACATATATTTATTATTACTAACATCCTCGATGCAAAAAAAGGATACACATAGATCAATCTATTAGTCATACTAAACGCGTCGAGTGCAACCAATACTGCACAAATACATATTGCGTAACATCTGTACCAAAATAGATGTATTTTTCCAAGTTTGCATGGAGGAGAAATTATTAACATTATTCCTAAGGTATATAAAATAAATGGAGAACACATTTTGATGGTTTTTGTCATTTTCTAGAATTAAAGTTTTATCCTTGTCCTTGTCCTTGTTAAAAGTGTAATAACGCACAGCGTTTCAATTTAGGAAGAAAAACAAATGCTAGATATTAATTACCTGGGACAATGTCTACATGATGAACGAATTGTTCTGCTGTAAGAAAGCTATCATTTTTTGTATAATTTTTTTATACCCACCATTCATTGTGTTTACCTTATTCAAACCTGGTCGATTTGCTTCGACTATTTTCATAATACTTCGTTCTTTTGGCAGATTCAATTTACATTTCTATTGCAAAGTTCATTAGTTGTCTGTACTCGTTTTCATTCAATTTTTTTGGACGCAAAATTGTTCTTCGTATTTTTCGTTCAGATGTTCGCAGCTATTCGTCTTTTTTAGAAGCCTAATTAAGATGCTATGCACTTTTACTTTTGTATCTTTATTCAGATTTTTTCTATTTTAACAAAAGTGTATTCGATAAGTACGGTTTCTATCCTGACTGGAATCTTGCTTTGATTTTTCCGTTACCCTGATTTTAGTTGCTTAGTGTTGACCCTAGATAGCTTAATTTTCTTAAATTTTTAAGCTTTAGTTATTGACTTATTGATTATGTCTTTCAGTTTGGATGTTTCTGCATATCTCGTATATTATGTTTTTTCTTCGTTCATTTGAGGTCGCTAGTTCCTGCTGTCGTGAAAATGTGTTTCTAAATGTTATTATAATTCCTTTCTTGAAAGGGTTATTATAGCCAAGTCGCCTATTTCTGTTCCACTGATATTTATCGTTGTTTGATAATAAATTAATGCTAATTTTTTCTAGACCTATACGGATAGTGTCTGCCACTAACGTATAAAAATAGCAATCTCACATCTAATAATACTGATGAGGTCTAATAAGATAGATTGTTTTGACCGGCATATTCTATGACAACATTTAATCAAAGTAAGAGTTTACTCTAATTAATTGGCTAAAGTGGAACTGCTAGAAGTGGTCGTTCTACGTTAATAACAATACGGCCATATACATGGCGGGCATTTTTCTTTTTTTGTATTGGTAACTTCCTTATTAGGAAATATTCAGACTTAATTAAATTGTCAAAGTTGAGAAAAACTTCGAGGGAATCTGATGCCATGTTAATAATATACCACCTTTTTGAAAAATTCGAAAAAAATTAAATTCTATAATGTTAAATAATTCCACAACCACAAATGTTTAAAAAATGGGCTCTTCTAGGCATCTTTTGTAATTATTTGTTGTATATAAATTTCCCACTGATTTAAATTCATTTATAATTCAGGAATTGTCTTGAGTTGTCAGCGATTTCTCAAGTACTATGATAAAAGTTAGGTCGCTGCTTCTGCGTTCCTGTTCATTCAGTTACCTAAACATCTTTTCCATTTTCATGTAAATTTTGAAAATTTTTGATCTGCGAAAATTTCTGATGATGTTTGGAAATATCGTCAGTATATAAAGGAAGCTATTTCCTGTGACCATTTTGGAAGATTAATTGATAGATTGCTTCTAGTGCTGTGTGGTTAATTTTTTCGAGGTTCTCCATATGTAGATCTATTTCTTCCAATATTTTGAAAAGTTTAGCATCTATGTTTTATGTGTGCAATAGTTAAAATTAATCTGGTTATGACAGGGCTAGAAAATATTTCTTAAACAATATTTAACTCTGGCCTGTTTTCAACTTCGGTACGTAAATCTGAATTTGCTCTTACACGTCTCTTAACGATTATTTCAAGCCTCTGTTTACCATGTTTGGTATGTTTCCCTTATGAGCTCTATTGCCACCGCTTGAAGCACCTAGACTACAGATCTGTAAACAGTTTTGTGTAAAACTACGCTTTCCAATTACCTAGCTTCGGAGGCTATTCGATGCACCTTCCCCTCCTACGATTCCACATCTTCACCTAGAGAAAATCCTGCACAAACCGACCTCGCAGTTTTGCGGTCGCCGGCTATCTAGGATAGTGCATCCTCAGTTACTTGCCTTCCCTTTCGTGTTCGAGCAGTTTGTGAGACGCAAAAAACTGAACTCAAATGATGCTTCTTAATGTAAGGTGTTTACTTATTGTTTACGCTATGATTTCGTGCATATTGTAGGAAAAAACTGGAAATCTGTTTACTGCGGCATTGCTTATTGCGCATTTTATAAGTTAGCTATGACGTGCTTGAATTTTTTTACTTTCTACAACCTATTGTTAGCGATAATATTAATTGCAACTAAACACTGGAGCATTTTCATACTTTGGTCTCAGCCTTACTCTAGTAATTGAATTGTACAATAATTCGGACGCTATGGGCCTCTCGTACGAATACGGTTTAGCAATATAGCAAACCATATAGATGCGAATTTTAGCTTCCGTGTTCATCCTTCGCTTGGAAATCACTAGCGCTTGGAAAACATGTGCCACTGAAAAGCGTTGCAAGGAAATAATATCCCTATTTGCTCATTATTTAGCTTATTTTTTTTCATTTGCCAACAAAGCCATGTACAGACATAAACAGTTGCACATTTACGACCAATAAAATCAACATAAATCTTAAATAAAATTAACGCACATTCAAATACATTACAACAAAAAACAACTTAGAGTAAAATCCCTACAAATACAATAAAATAGACAAAATTATAGTTTTATATCTTCTACAAGTTTATGTATTATGGCATTCGCCATTTTTGTTTCGTCCTTTGAACATTTTCGTTTATGCAAGATTTATGTTATGTTTGAAGCTTCCAGACAACCCACCCCATCTTTCTCAGGATCCAGCTGACAATACTGTGCTATACCACAAGACAATTCCTGAATCACAGTGTTTTTCTTTTGTAAAACATTATTGATTATTTATTTAATTTTCGTACCTATACAAATTTCTCGTGTAGCATATTTTCAGAATCGAACACAAACTTATAAAAACACAACACAAAGTATCAATAAAATCGGCAAAACGCTTTCTAATGAGGGCATATTCTATGGTTTGCATGTAAAAAAATTCATATATGTGATATCTCAGAAATTAAAACCTCTAATTGATTTAGTAAATTTTCTTAAAATCTAAGAAAGGAAGTCGTGAAATACTCCTTTTTATTTTGTTAGCGCTGGTGGTTATATAATTCTTTAATTTTAAGGAATGCATCATCTTGCATTACAGAGCAGGCTGGAAAGAGCTGGTTGGTGTCACCTTCGTATTTAATAAGCACCTTACCATTTAACTATCATTCTGCCAGGTGTAGCACTAAACTGTATTTCTTACATTGTAGTAATTAGATTAAAACTTATTATGTACGTGCAAGCCAGCGGAATACTAATACCGTGTACTATTATTAGAACTTGCATGCGACGGAGTGACGTGGCGGTTTGGTGTAACGTCACGCTTTTGAGGCAGCGGGGGAGAGTCGCTCCGTAATAAGCGACCTGTTCGTACGTCCAAACAAAAAGAGACTCCACGAGAAGTATCTGTAGGAGCAGCTACCGAAGCCACGGAGCTGATCTCTTGGTCATCTTGCTACGAATAAAGACAAATGTCGTTACTATAATTACATTTTACGAGTAAATGCACGGCACAGGAAGATTGGAGAAACCTAAAGCCGTAACAAGGAATTAACTCCTATTGCAACGCATTGTGCAATAGTTTTAACGAGCATGATGCGCCCAAAAGCCACGTGCCCGTAATCGCTAAATTAACCCATTAAAACAAGGCGCCTGCATCATTGCATGGTCATATTGCGTCAGCAGATTTTAAACTACTGGAGTCAGGGCCGCATTAAGCGAACTTGTGTGTGGAATTTAAACATTATTAACCTTGTGGGTTTTCTTGGCTTGGAGTTGATTTAATAAGTCCTACCTACACTTAAGGAGTGTATTCAAACATGTAGATTCAGCATTAAGCTCGTGGACTGATCCGTGCTATTATAAATAGCGCATCTAACATTTATATACTACCATTGTGTATTCTTTTTATGTACTTTTATGCATGTACTTTCTTTTCATGTAAACTGTTTGGTTTTCATTTCTGACAGGATTTGCATGTATAATTGCAGTGTTATAGGTGCATTGCGCAGGCCAGGACAATTTATATTAATATTGCCTTTAGCTGCACTGAGGTAAGAGCGAGTCTTGTGCTTTTACTACTGAGTTAACTAGCAAACAAAGAGCAATTTAAACTCACAATAAAGTAGAGTAAAAGGCACGAGAAAAGCCACGGGAAAAGCCACAATACAAGGCTTTGGAAAGTTTGTGAGTTAGTTTCCATTCTGACCGGGTTCTTGCTTTCGCCTTCCAGTTGCATACTCGCATTGTTCTAAAGCTCCTCCTCCAGCGGATCTAAGTATCTTGTTTACGGGTGCCTGACTAATATCCTTCTTCGGGTTAATTGAAGATTATTCCCTTAGTCGGGGCATGGTCTTCCAATGTGCTCTATCGCATATCCATCTGAGTCGCCCGATCTTGATGGTTTTGGTGATATCGGTATCCTTGAACAATTGGTAAAGCTCATGGTTGTATATTCTGTGATATAAGTTGTTAATTCTACCACATATCTTATTGCTGGTTGCTGCGTATTTTGACAGTGTTACTATAGGTAGATATTTCTCCTTTAGCCTGCTTATTACGAGCTACGGAATAGCCCTGCTTCGTACGAGTTACTGAACAGCTATGGTTAGCGTAGGAGCCATTGTACAGTAAAATTTAGCTTAGTTCGAGCTTTCGTTAGCCAAGATTAATTTGGTAGAACTCCAGCTTCCACATAACCTGTCTGGCGCCAAGATATTTTTGGAAGCCTCCTGGTTCGGCTAGAAACCCTAGAAAGAGTACCAGATTTAGAAGAAGTGAAAGAACTATAATAAAGATCAAACATAGAAAAGTAGCGGGAAGCGACAACATGTGCGCTGAAGTGATGAAACATGGCGGAGAAGAGATGCAGCAAAGAATACATAAATTAATATAAAATATTTGGACAAACGAAGAAATTCAGGAAGACTGGAGAATTTGACTAATAAAGCCTGTACCAAAAAAGGGAGACAGATCCAAATGTGTAAATTACAGAGCAATCACATTACTAAACATCACGTATAATATGATAATAAAAAGCAGATTTGCGAAGCACGCAGAAACGTTTTTAGGCGATTACCAACTAGGATACTGAAACAAGAAATCAACAACGTATGCCATCCACACAATCAGACAAATTACTGAGAAAAGTTAAGAGCATGATATAGACTTACATATCTTATTTCTTGATTATAAACAAGCCTTCAACAGTAATAAAAGCGAAAATAATAGGAGAATTACGAGCAACACCAACACCAGAAAAACTAATAGAACCAATTAAGATGACAATGAAGGAATCACGGGCTTCGGTACTACCCAGCCAAGGATCAACAGAGGACCTTGAAGTAAACAGAGACGAAAGATGCTCTATCAGCGCCGCTGCTCTTTATCATAATTCTAGATAGCATAATTAAAAAAACAAAGCAGAACGGTACAATCAACAACAAATCAGTCCAAATATTAGCCTACGCAGACGACATAGTAATAATTGCAAGGGAAGAAATGAACTAGAAAGTACACTCAATACAATAGAAAACACGTTAAAAGAAAGAGACCTTCAAATTAACGAAAATAAAAGAAAATACATGCATTGCAATAGGAAAAAAACATTGAGGGAAATAAAAATTAATAAGTACAAGTTTGAAGAGGTAGACACATATAAATATCTTGAATTCCTGATACATAGAAGAAATGCAAGAGTGAATACAAAATATTGCAGTGGATACGTGTGGATAATTTTTATCTAATTCAAATATCGAAACTTTAACTTGAATTATACTTCACAATATACATGATTACTCTATCTCAGGATGTGGTTCGCCAAAATCTAGTTAGTTGTTTGTTATCTTTATATTCTAATATTGAATTATTTTATATAAGTCGCTTACTGTCAAATATTATTCAAAACACAGCATTCAATGACATTAATATGACAGAACAAATTTCCTTACAAACGGTTTTGACTGTATGATATTACGATAAGTATTCAATTATATCTTAATAAACTTTTCTAATTATTTCTTATTTCAGAATTACCTCAAAACAGTTTAGTGTTCACCCACCTGGATTTCTTACTTTGCAGACCAACTCAGAATCACCTTGGTATGATCCTGTCCTGCTACCTGTAACCCTTCACTCCTTTGCTACGACACACTGGTCACTATCCAACTGCCTCCTTATCCGCAACACCTCAAGATACTGGCTATCACCTATTCCTTCTCTAGCCCTGCACAACTGTCACTCCTGCAATCTCCTTCTGTCCAGTTCCTCACGGGTCAGTTTATTTCCTCATATAATTGTAAATTAACTGTATACTGCCTTAGGTCCATCCATTTCCATCCACGTCATCAACCGTCAGCACAATCTAACACCTCCAAGATCTCCCCTTTGTCGATGCAGTACAACTGGTCTCCTCCAACTGGTTCCAATCCAATGGGTCTCCGCTTCCTCAGGATACGTCCACGAAAAACTCCAACCAATAATAATAATCCTCCAATTAATGTAAATCCTTGTCCCTTGTATTGTAAACTCCGTCAATTATATCCAATTCTTATTCTTCTTGCTTCTTTTACTTGTTAATATTGTAGTCATACCATATCATACATTTATTTAATTAAATTTTATTTTCTTCTCATATATTTCACTTGCTTTGGTTTTGTACACATTTATTAGTAACCCTTTTATATTAATAGTATTTAAAATAGAATAAATAGGGTCAAATTTCAAATTTATTTTCACCAAACTCTCATTTTACACGTTGTTTTTCAAAATTGTTATTCTAATAACCATTACCATTATTCCTGCCTGCTAAGTTATAAATAAATTTGAATGGTGCTTACTTTATAAATTGATACAAATAGAATTTTATTCTGTCATACTCAACATCCAACTTTTTATTTATTATCAATTTTTTATATCTTATCGTTTCAGTATAATTACTGTCTTGAACTTTTAATTTTTTAATTCATGTAAATAAATAAGTGTATTTAATGTCATATATGACCTCTATATACCATAGCAATATATAATCCAGCAGGGATATAAAGCACTATATGCAAACAAAAGCTTACTGAAGAATAAGAGCCTAAGCAGAAGGACGAGAGTACAAGTATATAAGACAATGATAAGACCAGTTCTAATGTATTCAGCAGAAACGGCAAACGTGACAAGAAACGAGGAGGAACAATTAAAAATGTTTGAAAGGAAAATTGTCAGAATTGTAAGACCACTAATGAACCACGAGATAGATAAAGTATTGAACGGTGAAAACATAGCAAGAGTACACAAGACACAAAGAATTAGATGGTACTGACACATACACAGAAAAGAAGAAACATCTCCACAGAAGGTAATCACAGAATCGATACCACTATACACACGACCGAAAAGACCCAAACTAAAATGGAAGGAACAAGTAGAAGCAGACATAAAAAATGAAAATAATGAGTCGGAAAAAAGTAATAGAAAACAAAAAAAATGTAGAAAAGTTGTGTTGAAATCGAAAACGCTGCCAGATCTATAAAGACAAGAAAAAAGTAAAAGATAACGTGGATTAATCCTCTACAATAAAAAGATTTGAAAGTTCGCAAGAACAGCTTAAATATCTTCGGAAATGTATAGCCTATTATTATTTTTTAATATAAATTCATGTATAAATAGCTGACTAGGTAAGATCTACTTGCGCGCACCCCTAGCAATATAATAGGAATTACCGGATCAAAATTATAGCAGCAAATTGAAAGTTTACGTTGTCCGTGTATTCGACACAGTCAAACTTAGTTACTGTTTAGATTGTGTTTGCGGCAACGTGGACCGATTATACGTAGCACAACTTTATGTCACACTCTCCGCAGTGGAATAAAGCGGGATGGGGATATTACAGTTACTCAGTGCGCTTACTGCTATGACATCGCTCTTGTATACTGACACACTAAGTGGTCCATACGCAAAGTCCACGCACCCGTATTCAAGAAGTTTTAAAATCTACAAGATTAACATCCAAGAATACTGATCGTTGCAATAATGAGTCGAAGACGGTGCTCTTCTTTTACCGTGTCGCAGATAGCCTTGCGTCGATGCCAGTGGAGATTGCAGGTGGGCAATGGGCGAACCCTTATTTCCTAGTGGAATCCAATTGCAATATGTCAATTCCAGGAGCACATGGCTGAAACCCAGCAAAAATTGAGTACCAGCAAAAATTGGCTGAAAACGTACAAGATTTTCAAATAAGCCCCCATATAGAGGCAGGACATATCGTCAGCTTACCTAAAGTTAAAGAGTAGTCAGAGCGAACGTGCAAGGGGTAACTTTGGCCCGAAATAAGTTGGCCGTGGCGACTAATGTAAGTAAATGAACAAAACTAATAATTACGAACGTCATAAAAGGGCACTTGTACTTCTAGATCCTCCATATAACAAAAAAGGAGTGGAGCCAAACTAATTGGCTCTTAATTAAAGCACAAACCCGGGGCACAACTCGCTTACACGAAATTTCAAATGGAAAAATAATGTGAGAAATCCAAGCGAATGTTTAACAAAATCCCAGGATATCAAACACTTCCCAAAATTTTGGAAAAGGAACCTCGAAAATGCTCGTGAAAAATTAAATTGTACCATGAGGTAACAGCACTGCAATTGTAATAAATCAAGCCAGAAAATTGTTGTTAATAAATGCGCATAAAGTTGCCTAACCAGCTAGGCGTGAATGTATGTAGAATTGGAGCAGAATAAATGCAAAAGATAAAATTTAGTTAATTACTAGGGGAATTGCATGCGAAACCACCTTTTAATTCTAATGAAATGCTTAAAACTAAAATACAACTAGCTAAGTCTTTACTAAAGCATGCAAAATTACCAATTAAAGCCACCTACAAAGCTTACAAATAAAATTCAACTAGGAAATTGTCTCTAATACAAGGGAAGCTACAAACTGTCCGTAACAATATGTTATAAAATACCAGCTTTACATTAGCCAACTAATCTGTGATTAGCCTACACCCAGAAACGATTTCTTTCCGCAAAGAGTCAATATTTGGGTGGCTTTTTATGTAAATTATGTTTTTTATATGGCCCCACAAAAAGATGTCACACGGTGCCAAATCAGAAGATCTTAGTGGCCAGTTGATAGTGCCACTGCGACCAATCCAGCAATTAGAAAAGTTATTACTTAGATATTCCCTCACATTGAAACCATAATGCTCTGGGCAGCCATCATGCTGAAACCAAGTCTCCTGATTTGCACGTGCAACTTTTCCTAATGCAGGGCCCATGTGAAAGGTTAAAAGTTCTAAATAAGAGGCCGAATTTAAATTTCGAACTATCTCAAACGGTACAATAATGTTATTTTTGAAAATACCAGCCCAAATATAATTTTCTGCGGGAACTGCGTTTTTATTTCAAGAGCTTTCCGAGGATTTTCTTGAGTTCAGTATCGAGTGTTGTGAGTAATCGGTTCATTATTAAGTGTGAACGTACATTCAGCTGTAAAACAGATTGACCGCAAAAAGTTCCTATCTTCGTTTCAGCTTTCCTGCATGACTTCACAAAATACGCGCCTGCTTTCTGCATCGACTAAGAAGATCTCTTTATGACACTGAAGTTTCTAGGGATAATAACCATGCTTCTTTAGATCCTTGTGCATTGACCGTGTCGATGTTGCACTCTCGAGCAATACATCTTATGCTGATTGTTTGATCAGCATTTATCAACTCTGAAACTCTGTCTTGCAGCTCATCGGTGGTTCTTCTATTCCGGTTGCCTGTAATGTTAATGTCTCGATTGAATATTTGTTTAAATTGCAATATTAAAACTTTGAATCACCTGCTGCTACACTTGCTGTAGTTTCAATTTTTTTCATAAACTTGTGAATTGTTGATACAGATAGAATAGGGCGATTATTAAATTTAACCGAGAATAAATCACGAACTGTGGGTAAATTGACCCCAATATAAAATGTTTTGATAATAAATATCTTCTCTTCATTAGAATATTCAACATTATTCTTCATAGTAATTAGTTAAATACGTGAATTGACAACTGACAGAAAATAAGATTTATGTTGGCTTAATGCATAATGGCTTGTTTTTTGAGAATAAAATGCAAAATATTTATTACAAGTTTTTAAGCTATTTCTCTCTTAAACAAGCAACAAATTCAAGTAAAGTAGTATCAAATTAAGCACATTTTTTTCTCTTTCGATTGATACCACTATCAATCCTATCAATTCAAGCGGCCAGCAGGAATCTTCATATATACGATTTCCCATGCTAATTCCCTACTCTATGTTCGCACCTTAAGTGACACACTCGGTATAAAGAACAATAGGTGCTTGTTTATGCAATTCTCTTTCTATGTTTACTCGAATAATTAATCGAACGCTTGGTTTCTGATGTTACTCATAAGGGGTGGGAAGTTGAAGAATTGTAATTTGACTAAACTTGACGTGCCCGAGCAAAAGTGTGTAAAGGAAAAAAAATCACAAAATGTAAATTATTATAATTTAATCAGAAAATAATTTTTTTTTCTAATTTAATACAATAAAGCAATGTTATCTCTGAATTTCTTTTAGTTATCAAGATATAAGCAGCTAGAAAAATGAAACAGATTGATTTATAGTGGTTTTACTTTTGTCTAAATTACTTTTCTAAATGTATGATTAATTAAATCTTCAAAACTAGCTCAGTTAATGAATTATGTAAACATACAACTCATTTTCTAAATTGGGATGTGCATTGTTAAATTATTCTCAATTCTAAATTATTTTATGTTGATACTCTAAATCAAAATTCATTTTAAATAAATTGCACATTGACAGATCATTAAATATTTTGCTTCAACATCTTTGATTAATATTCTTTTTCCTTTATTTCAGGTAATTATTAATCAGGCACTACATGGTTGACATTTTGAAACAGTTTTCTGGTTTTAACTTATATCAATCCTGTAGATCGTTGCTAACTTCAACCGACAAGGTGCTGCCTATTTACAGCAATGTGTCAACCTTTACACTCCTACAGTTCTCTGCTACATTTAATTGTCTACCTTCAACCTGTTCACAGCAATGGTTCCATAGAACTGATAACCCACGACGATGACCTTTATACTCATGCAGACTCTAATAGTTGATATTCTTTACGTCTGTAAATAAAACTTCTTTCAACTTTAAATTATACTTTGTTTCGAAATAATGTAATCTTATTTGACCGAATACTCATCAATGTTGTTCAATGTGTTTACTTTCCATTCAAAAATGATACCCTATTTTGTTAGTTACAAAAATTACATAGTCAACATCTTAGCTTAAATAATTACATTTTCATGAATTTCCACTAATATAATTTTAACATTTAATTACTACTTAAATTAAAATCATTCTTTCACAATCTGTTTGTACATGCCTTGTTTTATTTACTATTCTGCCAGTCGTTTTTAACGAAACTATAATTTTAGTTTCATATTCACTATGATTTCTTTTGTAAGTTTAATTTATTAATTAAATTCAAACAATGTTATGTAACTAAACTTGCATTACTATTTATCTGTTCATTCTAAGTTATCAATCTCTATTTTTATATTCTACAATTATTAATTTAATATATTTTTGTGCAGAATCATTACAATATAACAAAATAATGTAATTAATTATAAAAGTCATGGGATACTCAGCGTACATAAATCAAACAAGTAGAGACACTCATTGTCGGTTCTTTTGATGTCAAAATTCCTATTTGGATGACCTTGAACTGCTCCTGGGGGGTACTTTCCGATAGTACTAACAGATCGAGCCACTACTTGAACACAAGCTGATTGGTAGCAGAGCCAGTAACTGGCTCTGATTTGTAGAACTTTGTGCTGCCATCCGATAGCGAAGCTTGGAAATGCCCCCCAAGGTACTGTCCCAGGCACTCTAGACAGGTTTCAACATTTGGCATGAGTGTCTCTACTTGTTTGATGTATATACGCTGGGATACTGCAGTGAATTTATTTTAATGCGAAATGTGGTATTCCCGTTTCCATGAGGACTTGATTGTTATCATTGGTTTCTGAGGATTCGCCACACAATGTGTAAATGCGATTATTTTAAAATGTAATATGTATAGTATTCCAACCAAAAATTGGAAAGTTATTTAAAATCCAGTACACCATGAAAAGTGTAAGTCATGTCTAAGTTGGTTTCATACAATTAGTAAAAAATATTCTAATGTCAATCAACTTTCAAATAATGACAGTTCATCTGTAAATTGTACATGTAACTGTTTTATTAAGGCATTGTAACATTGTGCATGATTTAAGTAGGTACCAGTTGAGTTTTTAAAACCGTATAGTAGCATAGAAAATTTTGAAAAACGTATATATCTTCCAAACTTCCCAATGCATCTGTCAAATTTGAAGGTTATTATCGAAGTGTCACTGAATGATGATCAAACAGTAATTTTATGAATTAAATTACGAAGTGACTTACTGTTTTCAATGCTGGCCTGATTTTAAATAGCTTTCCAATTTCTGGTTGGAATACTATATATGAACAGTAATTTTATTGAAAAAGAAGCATCACAAATAACAAGAGAAAATGTAACATGTAATAACACACATACTTGTTCTAAACTGAAGTCTTGCCATTTGATCAACAGAATTCTTTTCTCTGTAGAATATAAAGTATGATCAAAAATTAATATTATCTAGTATGGCTATGAAAGAACAAATTTCTGCCTTTAAAACTGGGTCCAAAATATTATTTTTAGGTTAGATTTACGATAAAATGTCTATTCGACCGGCGCAAGCTTATTTGTTGTGCAATTACATTACTTTTACGTGGAAATTTGTTTATTTTAATATAATATTGTAATAAAATGGATAAAAAGAATATTTAATAATAAAATTTGACAGTTTGAATTAAATATAAGTATGTAAGCCAATTTTAAAGGCATTGGTTTGCACTTCCACAGCCATACTAGATGAGATTAATTTGTGATCATACTATATTATGTTTTTACATACGCAGTAACGTCTCCATACTGCATTTTAAAATAAACGCATTTACACATTGTCCGTTATAATAAACTCTCTGAATATTAGAAACAATGGTCGATAGTACATTCCACTATTTATATAATTGAACATACACAACAAAATACGTAACCAAAGAATCTAAAACCGCAAGCATCAAAGAGCGCTTGATTGAAAACATTCCAACAGCAGAGAAATTGTGGTAGTGATTGTTGGCTACGTCTTTTAGTAAATTTAATTCATATTTCAAATCATTTTCTTGCCTATCAGGAGGTGACCTGGGAAGCTTTAACAGACCATCTAAACACAGTTCTGCTGTCTTTTGTGCTTCTTCTGATACTTTACTACAGAAAACTGCTAGAATCATTACCAGAATCTGAAAATATAGTTTATATATCCGTTCTCAAAGTCGAACATAGGCGATTAACATTGTATTGAACGTTTTTGCCGATTCCTGCTCGCCAATTCAATTTACAGGGAAGATAATGGTATCAATGGAAAGATAAAATTATTACTTATGAAATGATACCAACAATAATATGCAAGATGCAATTTTTATTTTCAAATACTAATTTAAAGCTTGGGAATTTTTAAATATGCGATGCCTTGCTTTTCAAGTTCGATAGCATTTGTCAAACAAATTGGTAATTAGTTGGAGTAAATCAGGTATTTTCTGTCAACGTCTGTTAAAATTATCTACAGATAAATGAATTATTTCAATGAAGAACGAGTGAATGCACTAATATTAATTGCCTATGTTCGACTTTGAGAATGGACACCCGGTATACAGACGAAACGCTTTGAAACCTTTCAACTGGATTTAGCAAGCAACTAAATTACATCAATAAAAAATATTTATAAACATATTTGCCAACGATGTACTGGCTTCTTTCATAATCCTTTCTATTGTTCTGACGAATTTTTTCATTACTTGACAAGTTTTTTCTTTAACACTGAGAATCTTCCTTCTTGGATAAAAAGTACTGGAATACATTGTACACTACATCACGCGTTTGAGCATTCGAAACTTTTCGGGAACTAGCCATTGTCAAGCAGTTTATGGAGAACTAAAATTTTTGGCAAGGAGCAAATGTATTTAAAAGCGCTTGTATGTACTATTCTTAATAACGTCTTAATTTCTCTCATTGTACTTGTTTGTGATACTTTTTAATAAGTATTGTCGGAGGGTCGAGAGAAAATAAAATCCCCCAAGCTTCCTTTAAGATACTTTATTTATATTAATTATGGCCTATTTACAGCAATGTGTCAACCTTTACACTTCTACAGTTCTCTGCTACATTTAATAACTGTCTACCTTCAACCTGTTCACAGCAATGGTTCCATAGAACTGATAACCCACGACGATGACCTTTATACTCATGTAGACTCTAATAGTTGATATTTTTTACGTCTGTAAATAAAACTTCTTTCAACTTCAAATTATACTTTGTTTCGAAATAATGTAATCTAATTTGACCGAATACTCATCAGTGTTGTTCTACTTTTTAAATGTGTTTACTTTTCATTCAAAAATGATATCATTTTGTTAGTTACAAAAATTACATAGTCAACATCTTAGCTTAAATAATTGCATTTTCATGAATTTCCACTAATATAATTTTAACATTTAATTACTACTTAAATTAAAATCATTCTTTCTGCATCTGTTTGTACATGCCTTTTTTTATTTACTATTCTACCTGCCGTTTTTAACGAAACTATAATTTTAGTTTCATATTCGCTATGATTTCTTTTTGTAAGTTTCATTTATTAATTAAATTCAAACAATGTTATGTAACTAAACTTGCATTACTATTTATCTGTTCATTATAACTAAGTTATCAATCTCTATTTGTATATTCTACAATTATTAATTTAATATATTTTTGTGCAGAATCATTACAGTATAATATGATAATGTAAATAATTATAAAAGTCATGGGATACTCAGCGTAGGTAAATCAAACAAGTAGAGACACTCATTGTCGGTTCCTTTGATGTCAAAATTCCGATTTGGATAACCTTGAACGGCTCCTGGGGGTACTTTCCGATAGTACTAACAGATGGCGCCACTACTTGAACACCACCTGATTGGTAACAGAGCCAGTAACGGGCTCTGATTTGTAGAATTTTGTGCTGCCATCTGATAGTCAAGCTTAGAAATGCCCCCCAAGGTACGGTCTCATGCACTGTAGACAGGTTTCAACATTCGGCATGAGTGTCTCTACTTGTTTGATGAATGTACGCTGCGACACTGCAGTGAATTTATTTTAATGCGAAATGTGGTATTCCCGTTTCCATGAGGACTTGATTGTTATCATCGGTTTCTCAGGATTCGCCACACCATGTGTAAATGCGTTTATTTTATAATGTAATATGTATATAAACAGTAATTTTATTGAAAAAGGAGCATCACAAATAACAAGAGGAAATGTAATATGTAATAACACACATACTTGTTCTAAACTGAAGTTTTGTCATTTTATCAACAGAATTCCTTTCTCTGTAGAATATAAAGGATGATCAAAAATTAATATCATCTAGTATGGCTATAAAAGAACAAATTGCTGCCTTTAAAACTGGGCCCAATACATTATTTTTAGGTTAGGTTTACGATGAAGTGTCTATTCGACCGGCGCAAAATTATTTGTTGGACAATTACATTACTTTTACGTGCAAATTCGTTTATTTTAATATAATATTGTAATAAGATGGATAAAAAGAATATTTAATAATAAAATTTGACAGTTTGAATTAAATATAAGTATGTAAGCCAATTTTAAAGGCATTGGATTAATTTGTGATCATACTATATTATGTTTTTACATACGCAGTAACGCTTCCATACTGCATTTTAAAATAAACGCATTTACACATTGCCCGTTATAATAAACTCTCTGTATATTAGAAGCAATGGTCGATAGTACATTCCACTATTTATATAATTGAACATAGACAACAAAATACGTAACCAAAGAATCTAAAACCGCAATCATCAAAGAGCGCTTGATTGAAAACATTCCAACAGCAGAGAAATTGTGGTAGTGATTGCTGGCTACGTCTTTTAGTAAATTTAATTCATATTGCAAATCATTTCCTTGCCTATCAGGTGGTGACCTAGGAAGCTTTAACAGACCATCTAAACATAGTTCTGCTGTCTTTTGTGCTTCTTCTGATACTTTACTGCAGGAAACTGCTAGAATCATTACCAGAATCTGAAAATATAGTTTATATATATATACAGACAAAACGCTTTGAAACCTTTCAACAGGATTTAGCAAGCAACTAAATTACATCAATAAAAAATATTTATAAACATTGGAAAGCAGTCTTAATTTGCAACGAAGAGATTTTTCTTTACTAAATTGGTGTTTAATATGTCCTTGAAGGTGACTTAAACCACAGTATGAAACATATCAGGAGTATAATTTTCTTTTAGAATTTTTACTAAACCAAATTAATTTAGTTTCATAATCTTTGAAGTTGTATCTCATAAATAGCACATTCGACTCACCACCTCTTCTATAACATCCCAAAATAATTGCACATTAATTACTCACTCACTCTATCCTGATATATACATATATCTATGTGAACGAGACGATAACAACCAGTAGTTTAAAAAGAACTAATGCCTGCTTAAATATCTATTTCACAACGTTACAACGTAGCATTGGCGACACGGAACAGTTTCCAGCTCTATTTATCTAGTTACCAAGTTTTTAAATTTTTACTTAGAAAAATTGAAAACTATGTAGATAAATACAGCTGGAAGCTATTCCGTGTCGCTAATAGTACATGACTTATATAAAATGGCTAAGGAAATAAACCTACAGTAAATTAGAGATCTTTATGAATAATATACTTACAAACTGCCAAGTCGACCATAGAAAATTAACAAATATCCCACGAAGAGTTGATTGCTTTAAAGAAGCATCTTCATCGATTGCAATTATTAGTCTATCTGAAAATGTAAAGCTCGCAGCTAAAATATTAAGTAAATTCATCATCCAGGAAAAAATGAGAAACAAAATTTGCCATCCATAGATTCTATTAAATAATTGAATTTGTTTTGTTTGAGTTCTATACGCCAATGTAATAGCTCTCACACTTTTATGTAATGTCAAGTCCTTTCTTATAAGAGATATGTCTGCCATATCATTGGTAGTCGTATATTGCAAATCAACCAAGTCTTTTAACATAATGTTCACTCTTTTGAACGAATCTAATAGTAAAATTACGAATTGCTTCATTATCATTACTGAAATGTAAAAATAATAGTGGTGTACGTATTCATTAATTAAGTAATAACTTTTTTGTTCCATTTTATTGCTATAATTGCACCGCGTATAGATAGCTAAGCCCCAGAAGAATATGTGCATTAAAATTAATTCAGGAGAATATATTTTGAATTGGGATATGTCCGCCAATCCTGTCACATATTTGTTTCTCGATAGAAGTACTCCCACAAAAGAATTAAAATTTGAGAGCTGACAAAACGCAGGTACAAGAATTGCGGTAACATTAGAGAATAAGAAACTAACAGACGAAGACACATTTATTACAATGGAAACGTAGGATGGAAAAAAAAATACACATGGATAAATCTGTTAGTTAGACTGTAGACATCTAGTGCAACCAATACTGCACACGCACATACTGCGTAACATCTGTAACATAATAATGGTGTTTTTCCAAGTTTGTATGGAGATGAAATTGCTAAAATAATTCCTAAAGTATGTAAAGTAAATTCAAACCCATTTTGCTGATCTTTTTCATTTCATATTGTTTCTAGTAAAGAGATAATATTATTTGTAGGACACATAGGTTTCAATTTAGAAAGAAAAACTAATGCTAGGTATTAGTTACCTGTAACAACTTCCAAATGATAAATGTGTCTGATAAGTATATGGAAGAATACCATTTTTAAATCTTAGGCCATATTCATAACAATCCGTTATTTCATCGGAATACTTTATTTTCGTTTCTATTTCAATTAGTTTCAATTTCATTAGTTGTCTATATTCGTCTTTATTAAATTTTTGTTTGGACCTAATATGGCTCTTATTATTATATATGCATGTTAGCGTAGTTATTCTTCGTGTTTTTTCGACTACTTCTTATTTCCATCGCATATGATACTGTAGATCTTATAAAGACTACATATAGTAGTTATTTACTAAGCTGCAGTTTTCCTGTTCACTTGAAACCACCTTCTTCTTTTATTTTAAGTACTTTGCTTGATCTGCTTACTATTGCCAAATCGCCTGCATAAGCTGTTCCTCTGCTGTTTATCGCCCTATTTTCTATACTTGGGACGATTTTCCCTAGAGCTGCATTAAATAGAATTGCTGATTAGGCCTCTTCCTTATTTTAAAACTATCTGTCTGTTGGCGGTATAACTCAAAAAGTACTTGCTGAAAGAAGAGGATATTTTGAATGAGGATTATGTGTCTACCTTGCTCAAAACCAAACTTATACTGATTAAACACCTTACAAAATTAAATATCTGCTGTAGCGCAGTAATATATAAATATTATACTTTTCACGTAGTTTAGGATTTTACCATTAATGGAAATTGAAGCCAACAGATACAAGGTGTAACATGGATAGAAATATGCAGCGATTGACGTCTCCCTTATATAAAGCCAGAAGCGACCCAACTGCTCAGCCGGCGTGGTCTAGCTGTTAAAGCGGCAGACTAGCAAAATTAGTAATCGGATTTTGCCTGGCTGAATGCATGGAAGCGAGCTTGGGAGTTTAAGATATGAGTATCAGGTATCACTCAAATACAATTGCCATACATGAATGAACAAAGCAATAAGTTTCTTCATAGTTACTACAAATAATGTTGTAGCTGTAGCTTCACCAGAATGTTCGTTTTCTAAATTAAAGTTGATCAAAAATTATCTGCACACACGAACATTTTCGATTTAATGTTTCTTTATAATAAGAAAGATCTTCACGTGTTGGAGTCTCCTGAACCAAAAAAAACATGTTTTTGTTCACTGGTCTGTGTGTGTGTGTGTGTCTTGCGTGCTTGCGTGCGTGCATGTGTATTGATGTGAGATAGGTATTTTTCTAGTTGAATACTTCTGAAAGGGGTTTTGTTTTTCTTTATATTTTTGTTTTTTTTTTGTAAAATGTACTAGGTAAACTAATTTTTTTTTAATAATCATAAAATCACTGTAAAAGGAAGTTGCGTGTATCACACCAGATTTTTTTTATTTGGTAATACATTTTTACCAATTAATAAAAATGACATCAGAAAATTGTATTCTGCTGTCTTACGTGTAAATGAGTTAATAAAAAAGTGAGAGCCTATTTTGATGCTCGCACGCAGCCCAAATTCTGATTGTTAGCACCCTGAGGGTGCCATGAGAGAAACATGTATGTCATACATTTACATTTTTACAACCAGAAAAAAACTGTTTATGACGACGTACATTAGATACCAAACTCAATCAACAATGGCGTACTACAGGGTTAGGCATAGCAATGTACCATTTATAAAACTAAATATATTTTAAATAATACAATACATTTTGAATTTTTATCATAGATTGTTCTATACGCAATTGGGTTTCTATGACTTAAAGATACAATTTTTCAAGTTACCACCATATTCTGCAACGCAAGCTTGAAGACGTTGAGGGAAAATTACCATGACTCGTCGTAAAATTTCCCCTGCGACCCATCCCTTTTTTTTGTTGCGAAAGGACCCTTGATCTTGTCATTTCCTGATTTATCTGAGAATGATCAGTAGAGATGGTGCATCCCCTCTGCCTCGGTCTCCAAATTCCGCACGAAACGCACGTTGTACTGCAGTAATTGACTGCAAATTTGCAAATTTCTCGACAACAAACGTTGTTGCTTGCAAAGGCCTGCGATCGATTTGTTAACTGCCACTACTGAAATATCAAATCCAAAGGTATGTGGAACAATTTATGAATTAAATAAATTAAAAATGGCTTTTACCAGTATACTACCTATTTAGTTATAAAAGGTTACTAGTGTCAGAATGACACTGATATTTATAGCTTATGAAAAAACCATTCGTGGCATCTTGCTGAACTGGAAGAGTCAATTATGTATGTTATTTTCAACAAAGTTACTTCAGTTGACGAACGAATAATAATGAACTGACAAATTTTGCTATGACTTTGGTTTTTTTTTGTTACAAACGGTGTTTACCCCGTTAGAAAAAATGCACATGCAAAGCCCTCTCAGAATCACAAATGGATTGAGCCGGGTATACATACATTGCAGAACACGAGAGGTTAAATAATTATATGCTGCATCGACTTTGTACTTGCAAACAGAAAGAACACAAATACCTAATACCTAATAGGTAATTAACAGCAAAAATAGTCAAGAATATGTCACCAAACTATTCAATAAAATTAGGATAATTGAACATCTCTAGAAGACACAACGAAATTATTACACCAAGCCGGACTAACAACCAACACCAACGAAAATAAGCGACTTAGATTCAGCTGAAGAAGATTGGAAGAACAACCGTAGCGAAAACAATAAATGAAGTACTCGTAAAAAAATAAATACAACAAATCCACAGACAAATAAAAAAATTTCATGGTTTTCCAGAGAAATTAAAATATTCGCAACATCAAGAGCGTGAGAGACAGTGGGTCTCTTTCTCCTGTATGAAACGAAACTAATTCAAAAATAGGGGCAATAAAAGAAAAATTACTGGAATAAGTTTTCTGCAAACCTAGAACACGATATCTCTGACCTTCAGATGTAATATGAAGACATCAGAGATCATAAACAGAAGTGATTTAATCTATAACATTTTTAGCAGAACGATTAGCAATCTCTATAAAATATAAAATTTTACCGAAAACATGGAAGGGGATGATTAGTATTGTGTAAATGATGAGTGCATCCAAAGAACTAGTAAAGAAATATAGGTTAGAAAAAAGTAATGGCATGTCACCAGGTGAGAACTAATAAAATACGAAAGAAATGAACTTGGAGGCATCTTTGAAACAAATATACCTAAAGGATGAAAATGTAGCATAATGATTACAATACATTAAAAATCTGTAAAGGGCTTTACCCAGAACTTCCTTTGCATGTGGAAATTGACACTAACAATTTTGAAAAATTAAAGAAAACTTGAAGTAAACATGTCTTAACATTTCTGATAATACTGAAACAATAAAAGGAAACACTTGGTAATGCGAATGACATCAATTCTCAAATAAAAGAAACACTGCAGGGATTCAAAATTACCGTGATTGCAGCGCCTACGAAAGCGATTTCAACGCTTCGCAGACGCGCGGGTGCAGCGCGATCATTAGTTCCGTTCAGCCACGGAACATTTGCCCGGCATCTGTTGGGTTACATTTTCATCAAGGGTAAAGCCTGAACTATGTGTAAAATATTAATAACTTTTATCTATTCCTCAGTTAAAGCAGAAATAGACATTATTTTATTTTTTAAGGTGTTTACAGACGATGGTGTTTCAATTTCCGACAGTAAAAACAACTTTCAAAAAGTGTTATACTACTTGTGTACCACCTGCGAAGCACACAAATGTTAAGACACCCTGGCACATTCAAAGTACCGGCAGAAATTATTACATTCTTGGTTCAAACTGTGACACCTGTTAAACCCAATGTACGAACAGGAAATTTCTTGCAGCTTAAGTGGTAGTCCATTACCTTATGCAGATTTCTTTATTCTATTACCTAGTTCTATGTCGGTCCTTTGAATCATTATAAGATCCGTTAACAGAAAGGTTCAGTCTGTAGTTTCTCTTCAGAAAGCACGTTTTGCGTGGGCGATCCGTGGCCATACATTTTAAGTTGACTTATGTCGCTCACTTTCTTGAACAGGAGGTCCATTGCCTGGCTTCTGACAATCAGGCTGAAATTTGGTTGTTTACTGTGTGTCAGCAGGAGCGTAGAATTCTTGTACGATATGGTGCAATCAAAACGTTTTATGTGAGAGAGAGAAAGAGCTAACATGCTTGGGGGTTGCGTGGAGAAGACACTTTTGGTTTGAACTTTTATGAGTACAGGCGGCATACGTATAAGCAAGCCAGTGGTTGGTTGGCAAGTTTTAGGGAAGCTTGTTATCGTTGTTACCGTTGCTCTGATGGTAAGAGCGGTAAGCAAGTGCAGCCGGCTTCTCAGCCAGAGGAGGGCGTGGGTTGTATATGAGATTCAAAGCTTCAGCTAAAATAAAAGAATATACGGGCGCCAGGTAGCAGATAACCCTGCTCTTTGCTAATCGCACATAAAAACATACGACAAAATGCGCTACCAACACTTCCTGAAAAGAGAGATAACGGCAAGGGACATAAATAAAATTGGCTGGCCTAAGTAACGATTCCATATAATAAGCAAACAGTAAAGTAAGAGGTTTTGTTTTACACAACATATAATACGGATAAACCCACACAAAATCTCAATAGGGAGATCATATCACAGTTTAATAATAATAATTAAGCGTATGGCTAACCTCACCACAAAATTGCCATTTAAATTTATATAAACGTAAAAGCGTAATTGACAAGTAGATTCAAGTTAAGTAAGTAACTAAAAAACGGTAAGGGATATCTTAATTTGCGACAAAATATTAGTATTAAGAATTACAAAATTGACGCTAAACTTGGCCAAATGCACTACTGAATAAATAGAAATCGGTCAAATGCATCGTGGCTTCGACACAACTGTTAAGATTGAAAAATTTAGAAAGGCACTTTGAATGCGACCAAGCACCCAGTATGCAAGGCGTAACACCACGGCAACGTGACGATTGAAAGTGAAATGAGCATTTTCATGCACTTGCCTTACAAAAAATATTACAGTACCGTTGAAACTAGTACGAGGCCAGATGCACCACCGTACATGTGATCTAAAAGCTGAATGTCAGTTAAGGAGAGCTACCACCAAATATACTTCACAGTGGCGGGTTATCAACTATTTTTAAAATGTGAGTTTACCGCTTAAAATACACATTAAACGCATTCGAAAGTTTATCGAGCACGTCGTAGCACCATCACGACAGCGCCTCCAGAAGGAACCCGAGGTTCGAGAGGTCCAAATGAAAATATTAACTAACCGACCTTTGCGATGGATTTTCCCCAGCTGCAGTGAGCGTAGACAGAGGTCGAAGGGATGCAAGGCGGCCAAGAAGCGGACGACCACCAGGTGACTGTCTGAGGAGGTTTCACAGGCGTTCACCTGCGCTAATCCCTTCGTGCGTGCCAAACTCGAGGGGGCTGCAGCCAAAGGAGTCGATTAGGCCTGGGTGCGGATGTGCTCGCAGGGGGAGCAGAACATTGCTCGAATCTCCACCAGGTAGGAAATGCTGCAGGTAAATTACCGAACGGGAAAAGTGTAGGTACATTACCAAAAGGAAAAACTGTAGGTAGGTCGGTACGGGAACAGCTAAAAAGGACAGTAGCCTTAGAACCGAGCTGAATAAATTTAAAAACACACATACCCGTTGTAGATGTTTACGGCTGCACTACGCCAAGAAGAGAAACATGTGCTTGCTAAAGCGAAATCCCCAAATGAGGTTTGGGCTTGGAAATTGCCACAAATACAATTTATGGGGCCTATCCCAGACCATCCGTGGAATTCACGAATCACCACAACTAATTCCCAGTCTAAGATGCCACCGAAGAAATCCAATAAAGATACGTCCCCAAGACGTTAATTTTCGAGGCAGCTGTTTTTAGCAGCACAAAAATGGCGAATGGGAAGATGGTTTGAAACAATTCTGATAACAAAAATCTAATTTTGGGGAAGGGGTTGCATAACCCAGCACAAATGCATAGCGTGAGGTCTACACTCCAGAGGCTTTCAAACACTACTTCTGAGTTAAACAGCTTACTTAGATTAAAATATAGCTTATAGAAGATCTGAATGCTCAGTGTCATTGTAGGAAAAATCAGGCTCAAAGAAATATAAGGCAAAAAGTTAATTTTAACCGACTTTAGGGAAAATAATTAAATAAATAGCTGTAAATGACTTTTGAACCGTAACAAGCTTTGAGGCGGCGTGGATGTGTGCGTGCCCGAAATCTTCTCATATCGCTGCAAGTGTTGCATTTTTTGCCTTTAAAGGATCTACATGCCAAAGATTATAAGTGGCCTTAATCTGCAGGTTGTGACAATTCTTTACCGTGAAGTCCGCTCCCAAGACTGGTCATTCTGAGGATAAATATATGCCGTTTCATTTGCTGCTTCTTGAAGTCATTCCATTTCAATTCAACATCCATCTAAAGGTGTCTCGTCGCATTAGAGCATCCCATTCGCCAGGCAACCAAAAAAGTACTGTACATAGTTTGAAACAGTAAATTTTCCGTCATTTGTGCTTCGTTAATTTTAAAAAAGTGCAAAGTAGAACGTTTGGTCCCGCAACATAGACCAGAACAAAAAGTAAAAGGTTCAGAGTCATTTCAATTCCCCCAACTAGAGGCGGGCTGCTATAGAAACCTGGCGTCACTCTTCAGCCAAGAACGGAAATTACAGGATGGGTGAGAGAAAGGAAGGGTGGAGAATGGAAGAGAGGCCAGGAAAGGTGGAGAAGTACTGTCCCAGCATACGCTTCAGAGAAGGTACCCTGCTGATTCAGGAAAACCACCTAAAAACCTAAATCAGAGCAGACGGCCAGAGGAATCGAACCAGCGACCTCCCGCATGCTAAGCAGATGTAAAACCAGAACATGCGTACGTGACCTACATATGGTCAATTGACAGATATAAATAGCGGCTAAATTTATAACGAATAAATTTGAATTAGAGTAAATTAAGTTTCACTGTTTGTTGACCATAATGGTGGGCTATGTTGATGTCCGGAATGTAGGGCGGTTTCTTAAATTAACATTACTAACCCCTTTTGGTACTACACGTAAATTTGAATTTTTCAGGAGGTACTAATTTAAATTCGACCTTTTATGTCTTTTATTTATGATGTTCATAGATATTTGTTTATTTATTTGTGTGTTATGATCTATTTGTAAGGTACCTTGGCGAATGCGAAGAAACCAGCAAAGCTAAGTCCCAAGCGAGTGGAGACGCCTCACAGGGTAATCGGAGCAGAGTAACGGTTCATGGATTTCGAGTTCTACAGAGGTCTTTCAGCCACTTTTCGATCTCTTTTAATTTAATAGAACTCGTGGCGCCTACCCCATTTCATCTTGATCACAACCAACATTTATTGTGACAGCTCTAAGTTACGTCGTGTTGATTCAAACCACACCTTCTCCCCGAACATTAGTCGCTGAACTATCTACTGCGGGACAGTTCAGGCGTAATTAGCGTGAACTTTGCTTTTAGTTATTAACGCTTCTTAACCACCCATTTAGACTGTAACATAAAATAAAGATATTTACTGAAAAGCGAAATCTATAAACGTATCAAAAGATACCAATAAAATGTTTAATGAGACGTGTCGCAAGCAATATGAGTTTAATCAAGCAGACAGAGAAACAGGTTAATAGAATAGCTCAACTTATTATACAATTTAGAGCATCAAGTATATTTGCACTGACAGATAAACCAGAATCTGCAACCCACACTAACCTGTGCAAGTGAAATCATGCCACAACCTGCCATAACTGAACAAAAAAGAGAAATGGTAGAGGAAAAAATATATCGCACTAAAAAAATTACTTTGATGCAGTAATTGCTGTAATTTCCCCAAATGGAAGGCAATCAACTAGCAACAGCCCTTGCATATAATAAAATATTGACTTTTTGTGTATAGCTCATTCCGAATTTGTTAGCTGATTTTAAAACAATGTGCTTGAATTCTACATTCTACAGGTGTATTGACGTATACCAGGCCATTATTCTTCTTTGCTGTTCTGTCCTTACCAATGGTCTTCATTTGTTAACAAGCAGAATCGTTGTTGCATCTTTCAATACGGTTGCACTCCACCCCTTCGTTACCCGCACTTCCTTTTCCTTCTGGATTTTGCTCCTCTACCCGTTTTGATGTAGTCTATTCAGACTTTCTATATGACCTACCCATCGTAATCTTTCTAGGATTACATGAGTCACTGAAAGGTAGACGATAAACAAGTTTAAAAGTTACTACACTTACCTATGAATGCAGTGGAAAAGGTTTGAATCATTGGTGTTGATAAATCTAGCCAAACCATCGTAATGTAGATCGACGATTATTTGGAAATTTATCACGATCACGTTTATAATTAAAACATTGCTATTCAATCTAAATTAAAACATTCAAAAGGAAACTGATATATCCACAGAAACATAATTTGTGAGGAAGAAGGGTAATAGAATTTCAAGTTTGTCAAAGTTTTGGTACACGAATTTGTACTTAAACAGAAATATCGAGCAGTCATTATAGGTGTTTTTCAATTCTTCATATAGTTACTCTTTTTCACAATATTTCTTAGTTTTTAATTGGTCCGCCGATGTATCTTAGCACTTAACATACCTTTGTAGACTTCCAGAAAGGTTTCATCTACAGTTACAAATGTTTTTGTAATGCTAATCACCGCTAAAAAATCAAATTGACCAGGAAACTAACAGACGAAGATCAATCTGATTTAGCGTCACTATTTTGGGGACTTCATTGAAAACACTTATGTCAACTGAGCTACCTTGTCAATTTTTTCCTACGCTACTGAAAAACCATGGTGTGGACTGCATCAAAATTAAATCAGAAAATATATGAATAAGATTGATTTTACGTTTCCGATCTAATTAAACTGCTGTAGCGAATTGTATTAGTATAATAATGAGTATCAGGGGTTTTAAGCGCCTGAAAAAATGGTGCAGTTTGATTTAATTCTATCACACCCAAGTTTTGTAGAAACTACTGCTAGATCATAATAATTAATAATAACATAATATGATAATATAAAGAACGATAGTGGATAGTATGTTCCATTATTTATCTAACTGAATATAAACAATAAAGTAGGTGGCCAGACAATTAATAATGACAAGAATCAAAGACTTCTTGATTGAAAACATTCCAGCAGCAGAGAAGTTGGGGCAGTGGTTGTTAGCTAACTCTTTTAGTAAATTTAATTCGTATTGCAGGTAACTTTCCTGCCTGTCATGCGACATGGTAGGAAGTTTTAGCAGGATATCTACACATATGTCCGCTGTCTTTTTTGCTTCTTCTGATGATTTACTACAGGCAACTGCCAGAATCATTGTCAGAATCTAAAAAAAATATTATACAGATAGACAAGGCGTTTTAAAACATTTGCAACTAGCGTGAAGAAAGGACAAAAAACCAATTAAATGTAAAATATAAGTGAACATTGGAAAATGACCTTATTTAACAACTCGTTTTTCAGATTTTCACTATTGATTTTTGATTTTAAAATATATAAAGAACAACCTTTTCCAATGGAATTTTTACGAAACCATATTAATTGAGTTCGCTAACCAATTCAAAAGAGATTTACAATGGACTTCTATGCGGCTCTCATTTTTTTACTTCTGTTGCTGTAATTGCATTAAAATTTTAGTTGTCATAATGAGTAACGAAATAATGCTGTTGTACTTTAAATATTTTTTAAACAAACAAACAAACCATATACTTACGAATTGCCAAGTCGACCATAGAAAACTTATTATAATTACATGAATAGAAGATTGCTTGGATAAAATAAGTTTATCCGCCGTTAGTAGTCCGTACGAAAATGCAAAAGTTGATGCTAAAATGTTAAGTAAACTCATCATCAACGAAAGCATGAGAAAGAGAATTTGCCATCCATAGATTTCATTAAATAATTTAATTTGTTTGGTTTGAGTTCTATATGCCAGTGTAATAGCTCTTACACTTCTGTGTAATATGCCTGCCATATTATTGGTAGTCGTATTTTGCAAATCGACCAAGTCGATCAGCATGCGGTTCATTCTTTTGAAAGAATCTAATATTAAAATTATGAATTTCGTCATTATCACTACTGCAATGTAGAAATGATAGTAGTGTAAGTAGCCATTAACAAAATAATAACATGATTTACCTATTATGCCTGCATAAATATGATAGTCATAGATAACTAAGACAATGAAAAATATCTGTCCTAAAAGTAACTCAGGGGAATATATTTTCAACTGGAAAATGTCAGCTAAGCCTGTGGCATATTTGTTGCTTGATAGCAGTACTCGCATAAAAGAGTTATAATTTGTGATTTGCCAAAACGCAGGTATCAGAATTGCGATCAAATTATATATTAGGAAACTGACAGACGAACATATATTTATTATTACTAACATCCTCGATGCAAAAAAAGGATACACATAGATCAATCTATTAGTCATACTAAACGCGTCGAGTGCAACCAATACTGCACAAATACATATTGCGTAACATCTGTACCAAAATAGATGTATTTTTCCAAGTTTGCATGGAGGAGAAATTATTAACATTATTCCTAAGGTATATAAAATAAATGGAGAACACATTTTGATGGTTTTTGTCATTTTCTAGAATTAAAGTTTTATCCTTGTCCTTGTCCTTGTTAAAAGTGTAATAACGTACAGCGTTTCAATTTAGGAAGAAAAACAAATGCTAGATATTAATTACCTGGGACAATGTCTACATGATGAATGAATTGTTCTGCTTTAAGAAAGCTATCCTTTTTTGTATAATTTTTTTATACCCACCATTCATTGTGTTTACCTTATTCAAACCTGGTCGATTTGCTTCGACTATTTTCATAATACTTCGTTCTTTTGGCACATTCAATTTACATTTCTATTGCAAAGTTCATTAGTTGTCTGTACTCGTTTTCATTCATTTTTTTTGGACGCAAAATTGTTCTTCGTATTTTTCGTTCAGATGTTCGCAGCTATTCGTCTTTTTTAGAAGCCTAATTAAGATGCTATGCACTTTTACATTTGTATCTTTATTCAGATTTTTTCTATTTTAACAAAAGTGTATTCGATATGTACGGTTTCTATCCTGACTGGAGTCTTGCTTTGATTTTTCCGTTACCCTGATTTGAGTTGCTTAGTGTTGACCCTAGATAGCTTAATTTTCTTACATTTTTAAGCTTTAGTTATTGACGTATTGATTATGTCTTTCAGTTTGGATGTTTCTGCATATCTCATATATTATGTTTTTTCTTCGTTCATTTGAGGTCGCTAGTTCCTGCTGTCGTGAAAATGTGTTTCTAAATGTTATTATAATTCCTTTCTTGAAAGGGTTATTATAGCCAAGTTGCCTATTTCTGTTCCACTGATATTTATCGTTGTTTGATAATAAATTAATGCAAATTTTTTCTAGACCTATACTGATAGTGTCTCGCACCAACGTATAAAAATGGCAATCAGGATGCGCAATTTCACAGCTAATACTGTTTCACATCTAATAATACTGATGAGGTCTAATAAGATAGATTGTTTTGACCGGCATATTCTATGACAACATTTAATCAAAGTAAGAGTTTACTCTAATTAATTGGTTAAAGTGGAACTGCTAGAAGGTTAACAAAAGTACAAAAAATCAAAAACAGTTTTTCAAATATTCAGAAGTGATCGTTCTACGTTAATAACAATACGACCATATACATGGTGGGCATTTTTCTTCTTTTGTATTGGTAACTTCCTTATTAGGAAATATTCAGACTTAATTAAATTGTCAAAGTTGAGAAAAACTTCGAGGGAATCTGATGCCATGTTAATAAAATACCACCTTTTTGAAAAATTCGAAAAAAATCAAATTCTATAATGTTAAATAATTCCACAACCACAAATGTTTAAAAAATGGGCTCTTCTAGGCATCTTTTCTAATTATTTGTTGTATATAAATTTCCCACTGATTTAAATTCATTTATAATTCAGGAATTGTCTTGAGTTGTCAGCTATTTTTCAAGTACTATGATAAAAGTTAGGTCGCTGCTTCTGCGTTCGTGTTCATTCAGTTACCTAAACTTCTTTTCCATTTTCATGTAAATTTTGAAAATTTTTGATCTGCGAAAATGTCTGATGATGTGTGGAAAGATCGTCAGTATATAAAGGAAGCTATTTCCTGTGACCATTTTGGAAGATTAATTGATAGATTGCTTCTAGTGCTGTGTGGTTAATTTTTTCGAGGTTCCCCATATGTGGATCTATTTTTTCCAATATTTTGAAAAGTTTAGCATCCATGTCTTATGTGTGCAATAGTTAAAATTAATCTGGTTATGACAGGGCTAGAAAGTATTTCTTAAACAATATTTAACTCTGGCCTGCTTTCAACTTCGGTACGTAACGATTATTTCAAGCCTCTGTTTACCATGTTTGATATGTTTCCCTTTTGAGCTCTATTGCCACCGCTTGAAGCACCTAGACTACAGATCTGTAAACAGTTTTGTGTAAAACTACGCTTTCCAATTACCTAGCTTCAGAGGCTATTCGATGCACTTTCCCCTCCTACGATTCCACATCTTCACCTAGAGAAAATCCTGCACAAACCGACCTCGCAGTTTTGCGGTCGCCGGCTATCTAGGATAGTGCTTCCTCAGTTACTTGTGTTCCCTTTCGTGTTCGAGCAGTTTGTGAGACGCAAAAATCTGAACTCCAATGATGCATCTTAATGTAAGGTGTTTACTTACTGCTTACGCTTATGATTTCGTGCATATCGTAGGGAAAAACTGGAAATCTGTTTACTGCGGCATTGCTTATTGTGCATTTGTTAAGTTAGCTATGACGTGCTTGAATTTTTTTACTTTCTACAACCTATTGTTAGCGATAATATTAATTGCAACTAAACACTGCAGCATTTTCAGACTTTGGTCTCAGCCTTACTCTAGTAATTGAATTGTACAATAATTCGGACGCTATAGGCCTCTCGTACGAATACGGTTTAGCAATATAGCAAACGCCATAGATGCGAATTTTAGCTTCCGTGTTCATCCTTCGCTTCGAAATTACTAGCGGCTGGAAAACATGTGCCACTGAAAAGCGTTGCAAGGAAATCATATCACTATTTGCTCATTATTTAGCTAATTTTTTTAAATTTTCCAACAGAGCCATGTACAGACATAAACAGTTGCACATTTACGACCAATAAAATCAAGATTTTCGTATCATTAAATTAACATAAAGCTTAAATAAAATTAAAGCACATTCGAATAAGTTACAACCAAAAAACAACTTAGAGTAAAATGACATCACTACAAATACAATAAAATAGACAAAATTATAGGTTTACACCTTTTACAATTTTATTTATTTATAATTTAAATGGGTGTAAGCATTCGCCATTTTTGTTTCGTCCTTTCGAACATTTTCGTTTGTGCAAGATTTGTGTTACGTTTGAAGCAAAGTATTGAACGGTGAAAACATAGCAAGAGTACACAATGCACAAAAAATTAGATGGTACGGACACATATAGAGAAAAGAAGAAACATCTCCACAGAAAGTAATCACAGAATGGATACAACTATACACACGACCAAAAGGAAGACCCAAACTAAGATGGAAGGAACAAGTAGAAGCAGACATAAAAAAATGAAAATAATGAATTGGAAAGAAGTAATAGAAAACAGAAAAGAATGTAGGAAAGTTGTATTGAAAGCGAAAACCCACCCAGATCTATGAAGTCAAGAAAAAAGTAAAAGATAACGTGGATTAATCCTCCACAATAAAAAGATTTGAGAGTTTGCAAGAACAGCTTAAATTTCTTCGGAAATGAATAGCTTATTATTATAAATGTATAAATAACTGACTAGGTAAGATCTAGTAGCACGCACCCCTAGCAATATAACAGGAATTACCGGATCAAAATTATCGCAGAAAATTGAAAGTTTACGTTGTCCGTGTATCAGACACAGTCAAACTTAATTACTTAACGTCGTCTGAATTTCAAAGTGTAAGGTTGTGCTCGACCACTGCTGGAATCAGGCGACGCAAGATAAGCGCGTGACCCTGTGGTCGCGTATCGTAAGATTACTATATTTATTTATTTATTTATTCAATTTACGTACATTGTTGAAACATTCTCGTCCGAATTACTGGTAACAAACAACAAAGGCCTTATGGCCTACTACTACAATAACTCAGCCCCAGCGGCTCCGGGTGCCCAACAGTTTACTCCCATGCAAATAGACCAAGCACAACAGATGCAACAAATGCAATATTCTCAACAAAATTACCAATATGTTCTACCAAATGTTAGCAACACTTTATCGCAATTTCCCATTCAAGACGTCCGTCAACCACTATTTACCCAAACATTTCACTCCCAATCACCAAGTTATCAGCATAATTCACAACATCCCAAGACCTAGACTGGCAAGTAGTCAACAATAAAAAACGTGGTTGGCATGACACTCAAGATAAACAGATGAACCAAACCAAACAATCTAAAACTACAAGTTACTGGTTAAACCCCACCAACCGCTTTACTCCACTTCAAAATGAAAACTCAAACGAACAGGTGACGGACCAATCCACAAAAACCGAACCAAAACCCCTACCGATTTTTGTTTCGGGCGTCAAAACAATTGAACCTTTAATGGAATTTCTGGAAACGATAGCTAAAGACAACTACACAATTAAAGCCCTCCCAAATGACGAAATTAAAATACTCCCAAAAACACCAAAAACATACACGGAAATAACTAACGGCTTAAAGAAAAAAACACGGAATTCCACACCTACAAGATTAAACAGGAACGAGGATTTCGCGTTTTCCTCAGAAACTTACACCCTTCCACCAACACAAATGAATTAAAAAAGGAACTGCAATCACTTAGTCATTCCGCAACCAACATATGGAACGTAAAGCAAGCTGGCACAAATGTAGCACTACCTCTCTTTGTCGTGGACTTAAAACCATCAGATAATAACAAAGACATATACAAAATCGACAAACTTATGCACTCTATTGTAAAATTCGAACCACCACGTCCAAAGAAAACCATACCACAATGCTCTAGGTGCCAAAAACACGGCCACACAAAAAACTTCTGCAGTCGCACACCCAGATGTGTTAAATGCATTGGATTACACTCCACCGCACAATGCGAACACAAAACTAAGTACAAAGATGTCACTTGTGTAAATTGTAACGGGAACCATCCCGCAAGCTACAAAGGGTGTCCAGTGCATAAAGAACTCTATCTAAAAATGTTCCCTTCACCAAGACCAAAAATGATCCCAACCGCAATTATATACCAACCGGGCCGTGCTCAAGGGTATGCTCAAGCAGCTTCCAACAACACCCAATACAATGTTAACAACGCAACTCACTCACCAAACTCGGGACAGCTACAACACTCTAACGACATAGCAGACTTAAAACAGATGATGAAACAATTGATGGAACAAATGAGCACCATGCTGAACCTGCTAACCACAATTGTAACTAAAACCCATAATGGTCCAACATATTAAAATCGCAGTATGGAACGCCAACGGGCTGATAAACCACAAAGAAGAACTCATCGCATTCATTAATAATCACAGCCTCGACATAGTACTGATCTCAGAAGCGCACTTTACCGAACGCAGCTACCTTAAAATACCAGGCTTTACTCTATACGTAACACAACACCCAGACGGCACTGCCCACGCAAGTACCGCTATAATAATTAAAAATACGATCAAGCACCACGAACTCCTTAAATACAGAGAACCACAGCTACAAGCCACATCTATAGTTGTCGAAGACTGGCTAGGACCACTTACTATATCAGCATTATACTGCCCACCACGTTACAATAACAAACAACAAAACTACGAACAATATTTTCATACACTAGGCAATAGATTCCTCTCCGGAGGCGATTACAATGCAAAGCATACTCACTGGGGTTCCAGAATAAGCACTACGAAAGGCAGAGAAATGCAAAAAGTAATAAATAACCTGGGAATACTACCCGTGACTACAGGCGAACCGACATATTGGCCTACAGACCCCAACAAGCTACCAGATCTTCTCGACCTTTGCTTTGTAAAACACATAAACCTAAACCTCCTCAATATTAGATCCTGCCTTGACCTCTCAACAGACCATTCACCCATACTGGTAACACTAGGCACCAACATACTACTCAATGAGAAGACACCCACACTCACCAACAAGCATACGAACTGGAACCACTTCCGAGAAATAGTCCAAGAAACCCTGAATACTAATATCCCTCTAAAATCGACTAAGGATTTGCAAACAGCAGTGACACACTTTAATCAGGTTATCCAAACTGCAGCTCGCCAGGTCACACCGGAATCGGCCAAATATATTAACTCAACAAACTGCCCGATCATTGTCAAGGAAAAAATTGCACAAAAACGAAGACTAAGGAGGAGATGGCAGACAACAAGGCACCCGACTGACAAAAGAAACCTAAACCGGGCTTCAGCACAACTTAAAAATCTTCTATCTGAAATTAGAAACCAAAATGTACAACAATACCTCAGACACTTGTCTCCGCTAGAAGCCAATGACTATTCGCTATGGAAAGCAACCAAATACTTAAAACAACCTCAACAACACAAGGCACCAATCCGAACTCCCAACAACACCTGGGCCAAAAGCGACAGTGAGAAGGCGAGGACCTTCGCCGAACATCTAGCTAACGTGTTCACACCATTCCCGACGGATGAAGATGAAATTGAAGAAATACAACACATACTAGAAATGCCTTACCAAATGAGTCCACCAATTAAACCATTCAAAATCGCCCAAATAGAAAACACCATACATAAAAACGTGAATCCACACAAAGCCCCAGGTCAAGACCTAATTACAGGTAAAATCCTTCAAGAACTGCCGCATAAAGGCTATCAATTCATAAACTTCCTATTCAATGGAATAATACGCCTCCGACACTTTCCTGAACAATGGAAAGTCGCAATGACAATACTTATTCCTAAGCCAGGAAAACCCCCAGACCAACCGACATCATATCGACCTATCTGCTTACTACCAGTCCTATCGAAAGTGTTTGAAGAACTGATACTAGAGAACCTCTCTCCAATCATTTTGGAAAACCACATACTACCAGACCATCAATTTGGCTTCCGCAAACAACACGCAACAATAGAGCAAGTCCACAGGGTGGTAGCCAAAATTACCAATGACTTTGAAGAACGCAAATACTGTACAACAACATTTCTCGACGTTAAACAAGCTTTCGATAAGGTCTGGCATGCGGGACTCATCTGCAAGATCAAACAAACCTTACCTACTGATTACTTCGAAATCTTACAATCTTACCTAACCAACAGGCAGTTCATTATCCGACACGGCGATGCTATAACAAATCCACACCCCGTCAACTCAGGGGTCCCTCAGGGTAGTGTGCTAGGGCCATTACTGTACCTCATATTTACAGCAGATCTTCCGTCAATACCAGGCAACATGGTCGCTACTTTCGCCGACGATACGGCGATACTCTCATCCAACACGGATCCAATCCTAGCATCTCAACAACTGCAGCTACACCTCGACGAAATACAGCGCTGGTGCAATAAATGGCCTATTCAAATAAACGAAAGTAAATCTGTGCATGTAACATTCACCCTAAGAAGGGGCATATGCCCTCCGGTAACGCTTAATAACAAACAAATACCCCAATCTGACAGCGCAAAGTATCTCGGAATCCATCTAGACAAGAAACTGACCTGGAAAACTCACATATGGGCAAAGCGTAAGCAATTGGGCCTAAAACTTCAAAAAATGTACTGGCTGATTGGGAGAAAATCACAACTCTCTTAAAAAGTAAGATACTCCTTTACAAAACGATGATAAAACCAATATGGACATACGGTATCCAACTATGGGGTACAGCCAGTACATCCAACATTGAAATAATTCGACGCTTCCAATCCAAGACACTCAGAGCCTTAACAAACGCACCATGGTACGTCACCAATGCAACAATAACGCACGACCTCGCAATACCTACCATCAACGAAGAAATAAAAAAAAATTGTGTGAATTATAGTGATAGAATCAGTTTTCATCCTAACATACTAGTAGAGCGCATGATAGAAGATGACAATGATGTGCAACCGCGACTACAAAGGTTTAAACCGCTCGACTTGCCACACAGATTTGAACATTAGTGACTAACTCAAACTGCATATTACTTAGTGTACATAAAACTAGTATTAAGATTAATATAGGAGTTTTATCAATGGATACACATCCTCCATGCTTGTAACCTATTATGTAAGTCAAACCAACTATTATTGATTGTCGCTTAGCGACAGATTGTAGTGTATAATAAACAAAAAAAAAATATCGAAAAAGCCTTATGAAAAAGATTATGTGTCCTGTTACGTGAACTACAAAGCGTTCACTGAACATAAAAAGGCACCATGTCTTTGTATATACAATGAATTCAAAAAGTCTTGCACAAATTCATTTAAAATTCAGATATTTTATTATCGGAAAAACGCTCGAACACGTCAATTAGTATTTTTAGTTACGCATTTTTTAGAGGGTGTTCCACTTAAAAAACCTACATGACGTCATATCTCTTACCTGGGACACCCTGTATACTAACTACTTACAACTAAAAATACTAATTGACATGTTCGAGCGTTTTTTTGATAATGAAATATCTGAATTTTAAATGAATTTGTGCAAGACTTTATGGACTAGTTGTATAAGTTGAAAGTAGATGGATAGGCAACTCAATATAAAGAAACGTTTCTTATATATACAATTCAGCCATTTTAACGTGGCTCACGAAATGAGCACACGAGATAGAAACATCGACTAGCTGAGACACAAAAGTGCGATTGCTTTGAGAAAAATGATATTCCCCTTCTCTGATATTAACATTTATATCTCTGAATTATACATTTTTCTAAAGGCATTTATAAATAAACATTTCTGATGTACCTACCTTAATATATTTCTTAATAAACCATTAACAATAAATTGTAGTGACTTTTTTGATTATTCAAACAGAGTATGTAGTACACTAATTTTCATTGAACTGAATGAAGACAATCAGGTACGTGGCCGCATATTTAAAAATATCAAGAAGCAAAGAACTTCTGACTGAAAACATTCCAGCGGCAGAGAAATTGGGGCAATGGCTGAGAGCAGCAGTTTTCAACAATTTTATTTCGCGCTGGAGATCACCTCCGAATTCATCATGTGGCATGGCAGGAATTTTCAGCAGGATACCGTAACAAATGTCTGCCGTATTTTGCGCTTCTTCTGATACTTTGCTACAGGAAACTGTGATAACTGTTCCCAGAACCTGAAAATACGACATTTAATGTGTGCACATACTAAGCAACGTGATTCTTCAAATTAAATAAAATTATTTTATGTAAAATGTTTCGGCATTTCAACTGAAGTGTAGTTTTTGCGTTGCTCCAACGCGAACTGTAGAATTAATAAATCAATTACGACGCTGTAAGAACCTTCTATATGATTTCTAAGGTTTTACTTATACAAATTGACACGATGCTGCAAGAGAAAACTGTTTGGAGGAGATTGGCCGATTTTTCCTTCGTATCTATTTGTCGATTTGTATTCAGGTTCCCAGTAATATACTTTAAACGGTCACCTAATAAGCTGTCAGATTGTTGTAGTGGTTTGAGGAGCACACTCTACTGCCGAGCTTGAGATCGTGATTTCGAATCTCGGTCCGGGCAGATTTTTTTAAAGTTATCGAAAGATACGAATGTAAATGTCCATCCTTTTTCACTTTTAAATCTCAAATACCACATTATTTGCACTCTCTGTCCCATTCAAATTTACCGCTGGTGGCAGGTATTAATAAATCGCTGACTCAACTTTAAACCAATTTTCTTCATTTAGGCTCCGCAATAACCAGTTCCCGTCTCCCTTACGTACGAATTAAATGTGTCTTAGGGAGCGAGCGTCCTAAAGAACGCATGGCAAAGGCCGTTCTATCCTAACATTGTGCTGAAGCATAGATAAGTAGTTTGCACCTTCTCATTTTGCTTAATAACTACAATTTCAAAGCAAATTTACTGAAAAATGTTGTATATGGTACAACCTGATAAATAAAATAGAGAAAACGTATGTTTTTAATTAAAAAAGTTAGATTACCATATGAGAAAACAAGTCTAGTTAAATACTACAAGTTACAGCTTTTAAATCACAAGATAGTGAGCAACCACAAACTAATGTTGGATGACTCGATTATATCAGAAAATTTTACATGGGATCATTTGATAACCAGAGCACTAAAGAAGTGTACAAAGATAGACAAAATCAGTAACAGTCCTATAGAATATAGAGGAGCTATCAGTTAAAATGACAATGTGGAACTCTGGTTCATGCCAGAACTAAAGGAACTAACGAAACGAACAAAGAGAGCACACATAGAATACATGCGAAAAACACAGGAAAGATGGACAAATTAAAGAATAAAACTGGAAGAATATTTGAACACGGTTCGAAAAACGAGAATAATACTGGGAAAATATAAAAATCTATATTCACAAGAAGAAGGTAAACATAACATAGTTGATAAAGGTGAAGAACACAGTGAAGAGAAACTAATCACAATGAACAACGACAAAATAAGGACTAATAACAAAACTGAAAATTACACAGCTGAAGCAATGATGTGCTCAAATATAGAAGAGGAACCCTAGTACAAAAACTTACCACCTTACCAGATGATTCAAAAACATAGTAAAGCAGTTGTATATGCCCAGCGAGTAGAAATTTCGCATAACCTTTCCCATCTTCAAGAAAAGAGACAAACCTAACTCTGAAAATTAAAGCAGTATAACACTGTCCAACAGTACACTAAAGGCATTTAAAAAACTGATCCTGGAGGAGATGAGTAGTGCAATACTCATATCAATCACAGAAGCACAATAAGGATTCACAAAAAATTTATCAACCGTTCACGGAATATACGAGTATATCAGACAAATATCAGAGAAATTTTTGAAGTTCAATAGAGCAGCATTCATGTGTTTTGTGGATATGACGAAGGCCATTGACGGGGTCAAGATGCAGAATGTCATTCAAATTCTAAAGAAAATGAAAACAAATAAGAAACGGTACCACACTATCTCCGATATTCACACTTGTAACTTTAACTTTAGCAGCAAACTTTATTGATACCTTAAAAATCTATTTAATTTGTACATCGCTTACTCTATCGTTTCATCTATTTGGCCCTCGAACTAGTGATAGCAAATCACGTACCCGCTATGCGCGAAGACATGAAGAAACAACCCCAACGCCACCTCCCACTCAATGTACCCAGAGCCGCTGTACCGATAAACCCGCCCGAAGAGTATATGAGAAGGCTCCGTAACCATTTTAATGCAGTTGAGTCCACCGGACCCGACCAGCAGTTCGACTTGCGTCTCTGGACTTTTCTTCCCCAAATTCTCTCCAGACGTTAAAATGTGATAGTGTTTATCTGTCTCCTAACATTTTCACCAGAACCTGACCTAGACGTTAGAATGTAATCGTGTTTATCTGTTTCCTAACACCTCCACTGCAACCTGACTTAGACGTTAGAGTGTGATAGTGTTTATCTGTCTCCTAACATGTCCGCCAGAACCAATTCTATGCGGTTAGAATGTCATAATGCAGATCTGTCTCCTAACGCATTTCCCATGAATGCAAAGTCCCACGACCGTAGGCGACGAGAATAATATAATCTATTCATAACCTGACCTGTAGGAATCATTTTGTACGTTCTGCATAAAGGCGGCGCGAACAATAAAACCGCATTAATTAATTTACCTGGGGGGTCAGCAATATACGTTCAACGACGTCTTCCTGTAGCCCCGATGGCGAAATAAGCCACTGGAGCCCGAACCTGGAGGTTGTTGCAAAGATCGGAGCTGTCAATTCTATTTGCCCGCTAAAATCGAGCAAATTTCACCGCGCATATTTGCAAAGCACTAAGTGTAAACGAACCAATTATCTCCGAAGCCGTGTTTCGGACATTCGACATACAAGGCCGAAATACATCCTTCACTCCCGGTCAAGTGCTGCCATCACCGATACTTAGGTGCTAAGTGTGTTGTAGTTCACTAGGAAACAGAAGAAACACGTCTCCAGAGAAATTTGTTGTTTTTATTGATATACAATTCATTTACTAAGAACTATCGATTATTTTGTATATATAGTTAAAAATAATATATCGTTGTAAATATATTGTGTTTTCCTGACTATTAACATTTAAGAATTCGTAAAAAATTTTTTTGACTGTGCTACTCGAGGTAGAAATATAATAATAACCGGTTTGAACCTATCTCAAATTAATAAAAATCTTCAACGATCAGAATTAATTACCAGGACTAAAGTTAAATTCGGAGGGAAAAACGTAACACACTCACTGTACATCTTAAATCAGAGTAGAACATCAGTTAACTAATGAAGTATCAGTTAGCATAGACATTCGAGAAGGATATTCTCCAGAACCTTTTATTTAATCTAATTATAAGTAGAATAATAGCGACTTTTCCAAAACACAAAGCATATATTAGTATAAACAACGTCGGATGACGCCGTGTTGATGGTAGAAAGCAAAAACGATTTGTAAAGGCTGCTCGCATATTTAGCTAACAGCAAAAACATGTACATTATTATAAATCCACATAAAACTTAGTGTATGGTGATTGCCAATGACCTAACAATATATAAGCTAGAATAGACCGAAAAGTGATGGAACCAATCATGGACTTCAACTACCTCGGCGTAGAAATAACTAGCAATGGAAGACTGGAGAAGCAAACCAGAACCCAAACACATAAAGCTGCCCCTGTTAAAGGATGCATGAAGCACTTGATCTGGAAAAACAAATATATATCAGCAGACAGTAAAGTAGAAATGTGCTTTGAGACTAATTATGACAAATTGCAGAAATGAAAAGAAAACATGGAAAAACGCTACGAGACAGAATACGGAACCAAGAGCTATTCGGGAGAAGCAATCTCTAAAACATAGGAAAACGGATAAGGAAACGAAGAAAGGGCTGGAGAGAAACCTAGGAAAAATGAACGATAAACGGCTGGCAAAGAGAGAAAAAGAAGGTAAACCCATAGAACAGAGATTATTTAAGCAGACCAATGCAAAGATGGCGAGAGTACTGCAAATGAACGTTAGAAGAATAGGATCAAACCATTTTCAAGATTATTCCAAAATGCACTGCGAACTATTAAACAATTTCAGACCGTTTTTTAATTCGAGCAGTAATTAAAAATTTATAAACATTACGTGTTCCATTTATGTTATGTTTTAAGTAAAGGGTAGTCAATCTATAGTAAAAAGTTTTCATTGTTTTTTTTATTATTACACATTGTCGTTGAAAACTGGAACAAATTATTTTCCCGAAATGTTTGTGAATTAATATGTTTAATTTTGTAGTGGTGAGAAATACCCAAAAAACAATATCAATTATACAGGGTGTTCGGTAAAGAGTGAGACACCGATTAGCCATAGATTCCTTACGTTATAATAAATCAATTAAACCTAATATACCTTAGTACAAAGTTCCTTCAGTAAGAAGTTATAGGGCTTTGAAGTTGAATTTTTTATTTTTTATTTTTTTGTTAATTTCCACAAATGTAGAGACATCGATTTGAAATCCGGTATACACATGCTTACTATTATGTAATGCACTAATACAAACATTTTCATAAATTAGACTTGACTGTAAGAGGCACTTTACCAATCTTTGAAATATTTTTTTAACTCTAACTTCGTTATCTGTAATTTTTTTTTAATTTTTAGATTATTGTCTGAAAGAGAATTAAAAAGCACAAAAATAATGTACTGTTAGTTCTTAAGCCTAAAAGCAACCGTTTACCTTAAAATGCCCATCAAAGGTTTTTGGTTCTCATTAAGACGTGCAATTATCAAGTAGCCATGATCACAAAAACAAAGGTCATCTAGTAAAAACCAATGATAATTCAGTTAATGACATAGTGACATAAAAATGTGTTCTTTTGTGTTTAAGAAAATGCCTCTACATAACGAATTCTCTAATGCTGAAAGGTTCGTTATGTCGCAGCATTTTCGTAAGCACGAAAGAAAAAAACTGATGTCACCAACGTCATTAATTGATTTCTTGTTGTTGTTTACTAGATTACAATCATTACCCACTGATTTTGTGATCATGGCCACTTGATAATTGCACGTCGTAATGACAATCAAAAATTTTGATAGGCATTTTAAGCTAAACGGTTGCTTTTAGGCTTAAGAACTAAGAGTACATTATTTTTGTTTTTTTAATTTTCTTTCAGATAATATCCTAAAATTTTAAAAAATGTTGCAGATAACGAAGTTAGAGGTAAACAAATTTTGAAAGGTAGGTAAAGTGCCCCTTACAGTTAAATATAGTTTATAAATCATTTTCCTATTAGTGCAGCACATAATAGTAAGTATGTATACCAAAATTCAAATCGGTATCTCTACATTTGTGGAAATTAACAAAAAAATAAATAATAACAAATTGAACTTCAAGGCCTTATAACTTCTTACTGAAGGAACTTTATACTAACGTACTAACGTATATTAGGTTTAATTGATTTATTATAACGTAAGTAATCTATGACTAATCGGTGTCCCATTCTTTACTGAACACCCTGTATAGTATGAATAAAAAGAAAGTTCATCAAAGATACCTTTAGAGTTTTAAAGTTGTGTATTATAACACCAGAAAATTATACTTAATTCTTGTCAATGGCATTTTATAGACAGTGGCTGACAGAGGCTAATTTCGCAACGTGATCATAATCGTGATCAAAACTTTCCACAATAAACGCAATGAAAATATTTCCAAAGACTGCAGAAAAAGAAGAAGATGAATACCTCATCTTGTAACAAATGTCAAATAATAACTTCATACTTTCTGATGTTGTAATATACATGATTTTAAAATTCCAAAAGCACCCTAATAAACATTTGAACATATACGCCACAAAAACTTTTTGCTTTTGTTGTCTTCGTAAAATGGTCCGCTTCATCATTCTCAGATGAGCTTGTTGGTGCGTATCTATGGATTATCTTCATGTCATATCGATCTGATATCTTGATTGTAATGTATACTATATGATTTGACTGCTCGGTATTTTGTTACAGTCGTTTACCTTTCTTGTTGAATATAAAGGCTGCGCCGCCAATATAGTGATTGGTATCAGAACTGAGTTGATATAAAACTTGATCGTACTTCAGTGGTATATTTCTGTCTCCAGGAAGACTTGTTTCACAAAGCCCAACGTCCCATTTGATCTGTTTCAATAATTCTTTTAGTTTTTCTAGAAATGCTTCCTATTTCATCGTTCGATTGTTGTGCGTTGCACTGAATGTATATATTGCTATACCCCTTACTTTGCCTTTATTGATGCTATCTAGTATGTTTAATTTAACCAGTTCGGGTAGATCAAAGATGATATAAGCCTGTATGGTATGAATTTTTAGATTAGAACAAATTTCTGTTTAGATGAATTTATATAAAATATATGCCTTTTAATATAAAGTTATTTAATAAATTTTCTAGCTTCAGCAGAACAATCACTCTCAATCCAAGCTTATGCATGATCAAAATTATTACACTTGATAGTCGTTTCTTACTTTAAAAAAATATGACAGTTCTACAACTGTCAACGTCAAAAATTATGAAAGTAAAAAGTCAGTCGAAATCATATTTATTACAATTATTATCATTTGAAAACATGGAAAATGTAAGTAGTTCCATTAAATATCTTATTCACTTTATTACAACTTTTTACTTTTAGATCATTTAACGAATACCTGTAATTGTTACTTCTCCAAGCACGTTGAACCAAGAATACTCCGTTTGCTCACAGAAGTTTTAGAACACCCATGCAAGTACAGCCTCTTAACTCAACACTGAATGCGCTCGGTCTGCAGTAATCGCATTACTTTCAACTGCGCACCAATCCAAGTATAGGTGTAATTAACTACCAGTGACTGCAATGCTCTCTATCCAAATGTAACAAGATGTCTATAATCTTCAACAAGAAGCCCAATAAGATCTACTACCCGTCACTACAATGACTTTTATGCAAATCACAGGATGTTTACAACTCCCAGTACGAAGCTCGGTGAGGTCCACCACCAGTGTCTGCAATGCCTTTTATCCAAATCACACGATGTCTACCACTTCCAATAGGAAGCTCGATGAGGTCTACTACCAGTGACCGCAATGCCCTCTATCCAAATATGGCAAGATGTCCACAATCTCCAACAATAAACTCAATAAAGTCCATTACCAGCGACTACAGTACTTTTTATCCAAATCACAAGATGTCTACAACTTCCAATACGAAGCCCACTGAGGTCCACTACCAGCGACTGCAATGCCTTTTATCCAAATCACAAGATGTGTACAGCTTCCAGTACGAAGCTCCATGAGGTCCACTATCAGTGACTGCAATGCCTTTTGTGCAAATCACAAGATGCCTACAACTTCCAATACGAAGCTGGATGAGGTCCACTACCAGTGACCGCAATGCCCTCTATCCAAATATGACAAGACGTTCACAATCTCCGACAAGAAACTCAATAAGGTCCACTAACAGTGACTGCAATGCCTTTTATCCAAATCATAAGATGTCTACAACTTCCTATACAAAGCTCGATGAGGTCCACTACCAGTTACTGCAATGCCTTTTATACGATTCACAAGATGTCTGCAACTTTCAATACGAAGCTCCATAAAGTCCACTCCAGTGACTGAAATGCCTTTTATTCAATTCGCAAGTTGTCTACAACTTTCAATACGAAGCTCGATGAGGTCCACTATCTGTGACTGCAATGGTTTTTGTCCAAATTACAAGATGTCTACAATTTCCAATACGAAGCTGGATAAAGTCCACTACCAGTGACTGAAATGCCTTTTATTCAATTCACAAGATGTCTACAACTTTCAATACGAATCTCAATGAGGTCAACTACCAGTGACTGCAATGCCTTTTGTCCAAATTACAAGATGTCTACAACTTCCAATACGAAGCTGGATGAGGTCCCCTATCAGTCACCGCAATGCCCTCTAAAAAAATGACAAGACGTCCACAATCTCCAACAAGAAACTCAATAAGGTCCACTACCAGTGACTGAAATGCCTTTTATTTAATTCACAAGATGTCTACAACTTTCATTACGAAGCTCGATGAGGTCCAGTATCAGTGACTGCAATGCCTTTTGTCCAAATCACAAGATGTCTTACAACTTCCAATACGAAGCTGGATGAGGTCCACTACCAGTAACCGCAATGCCCTCTATCTAAATATGACAAGGCGTCCACAATCTCCAACAAGAAAGTCAATAAGGTCCACTACCAGTGACTGCAATGCCTTTTATCCAAATCATAAGATGTCTACAACTTCCTATACGAAGCTCGATGAGGTCCACTACCAGTGACTGCAATGCTTTTTATACAATTTACAAGATGTCTACAACTTTCAATAAGAAGCTCAATAAAGTCCAATACCAGTGACTGAAATGCCTTTTATTCAATTCACAAGATGTGTACAACTTTCAATACGAAACTCGATGATGTCCACTAACACTGACTGCAATGCCTTTTGTCCAAATCACAAGATGTCTACAACTTCCAGTAATAAGCTGGATAAGATCCACTACCAGTGACCGCAATGCCCTCTATCCAAATATGACCAGATGTCCACAATCTCCAACGAGAAACTCAATAAGGTCCACTACCAGTGACTGAAATGCCTTTTATACGATTCACAAGATGTCTACAACTTTCAATAAGAATCTCCATAAAGTCCACTACCAGTGACTAAAATGCCTTTTATTCAATTCACAAGATGTCTACAACTTTCAATACGGAGCTCGATGAGGTCCACTAACAGTGACTGCAATGCCTTTTGTCGAAATCACAAGATGTCTACAACTTCCAATACGAAGCTGGTTAAGGTCCACTACCAGTGACCGCAATGCCATCTATCGAAATATAACAAGATGTTCACAATCTCTAACGAGAAACACAATGAGGTCCACTACCAGTGACTGCAATACCTTTTATACGATTCACAAGATGGATACAACTTTCAATAAGAAGCTCCATAAAGTCCACTACCAGTGACTGAAATGCCTTTTATTCAATTCACAAGATGTCTACAACTTTCAATACATAACTCGATGAGGTCCACTATCAGTGACTGCAATGCCTTTTGTTCAAATCACAAGATGTCCACAACTTCCAATACGAAGCTGGATGAGGTCCACTACCAGTGACCGCAATGCCCTCTATCTAAATATGACAAGGCGTCCACAATCTCCAACAAGAAAGTCAATAAGGTCCACTACCAGTGACTGCAATGCCTTTTATCCAAATCATAAGATGTCTAGAACTTCCTATACGAAGCTCGATGAGGTCCACTACCAGTGACTGCAATGCTTTTTATACAATTTACAAGATAGCTACAACTTTCAATAAGAAGCTCAATAAAGTCCAATACCAGTGACTGAAATGCCTTTTATTCAATTCACAAGATGTGTACAACTTTCAATACGAAACTCGATGATGTCCACTAACACTGACTGCAATGCCTTTTGTCCAAATCACAAGATGTCTACAACTTCCAGTAATAAGCTGGATAAGGTCCACTACCAGTGACCGCAATGCCCTCTATCCAAATATGACCAGATGTCCACAATCTCCAACGAGAAACTCAATAAGGTCCACTACCAGTGACTGAAATGCCTTTTATACGATTCACAGGATGTCTACAACTTTCAATAAGAATCTCCATAAAGTCCACTACCAGTGACTAAAATGCCTTTTATTCAATTCACAAGATGTCTACAACTTTCAATACGAAGCTCGATGAGGTCTACTAACAGTGACTGCAATGCCTTTTGTCTAAATCACAAGATGTCTACAACTTCCAATACGAAGCTGGTTAAGGTCCACTACCAGTGACCGCAATGCCCTCTATCGAAATATAACAAGATGTTCACAATCTCTAACGAGAAACTCAATGTGGTCCACTACCAGTGACTGCAATACCTTTTATACGATTCACAAGATGTCTACAACTTACAATAAGAAGCTCCATAAAGTCCACTACCAGTGACTGAAATGCCTTTTATTCAATTCACAAGATGTCTACAACTTTCAATACAAAACTCGATGAGGTCCACTATCAGTGGCTGCAATGCCTTTTGTTCAAATCACAAGATGTCCACAACTTCCAATACGAAGCTGGTTAAGGTCCACTACCAGTGACCGCAATGCCTTCTATCGAAATATAACAAGATGTTCACAATCTCTAACGAGAAACTCAATGAGGTCCACTACCAGTGACTGCAATACCTTTTATACGATTCACAAGATGTCTACAACTTTCAATAAGAAGCTCAATAAAGTCCACTACCAGTGACTGGAATGCCTTTTATTCAAATCACAAGATGTCTACAACTTCCAATACGAAGCTGGATACGGTCCACTACCAGTGACCGCAATGCCCTCTAGCCAAATATGACAAGACGTCCACAATCTCCAACAAGAAACTCAATAAGGTCCACTACCAGTGACTGGAATGCCTTTTATTCAAATCACAGATGTCTACAACTTTCAATAAGTAGCTCAATAAAATGCACTACCAGTGACTGAAATGCCTTTTATTCAATTCACACGATGTCTACAACTATCAATACGAAGCTCGATGAGGTCCACTACCAGTGACCGCAATGTCCTCTATCCAAATATGACAAGATGTCCACAATCTCCAACAAGAAACTCAATAAGGTCCACTACCAGTGACTGCAATGCCTTTTATACGATTCACAAGATGTCTACAACTTTCAATAAGAAGCTGAATAAAGTCCACTACCAGTGACTGGAATGGCTTTTATTCAATTCACAGATGTCTACAACTTTCAATAAGTAGATCAATAAAATGCACTACCAGTGACTGAAATGCCTTTTATTCAATTCACACGATGTCTACAACTTTCAATAAGAAGCTCGATGATGTCCACTACCAGAGACCGCAATGCCCTCTATTCAAATATAACAAGATGTCCACAATCTCCAACGAGAAACTCAATAAGATCCACTACCAGTGACTGCAATGCCTTTTATACGATTCACAAGATGTCTACAACTTTCAATAAGAAGCTGAATAAAGTCCACTACCAGTGACTGGACTGGCTTTTATTCAATTCACAGATGTCTACAACTTTCAATAAGTAGCTCAATAAAATGCACTATTAGTGACTGAAATGCCTTTTATTCAATTCACACGATGTCTACAACTTTCAATACGAAGCTCGATGATGTCCACTACCAGTGACCGCAATGTCCTCTATCCAAATATGACAAGATGACCACAATCTCCAACAAGAAACTCAATAAGGTCCACTACCAGTGACTGCAATGCCTTTTATACAATTCACAAGATGTCTACAACTTTCAATAAGCAGCTCAATAAAATGCACTACCAGTGACTGAAATGCCTTTTATTCAATTCACACGATGTCTACAACTTTCAATACGAAGCTCGATGATGTCCACTACCAGTGACTGGAATGCCTTTTATTCAAATCACAGATGTCTACAACTTTCAATAAGCAGCTCAATAAAATGCACTACCAGTGACTGAAATGCCTTTTATTCAATTCACACGATGTCTACAACTTTCAATACGAAGCTCGATGATGTCCACTACCAGTGACCGCAATGTCCTCTATCCAAATATGACAAGATGACCACAATCTCCAACAAGAAACTCAATAAGGTTCACTACCAGTGACTGCAATGCCTTTTATACAATTCACAAGATGTCTACAACTTTCAATAAGAAGCTCAATAAAGTCCACTACCAGTGACTGGAATGGCTTTTATTCAATTCACAGATGTCTACAACTTTCAATAAGTAGCTTAATAAAATGCAATACCAGTGACTGAAATGCCTTTTATTCAATTCACACGATGTCTACAACTTTCAATACGAAACTCGATGATGTCCACTAACACTGACTGCAATGCCTTTTGTCCAAATCACAAGATGTCTACAACTTCCAGTAATAAGCTGGATAAGATCCACTACCAGTGACCGCAATGCCCTCTATCCAAATATGACCAGATGTCCACAATCTCCAACGAGAAACTCAATAAGGTCCACTACCAGTGACTGAAATGCCTTTTATACGATTCACAAGATGTCTACAACTTTCAATAAGAATCTCCATAAAGTCCACTACCAGTGACTAAAATGCCTTTTATTCAATTCACAAGATGTCTACAACTTTCAATACGGAGCTCGATGAGGTCCACTAACAGTGACTGCAATGCCTTTTGTCGAAATCACAAGATGTCTACAACTTCCAATACGAAGCTGGTTAAGGTCCACTACCAGTGACTGCAATACCTTTTATACGATTCACAAGATGGATACAACTTTCAATAAGAAGCTCCATAAAGTCCACTACCAGTGACTGAAATGCCTTTTATTCAATTCACAAGATGTCTACAACTTTCAATACATAACTCGATGAGGTCCACTATCAGTGACTGCAATGCCTTTTGTTCAAATCACAAGATGTCCACAACTTCCAATACGAAGCTGGATGAGGTCCACTACCAGTGACCGCAATGCCCTCTATCTAAATATGACAAGGCGTCCACAATCTCCAACAAGAAAGTCAATAAGGTCCACTACCAGTGACTGCAATGCCTTTTATCCAAATCATAAGATGTCTAGAACTTCCTATACGAAGCTCGATGAGGTCCACTACCAGTGACTGCAATGCTTTTTATACAATTTACAAGATAGCTACAACTTTCAATAAGAAGCTCAATAAAGTCCAATACCAGTGACTGAAATGCCTTTTATTCAATTCACAAGATGTGTACAACTTTCAATACGAAACTCGATGATGTCCACTAACACTGACTGCAATGCCTTTTGTCCAAATCTCAAGATGTCTACAACTTCCAGTAATAAGCTGGATAAGGTCCACTACCAGTGACCGCAATGCCCTCTATCCAAATATGACCAGATGTCCACAATCTCCAACGAGAAACTCAATAAGGTCCACTACCAGTGACTGAAATGCCTTTTATACGATTCACAGGATGTCTACAACTTTCAATAAGAATCTCCATAAAGTCCACTACCAGTGACTAAAATGCCTTTTATTCAATTCACAAGATGTCTACAACTTTCAATACGAAGCTCGATGAGGTCTACTAACAGTGACTGCAATGCCTTTTGTCTAAATCACAAGATGTCTACAACTTCCAATACGAAGCTGGTTAAGGTCCACTACCAGTGACCGCAATGCCCTCTATCGAAATATAACAAGATGTTCACAATCTCTAACGAGAAACTCAATGAGGTCCACTACCAGTGACTGCAATACCTTTTATACGATTCACAAGATGTCTACAACTTACAATAAGAAGCTCCATAAAGTCCACTACCAGTGACTGAAATGCCTTTTATTCAATTCACAAGATGTCTACAACTTTCAATACAAAACTCGATGAGGTCCACTATCAGTGGCTGCAATGCCTTTTGTTCAAATCACAAGATGTCCACAACTTCCAATACGAAGCTGGTTAAGGTCCACTACCAGTGACCGCAATGCCTTCTATCGAAATATAATAAGATGTTCACAATCTCTAACGAGAAATTCAATGAGGTCCACTACCAGTGACTGCAATACCTTTTATACGATTCACAAGATGTCTACAACTTTCAATAAGAAGCTCAATAAAGTCCACTACCAGTGACTGGAATGCCTTTTATTCAAATCACAAGATATCTACAACTTCCAATACGAAGCTGGATACGGTCCACTACCAGTGACCGCAATGCCCTCTAGCCAAATATGACAAGACGTCCACAATCTCCAACAAGAAACTCAATAAGGTCCACTACCAGTGACTGCAATGCCTTTTATACAATTCACAAGTTGTCTACAACTTTCAAAATAAGAAGCTCAATAAAGTCCACTACCAGTGACTGGAATGCCTTTTATTCAAATCACAGATGTCTACAACTTTCAATAAGTAGCTCAATAAAATGCACTACCAGTGACTGAAATGCCTTTTATTCAATTCACACGATGTCTACAACTTTCAATACGAAGCTCGATGAGGTCCACTACCAGTGACCGCAATGTCCTCTATCCAAATATGACAAGATGTCCACAATCTCCAACAAGAAACTCAATAAGGTCCACTACCAGTGACTGCAATGCCTTTTATACGATTCACAAGATGTCTACAACTTTCAATAAGAAGCTGAATAAAGTCCACTACCAGTGACTGGAATGGCTTTTATTCAATTCACAGATGTCTACAACTTTCAATAAGTAGCTCAATAAAATGCACTACCAGTGACTGAAATGCCTTTTATTCAATTCACACGATGTCTACAACTTTCAATACGAAGCTCGATGATGTCCACTACCAGTGACCGCAATGCCCTCTATTCAAATATAACAAGATGTCCACAATCTCCAACGAGAAACTCAATAAGGTCCACTACCAGTGACTGCAATGCCTTTTATACGATTCACAAGATGTCTACAACTTTCAATAAGAAGCTGAATAAAGTCCACTACCAGTGACTGGACTGGCTTTTATTCAATTCACAGATGTCTACAACTTTCAATAAGTAGCTCAATAAAATGCACTACCAGTGACTGAAATGCCTTTTATTCAATTCACACGATGTCTACAAATTTCAATACGAAGCTCGGTGATGTCCACTACCAGTGACCGCAATGTCCTCTATCCAAATATGACAAGATGACCACAATCTCCAACAAGAAACTCAATAAGGTCCACTACCAGTGACTGCAATGCCTTTTATACAATTCACAAGATGTCTACAACTTTCAATAAGCAGCTCAATAAAATGCACTACCAGTGACTGAAATGCCTTTTATTCAATTCACACGATGTCTACAACTTTCAATACGAAGCTCGATGATGTCCACTACCAGTGACTGGAATGCCTTTTATTCAAATCACAGATGTCTACAACTTTCAATAAGCAGCTCAATAAAATGCACTACCAGTGACTGAAATGCCTTTTATTCAATTCACACGATGTCTACAACTTTCAATACGAAGCTCGATGATGTCCACTACCAGTGACCGCAATGTCCTCTATCCAAATATGACAAGATGACCACAATCTCCAACAAGAAACTCAATAAGGTTCACTACCAGTGACTGCAATGCCTTTTATACAATTCACAAGATGTCTACAACTTTCAATAAGAAGCTCAATAAAGTCCACTACCAGTGACTGGAATGGCTTTTATTCAATTCACAGATGTCTACAACTTTCAATAAGTAGCTTAATAAAATGCAATACCAGTGACTGAAATGCCTTTTATTCAATTCACACGATGTCTACAACTTTCAATACGAAGCTCGATGATGTCCACTACCAGTGACCGCAATGCCTTCTATTCAAATATAACAATATGTCCACAATCTCCAACGAGAAACTCAATAAGGTCCACTACCAGTGACTGCAATGCCTTTTATAAGATTCACAAGATGTCTACAACTTTCTACAAGAAGCTCCATAAAATGCACTACCAGTGACTGAAATGCCTTTTATTCAATTCACACGATGTCTACAACTTTCAATACGAAGCTCGATGATGTCCACTACCAGTGACCGCAATTCCCTCTATTCAAATATAACAAGATGTCCACAATCTCCAACGAGAAACTCAATAAGGTCCACTACCAGTGACTGCAATGTCTTTTATAAGATTCACAAGATGTCTACAACTTTCTACAAGAAGCTCCATAAAGTCCACTACCAGTGACTGAAATGCGTTTTATTCAATTCACAAGATGTCTACAACTTTCAATACGAAGCTCGATGAGGTCCACTACCAGTGACCGCAATGTCCTCTATCCAAATATGACAAGATGACCACAATCTCCAACAAGAAACTCAATAAGGTCCCCTACCAGTGACTGCAATGCCTTTTATACAATTCACAAGATGTCTACAACTTTCAATAAGAAGCTCAATAATGTCCACTACTAGTGACTGAAATGCCTTTTATTCAATTCACACGATGTCTACAACTTTCAATACGAAGCTCGATGATGTCCACTACCAGTGACCGCAATGCCCTCTATTCAAATATAACAAGATGTCCACAATCTCCAACGAGAAACTCAATAAGGTCCACTACCAGTGACTGCAATGCCTTTTATAAGATTCACAAGATGTCTACAACTTTCTACAAGAAGCTCCATAAAGTCCACTACCAGTGTCTGAAATGCGTTTTATTCAATTCACAAGATGTCTACCACTTTCAATACGAATCTCGATGAGGTCCACCACCAAGAATTACAATGACCCCAAAAATTCGAAATTGAGTTTTTAATAGACCTACACGTCCCCTGAACATGTTTTTGTTCATTGGTCTGTCTATCTATCTGTGTGTCTGTCTGTCTGTCTGTCTGTCTGTGTGTCTATCTGTCTGTCCGTCTGTGTGTTTCTCTCTCTGTTTGTGAATATCTCAGAAACGAAAGGAGGTTTGGCGTTGAAACTTCATATATAAGTTCTGTGTGCTATTTCGATGCCACAGCAAGCTTTTGAAGAAAATCGCATAACCGGAAGTAGGTGTTTACTCTTGTGGTTTTTCAGTTTTTTTCGATTTTTTCAAAGACGGCGCTAACGATTTTTTTTCAAACTTTACGTTTTTATTACATTTTTAAATTGTATTAATGTGAGATAGGTGATTCAACTCCCGACTAAACGAGCCATACACTAAATAAATAAAAATAATAAATACAATAATATAACCAGTTAAATACTTCTAAAATGGGTTTCTTTTGTTTTTTTTTCCAATTTTTCAGTTTTTTTCGATTTTTTCAAAATAGGCTCTAACGATTTTTTTCAAACTTTACATTTTCATTACATTTTTAATGCGTATTGATATGAGATAGGCGATTTACCAGTTGAATACTTCTAAAATGGGGTTATTTTGTTTTTCTTTTCTATTTTTTTTATTAACTTCTATTTTAAATAGAACACCTGGTATATTATTACATTTTTGAATTCAACTTTAGAGAAAATTTTTCTCTTTAGCTAATGCTCTATTTTGTACCGTTTTTGTAGAATTTGTAATTTTTGAAAATTTTTGACAAATGCTTAAAAATTCAAAATCAAATTTTTGGTTGATTATAAGATCACTGTAAAAGGAAGTTGTGTGAGTGTATCACACCAGATTTTTCAAATAATTATGCGACTTTTGCTTTCCACCTGAATTCAAATATTATTTAATCCATGTTAGAACCTTTCTGTTTCTTAACCTGACTTGTGTAACTGGATTTGAATTCCAGTCCGCAAATTTATTCTATAAATAATCTCATACCTAGGGATTAACTCTCATAAATAAACTAGCAGTCTTAAGATTCTACCATAACATAGTGTTTGATCCAAGCATTATATTTAGAATGCATCCCTCTCCGTGAACAAATGGGGCTGACTGACACGTCAGTGTGAGATTGTGTGAGTAATACTCTATTCATTTAGGTACCTTTGTTTTTAAACATGATGATATGATAGGGAGGTTTTTGCAAATAAGTCACACTTGCCGAATGTGTTAGTGAGTTTTTACTTCCATCGTCTGAAAGACGAAGGAAGTATTGTTATCACGAAAAAATCACTTTCCGATATTTCTTCAGATCTTCACGTTTCAAGGTGCCTAGATGACGAAAAAGAGGTTTTCTTAATTCCGACTGTCTGTCTATCTGTCTGTCTGTCTGCCTGTTGGCAGTATAGCTCAAAAACTATTTGTCGGAGGAAGACGATATTTTGCATACATATTATATATCTACGTCGCCTGAAACCGGTACAATTTCATACAAATAGGGTGAGCACCTTCAAAAAATTAAATTTAGTTTATTATTGCGTTAATTTTGAAATAGAAAGAAGTAATAACTTTCACATAGGTCAGGCTTTACATTTGCCGAAAAAGAATAAAAACGTTTCAATAATAACTCCGTTTTGTTCAAGAGAGGCGCGCGCCGGACTTATTTCGAAGAGGCTCAGTGGCGTAGTTGGAATTTCGCTGCAGTTACATCCCTTGCGGAGATGCGGTTACGATCGCTATGCAGGTGCGGCGGGTTCAAACCACAGCGGGATATATATATTTTTTTATTTGCAAATTGATCTAATTCGGCCGAGGGAAGTTCTGGGTAAAGCCTTTTACAGATTTTTTCTTTAGCCGTTAGTTGTAGGAACTCTGTTCGTAGCTGTACACTTTTAGGCAAATGTCACTTGACTATTGGTTCTTGAGAGATACTGTATTTCTCATATCTGAGTGACATTCGTCGATCCGCCACGTAGAGACGCGACCTTTAGATGTTTCAAGCTCCCTCGAGGAGAGCGTTTCGGTAAATGTCAGCGCAACACATTTTATTTTGATAGCGACAGAGGAGGACTCTTTTTCCCATTGAAGTTTAATTATTCAAGGCTAGTATTAATTACCGAATAATACAGAAAAATATATTTTGGAGCTTTAGCCACAGATTGGCTACATAAGCGTTGAAACAAACGTATGCAATCGAAACCGTGAATTAAGAAGTTTGTGAAGTTTTAGTAGGTGCTGTACAATATGGATTTTGTGTAATCGAATACTTTACGTGCAATAAGACATGAATAGAAGAGGTCACTAGCAAGCATTATAAATATAAAAAATCATTCTTTACTACTTACAAATTGCCAAATCGCCCACAATAACGTAATAGCGAGGAACTGAAGAGCCAGCTGCTTTGAAAACGTGTCTTCCGCTGCTTCTATTAATTCGTGAGAAATTAGAAAAGTCTCCCCTAAAGTTTTAAGTAGATTCAGCACAACCGAAAATGTGAGAGCTAAAACTTGCCAACCGAATATTTCATTAAATAATGTAATTTGCTTGTTTTGCGTTTCATATGCAAACGCAATATCTCTCACTTTTTTGTGAAGTTGTAATTCTCTTCTTTGAAGAAACACTTGTGTCGTGTTTCGATCAATAATTCTTTCCAAATCTTGCAGTATAAGATTGATCTTTTTAAAAGAATCCCTTATTATGATCACAAATGTGTTCATTACCACTACGGTAATGTAGAAGTGATAGTAGTGAATGTATTCATTGTAAAAGTAGTAATTGACTAGACCTGCTGCACCCCAAATATAGTTGTCGAAGATAAATAAGGCGAGAAAAGATAAATGTCCTAAAATTACATCCGCAGAATATAATTTGAATCGCCCTATTTCTGATAAGTCGGCAGAATTCCCATTAGTTGAAAGAACTACTCCCATGAAAGTATTAACACTTGCTAGTTTCCAAACTGCAGGGACCAGGATAGCGGTAACGTTAGTTATAAAAAAACTCACCGAGGAAGATGTGCTTATTGCAAACGCTAAAAATGATGGAAAACTAGAATATGTGTAAACAAATCGGTTCACTAAAGAGAAAACGTCTAGCGCAATTAATAGTATACAAAAACACACAGCGTAGCATCTATACCAAAACTGTTTTTTGTCAAAGATTTGCGTATTGCCAGGATTATACGGCGGTAAAATTGCCAAAATCGTCCCTAAGGACTTCAAAGTCAATACCATTTTATAGCGCTTATGAAGACATCGATACGATGTGTATGACACATATTTTTCAATTACTAAGTAAAAAAGCACAATCTATATAAATAAACGTTATTTATTTATACAAATGATAAATCATCGTGTTGTGTTACGACAGGAGTCTTTTTAATATAAATGGATCATTTATCTGGCACACGTATACCTAAGTACAAACATAAGATAAATATGTTATTTCTCGAGCTATTATGCTGTCACTGCTAATGATCTCCATAGTTACAAAATATGGTTTAGGGTGTCGCATCTACGATGGGATTAAATTAGATTTTCCGTTATTATTACGGGCAGAAAAAAATTGCCTCCACATTATAGAGTCACAATTTATAATAGTTTAACCAGATTGAACTAAATTTGAAAGAGATTTACAAACATTGATCAAAGTATTGCGACGGTTCTGTGCTTCGGAAACTAATATTTTTTGAATAGTTCTATTACCACCATTAGTGATATTTACTAGGTCAAAATAATACATTTTTATTAACATGGTTTACGTTTAACAAATAATGCTGGTACTAGATATCTTAATTCAGAATGGGACTAAAATTATACTACTTTTTTTCATTGGAAAGTGACGATGAGCCACTTTATTTTCTTTTCATTCCCATAGCATGGTAGGTAGTTCAACGAAGCAGCAAATGCCTATACAAAGAGCTGGAAACCCGCAAGAAAAGAACATGAATAAGGTACAATGAAATTAAGAATGGAAATTCTTGAGGTAGAACTGATTGAACAAGAGAGTAACGAACATGAAAAAAGTACAGCTATGGCATATGGAGTTTTAATGCAGAGAAATGAATAGGCATGTGCAGATTTGTAAGCTGTATTAATAGGTACTACATTTGAAATTGGGAGTGAAGATGGACTTCTTTTGGAGTGAGAATGGAAGCTGAGATGTTAATTCTGAAGAAAATTTGTATTTTAATGAATATTATGTTAATTTAGTATTTTTAATTGCACCAACTTAAGAGCTATCAAAATTTAACAAGTAACTAAGAATATGATCGTAAATAGCATGAGTGCTTATGAACGGATTCTTTAAAAATAACAGTGTACTTTCCATAAGGAATGCAAATACACATATGTTTGAGATGTTTCAGAAAAGTATATTGTATTCAATCATAAATGATATAATAATTGCCTATTAATATGAATTTTAATAAGTAACTTGTTGTAATTTGGCAAGTACTTGATAATGGGAGTGTCAGCATCCTTGAGTATGATGAAAAAACGAAAGGAGTTGCAGTGAACCTGTATAAGTTCATCTATTAGCTATTGGCAGAGAACCTCTAAGTAGCAAAAGTTGGTAACAAAAAAAAGTCAATACATTAAAATTTATTCATATATCCACACTACAAGTATTGCAGTATAATTTGTTATTTTTAATAAAGTAGAAAAAAATAGAAGACTTGAATTAAAAACCGAATCATCTAACTATTGCCACCAAAAAAATACTAGGACAACGTTCTATTAGCTGTGTGAATCTGAATTTTAAATTGGCAACTAAGATGTGAATAACTTTCAAATTATTTCAAAACGCCATTATGAATCATAGCTAAAGTAAGTTTCAAAAGCTAAGATTAGTTCTTGCTTAGAAAACGGTGTAAGTATTAAACAAATTCCACATTTATTTAGTTTTATCCTTTTTTATATTGCAGCTTTTGATATTAAAATTTTATATGACATGTGAATAATTCTGACAGTTAAGATCATTTAATCAACAAAAATTTTGAAGATGTCTTAGTTTTTTTTGCCAATAGTACATTAATTTGTATATTGTCTATGCTAAGAATATTTATATTAAAGAAATATCAAAGCTAAAAAATGTGGATAAAATATTACTACTAATAATTTAGTTTACGAACAGTATTCAGAACTCCAATGTAATAAGTTAGTATTCTTTTGAGCAGCAAAAAGATGTATTCTAATTTTAGCTAATTTATTTTAGTCTGAATGTCAACTGCTGTTTTTATTGCAATCGTAGGTATTCCTCGTTACTTTAAGATTCAGTGTTATGCATACCGAGTTTGCGAATATAGGCAAATAGCATGGGAAATCGTATATAGTGGTATCAATCGAAAAAAAATGCGCTACTTTACTTGAATTCCTTGCTTGTTAAAAATAGAAAACTGTAACAAGTATTTTGCATTTTATTCTCAAAAAACAGACCAGTTATGATCAAATCTGTTTATGTCAAAGTAAATGTTGTTTTCTGTTAGTTATCAATTCACGTATTTGACTAATCACTATGAATAATAATGTTGACTATTCCCCTCAGATAATATAAACCAATCCCATCAATCAATTTTCAAAATTTGAACCAATCAGAGTCGAATACAGCGAATATTTTGCACTAGTGCAATACCCGGGTATTTGCACAAGTGCAATAGCGAGTATTTGCGGGAAGCAAAGCAAACCAGCTAGTTACACAAGAAATTTCAGAAAGAAAACTGAAAACTCTTTAAAAATGAATAGTGGGTATACAAAGGATGACATTTCTTCGAGGAATAGTCTTGCAATATTCCCCGCGTGCATTCTGTATAATTCGAGTATTTCTCTCGAACGCTTCGCGTTCTCGAGAAATACTCGAATATACAGAATGCACTAGGGATATAACTACTGAATATTCTAATGGAGAGAGGGTATTATTTATTATCAAAACATTTTACAGTGGTGTCAGTTTACGCACAATTCGTGATTCATTCTCGATTAAATTTAATAATCGACCTATTCCATCTGTATCAACAATTCACAAGTTACAAGTAAATTTATAGCAAGTACTCAAAAAGTTCCCCATTCTACTGGAGACTATAACTCAATATGTTATAAAAACCAGCTTTACATTACTCAACTAATATGTGATTAGCCTACACTCAGCAACGATTGCTTTCAGAAAAGAGTCAATATTTGGGTGGCGTTTTATGTAAATTATATTTTTCATATGACCGCACAAAAGGAAGTCGCATGGTGCCAAATCAGAAGATCTTGGTGACCAGTTGATAGTGCCACGCGACCAATCCAGCAATTAAGAAAGTTATCACTTAGATATTCCATCACATTCAAACCATAATGAGCTGGGTAGCCATCATGCTGAAACCAAATCTCCTGATTTTCACGGGCAACTTTTCCTAATGCAGGGCCAATGTAATTGGTTAAAAGTTCTAAATAAAAATCCTCATTTAAATTTCCAACTATTTCAAACAGTACAATAGTGTTATTGTTGAAAATACCAGCCCAAATTAAATTTTCTGCAAGAACTGCTTTTTTGTTTCAAGAACATTCCGAGGATTTTCTTGAGTCCAGTATCGAGTGTTCTGCGTAATAGGTTCATTATTAAGTGTGAACGTACATTCAGCTGTAAAACAGATTGACCGCAAACAGTTCCTATCTTCGTTTCAGCGTTCCTGCATGACTTCACAAAATACGCGCCTGCTTTCTTCATCGACTACGGATATCTCTTTATGACACTGAGGTTTCTAGGGATGATAACCATGCTTCTTCAGAACCTTGTGCACTGACCGTGTCGATACGTTGCCCTCTCGAGCAATACATCTTTTGCTAATTGTTTTAATTAGTAATTAGTTAAATATGTGAATTGACAACTGACAGAAAATAAGATTTATGTTGGCATAATGCATAATGGTCTGTTTTTTGAGAATAAAATGTTTATTACAAGTTTTCAAGCTATTTCTATCTTAAACAAGCAACAAATTCAAGTAAAGTAGTATCAAATTAAGCGCATTTTTTTCTCTTTCGATTGATACCACTATCAATCCTAGCAATTCAAGCGGCAAACAGGAATCTTCATATATACGATTTCTCATGCTATTTCCCTACTCTATGTTCGCACCTTAAGTGATACACTCGGTATAAAGAACAATAGGTGCTTGTTTATGCAATTCTCTTTTTATGTTTACTCGAATAATTAATCGTACCCTTGGTTTCTGATGTTACTCATAAGGGGTGGGAAGTTGAAGAATAGTAATTTGACTAAACTTGACCTGCCCGAGCAAAAGTGCAAGGAAAAAATTATAATTTGATCAGAAAATTAAATTTATTTTTCTAATTTAATACAATAACGCAATGTTATCTCTGAATTTGTTTTAGTTATATAGTTAAATATAAGCAGCTAGCAAAATGAAGCAGATTGATTTCTAAAGGTTTTACTTTTGTGTAAATTATTTTTCTAAATATCTGATTAATTAAATCTTCAAAACTAGCTCAGTTAATGAATTTTTTTAAATTGCAACTCATTTTCTAAATTGGGATGTGCATTGTTAAATTATTCTGAATTCTAAATTATTTTATGTTCATACTCTAAATCAAAATTCATTTTAAGTAAATTACACATTGACAGATCATTAAATACTCGTATTTTGCTTCAACATCTTTGATTAATATTCTTTTTCCTTTATTTCAGGTAATTATCAATCAGGCACTAAATGGTTTACCTTTTGAAACAGCTTTCTGGTTTTAACTTATATCAATCCTGTAGATCGTTGCTAACTTCAACCGACAAGGTGCTGCCTATTTACAGCAATGCGTCAACCTTTACACTCCTACAGGTCTCTGCTACATTCAACTGTCTACCTTCAACCTGTTCACAGCAATGATTCCATAGAACTGATAACCCACGACGCTGACCTTTATACTCATGCAGACTCTAATAGTTGATATTTTTTACGTCTGTAAATAAAACTTCTTTCAACTTTAAATTACACTTTGCTTCGAAATAATCTAATCTAATTTAACCGAATACTCATCAATGTTGTTGTACTTTTTAAATGTGTTTACTTTCCATTAAAAAATAATAAGCTATTTTGCTAGTTACACAAATTACATAGTCAACATCTTAGCTTAAATGATTACATTTTCATGAATTTCCACTAATATAATTTTAATATTTAAGTACTACTTAGATTAAAATCATTCTTTCTCCAACTGTTTGTACATGCCTTGTTTTATTTACTATTCTACCTGCCGTTTTAACGAAACTATAATTTTAGTTCTTGTATTTTATCTTGTAAGTTTTATTTATTAATGAAATTCAAACAATGTTATGTAACTAAACTTGCATTACTACTTATCTGTTCATTCTAAGTAAGTTATCAATCCCTATTTTTAGATTCTACAATTATTAATTTAATATATTTTTGTGCAGAATCATTACAATATAATATGATAATGTAAATCATTATAAAAGTCATGGGATACTGCAGTGAATTTATTTTAATGCGCTATGTGGTATTCCCGTTTCCACGAGGACTTTATTGTGATCATTGGTTTCTAGTTTTTAGGGATTCGCCACAACATGTGTAAATGCGTTTATTTTAAAATGTAATATATATATGAACAGTAATTTTATTGAAAAAGAAGCATCACAAATAACAAGAGGGAAGGTAACATGTAATAACTCACATACTTGCTCTAAACTGAAATCTTACCATTTCATCAACAGCATTCCTTCCTCCGTAGAATATATTCTGTTTTTACATACGCAGTAATGTTTCCATATTGCATTTTAAAATAAACGCATTTACTCATTGCGCGTTATAATAAACACTCGGTATATTAGAAGCAATGGTCGATAGTACATTCCACTATTTATATAATTGAACATAGACAACAAAATACGTAACCAAAGAATCTAAAACCGCAAGCATCAAAGAGCTCTTGATTGAAAACATTCCAACAGCAGAGAAATTGTGGTAGTGATTGCTGGCTACGTCTTTTAGTACATTTAATTCATATTGCAAGTCATTTCCTTGCCTATCAGGAGGTGACCTAAGAAGCTTTAGCAGACCATCTAAATACAGTTCTGCTGTCTTTTGTGCTTCTTCTGATACTTTACTACAGGAAACTGCTAGAATCATTACCAGAATCTGAAAATATAGTATATATATATACAGACAAAACGCTTTAAAACCTTTCAGCTGGATTTAGCAAGTAACTAAATTACAGTCGAACCTCTATTCAACGAACGTCTATTTAACAAAATTCTCTATTTAGCGAAATTTTGGTTAGAACCGTCAATGTCCGATATTATTTATATATAAATTTCTCTCTATTTAGCGAACACAATCTCTATTTAACGTAGTAAAATTAGGTTCTCTCTAATGGGGTGATTAGGCGGTAATGCTGCATTCCTTCAATGGCTGAATTGTTAAGTTGAATGAGTTGTTTCCAAGAAGGTTCTTTCACATTTACTAAAGGTTCTGTTTCGGAATGTTCCTAGAATATTGATGGGGTCATTAGGCGGTAATGCCGCATTCGTTCAAATACTGTACTGTTTAGTTTAACAAATTGTTTCACAGCGTTAAGTTAAGCTAAGTTTGTACCGCAAATTGAAAATGCCGCGCAGTCGGACCGCGAAACTTTTGAGGCATTTGAGACCATCCGTCGTGCATTGCAAAATCGTGAAAATGTTCCGGCGAGTTTGTTCAAATCTTTAAATCAGTGCGAGGTATTTTTTGAAAACGTGTATTGTTTAAATGCAAAGTGCAACCAAAAATTACGGACTTCTTTAAGAACTCTTAAGTCCACAGCTGATGTTTTCGTAAGTACATACCTAATGTTTCTGTGCGGCTTTTATGTTCCTTTGTACATTATGTATAATAGCTTATGTGTTTAATTATACATAATGTACGTTTATGTTACATATTATGCACATAGATATGTAGCTATGTATGTATTAATAATTACGTACATTAAACTTCACATAAAACTACAACTTCAATTATTTAATCATTTTTCAGGTCTATTAAACATACATGATATATGTGCATACATATATACCGAATTATTCTAAGTAACGAATTTTCTATATTACGATTTTGTTCGGCGAATTTACGACTTTGTTAAATAGAGGTTCGACTGTACATCAATAAAAAATATTTATAAACATTGGAACGCAATCTTAATTTGACAACAAAGAGAAACTAGATCCACGCATTGAAGACTTTTCTTTACTAATTTTGGGTGGTTAATATGTCCTTGAAGGTGCCTAAAACACAGTATGAAACATATCAGGAGCATATTTTTTTTTAGAATTTTTACTAAACCATATTAATTTAGTTTCGTAATCTTTGACGTTGTATCTAATAAATAGATAAGAATTGGACATGAGTGTATTAACAAATTCGACTCACCATCTCTTCTATAGTCAAGTTAACGTTATCAAACACCATGAACAAAGTAGCAGTGGAAGGTAAACTCTCTAATAGTTTCGCGGGAAGAAAAGGATTGAAGCAAGGAGACCCATCATCTACGGTACTCTTCAACTTTGTCCTAGAAGTAATATTGAGAAAGGCTGAAATCCAGAATAATGGCATGATTTACCAACGTAAACATCAGCTAATTGCATATGCGGACGATATAACCTTGTTATCCAGATCGAAAAAGGAGCTCGAAAAGGTCTTCGCTAAACTAGAAGCAGCAGCCGAAAAATACGGGTTAGTTATTAATGCACAAAAAACAAAGTATATGGAATTAAAAGGAGAACCACAAGAAGGAATGAACAATATTCAGTTCGAAGGAAAGAATAAGGTCTATATATTTGAAAAAGTCAGATTCTTTGAATATCTTGGAGTGACTGTCACATGCAATAACGAAGAAAGCGCAGAAATTGACAAACGTATAGCAAAGGGAAATAGAGCATTGGGGGCACTAACTAATATATTAAGGGAAAAGGCAATATCAAGGGCGGCCAAGTTTAGAATTTACAGAACGATAATTAGACCTACGGTAGCATACGCGTGTGAAATGTGGGCTGTAACAAAGAAAAATGAAACCAGGCTAGAAACTTGGGAAAGGAAAATACTCAGAAAAATACTAGGGGGAGTTAAAACGGCTGAAGGGAACTGGAGGAGGCAAACAAACCACGAAGTTAAGGAGTTATACGGACACCCAGATATCATTCATTATATCAAAGCACAGAGGGTAAGGTGGCTGGGTCATGTTAGCCGAATGTCACAGTGTAGGCACGCCAAAAGGGCACTTACGGAGGGAGAAGGAGGAAAAAGAAAAAGAGGGCGACCAAAAAAGAAGTGGTTAGATGCAGTGAAAAGTGACTTACGGAGTGTAGGAGTAGGGGATTGGAAGACAATGGCACAAGACAGATGTAAATGGAGAAAACTGACGAAGAGAATAGAAGAAATGGACTAAAAGTGTACACACACTAAGGGTTAACTGTAATATAAATTATTTTAATGGCATATTTTATACTAAGTCATGGGCCTGCAAGGCCTGTTGTACTAGAATATAGTATATATCTCTTCTATAACATTCGAAATTTTTCACATTAATTACTCATTCACCCAATCTTTATACATGTATGCATCTATGTAAATGTAACGATAACAACCAGCAGTTTAAAAAAGACTAAGCAATATTAAAGCCTGCTTAAAGATCTATTTCACAACTTTACAACGTAGCATTGGCGACACGGAACAGTTTCCAGCTGTATTTACCTAGTTACCAAGTTTTTAAATTTTTACTTAGTAAAATTGAAAACTTGGTTAACTATATAGATAAATACAGCTGGAAGCTATTCCGTGTCGCTAATAGTACATGACTTATATAAAATGGCTAAGGAAATAAACCTACAGTAAATTAGAGATTTTTATAAATAATATACTTACAAACTGCCAAGTCGACCATAGAAAACTAACAACTATTCCACGAAGAGTTGATTGCTTTAAAGAGGCATCTTCATCAATTGCAATTATTAGTTTATCTGAAAATGTAAAGCTTGCAGCTAAAATATTAAGTAAAATCATCATCCAGGAAAAAATGAGAAACAGAATTTGCCATCCATAGATTCTATTAAATAATTGAATTTGTTTCGTTTGAGTTCTATACGCCAATGTAATAGTTCTCACACCTTTATGTAATGTCAAGTTGTTTCTTATAAGAAATACGTCTGCCATAGCACTGTTAGTCGTATATTGCAAATCAACCAAGTCTTTTAACATAATGTTCATTCTTTTAAACGAATCGAATAGTAAAATTACGAATTGCTTCATTATCATTACTGAAATGTAAAAATAATAGTGGTGTACGTATTCATTAATAAAGTAATAATTTGTTTGTTTCATTTTATTGCTATAATTGCGCAGCGTTTAGATAGCTAAGACCCAAAAAAATATGTGCCCTAAAATTAATTCAGGAGAATAGATTTTGAATTGGGGTATGTCCGCCAATCCTGTCATATATTTGTTGCTCCCCCACAAAAGAATTAAAATTTGAGAGCTGCCAAAACGCAGGTACAAGAATTGCAATCGCATTAGAGATTAAGAAACTAACAGACGAAGACACATTTATTACAATGGAAATGTAAGATGGGAAAATAAAATACACATGGATAAATCTGTTATTTAAACTGTAGACATCTAGTGCAACCAATACTGCACACGCACATACTGCGTAACATCTGTACCATAATAATGGTGTTTTTCCAAGTTTGTATGGAGGTAAAATTGCTAAAATAATTCCTAAAGTGTGTAAAGTAAATTCAAACCAAATTTTGCTGATCTTTCTCATTTTATTTGTTTCTAGCGAAGAGATAATATTATTTGTAGAACACATAGCGTTTCAATTTAGAAAGGAAAGCTAATGCTAGCTATTAGTCACCTGTAACGACTTCCAAATGATAAATGTGTCTGCTAAGTATATGAAAGCATACCATTTTTAAATCTTAAGCCATATTCATAGCAATCCGTTATTTTATCGGAATACTTTATTTTCGTTTCTATTTCAAAGTTGATTAGTTGTCTATATTCGTCTTTATTAAATTTTTGTTTGGACCTAATATGGTTCTTATTAATTTATATTCATGTTATCGTAGTTATTTTTCGTGTTTTTTTCGACTACTTCTTATTTCCATCGTATATGTTACTGTAGATCTTATAACGACGCTACATATTTTTAATTTGATTTTTTAATTTACTTTTTTATATTATAGCGAAAGTTTGATCGATAAGTACCTACCGTTTATATCCGGCATGGAGGCTTGCTCTATTTCTTTATTATCCTAATTTCAGTTGTTTATTTTATACTAGGTAGCAGTAGTTATTTACTAAGCTGCAATTATTTATTTTAGCCAATGCCTTTCGATAAACGCCCTATAGCTATAGCGATTTTAACTATCACATTGTCAACATTACACACAAGTGATGAACGATTAACTACGACGCGACCATACAAATAAACAACAAGTGGACTATAAACAAACACTTACCTTTAATCCTTCCCAGGTACAGGTTCATATAGGTATCGGAGGCAAGTGGTTTTGTAACGCTTAATGGGGGATTCGAACACCCAATACAAGATAGACTCGTAATTCACGACGAAGAAACGAAGTATGTGCGCAAATTGAATTAGTCGGCAATAACAAGCAAGAGCTGTTCACTCTTCGACGGTTGGAGACTAATTAATTTTAGGAACGACGGACCTTCTTGGGGGTTGAACGAGAGGGCTCTAAAATTTTAAGGTTTCTAGGAAACTCGACCACATGCTGGAATACAGGCGTGCCACAACTCGAAGAATACAGTCCACTACACAAAATAAATTTAAACTAAAACTGGAATTCTAAACTTTAAATACACGCTACAAAGAAACAAAAAATATTAATTAAAAATTACAACTAACAAATGACTTTTTGATTACCATTATTTAACTACTGAGTTTTGGTTTACGCAATAATGTTTAATGTCATCTGTATTTCGATGTCACCTGGTAAACGAAAAAGTGAAAACAAACAGGTACTGTGATTTCAAACTAAAGTTTTGTCTTTGATGCTTCTCCTAAATTTATTGAGAGCTGTGGATAAACTTTATTTATTTGTTTATTTATTTTAGTACTCAGCCAACAGCCGTTAGGCCAATTATAGGCGTCGCTGTACATTTTATGGGGACTTCCAACCCCACTAACGACTGTCATGATGTTATTATGACATCCGGGACCAACTATTTGCGTGGCAGCCGTACCACGAGGCACCACGAGATGCAGCCGTGGAACTGACATCCATTCTGACCAGAAAGAGTGTTGCTTAACTCTATGGATCGAACGTGGACGCTTGTTCAAGCTACAGCACCCGGGACTGTTGCTGTACTGCACGTGTAGATTTATGAGGTATTACCCACACGAGAAAATTATCCCAAACTCCCTACGGCCTCATGGGTCCAGCCTTTTCTCTAATGGTGACTACTCACATAACATTAGTTGTATAGTAAATAACTATTTGGATTATATCTTTCAGTTTCTATCTTTCTCCCATATTTAATATATTTTGTCTTTTTCTTGTTCACTTGAAACACCCTTGTTCTTGATATTGTATCTCCTTCTTTTATTTTACTATGTATAAGTACTTTGGTTGATCTGCTTACTATTGCCAAATTGCCTGCATAAGCTGTTCTTCTGGTGCTTATCGCCCCATTATCTATATTTGGGACGATTTTCCCTTGAGCTGCATTAAACAGAAATGCTGATTAGGCCTCTTCCTTATTTTAAAACTATTCGTGATTTCACTTGCCGTTCTGACTACTAATGCGGCTTTCCTTATCGTTATCTTTAACATCGCTATAAATTTCCAGGAAATTTTCCGTTTTAAATTTGTTTTAATTAACGTTTCCTATTTATACTAAGCATTTGAAAGAAGAAAAAAAAATGCAAGAGGAATGGTAAGATTAAGTATAGTTGTCTCTATTTATAAGTACTATGAATAAGGTATTATAATTATCAAAGCTGCTTAAAGTATCCTATAGAATATAAAAAAAACCTTATATTGAAAAAATACTTACAAATTTTAGACCCGGATAATCAACAATACATGCATTGCATACGATGAATCAAATATATACCAGAGAGAAATGATGAATTTAATATTGATCTACACATACCATTTATTTACAGACTATAAGTAAAATGTTGGCAGTAGTTTATTTATTCTCTTATGTACCTCCAAATGTCAATATATCCTGATTTTCCTCGTCTAGAACACGAAGCAACTATTGTAATTGTGAAAAAAAAAACACCTTTCGAGATTTCTTCAGATTTTCATCTTTCAGAATCCCTAGGTAACGAAAAACAGGTTTTCTCAATTTCATTTGTCTATCTATCCGTCTGTTCGTCTGTCTGTCTGCCCGTCTGTCCATCTGTTCGTCTCCCCATCTGTCTGTTGGCGGTATAGCTCAAAAAGTATTTTTTGAAAGAAGACGATATTTTGAATGAAGATTATATGTCTACCTTGCTCAAAACCAAACATATACTCACTAAACACCTTAAACAATTAAATATCTGCTTTAACGCAGTGATATATAAATATCATAATTGTCACGTAGTTTAGGTTTTTACCATTAATTGAAATTGAAGCCAACAGATGCATCGTAAATATCGTAACATGAATAGAAATATGCAGCTATTGACGTCTCCCTTATATAGAGCCAGAAGCGACCCAAATGCTCAGCCGGCGTGGTCTAGCTGTTAAAGCGGCAGACTAGCAAAATGAGTAATCGGATTTTGCCTGGCTGAATGCATGAAAACGAGCTTGGAAGTTTAAGACATGAGTATCAGGTATCACTCATATACAATTGCCATACATGAATAAACAAAGCAATAAGTTTCTTTATGGTTACTACAAATAATGTTGTGCTGCGTGCGTGCGTGCTGCGTGCGTGCATGTGTATTGATGTGAGATAGGTAATTTTCTAGTTGAATACACGGGTTTATTTCTTATTTTTTTTTGTGTTTTTTGTATTGTGTAGTGGGTAAACTAAAAACAATGTTTTTACTAATTATAAAATCACTGTAGAAGGAAGTTGCGTGTATCACACCAGATTTTTTATTTGGTAATACATTTTTATCAATTAATAAAAAAATCACATCAGAAAATTGTATTCTGCTATGTCCTACGTGTAAATGAGTTAATAAAAAGTGAGAGCCTATTTCGATGCTCGCACACAGCCCAAATTCTGATTGTTAGGACCCTGAAGGTGCCATGAGAGAAACATATATGTCATACATTTAAATTCGCATAATAATAACCAGAAAAAAACTGTTTATGACGACGTACATTAGATACCAAACTCAATCAACAATGACAAACTACAGGGTTAGGCATAGCAATGTTACCATTTTTAACACTAAATATTTTTTAAATAAAACAATACATTTTTAATTTTTATCATAAATTGTGTAATACGCAACTGGGTTTCTATGACTTAAAGATAGAATTTTTCAAATTACCACCATTTTCTGTAACGCAAGCTTGAAGGTGTTGAGGGAAAATCACCATGACTAGTCGTAACATTTCCTCTGCGACCCAACCCTTTTTTGTATCGAAAGGACCCTTGATCTTGCCATTTCCTGGTCCATCTGAGAATGATCAGTCGAGATGGTGCATCCCCTCTGCCTCGATCTCCAAATTCCGCACGAAACGCACGTTGTGTTGCAGTAAGTGACTGCAAATTTGCAAAATTTCTCGACAACAAAAACGTTCTTGCTTGCAAAGGCCAGCGATCCATTTGTTAGCTGTCACTATTGAAATATCATATCCAAAGGGATGTGGAAAAATTTATGATAGGAATTAAAAATGTATATGTTTTGTTCAAAAGAGATTTAGTGTTAAAAATGGTAACACTGCTATGGCAAACCCTGTAGTTAAATAATGGAAAAATAGGTACCAACATCATACCAAGCACCAAACAACGATTTAATTGGGAAGCACACAATGAAAACGGAGAATTGCTAATGCTGCATAAATAATGCAATAAGGATCAACAACACGTTTTTCGATGATAAAATTCAACATACAGGGTGTAGAAATGCTTTACGCACCATAGGGTTTTCAATGGTAATTTTTTCATATGACAATATTTGCTTCCCTAATTATTTTAGAGCAAACTTGTCAACAGGTTTTTTGTAGAGCAAACAATTCTGCACCTATTTATGCCATCATTTTTGTCATTTTACGTCAGAAAATCTAATGATGAAAGAAACTAGAATTATCATTTTTTCAAAAATCAGTGCAAATTGTGAAGTGGTGGTATGCTGGAAGCAGATCAGGTGCAATAAGTGCCATCGTTGCCGCTACATTTGACAGATGCAATCAAATAAACAACAAACTAATTTGTTGATGCTTTGAGATGCTTCAATAATTTCAAGGCACCACTGATTTGTCTAAAAATAGTAATTTGTTGCTTTAAATTTTCGGTTTCCCGAAATGTAAAATGACAAATGCTGTCATAAATGGATACAGAATTTTTTTCTGTACAAAAAACTTCCATACAAGTTTGCTCTAAAATAGTTAGGGAAGCAAATATTTCCATATGAAAAAATTAGCATTGGAATCCTAATGGTACGTAAAGCATTTCTACACCCTGTATACCACATTCACTCAATTTGTAATTCTGAGCATGCCTTGAATATAAACACTTTTACCAGTATACTACTTATTTAGTTATAAAAGGTTACTAGTGTCAAAATGACATTGACATTTATAGCTTATGAATAAACCATTCGTGGCATCTTGCTGAACTGGAAGAGTCAATTATGTATGTTATTTTCAACAAAGTTACTTCAGTTGACGAACGAATAATGATGAACTGTCAAATTTTGCTATAACTTTGGTTTTATTTTATTACCAACTGTGTTTACCCCGTTAGAAAAATGCACATGCAAAGCCTGCTCAGAATCACAAGTAGAGTGAGCCGGGTATAAAAAACATTGCAGAACACGAGAGGTTAAATAATTATATGCTGCATCGACTTTGTATTTGCAAACAGAAAGAACACAAATACCTAATACCTAATAGGTAATTAACAGCAAAAATAGTCAAGAATATGCCACCAAACTACTCAATAAAATTAGGATAATTGAACATCTCTAGAAGACGACACAACCAAATTATTACACCAAGCCAGAAGTGATTTAAACTATAACATTTTTAGTAGAACGATTAGCAATCTCTATAAAATATAAAATTTAACCGAAAATATGGAAGCGGAGGATTAGTATTATGTAAATGATGAGTGCATCGATAGAACTAGTAAAGAAATATAGATTGGAAAAAAAGTAATAGCATATCACCAGGAGAAAACTAATAAAATACGAAAGGAAAGAACTTGGAAGCATCTCCTTGAAAAAAATATACCTAAAGGATGAAAATGTAGCATAATGATTACAATACATAAAAAATGTGTAAAGAGCTTTACCCAGAACTTCCTTTGCATGTGGACATTGTGACACTAACCATTTTGCAAAATCAAAGAAAACTAGAAGTAAAAATGTCTTAACATTCCTAATAATATTGAAACAATAAAAGGAAACACTTGGTAATGAGAATGACATTAATTCTCAAATAAAAGAAACACTGCAAACGGTGGCATTCGAAATTACGGCGATTTCAGCGCCTACGAAAGCAATTTCAACGCTTCGCAGCAGCGCGGGTGCAACCCGATCCTTAGTTCCGTTCAGCCACGGAAAAACGCCTCGAATTTGCTCGCGGCTGGATGATATACGAGGCGCTTATCACCTATTTTGATATCTATTAGATCATTTGCCCGGCATCTGTTAGGCTCCATTTTCGTCAAGGGTAAAGCCTGAACTATGTGTAAAATTTTAATAACTTTTATCTATTCCTCAGTTAAAGCAAAAATAAACATTATTTTATTTTTTAAAGTCCTCACAGACGATGGTGTTTCAATTTCCGACAGTAAAAACAACTTTCCAAGAGTGGTATACTACTTTTTTTTTAAATTAGTTTTAACACCGGATCAGCTAGTATAGCTATACACAGAACTGTTATTTAATATCACTAGTCACTGTATTGACGTGAAGAGGTAAGTTCCAAAGAAGTCCTCATTCGCTGGATTCTTCATCAGTAAGCAGATCTTGTGGCAGTTTACGCTTTAACCGTCTGTGGATGTGTCTATTTCCCAGTTCATAAGCAACCGCACCTGGACACTCACTTAATTTATTGTTAAATGTTCTAATGCAGTTTTTAATAGATGTTTGTATGGTAGGAATTTCTAGTTCCCTATGTAACTGTTGATTACGGACAAACCAGGGGGCATTTGTAATGATTCGAAGAATTTTATTTTGGAACACTTGCACTTTTTTTATAGTTATGTTAGATGCTGCTCCCCAAATGGTGCAGGCATAGGTTAGCGTGGATCTAAGAATAGATTTATAGATAAGAACACCACACTTATAACTTAACGGCGATTTTCGATTAATTATAGGGTACAATTGAGAGAGTTTTGAATGGCATTCATTTAATTTTTTATTAATGTGTAGTTTAAATGTTAATTTTTTATCCAAATATACTCCTAGGTATTTTACTCCTTGGTCAGGTGGGTTCCAAGGAAGGCGTTCATTGTTAATTACAATTTCCGGGGGTGGTGTAGGGTATCGTAGGGTGAATATTTTTGCTTCACATTTACTTGAATTTAGAGTGATGTTCCATTTTCAAGCCAGTTATTTAATTCATCCAAGGTGGTCTGGAGATTTTCTGCAGCGATGTTTATGTCTTCATTTTGTGTAATAATTGCTGTGTCGTCAGCGTACATAGCAATGCTTGGGGAATGTCATGCAGAAATATGTTGTACAGGGTTGGACCTAGTATAGATCTCTGGGGTATTCCTGCTGCTATATTTTTCATCGTGGACATAGTATTATTAATCCTTACTTGGAACTTCCTGTTGTCTAGAAATGACTTCAATATTAAAAATAAATATTTTGGTAAATTTATTGTTATTAACTTGTGTCATAGCCCCAGAGTCCAGACAGTGTTAAAAGCTTTGGCTATATCAATGAATACTGTGAGAGTGTGTTGTTTGGCTTCATAGCCTCTTTCGATGATTTCGGTTATTCTAGCCAACTGGTGAGTGGTCGAATGTTTTGATCTAAATCCGAACTGAAAGTTGGGAATAGTATTGTTATTGCTCAATTCTGTGTTTAATCTGGTTAGGATGCATCTTTCTAGTAGTTTAGAGAAGGTTGTTAGTAAACTTATTGGTCTGTAATTTGCTGGGTCTTGTGCTGTTTTTCCTGGCTTATTAAACAAGATAATATGAGCGATTTTCCATGAGTCAAGGAAATAACCAATTCTAAGGCAACCGTTAAAAATTGCTGTTAAATAGCAAATTGCTTTTTTTGGAAGTTTTTTTAGAATTATGTTTGTTATTCCGTCGTGGCCTGGCGACTTTTTATTTGGTAGGTTTTTAATAAGGTATGCTATCTCTGCTGGTGTGATTGGATTGATGTTCCCTGGAGGATTCTGCGAGCTTGTTGTAATCTGATCCTCAAATTGTGTGGTTATATCTGCATTGTTCTGATTATTTACTGTAGTGAACACTCCTTCGAGATAGTTTGCAAAGACTTCACATTTCCCTTTGTCAGTGGTGATTACAACGTTGCCATCTTTTAGGGCGGTTGGGGTAAGAGATATTCTAAGTATACGCCTGACACATCGAGGGGTCATTGGGTTGTAATTCTTTTATATATGTTTGATATGAGTTTATCTTGTGAGTTTCTAAAGCAAGTTTGACCTGTCTTATTAATTGATTAAGTTGGTGTTTTAAATTGGGATCTCTACTTCTCTGCCAGTCTCTTCTAATCCGGTTTTTCTCTTGTATTAATTTCAGAATTTCTCTAGGTGGTTGGAGATAATTTGGTTTACTCTGACGTCGTTGGATTGTTGTGGCTTCTTGTATTGACAGCTTGGTAGCGTCTTGGAGATTTGTAACTGTATCGTTGATATCAATTTGAGTATGAATAATGGGACATTGCAGTATGTTCTCTAGTTTTTGTTGAAAGGTTTCCCAATCTACGCGGCCATTGATGAGTCTTGGATTTTTTTCAGTGAGGTGTGGTGGTTTTGAGTGTGAGATAATTATCGGTCTGTGGTCCGAGTCAAGGTCGGTTGTAACATATTGTGTCATAGGAACTGCTCCATTTTTGTGTAAAATTAAACTCAAAATATCAGGTAGGTGGTCATTACGATAGGGGTAATGTGTAGGCTCGTCAGGAGCTGATATTTGTATTGCGTTTGAAGCGGCATATTTGAATAGACGGTGTCCGTTTGGGTTGTCAACTCTGCAGCCCCAAATTTGGTTTTTACTATTTAGATCGCCAATAATATATGTTGGCTCGTTGTAACTAAATAGTTTCTGAAGGTCGGTTTCAGATAGAGTTTTGTTGGGTTGCTTATAAATGCTTGTTACTCGTATAATTCTGTTATTGGCGAATTGAAGGACAGCTTCTACAGCTTCTAGGCTTTCTAGATTTTGGTTTGGTAGTGGGCATATTGATAACTTTTTCTTGGCTATAATTATCACTCCCCCTGAAGCTATGGGTGCTATTCTGTCATGTCTAAAAGTTATATATCCTGGTATATTAAATCTTTCTGTTTGTATTAAGTGAGTTTCACTAACGCATGCAATATCAATGTTGTTATTTGCTAAGAAGGCGATTAGTTCTGATCGTTTTGTTTTGATACCATCAGCATTCCAACTGGCGATTGTTAAATTAAAGTAATTTGGTTGTCTAAGGGCCATTACTGATTAGTGTTGGTAAGAGCGTGATAAGAGCTGCTTTAATTTTATCCATGTATGGTGTTAGAAGTTGTAAAAGTGTTTTTAATATTGACATTATGAGGTCTGTTGACTCTTGGCTTTGATCATTTTGATTTGATGAAGGGTTAGGATTAGCATATGTTTTGAAGTTGAGATGAGTTTTGTCAGTAGACGGTCGATTTGAAGAACTAGGGAGAGGTGGAAAGGTTTCTGGGTTGTAGGTAAAAGGATTACTGCGCCTTTCATGGGTAGGATAATTTTTTTTTACTTTCTGTGATACAGTTTGGAAGTAAGGGCAGCCTTTGTAATTCGCTGGGTGCTCGCCATCACAGTTTACACATTGTGGTTTTTGTTCAGAGCTTTTTGTGCAATCCTTATAGTGGTGATTTAGTTTGCATTTTACGCACATCGGAGTGAGTTTACAATAGTTTTTAGTGTGGCCATAAAGTTGGCAACGTGAGCATTGTGGAATGTCTGGTGATTTACGTCTAGGTTCTACGCTAATAATACAATGATTTAATTTATTTACAGAGAATATTTTGTTGGCTTCGTCAGTTTTTGTTAGAGTAACTGCGCAGACGGGTATCGGGTACTTTTCTTTGTTATAAAGTCTGGCCACTTTGATAACTGGAAGTTCATGCGTTGCTAATTCGTTTTTTATTTCTTCTTCGGTTAAAGATATGTGAATACTTCGTAATATTACTGAAAGCGGTTGGGACTCCGGATTTTTAAATGTGTGATATTTGAGGTTGAGTGTGTCGTAGTACTTGGTTAAATTTCGGTAATCGTTTGTATTAGTTAAGTTTATACAAAGGAAATTACCTATATATGCTGTTGTAAATTCGTTTTTGACCTCTTGCTGGATATCTTTGATGACTTGCTGGTAATTTTTAGCCTCGTGCAGATAGATAGGCAGTATCTTGGGTTTTCTTGCAGCTGGTTGTTGATTAGTTTCCATGGCTTGTTCTTATGGTTGCACATTACTTACTTGGGGGCTAATATTTAATGCACTTGGGGAAATATAAAACCGATTGTCTTTTAATAGTTTATTCGGTTCAAATAAATATCGTTTGCTAGAATAACTGTTATCGGGAGAAAGTGAGCTGCTGTCACTTTTATTATTTGCATTAACGCTAAGCATCGTTGATAATTAATACTGCTAGGCCACTAGGACCGCAGCAGATTTAATGAATAATGCCCAAATTATATTAATAATTAAATTCACTTAAATATTAGTTAGAAAATATTTTATGTGATCGCGACGACTGCGGTCACGGTTATCGCACGAAAATAGAACACGTCTGTTCGCGTCTGGGTTTCGAACCGAACTTCGTTATACTACTTGTGTAACACCTGCCAAGCACACAACTGTTAGGACACCCTGGTACATTCAAAGTATTCAATAAATTATTACATTCTTGGTTCCAACTATTCCTGTTCCCGCAATACATTTCAATTATTGGTCCTTGCCGCCTTTTCTGACGGCCCGTGCGAATAACGTTTGGCACAGCAACAAGGGGGCAGTGACACTTGTTGAACTCAATGTAAGAACAGCAAATCTCTTGCAGCTTAAGTGGTGGTCCATTACCTTATGAAGATTTATTCTATTACCTAGTTCTATGTCGGTTCTTTGAATCATTATAAAACCCGTCAACAGAAAGGTTCAGTCTGTAGTTTCTTTTCAGAAAGCACGTTTTGCGTGGGCGATTTGTGGGCATACATTTTAAGTTGACTTATCTTGTTCACTTTCTCGAACAGGAGGCTCATTGCCTGGCTTCTGACAAACAGGCTGAAATTTGGTTGTTTACTGTGTGTCAGCAGAAGCGTAGAATTCTGGCGCGATATGGTTGCAATCAAGACGTTTTATGTGAGTTGGAGAGAGAAAGAGCTAGCACGCTTGGAGGTTGCGTCGAGAAGACACTTTTGGTTTGAACTTTTGTGAGTATAGGCGGCATACGTATAAGTAAGCCAGTTGTGGTTGGGGAGTTTTAGGGAAATTTTGTGGCGGCGTGGGTGTGTGTGTCCAAAATCCTCTTATACCGGTGCAAGTGTTGCATTTTTTCAATTTGAAGGATCTAGATGCCAAAGATTTCCAAGTGGCCTTAATCTGGAGATGCTGACAATTCTTTATCGTGAAGTCCGCTCCCAATGCTCGTCATTCCGTGGATAAATATATTATGCCGTTTCATTTGCTATTTCGTGGAGCCATTCTATTTCATTCAAAATCCATCTAAAGGTGTCTCGTCGCATTGGAGCATCCAATTCGCCAGGAAACCAAAAAAGTACTGTACATAGTTTGAAACAGTAAATTTTCCGTCATTTGTGCTTCGTTAATTTTACAAAAGTGCAAAGTAGAACGTTTGGTCGCGCAACCTAAACCAGAACAAAATGTAAAAGGTTCAGGGTCATTTCAATTCCCTCAATTGGTGGCGGGCTGCTATAGAAACCTTCCGTCACTCTTCAGCCAAGAACGGTAATTATAAGATGGGTGAGAGAAAGGAGGGGTGGAGAATGGAAGAAAGGCCAGTAAAGGTGGAGAAGTACTGCCCCAGCATACGCCTCAGAGAAGGTACCCTGTTGATTCAGGAAAACCACCTAAAAACCTGAATCAGAGCAGACGGCCAGGGGAATTGAACCCGCGACCTCCCGAATGCTAAGCAGATGTAAAACCAGAACATGCGTACGTGACCTACATATGGTCAATTGACAGCTATAAAAAGCGGTTAAATTCATAACGAAAAATTTGAATTAGAGTAAATTAAGTTTCTTCGTTTGTTGACCACAATGGTGGGCTCTGTTGATGTCCTGAATGTAGGGCGGTTCCTTAAATGAACATTACTAACCCCTTTTGGTACTAATTACGTAAATCACATAATTGCTTGTTCAAAAGTAATTGTGTCAATTATATACACGTAAATTTGAAGTTTTCAGGAAGTACTAATTTAAATTCGACCTTTTATGCCTTTTATTTATGATGTTCATAGATATTTGTTTATTTATTTGTGTGTTAGCCTGTGTTATGATCTATTTCTAAGGTACCTTGGCGAATGCGAAGAAATCAGCAAAGCTAAGTCCCAAGCGAGTGAAAACGCCTCACAGGATAATCGGAGCAGAGTAACGGTCCATGAATTTTGAGTTTCTACAGGGGTCGTTCAGCAACTTTTCGATCTCTTTTAATTTAATAGAACTCGTGGCGCCTACCCCCTTTCATCTTGATCATAACCAACTTTCATTGTGACAGCATCTCGCTCTAAGTTACGTGGTGTTGAGTCAAACCACACCTTCTCCCTGACCATTAGTCGGTCAACTATCTACTGCAGGACAATTGAGGCGTAGTCAGGGTGAACTTTGCTTTTAGTTATTAACGTTTCTTAACGACCCATTTAGACTGTAACATAAAATAAAGATATTTACTGAAAAGCGAAATCCATAAACGTATCGAAAAATACCAATAAAGTATTTGGTGAGTCGTGTTGCAAACAATAGGAGTTTAACCACCGAGATTGAAAAATAGATAGTAAAAGCAAAAGAGGTTAATAGATTAGCTCAACTTATTATACCATTTGAAGCATCAAGTATTTATGCACTGACAAATATACCAGAATCTGCAACCCACGCTAACCTATGGCAGTGAAATCATGCCAGAACTTGCCATAACTGAAACGTGAAACGGTAGAGGTGAAAGTATATCGTACTGAAAAAATTAGTTTGGTGCAGTAATTGCTGTAATTCTCCCAAATGGAAGGCAATCAACTAGCAACAGCCTTTGCATAACTATAACAAAATAGTGACTTACTTGTGTATAGCTCATTCCGAACTTGTTAGCTAATTTTAAGTCAATGTGCTTGCATTCTACATTCTACAGGTCGGCTGCTCCATCGAATAACACAGTATGTGATAATGAGTAAAGTTGTGGGAAACAAGGAAACACTTTAGATCGATGGCCCCACACTCTGCATGCATTCCCAAAGTTAAATCCCATATATTTGCAGTCTGTATTAAAGTATAATTTTTACTGTCTGACCAAAAATCTTGCAACCCTAAGGTTTCATGGTAAAATGTAGTTACTGTGTTTTGAAATCCCATGGGTGGGCGGAGGTGAGGATTAAATTAATTTTCTACACAGTATCTACAAGAATAGTTTTATTATTTTTTTTAAGATAACTACACGAACTTTTTTTATCAAAGAGATATGCTGGACCACTTAAACAAATACAAAAACAATAAAAATAACCAAAATTTATGATTTAACACTCTGTACGCCAATAACAAACACTCACAAATTAAGGTTATGTAGGTACGTTGGGTGAGCATGTCTAAAACAAAACACAGTATCTCGTAGATGCTGTGTTACACACAGAATTTTGAGAAAAACGTTTGCTAGGTGTTTTTTCTAAAACACAGTAACTACCAGATACTGTGTTTTCTTTGGTTCTTTCGAACATTATAATGACTTGCTGTGTTTTGAATTGGAGAACAGAAGGAATGCATGCAGATACTGTGTTTATGGGTAGCTGTAAATAGGTAACCAGTATAGATAGCTCAAATCTGATTAGCTAGAAAGATGCGGGATAACACAGTATCTACATATGAACATTCAGCTCAATTTCACAAAAAATGTTGGATACTGTATTTTTCGATGGAGCAGCCGAGGTGTGTTGACGTATACCATACCATTCTTCTTCTTTCCTATCCTTTCCATATCAATGGTCTCCATTTGTTAACAAACAGGATCTTTGTTGCATCCTTCAATACGGTTGCATTCCACCCTTTCGATACCCGCACTTCATTTTCCTTCTGAATTTGGCTCCTCTACCCGTTTTGATATAGCGTTTCTATTCATTCTTTCTATATTATCTTCCCATCGTAATCTTCGTAAGCTTACATGAGTCACTGAAAGGTAGACGATAAAAAAGTTTAAAAGTTTAAAACTTTGACTTACCTATGAATGCAGTGGAAGGGGTTTGGATTATTTGTGTGGATAAATCTAGCGACACCATCAAAATGTAGATCGACGATTATTTGGAAATTCGTCACGATCACGTTTATAATTAAAACATTGCTATTCAATCTAAGTTAAAACCTTCAAAAAGAAATCGACATATGCACTGAAACAAATACCCTCTTTTTTGGGGTTTATAGTTTTTGGGTAATACAATTTGGGAGGAAGAAGCGAATTTCAAGTTTGTCAAAGTTTTGGTACACGAATGTTTACTTAAACAGAAATATCGAACAGTCAGTATATAGGCGTTTTTGAATTCTTCATATGGTTCATCTTTTCCTCAATATTTCTCCGTTGTTAATTGGTCCGCGAATGTATCTAGCACTTACCATACCTTTGTAGACTTCCAGAAAGGTTACCATACATAAAAAAGGCTTCATCTACAGTTACAAATGTTTTTGTAATGCTATTCACCGTTAAAAAATCAAATTGACCAGGAAACTAACAGACGAAGATCAATCTGATTTAGCGTCACTATTTTGGGGACTTCATTGAAAACACTTATGTCAACTGAGCTACCGTGTCAATTTTTTTCTACGCTACTGAAAAACCATGGCGTGGACTGCATCAAAATAAGATTGATTTTACGTTTCCGATCTAATTAAACTGCTGTAGCGAATTGTATTAGTATAATAATGCATATCAGGAGTTTTAAGCGCCTGAAAAAATGGTGCAGCTTGATTTAATTCTATCCCATCCAAGTTTTGTAGAAATTACTGCTAGATTATAATAATTAATAATAACATAATATGATAATACAAAGAACGATAGTGGACAGTATGTTCCATTATCTATCTAACTGAATATAAACAATAAAGTAGGTGGCCAGACAATTAATAATGACAAGAATCAAAGACTTCTTGATTGAAAACATTCCAGCAGCAGAGAAATTGGGGCAGTGGTTGTTAGCTAACTCTTTTAGTAAATTTAATTCGTATTGCAGGTAACTTTCCTGCCTGTCATGCGACATAGTAGGAAGTTTTAGCAGGATATCTACACATATGTCCGCTGTCTTTTGTGCTTCTTCTGATGATTTACTACAGGCAACTGCCAGAATCGTTGTCAGAATCTGAAAAAATATTATACAGATAGACAAGGCGTTTTAAAACATTTGCAACTAGCTTGAAAAAACGACTAAAACCAATTAAATGTAAAATATAGGTGAACATTGGAAAATGACCTTAATTTAACAACTAGTTTTTCAGATTTTCACTATTGATTTTGGATTTTAAAATATATTATTATACCGGGTGTCTTAAAATCAAATACATCTAGTATGCCTCGAATTTCCCACAATGCAATCTAAAATGTTACTTGAAATTGGCAAGACTGTAAGTCTATGTCAAATTCGAGTTAAGTAGGTTAGGTTTTTTGCGAGTCTGTGTCAAAAGTGACGCAAAACCTAACCTACTTAACTCGAATTTGACATAGACTTACAGTCTTGCCAATTTCAAGTAAAATTTTAGATTGCATTATGGGAAATTCAAAGCATACTAGATGTAATTCATTTTAAGACACCCGGTATATTGTAAAACATTAAGTCTGATGAAGCAGAAAAATTATTACTGCAAAACGTAACTTGACCAATCAAGATTTTTAAAATAAAATTTTAACTGTCTTATAAATGACTATTACCGTCTGTTGTCCATTCCTTGGTTTACTAAAAACTAAAAAAAGGATAACATAAACACAGTAATTTGTTTTTATTTTACTGTAGCTGATTATCTCCCAATTCCTATATTATAAAGAACAACCTTTTCCAATGGAATTTTTAGAAACCATATTAATTGAGTTCGATAACCAATTCAAAAGAGATTTACAATTTGGACTTCTATGCGGCTGTTATTTTTTTACTTCTGCTGCTCTATTTGCATTAAAATTGTAGTTGTCATCATGAGTAACGAAATAAGGCTGCTGTATAATAAATATTTTTATAAAACAAACACACCATATACTTACAAACTGCCAAGTCGACCATAGAAAATTAATTATGATCACATGAATAGAAGATTGAGTGGATAAAATAGGTTTATCCGTTGTTATTAGTCTGTACGAAAATACAAAGGTTGTTGCTAAAATGTTAAGTAAACTCATCATCAACGAAAGCATGAGAAACAGAATTTGCCATCCATAGATTTCATTAAATAATTTAATTTGTTTGGTTTGAGTTCTATATGCCAATGTAATAGTTCTTACACTTCTGTGTAATATGCCTGCCATAGTATTGGTAGTCGTATTTTGCAAATCGACCAAGTCGTTCAGCATACCGTTCATTTTTTTGAAAGAACCTACTATTAAAACTACGAATTTCGTCATTATCACTACTGCAATGTAGAAATGATAGTAGTGTAAGTAGTTATTAACAAAATAATAACCTACTTGATCCATTTTTTGTTGATGAGACCTCGCGCTGAGTAGACGTGCTTCGTCGCTGCCGCTAGTTTAATCAGTGTAGTGATTTACATATTAATACCAACCATGGGTCCTGTAACAAGAAGTGGTGAAGCTACTGACATCGAGGTAGTCGCTCAAAGGGTTGTGGAAAAACTGCTGGATTCCGACTCTCTAATAGAAAAGCTGACTACAATAATTAATACAACTTTGAAAACCGAAATATCAAAAATTGTTGAAAGCTATGAAGCCAAAGTAGCTTCACTAGAGTCCCAGCTGCAAAAAATAAAAGGTGACATGGACGATAAGATGGATGCCTATGAACAATATACTCGAGTGAACAGCTTAAGAATATTCGGCTTACCTGAAAAACCCAACGAGAATATTAATGATGTCGTACGCAGCCTATGCGAGGAGAAGTTAAACGTCCATCTCGCCGAAAACGACATCGACGTCTGTCATCGGCTTGCTGCACGAGAAGGTTCGCATCGGCCAATCATCCTAAAATTGGTACGCCGAGATGTCAAAAAAATGATTTACACTAATAAAAGAAAGTTAAAAAATTCCTCCGTTGTTATTCGAGAAGACCTCACAAAACGTCGTATGGATCTTCTAAAAAGTGCTATCGAAAAATACGGAAGAAACAAGGTATGGACAAGTGATGGAAAATTTTTTATTAAAACAAACTCGGGAATTCAAAAAATTACTACGTATTCTCAATTTCAAAAGTTGTCCGGGAACAAATGATTTCCTGAGTATACATAAAATAAGCTATGGAACAGCGGCGATAAACGATAATCTCACGCTAAGTGTTTTGTACAGCATTTTTATGTCAGATAGCAAATATTTTATTTGAATTTATTGTAGCATTTGCATTGCGATTTCAGTTGTTTTTTTTGTTTTTGTTGTGGTGTATTGATAGTTTAGTTATTTCTGAAATTTAATTTATTTGTAAACAAAGTTACTTGTTGTGATGAGCAGCAAACGGGTAGACAACTGCCTAAGTGTTGTACACATTAATATTAGATCACTCTTACCGAAAATTACTGAAATTAATGCATTACTTGAAGAAAAAAGTTACGACATCCTAGCAATATCTGAAACATGGCTGAAGCCTTGTATTCCTATTTCAAATTTAAATTATAAAATCTTTCGCAAAGATCGTGTTGATCGTGGGGGCGGAGTTGCTATTTTTGTTAAAAATTCTATTACCACTAAAATTATTCAAAGTAATGACAATATAGAGCAGCTATGGCTGGCAGTAAATCTTAACAATGAAACATATGTCTTCGGAGTGGTCTACAGGCCGCCCCTGACTAATTACAAAGTTTTTATAGACGAACTCGAGGAATCCATTTCTTTGTGCTCTGAGATTTCAACTAAAATTTTCTGTCTGGGTGATTGCAACATAGATATGTCAAATTTTTCGAGTTCAGCCACGCAGTACTTTCATTACATGTTAGATTCATTAAGTTTTGATCAACTTATTAAAGATCCCACTCGAATATCGAAAAACAACAGTACAGTAATAGATCTCATAATTACATCCGATAGTAACTGCATTATTGAATCTGGTACGTGTGAACATGGGTTATCTGATCATGAAGCAGTTTTTTGTAAAATATCAATTAATAAATTTAAAAAAAATAATCCTACATTACGTACTTTTCGAAATTTTAAGTATTTTAATTTTGATAATTTCTATAGAGATTTGCAAATGTTACCGTTGCATCAACTCTACTATATGAGAGATATTGATGCTAAAATAAACCTTCTAAATAATTCTATTATTAATCTATTTGATCAACATGCCCCGTGGATAACTATTAAAATGAAAAGGAAACCTGCGCCTTGGTTAACGGATAATATTAAGCTATTAATGAAATTAAGAAACAAGGCAAAATCTAAATTCAGCAAGACTAAAAATCCTATGCACTGGGAATATTACAAATCCTTGCGAAACTTTACTAATCTAGCCATTCAGAATGAAAAGAAGGCGTACTTCGACTTTAAACTTCGAAATGGGGGTGTAAATTGCATTTGGAAAGAACTAAAATCGATAAATATAAATGTTAATAAGCAAAATTCTATACCAGAAACTCTTAAAAATCCACAGCAAATAAATGACTTTTTTATAGATTCCATACCCAATATACATCCGGATCAACAGCTTATTAAATATTATCGTGATAACGTACTTACAACAGAAAATCTTTCTTTTACTACTGTTAATGTTGACCAAGTTGATAAACTAGTTCGAAGTATAAATAGCAATGCAGCAGGTGTTGATGGAATAACAATTTACATGATTAAACTTTGTTGTCCATATATACTGCCATTTATAACACATATATTAAATTATTGTTTAACGGAATGCGTTTTTCCAAGTTGTTGGACGAACGCAGTTGTAATTCCACTGCCCAAAATAAGCAATCCCCAAACGTATAAGGATCTGAGGCCAATTAGTATATTACCAGCTCTTTCCAAACTATTAGAAAAAATTCTTAATATGCAATTATGTCAGCATTTAAAGGCTCATAATATTTTATCAGATTCACAGTCAGGCTTCAGACCATTTCATAGTTGTGCTACTGCTCTTTTGAATATAACAGACGATATTCTAACTGCATCCAATGATGGAAAATTAACAGTATTGACTCTTTTAGATTTTAGTAAGGCTTTTGATACCATAAATCATGAATTGCTATTAGCTGTATTATACTACATTGGTCTTAGTCCTAACGCTCTTCTATTAATGAGAAATTATCTCTCCAACAGGGGCCAACAAGTTAAAGTCGATGGACGCTTATCTAAGTTGAAATTTATCAAAAGAGGGGTTCCACAGGGATCAATTCTTGGTCCATTGTTGTACTCTATATATACGATTAAGCTTCATGATTATGTTAAAATCTGCAACATTCATATGTATGCAGACGATACACAGGTTTACTACTCCTTTCCACCAGGAAATTTTAATGATGCAGTTGCTAGTATTAATAATGATCTGAATTCTCTCGCAGACGCAACCCGGAAACATGCTTTAATTTTAAATCCTGAAAAATGTTGTGTATTGATATTTGGAAATAAACATGAATGTGAGGTTAAGAAAAATCAACTTAATATTCACATTGACAATAAAATTATACCAGTTGTCGATGAAGCAAAAAACCTAGGTCTCATATTAGATAATAGCTTTAGGTATAGAAAACAAATTTCTAAATATATTCAAAACGCATACTGTAATCTTAGAATGCTGTACCCTCACAGATCATATCTCAATAAAGCAGTAAAATCGATTCTTTGTGAAACTCTTGTTTTATCACATTTCACGTTCTGTTCTGAAGTGTATGATCCCTGTTTGGATCTAGATTCATGTAAACGAATCCAGAGAGTCCAAAATGCCTGCTTGAGATATGTTCATGGAATCAGAAAATACGAGCACATCTCATATAAATTATCTGACACTGGGTGGCTGAACATGAAAAACCGAAGACTTCTTCAGAGTTCCTCGTTATTTATGAAAATTATTGTAGAAAAGCAACCAGCTTACCTTTACAATAAAATTACCTACAGAACAGATGTACATAATTTAAATCTGAGGCATAAATGGACTCTGACAGTTCCTCAACACAGGTTGGCTCTTTTCCAAAGGTCATTTTCCTACACTGTCGCGAAAACGATAAATAACTTGCCAAAACGCTTTAAAAATTTATCTTTGCGAAGATTTAAACCGGCTCTTTTTAAATACTTATTTCATAATCAGTAATTATCATTTTTTTGTAAACCAGTGTGCTTCACGTGGTCCTTGTCTGCTTGTTTGCAATTATTTCAGTTGCTCTTTCTCATCAACAGCAAAAAATAAATAAAATAAGTTTAAAAGGTATTTTAGGCACGAAATTCAATTAAGTTTTTTTTTATAGCATATTTAAGGTGGAGTTGAAAAACAGGCTACTGAACTTCACCTTAAGATTCCATTATATTATAAATTGTAAATATATGTACATATGTAAATAATGGAATAAATATTATTATTATAATATTATTATTATTTATTTGTAAGTCCAAAACGGTGGACATGACATAAAATTAAAACTATAGTGGTGAAACGGGGTTTCAGAGACAAATTATTTTTGGGCAGAACAACGTTTTCCTGGTCAGCTAGTAGTTAATAATTTCCTGATGCTAATTTCCCTATGTCTGTTACTCTATGAGATAATTTAAGCTATATAATATAGTTCCGAGCTCTGGTTTTTAATACTTACTTGGTGGGCGACCACCGCGACTCTTCCACAGCCACGATGCTGCTTCACAATGCCGAGTAGATACATCCGGCAAACATAAAGTATAAGAACGCATGCTCTTACAGAAACTTAAACGGTCTATACTTTCAGTACTGATATGAAATCTATTATTATTATTCGCAGTCACTTTGTAATGTATCAATTTCATGACATGACAACAGCTGGGAACTAGATGATTACTGAAACTCGCCGGGAAATTATTACATACCCCGAAAAATATTACATAGGTACCTGAAGATTGGGTTGTTTTCATGGTATCAAAAATATTGAGTGAGTTGTTTTCATCGTAACAAAAATATTTGCTACATCAAGATATCTATTATTCAGAATTCAATTGTAGTTATTTTTAAAATTAGATGACTGCAAATAAAATAGTATTTATTATGGGTATATAACCCATATGAAAGAGACGTTGAAAAATATGCTTCTATTTCTATTCTTTTCTCGATAGACTGTTGTTTTTAGTCGGAAATGTGATGGGTAAGTTTACCCAGTTTTCACCAACAAAAATGCCTCAGGAAAGGTCAACAGTTAAAAGATATATTTTTTAACGTTTAATGTTTTTTGCGTTCAAGCAGGGTATATGAGATTTGCTTCAATGAAAGCATTACTGGATGTGGTTATGCTAAAGTTTAATCGCCAGAAGATAATGATCAACCTAGTGCTGGAAATCACAAACATGCAAGCTAATACTGCACTTGTAACAGAAATGCTGGCATTTATTTCTTTTAGCTGTTGTGAAATAGAAACAAAGTTTGAAATCTTCACTTAAAAACAAGTGCCTATTAAATAAACCTTAAAATCGCATACTTTTGCCACCGTCTTTCTCGTTCCAGAAATTATGATTCGCTATAAGATGTAAATAATTGTAACAGTTTCGTTAAGAGAAAATTCGTGGTTTTATTAATTCCGAAGTTGGAAATCAACACGGGTGAGTTGATTTTACTTTTAAGTGATATTTTCGAACAGTTACGTCTTAATAGGTTATACCGGGTGAAAGAGACCACCCGTATCAGTATTTCTTTTGAAGAACGGTGACTCGTAGAGAGTTGGGATAAAAAAATTTATTATAAATGTCATACTAAAGAATCGAATGGTGATATTATTATTTCTCGAAAAAGTCAGCATCACGAGTAGTTTTGTCAACAATGTCCAGAACTGCAAAATTTTAAATGGCACCATAAGTCGAAAAAGGTATTGTTGAAAAGATCGTTAAAAAAGAAGAAAGTTTTGTAGGAAAAATTATTTTACTACTACCACCCCTTTTAAGTAATATTCGATTAAAGTTATTAAATTTGAAATTCGTTGTTAACAAACAAAATTGAAAAGTCGGCTTTTAAAATCTAGTTACCGAATTAAACAATGTTACAAGTGTTCAAAATGTTATTGGCATTAAAACGTGTGTGTAACATTGTTTAATTCGGTAACTAGATTTTAAAAGCCGACTTTTCAATTTTGTTTGTTAACAACGAATTTCAAATTTAATAACTTTAATCGAATATTACTTAAAAGGGGTGGTAGTAGTAAAATAATTTTTCCTACAAAACTTTCTTCTTTTTTAACGATCTTTTCAACAATACCTTTTTCGACTTATGGTGCCATTTAAAATTTTGGAGTTCTGGACATTGTTGACAAAACTACTCGTGATGCTGACTTTTTCGAGAAATAATAATATCACCATTCGATTCTTTAGTATGACTTTTATAATAAATTTTTTTATCCCAACTCTCTACGACTCACCGTTCTTTAAAAAAAATACTGATACGGGTTGTCTCATTCACCCGGTATAATTAAAAAATTCCTTTAAAAACTCGTTGACGATAATAAACAAATTCATTTCAGTTATACGTATACCAACACTGCTAACAAAGAATCCAATAAGATATAATAACAGTAATAATAATAAATAAATAAATATAGAACAGCAACAACACATAAATGCTAATTAAACTTGTTTATTAGATTATTTCAAATCAAAGATCTTTATCCTGAATTGTAACAGAAGTTGTTTCAGATGTAGCTCTTTGCAAAGTTTTTTTAATAAACCAAAAAGAAACTCCAAAAATTTCCATGAGATTATGTTTAGCAAGTAGCTTTTTGTCATAATTTATTATAATAATGTGCTTGATTTATGAAAGATGCGATTAATATGTACGGGGTATTTGTAAATTGCTAGACAGCTCGTAATTTCGTTAATAATAAAACCCAACTTTGCTCCAAAAATTCCATATGAGCGAAGTATTCCTCCAAACGTACTAAAACAACTGAAAACTGTTTTTAAATTAAACAAATGAGTTTTATTAAACTGTAAAACTACTGTAAAAGAGCTTTCTAACGATGTACCATATGCGCCATTTTTTAAAAAAAGTAGCTTTTAAAAAATTAAAAATTCGTAAAATATAATCAAAAATAATTGTTACATTACAAAAATATAATTTTCAATGTTTGTTTTCATGTGGAACTTTTAGAGCCAAGTGGATTTTTTTTTGCATTTCTTGTGTGATTATTATTATTGATAGTGAGTCACCCGAACTACGCTTCGGTTCGCCAATTTAAGAGAGATACATTAATATGAATTTTTAAAAAAGGATGCATCGGCCGGGAATCGAACCCGGGCCGCCCGCGTGCAGGCGAGCATTCTACCCCTGGACCAATATGGCTCGTTTAAATAATGCACTACTATAATGATATATGAACATAGTGAATCACCCGAGCTAACAGCACACGGCCACAGCAGCCGTCGTACCGCAGCCCACGGCGACAGACGCTTCGCTCCCCTGCTTAGAGGATTTAATTAAAATAAACTTTTGCGTACTTTTTTTTGAAAATACGATTTTTAAGCCATCATACAACTTAATCGGGCCAGTATCTTCGAAGGAGATAGCGAACATAGATACAAACATACAAAGAAAGAGAGCAACGATTTTATGTTATAGGATTTTGTATTGTCATGGCCTGCTTTGGGCAAATAATTCTTTCAATAAAAAAAAGTTTGTGTACTATCGATCAATAATAAGCGTTTTTTAGACCTAATTTTTAGGCATAACGCTAGTCTTTTTCACCCGTAGTCTATAAATATCTTTTTTGGCCTCGTGACATGTAAACAACGCATTCATGCACAGTTGACGTCCAGCGTAACTACGATTTTACAGTTAGTCAGTGCTTAGTAGCTTTCAGAGACCCTTAAAGAAAAAGTTACTTTGTAGTAATAACGGGTGTTAGCAGAAACGCTAGTTACGTATTTTATCGTTCAGTTGCCTTTAGGAAAAATAAAGAAAATTTTTATTTTCGACTTTGAATTTTGACGTTTCAAAGTGTCAACTACATTTACTGTTGTCAGCTTGCTTGATGGCTTGATATTCGAAAAATTTATAGAAAATGTTAAAAAAATATATGTCGGCCAAAAAAATTAATACAATATTCGGTGCGTTAGGCATTTTACAACGCTCGATTTTATTGAAGCACTCCGCTTCGCGTCGTGCTTCAAAATTAAAATCTCGCGCTGTAAAATGCGACCTACCGCACTTGTAATGTAAATAACTTTTGTGCCCGCTAAATGGCGCGGCGTCGGCATTTTAGCGGGCGAGAAACAATGTTACCACCCGCCGACGTCATTTCAGTTATTATTATTTACAAACACGTGTTGATGAAAACCATACCTAGTTACAAAGGTACTATTCAGCTAAAATAATTGTACGAATTGCTCTGTTTTTATTTCACAACGTTTTATATAATCTCAATCTGCCCTTTTTAAAATTTCAATCTTACATAAAGTCTTCCATGCACCTCAAGGGTAACCAGCGTCTTTAGCCCTTGTCGTATTATTCTGTTATATGCTGTGCTCAGCATCTCGTGCTATAACTTTCAAGCTGCGGGCCAAAACGTCTGTTTTACGTCCTTGATACATAAATAACTATTAAGAATGCTATCTTAAAGTATTTTTAGCACTGATTTCAAATATTTAAAAATATACGGGGTGTTCTATTTAAGAAACTAAAGTCGTGCAGCACTTCGCAAAAATAAATTGGTCGTGATTTAAATTGATTTATGACAATTTGTAGGTTGGTTGCATAGTTACAATTGAAAAAAAAATAACCGTTTTTGGATCCAAACATTCTGCCAAATTGGGTATATAAAAAACCACCTACGTACGGTTATGAATAATATTTATGCTAACAAATAAAAAATTAATAAAAACTGGACTTACTAATCTCATTCTAAGGAAACATCTCGATTCTTAATGCCATTTGCATCTGGCAGAACTGTTTCGTCAGTTTCCATTGAAGCATCAATAAGGAAATGCTGTAAAAATTATTGACTACTAGCAGCCCAGTGAGACAAATGTCTCATTTAATAAAACAAAAAAGACCGTTTTGCAAATAGAACGCGTATTCACCACACGTACGTATATGACGTCATTGTTGGTAGCAAACTACCAGTCGCATTCGCGTTGATAAAATTTGCCTAGAATCTAACCTAAAAAGTTAGGATTAGGATAATTATTAAGATAATAATTAGTATTAGAGACTGCAATTCGGTTCCTGACCTGACCTGACATGACCATTCCAAACATATAACTTCAATAACTTTTTTCTCTATCTCTTACGGTTTGGCTGCTGAAACAGCGTCCCAGACAGACAAAACAGCGTCTCGGACAGACACGTCTATTAGATAAAGGATTCTCATGCATTTATCCTGAATTGCGTATGTTCATTAAATTGGTAATTTTTTTGCAGGAACGTTTCTCATCTATTCGTATGAAGGTTGAAGGAAACGGATTATGCATACAGGATAATTTGCTCTAATTTAAAGTAGTGGACAAAAATGGTTAGGTAGGTACTTAGGTTTTGTAGGATTGCGTTATCTATACAGAACATTTAAAGTTTTGCTTTAAATTTATTTATTTGAATTACTAAAATTAACTAAGGTACCTACCTACCTTACGTTATTAATTACTTCTTTCTACGTACTCGATTTGCTTGGGCTCTACTGGTGGTGGATACGAGGTTTGCTTCACAATTCCGCGTTTGTTTATCAGGAAAACATAACACCGCAGTAGGCTTTGATTTTCAACTACATGAGAGAGAGTGGAAGTTTGATAGCAATCATCCCGACATCGTCGATTCTGAACAGCAATATAAATATGATACCCATTTTGTAGAACTAGCAAGAACTATTGTAGCATAATATCAGCATTCATTTATAAAATGATACATTACTATACTGAAATTATCTGGTGGGAACTGACACTTCAGCCACAGAGTAATCAAAATGAACGATTAGCACGTCAAACCCCCCTCATTGGGTGTTTTGTTATTTTGTTTTATATAAACGTGATGTCCATTTGACAGAGCTACTGAACTAGTAGCGATTACTGTAACAAATATCAGTGAGTTTTAAATAAAATCATATCCCAATAAATAAAAAGCAGTTACACTGTACACAGCTAAGATAGTAAGCGGAGTAATGAAAACGGGCAATCGCTTTTACGCGAAGGACGCTGATTGGCTGTGGGTTCAATTGCACAGCTATGTAATAAGTAATTGCAAGGTAAAGACATTTTAAGCAGTTATGTAACGTGTTATTTAAAATGACAATGTAAATTTAGGTACACATATAGTATAAACAATTACGTAACAAACGACTTCCAGGATTAGACCGTGTCATTAGTGAGGTTGAACTGGCTGAAGAACTCAGCGTTTCACCCACTTTCGTAAGGAGCTTCATCAGGAGAAAAGCAAAAGAGCACGGTAACTCAACGTGTTAACCACGCCAGAGGCGAAACTCTTTTGCAAGGGAAGGGATAGAAGAGCACGTTAACTCAGTATAAACCACGTTTGGAGTGGACTGTCGGGATCTTATAGAAAATAAAGTCGTGGTGGCAACGTTTCATTTATTCTTAAATGGGTGGTTCTTGTGTAAGACTACTTTAATTTTTGTGAGTTACAAACATTTAGAATACATTTTCGGTCAGTACGGTTAATGATTTTTATTAATTTAAATTAGTTAGTGCCATAAAGAAATGATAGTTACCAAAATAAGTTTTTTCGAAAACTGATAAAAAATGTTGACATTTACATGACCTAAATCGGTTGTTAAAGTGACTGTTTTTTGTTCACTGGATGTAAAAGTCTTTTACAATCTAGAACAAAAAAGACTTTTACGTTCAGCAATTTTTGATTAAGGAAGAGGTCACAATGTATACACAATTTTCTTTGAGTTTCCGCTAATGTGGAGCTGTGCAGTTTTTGAAACAACGTTGTTTGATACTCGATTGCAAAATTCTTTTGCATTTTCAAATGCTTTTTTGCTCACAATGCTCGCAAAAAATCTCATTCTCGAATAAAAAAGTAACATTTCACAATCTAGAATCAAAAATAACTATTAAAATTCAGGTTCTTAAAAGATTAATGTCAGTTTGTTCGTAATAATAAAACATAAATAGCAGTTTCTGATATTTGATTAGATATAATTCCGTTTTGGCATATAGAATAGCTATTTGTGCAACAAGTGCTAAAAGTGAATGTTTATGCACGAGTCATTAAAATCATGAAACGAAGCCGAAGGCTGAGTTTCATAACCTGTCTCGTGCATAAACACTTTTAACACGAGTTTGCACACAATATTTTTTGTACGGTCTTAAATTTACTGTTATTAATCCATAAATGTCGATTTAGCAAAGGTTTGCATTTATGACAGTTATAAATTATGCCATAGTAAAGAGATGGCCGTGACGGCGCAGGTGACTGTTTCTGCAGCCGGTAGCTGTCAAAGTTAGTTATCAAAGGTAATTATAAAATTACACATTTTACTTTATTCATTGCATAATGCTTTAATTATTTAAAAAACACTTTACCTCTAGCGAAAGAAGTAACTAGAATAACTTTATAACCTCACTTCCAGTTCAAAATTGTAAATTCAACACCAGCAAATGTGCTAAAAGTAAACAGCAGATTTCACTTTTAACACGCTGATTTATAAAACGTCATGTTTAGCGAAACAAGTTAGTGATAAAAAGCCTACTTTTAGTAGTGGTGGTAGAAAAATTTATTTAAAGTGATATTCGTTATTTTACAAGTAGCAGGTCTATTAACCATTTTTGTTTTGTTTGTAAACAGTCTATAGAAACTTATTACACGTATCTATCTGTATCTAGCGACTTACATACATATACATACATACATCCATATATACACACACTCTTGGCACTGACTGCTATGGAGACCACGACGCTGCTTCCCAATGCTGCGTCCATATATCCGGGAAACATGCAGTGTAAGAAGTCACGGATACACACGAACTCATACAGTCGATTATTCCATTAATAATCTATAAAGTTTCCTAATAGCTATGCAACTAAACTATGTATCTATACGTATTTATTATGGGTTTCAAGAATTCACACTGGTTTCTATACTGCACATATGAAAGAGAAGGGTTCAATTTCAATTACCTATTCTTTGCTTGATAGGCAATTGTTTTTAGTCAGAAACGTGAGGAGTAAATATTATATCGTTAATAATAAATGCAACAACAAAGGTTAGCAGTTAAGATATATTTTTTTATGTTTAATATTTAGTTGAGTGTTTTTGGCGTACATTATTCAGAGTATATGAGATTTGATTCAATGAACCCATTAGTGGAAGTTATTATGTTAAACTTTAATCGCCAGAAGCTAATGCTAGTGCTGGAAATCACAACAAACACATAACATGCAAGGCGATACTGCAATAGATAGAAATGTTGGCGCTAATTTCTTTTAGCTGTTTTTCATGTTTTATTTATTAAATTAAAACAGATTTTGTAATTTTCAGCTAAAAACAATTGCCTATTAAATAAACCACTTAAAATCGAATATCTTTCTCTCATTCGGTATAACATATAAATAATTTTAACAGTTTCGTTAAAAGAAAATTTACTATTCGGTTAACTTTGTAGTCGAATCAACACTATTAAGTTGATTTGACTTTTAAGTGGTATTTTCAAACAGTTGGTTACGTCTTAATAGGTAATATTTAATATAATAGATAATCGGTTAATATGTTGAGCGTAATAAACACATTCATTTTGGTTCTACTTAAGCTACCAATCGGCTGTTAACAGATGTAGTAATAATAATAATAATAATATATAAATATGCAACAGCAACCACATATAAATACTAAATAAACTCTTTTATTTGATTATTTTAAATCAAAGTTATTTATAATCAGTTACAACAGAGAGGTAGCTGCTTCTATAACTTTGTAAATGGGGAGAAAAAAATACGTTCTCCTATGCACATTCAAAACTGTAGATTACAATCTTCTTGCAGGCGGAATTATTACTTACTTTAAGAGGCGCCGAGTCCGAACTCAAGTTTCAGGGATTCGAATTGACAAAATCGGGGAACGCTTGATCTTTGTGTCAGCATTCCCGGGCATTATCTTCTTTCCTACAGTCTCTAATGAAAAGTTTTTGCTGCATATCGTACGTTACAAACCACGTCCACATACCTACACTAATTTCATTTGTAAAAAGAAAAGAACACACACCTACATGCTTATTTAAATATTTACTGAATGAGAAAATAGCTGCACTTTAAGATGAGATATTTCGATGGTTTGGATCAAATGTAACTCTCAAAAATATTTGTTAATAGACAAAAAAGGAACTTCAAATATTTCCATGAAATTATATTTTGCAAGTAACGTTTTTGTCATAATTTATTATAATAATGTGCGTGATTTATGAAATACTTCATTTTTATTTTATTAAAAGTTATTCTAGATGACGAATTTCTGAAAAATTGAAATAACCGTTTTGAATACAAGCATTTGCTAAATTGGGTATATAACGAAAAAGCTCTCTTAATAGATATATATTTTATTTACGATAACATTAAACAAATAAAAATAGAGAACTGGTCTATTGCTAATCTTATTCTAAGAAAACAACCTGATTATTATTCGCGCTGGCAAAAATTTTCAGTGGGTCAGTATAATTTTATAATTGTTGACTGTTCACAAGATTTTTTTTACAAATTTCATGTTCTTTAAAGTGACCATGTTTTTTATGTACTTTCTATTCATAAAAATGTTGTAGGATTGGGTTACCTATAAATACATTTGTAGTTTTTCTTTAAATGTATTTATTTCAATTAGTAAAATTAACTAAGAAGTTTTGCTTCACAATTCCGGTTTCGTTAGTCAGGCAAATTCAATACCGTACTAGGCTATGATTTCCAACTGGATTAGAGAGAGTGGAAGTTTGATAGCAACCGTATTGACATCGCCGATTCTGAACAGTAACTCAATGACTACTACAACAAATATAAACGTTTTCTGAATCATACATTATTCTACTGAAAGTTCCCGGTGAGAAATTTCTCATACCACAAATAAATAAAAGGCGATTACGCTGTATACAGTTAAGACACGGAGTAATGGAAACGGGCAATGTCTCGTATGCAAAGAAGCTGATTCGCTGTGGGTTCACTTGAACAGTTATGTAATAAGTACGTTTAAGTTAAATATATTTTAAGCAGCTCTGAAAGCTGTCATTTAAAATGACCATGAAAATTTGGTTATCCATATATTAGCCAATTTGAACAAAAAGGCGTTAGGGGTCTTACAGGAAATGCTGACGTGGTGGCAGCATTTTCATTTATTTTTAGAAAGGAGTAGGTAGTTCTTGTATAAGATTGTTTTTATTTTCGTCAGTTATATTTACAAATATTTAAAATCTATTTTGAGTCAGTTTAGTTAATGATTTTAATTTATTTTAATTAGTCTTGACCGTTATATAATCATAAAGACATGAAAGCTAACAAAAAATATTTTATTTTATCCTATTATGTTATTATGACAATAACTCCTTAGCAACAAGTTGCGTTAAGATGCATTTAACAGCACTAGTGTTGTTAAGAAAAATAACATAACGATACTTTATTAGCATTTAATCACATGTTGACAGCACTGAAGTGCATTGTCAGTCTATGTCAAATTCGATATTAGTAGGTTAGGTTTCGTTTGGTATTTGACACAAATTGATGCAAAACGTAACCTGAAAATCTCAAATTTAACATAACCTGACAGTGCTACCAACAATACAGTATTGAGTTTTTCTCTAACTAGTGATACCACCACTCGCTGTTATAAGTGTCATTAATAACCATTTTTCCTATTTTTTAATAAGATTAGTATTTTAGGATAAAATAAACCGTGTTACGATATACGTAACGTTATCTGCGTTCTACAATACTCGAGAATTTTAAAGAACTCGCTCCTAACGTCGCTCGTTCATTCAAACTATTCTCTCGTAATGTAAAAAGCTTGATAACGTTACTTGTATCGTAAATTACTATTAAACAATTGTTTAAAAGAGAACTGCCAATTTGTTAGTTAATAAACAGCAGTTTGTGAAATTTGATTAGATATTCGTGTTGGCATAATTATAAAAATTTATTCGTTATTATGACAATCAGCACGTTAATTAGCCGTTTTTGTTTTGTTTGCAGTTTAGTGTCTATATAAACTTATTTATTACACGTATAATAAATACATACATATACTACCACACCTTAGCCACTTCCACATGTGGAAACTACCATGTTGCTTCCTAACGCTGCGTCCATGTATCCGGAGAACATACAGTGTAAGAAGGCACACAAACACAAACTCAATACTTCCAGTAATAATCTGTAGTCCAGTAATTGCTATGTAACTATACGTATGTAACTATACTATATGTATGTATACGTATTTATTATGGATTATAAGCAGGCTTAGGATAAATATGCAATTAAAAATTGGAATATATGCATGCAAATATGCACGTAAAATACCAAAAATATGCACTAAATATGCCCTTTCCCTAATTTGGTTCAATGTAGCACTGTACAAGTCAGAAACGTAAATTTTTATTAATGTTGATGCGTGAGGAATATCTCGCTTCATGTACTTCTCTAGAAATACTGTGAGTGTTGGTTTTTGTAGCTTGGATAGAGATATATCGGTAGGAATGAAGAATTTACATAAATCATAATTTAACTCAGAATGGTGTGGTCCGGGTTTTGGCATTGTTGTTGTTTATTAGCAGGTTTTTTTTTGCTTTTCTTACTCAGATGATTTTCTGTTTGCATATGCCGAGTAACTTAATTTTTTTTTCGTAATATGTACCAAATAGCACAATACCATTAGTGGTAAAGTATTCAAAATCAAGTACAAACTGGTTTGGAACTACACTTGAAGATATTTCCTCTTTTCTCATTTTAAATGTTAATTTGGGCTTTGACTTATGTTTTATGGATGATGTTTTAAAGTTGACTGTAGAATGGATGTTGGAGAACTATACTTGTGGCTCTACTACAAAATGAAACTTAAAAGAGGTGCCAAGAAAAGGATTAGTATTGTTTTCCAAGAACATATTTTATCAATCAACACTAAGCCCTTTTTACACAATTCTCTAGTTAAATGTCAAATCAATATCATCCATTACTCAAGATTGTATAGTGAAGCATAGAACGGCTCAATATAAAGCCAAAACATAAGTATACCTGGGCCATAATCCCTAGACCGTTCTAAGAATCGACAAAAAAGAATTTGCATTTGAATTTCCTATTAAAAGGTTAGCACGGATTACCGAAAATGCTTAATCTTTAAAATTACCAATATTCAACAAAAAATGTAAACAGATGTGTTTTTCATGCTGTTCTGCTTTGAAAGTACTTAAACTTTCAAAATAATTACATTTTATGCATCTAGAAATTAAAGTTTTTAGAAATATGCAGCATTAATTAGAAACCTTCAAAATATGCATTTATTGTAGAATACAGTAAAAATATGCATTTGCATATGCAGATATGCAAATGCATAATTATCCTAAGCCTGATTATAAGATTTCATACTGCTCATATGAAAGGCAAGGCGATAATTATGCATCTATTTCCATTCTGTTCTTGATAGGCAATTGCTTTCAGTCAGAAACTTCATGAGTGAATATTATTTCGTCAATAATAAATGCAACAGCAAAGGTTAGCAGTTAAAATATATTTTTTCTGCAACTAAAATGGCATATAACCTACTAACATGCACGTCGCTAAGTGACCTTTTAACCACGCCTTCATAACCTGTGACTAAAGAGCCTCTTGGCCACGGGCTGAAGTTGGCAACGACGTTTTAGTCACGAGGTGAAATTAGGTTCAGGCAATATTTGCTTTATTAGCCACAGTCAAAAATAAAGCAAGTTAGTTTTCAACAGTCAACTTTGACGTTTGTCATGCATAATTTAATGTAATATAATATTCAAAATCTTAATGAAATAATATGATGCTATATTGTCTAAATTTGTGGTCGTAGAAAAAGTATAGTAAGTAACACATTATAAATACAGTCGTCTAGACACTTATTTATTAAACACTGCTGCGCTACGCTCCGCACAGTTCGTCCTTAAAAAAACTCGTGACTAAAGTGACGTTTATAAAACTTGTTACATACTATACTATTTTAATGCTTAATATTTAGTTGAGTTTCTTGACGTACATTGTTCAAGGAGGGTACATGCAATTTGCTCCAATGAAAGCTGTAAATCAAAATATATCATACAATTCCAAATAGAAATGCTAGCGCTAATTTCTTTTGGTTGTTATGAAATAGAAACAAAGTTTGAAATCCTTACCTAAAAACAATTGCCTATTAAATATATAACTTAAAATCCTATACCTTCGCCATCGTCTTTCTCGTTCCAGAAATTACGATTCGGTATAACATACATATAAATAATTTTAAGTTTCTTTAAAAGAAAATTCGTGGTTTAATTAAATCTGCAGTTTCAAATCAACACCGATGAATTGATTTAACTTTTAAGTGATATTTGTAGATAGTTGATTACTTCTTAGTTTGTAATATAATAAAGACGTGTTGAGGATATTAACTAGTCATTTTGGTTTTACTTAAACTACCAATCAGCTGCTAACAAATAAGCCAATAAGATGCAGTAATAATAATAATAATAATAATAATAGAATAGCAACAACACATCAATTCCAATTAAACGTTCTTATTAGATTATTTCAAAGATGTTTATCATCAATTAGAGAGAGTTGCTATTTCTGCAACTTTATAAAATGGAAAGAAAAAATACATTGGCTAAAGCTACAGTTTTAATTATAAAGTATTTTATAAATAATTGACTTAATTGGTTGAAAGACTATCTTTGGATTGTTTATATCATTTACTTTAATTGCTTGCTACCTACCTCCACTCCTTAATCATCAATCAATCAACTAACTAACCGCCTGAAATACGGTTATACTTCAAAATCCTGTGTCACTGCATCGAGTATATAGATCAGAAGAGGAATACGACTATTATCAAGTCTAGGAAGAAATAGATTATTTCTATATTCCCTTATTACATTTAACAGTCTCATTTCTATAAAAAATGTTCTACCTAAGTGTCTAATCTAACTACATCCTCTTTTATAAAACTATTTAAATCTTTCATACTCATTGTAACGATGTCGAGATGTAATCATTTCAATTTTGAGAAACACTTTTTCAGTTGAGTTTCCAACTATCCAGTCACTATCGACATTTCAGCTTCGCCATACATCACTGACATTTCTTAAAGTTTGGAAAAAAGCTGTTTTTGTTTAGAGCTAAGTTTAGTGAATAGGGTGAGTGTTTGAATGTTTCACAACGAATTTCGTAACTTAGAGCTTGTATAAACATGAGCTTTATCCGGATGAAACACCCTGTCTTTTCCCAGTGTGCTCTAAATATTTTGTATATATAGTAGAATCACCCAGCTTTAAAATACATTTGGCACAGTAGCTTATGTGTTTTCCTATGCACATTAAAAAATAGTGATCAGAATCATCTAAATGTGAGAGGAGCTAAGTCCAAACTTCAGTAACAAAGTCGTGCCACTTTTGATCTTTGTGTCAACCTTCTCGAGCTTCATCTTATATATCTTTTTTACCTAAACCATTTACTGAAAAGTTTTTGCTGCATATCTTACGTTACAAACCACGTCCACACCTACTACCTGTTCAGAACTCGTTCTTCCGAGTTTAAATTCCCTGATTTTTAACAACCTATCAAGATGGCACAGGGTTTTTTGGATAACACATTTATTTAACAGCTGCATCGCTGATTTAATTTAATTTTCAAAAAAGAACACACACACCCGCATACTTATTTGAATATTTACTGAATGGGGAAATATCTGCACTTGAAACTGAGACATTGATTGTTTGGTTTCAGATGTAGCTCTTTGGAAAAAGATTTTTTATAAACGAAAAAGAAACTTCAACAATTTGCATAAATTCATATTTAGAAAGTCATTTTTGTCATAACTTATTATAATAATGTTGAGCGTGATTTATGAATAAACTACTTCAATTTTTGTATGAATATATATTCTAGACACTAGACTTTTGAAACAAATTTAGATAACTGTTTTTGGATTTAAACTTTATATCAAATTGGGTATATAAAGAAAAAGCTCCCTAAGAAGCGATAATATTTTATTTAGGTTAACAAATAAAAATAAATAAACTTGCTTATTACTAATCTTATTCTAAGGAAACAACTCCACCTTTTAGTGTCATTTGCATCTGGCAAGACTTTCGTCAGTTTCGGTAGATACCTACTAGAAGGACCACTGAGCAAGTTCTGTAAAAATTATTTACTGTTCTCAGGTATTTTTCATGGACTGCATATTTCTTTTAATTCTTAAATTTCTTTGCAGAATATTTTCTCTATTCGTGTAAAAGTGAAGGCAGCGCGTGATAATTTGTTTCAAGTTAAAGTAATTGTTAATACAAAAGTATATAATTTAACGAGGTTTTCTGGGATTGGTTACCTAATAAATACATTTCCAGTTTTCAGTAGGAATATAACGGTGCTTGAAAAATTTCCGTAAATATTTCTGCAGCTGTTTTTTAATAAACGCATGAGTGCATGCCAACTGAAAAAATCCCGATACCGAAGGAGGAGGGATTTCTTTTGCAGCATGCACGCACGAATGCTTTTGTTAGAAAAAAAAAATAGCTGTGTGACTGGCATGACGACGACTGCTGTGGAGATACGAGGTTTTGCTTCACAATTCCACGTTGGCTTATTAGGCAAACATAAAATCGTAATAGGCTCTGATTTCCCTCTAAATTAGAGAGAGTACAAGTTTGATAGCAACCATGAACCAACTCGTCATCATGTCATCATCGATTCTGAACTCAAGCAGGGCAATATATCGATAAATACCGATATTGTTTCCATACCTATATGTGGATATAATCGATTCGCTGTTTATCGATATCTCGATATTTTAAGAATATTTATTGATATATTGACAAATATCGATATATCAAAAACGAATATCGATTTAGCAATTTTAATATTGCCCACCCCTATTCCGAAGAGCAACTGAATGAATGCCTTTTTATAATTCTTTATATATATGTGGTGTTCTTTTTGCAGAACTAGCAACAACTACTGTAACATAACATCAACGGACGTTCAGAAACACAGATTTTGTAAAATTTCAATTTTTGACTGTTACTTCGCCACACCATACCCCATTGGCTTGCGCAAGTAGTGTTAGTTATCGCAAAAAAGTGTGACTCGCTTTACATCAGCGTTTCTGGCGCAGTTACGTGGTGCAGATTTTAGCATTTTCCCTCTTTAACATTCATTCCTGAAAAGTATTTATTATTTAAGCATTTTGCCCTTGTTTGTTGATGAAGACGGTTGTGTTTTTCTATCATGGAAGAGGAAAAGAAGACAAAAGGTTCCGAAACGACAGACAAGCAAAAAGAAAATTTAATTGAATTCGCAAAACAGATCGAAGTTAATTCATGCCAAATTATCATTCACTTTTACACACAAAGATGCGGAAAAACTTTTAAAAAATTTAATAGTATACCTGGAGCCACAAAAGATTGGAAAAACTGGAGAAGGGCACGTTAAATTTGTAAACGGATCAGAAGGGTTCCGTTGGTTACTAAAATACTGTGGATATGTGTTCCTCATTTTCCAAATTTTTAAATACAATCACATTTTTAAACACATCCATCTTAACCTCAATATCTGTGAACACAATCCAACACACTCATGCCACAAACGTCAAACTTACGATAAATAAAAACAAAAGCGAAGATTATACGGCTCGCTGTATTACGAGAGTAAAATTGTGCATATGCAAAACAAGGATGACTCAAACATCGTGTTTTGAGTGTCTTTGCACATATACGAGCGATATTATGAGTAACGAACGGTCAAAAGCTAGTGAGAAATGTATGATACCCCAAATAAATAAAAGGTAGTTACACTGTACACAGTTAAGACACGCAGTAATGAAAACGAGCACCCTTTCGAATGCAAAGAACGCTGATTGACTGTGAGTTCAGTTGAACAGTTATGTAACAAGTACGTGTAAGTTAAATATATTTTATCTACTCCAGTGGGATAAGTAACGAATTACGTCACTCATTTGACACTATTTCAGTTAGCTAATGAAGCTCATTACACCACTCAGTTATGTAATGGTTTCATTACGCAACTGAGTTGTGTAATGACTTCATTACGTAACTGAAATAGTGTCAAATGAATGACATAATGACATTTGCCTACTAAAATATTTTTGAAAATGACATATCTGACATTTCTCTTAATGCACTTTTCTCAATTTTAGGCAGTCGTAGATAAAATTTTGTACAATACATGTGTGATAATGCATCATTAATATACTTGTGTGCTTACATAACTCGTGCTACGCACTCGTTTGTAACTTACACACACGTATATTAATGATGCTGTTATCCCACTTGCATAGTAAATAACTATTAAGCCGCATGTTATTTAAAATGACGATGCAAATTTAATTACACATACAATTAATAAGTATGGTCACTGAATTAAAGGGTAGTAAGAGGACATCAAACAAAACAACTTTGCTTAATAAACTATACTTCAAAATTAATAATAATCCCGCAAAAATTTGACCAGTTAAGCGATTGATGGCCGACAAGACCTAATTTCGAAAAAATGTTAGAGCAAAAACAGTTCTTTGGGTATTTCAAGTATTTCAATCAAATTTGGTGCTTTGGGTTAATGTACCTTATCTGGTTTAGCCCTTGGTTCTCAAAAGTTTGTACCAGAACCTGATGAGATTTTTTCGGTAAGCAATTAATGGTTAGTGCGATATACTTCTACTGAGGTCAGTATACACCCATTTAATTTAATGTATATACTTATGAACAACCCTGTATATCATAAACACTGCACTGCACTGATATTAAAAATTATAAACTTAATACACGTATCTATACAGCTAACGACTTTTATTTGCGCTCTTCCTTCCACTCGCTGCTATGGATACAATTCTGCTTCATAATGCTGCGTCCATATATCCCGTAAACATACATTGTAAAAAGGCACGAATACACATAAACTCATATAGTCGATACTTCCAGTAATAATCTGTAGTTTACTAATTGCTATAAAACTATAGCAATGCTGGCGCTAATTGCTTTTAGCTGTTATGAAATAGAAACAGAGTTTATAATCTTTGCCCAAAAACAATTGCCTATTAAGCAAACAACTTAAAATCGAATATTATTTACCACAGTCTTTCTTGTTCCAAAAACTACGATTCGGTGTAACATAAATAATTTTAACAGTTTAATTAATTCTACAGTTTCAAATCAATGCCATGGATTGAATTTTGCTTTTAAGTGATATTTTCAGACAGTTGGTCACGTCTTAGTATGTAATGTAATAAACATTTCCGTTACAGAACGCGTTGACGATGATAAACAAGTTCATTTCGATTTTACTTAAACTATAGGTACGAATCGGCTACTAACAAATCATTCAATAAGATGTAGTAATAGAAATAATAACGCATAAGTAAATATAGAACAGCAACAACAGATAAATGCTATTAAAACTCTATTAGATTATTTAAAATAATAGTTATTTATGTATCTATGCCGACAAATGGCTTTTTATGGACGATGCCTGCAATTGCTGGCCTAAGCGATAGCGGAAGCAAGCAATTTTTCGGCATAGATACATATTATATTTTTTCGACAGTCATAATTGAAAAAAATATTACAAACGTTGTTGCTGACGATAAATTAATGGTGTCCAAAAAAATGTCATATTTTTCGTACGTAAATGCGTCCGTAAATTCACATTTTATAGAAAGGTCGACGGAAATATTATATTACGCAACAAGTTTAGAAAAGTGAAGACTTACTCAACAAGTATCGCTAGTTAGAGTACGTGCGTTAGCGAGTACTTAAACAGCTATACGATTTCAGTAAAACCACTTTTCTAACGCGTTTCGTAATTCGTATACTATTTTCTCGCATTTCATGTAGAAATGTGAAATATTAGATTTTTATATAAACGTGACAATAAATGTCAAATCATACCCAAGGTGGGCAGAACTCGTTTTTATATACTAAATCGCAATAAGCAGCTCTAGTTGATATTATGCATTTGGCAGTACTGAAGTGTATTTTTGTGGTATTACCTACCATTTACTTTGCATAACGAAATATTGGTAGGGAAAAAAATTATATACTTTACACAGGATGTAGGAAGATTTACACCACCTTCGCTCACTCAGGCATCAAACGGTCCTCGGTAGTGTAAATCTTATCTACATCCCTTGTAAAGTAATATACTGTTTTTCACTACCTTCTTTGTAAGTGATCCTTACACTGTCAGATTTGAGGGATGTAGGAAGCATTTACCAAAATTGTTACAGTTACCATGACAATGTACTTACTTCCCTAGAGAAGTGAATTACTTACAACCCGCATGTATTACAACTGATAAGATGCCATGTCTACCACTTAGGTAACACGAAGACAACCATAATCGTTCATACTATTATTCAATTTTAATCAGAATACAATCACAAAGCTCACAAAACAGCACTCGCAATCGTATTCACAGATTTTTTCTATAAGAATGTTTCACAGTGCGTTTATAACGTCAAACAGCGCTATAAGGCTACTATAATTTAGAAAATGTCATAATTTTATGCTAGGTAATACCATTTACTTTATGTAATGAAATAGGTATAAGCAGTAAAAAAAATATGTGCTTTACACAGGCTGTAGGAAGATTTAGACTACCTCGCACCTTGCTACCTTCGTTCGCTTCGCTCACTCAGGCATCAAACGGTCTTCGGTAGTGTAAATCTTACCTACATCGTTTGTAAAGTAATATACTATTTTCGCATTTTGTATAATAATGTGCAATTTTACTAAATTCAAAGTCGTTTAATAAAGTGGCACTTTGGTACCTAGAAATGTCACTTTACTACATAGTAATGTCACTGTCAAATGAGATGTTAGCAGGTTAGGTTTTGCGTCAGTCTGTGTCAAAACTGATGCAAAACCTAACCTGCTAAACTCGAATTTGACATAGATTTACAGATTTACAGTGTCACCGACATACGTCTGAGTATTGTCAAACGTTAAACGAATCATCGTTACTATGCTAGTAGAAATGTATAGTGCTTCGTCTCGTCGAGACGAGACCGAGACTGGGGTAGTCTCGGTTTCGACGAGTCGAGACCTATAGTGGTCTCGATCTCGATCTCGGTTCAAATGCCAAGTCTCAGTCTCGGTCTCGGACTCGGTCTCGGTATCGTAGAGAGTCTTAACAAATTTTAATATGCAAAGTAAAATTTGATGTTACAACATTCGACCTTGCTTCGTATACCGATGTAGATGACGTTCTACTAATCGCAAATCTTAAAATAGAACATATTGTGTGCGAATGAGGCGATTCATTAGGCGGTACTTCCCCCAATTCGATTTTTAAAGCAAGTCAGTGCAGCATTTTTAATGTATTTCTTGCGCCTGCGAGTACTTGCCCTCGGTATGCAAATAGTACACATAACTGCCTTTTTCCGTATAACTTAGAATAAGTAATTTTTTTAAGAATAAAATGGTCTCGGTCTCGAAAATTTTAACAAGTCTCGTTCTCGGTCTCGTCTCGAATTTCGAGATGAGACCGAGACGAGACCGAGACCTGTCTCGTGGAACCGAAGCACTAGAAATGTAGTACATTACCATACGAAACGCGATAAAATATGTTTATTGTCAGGTGTAACCGAGAGTTGTTGTTTATGTAACTTCATAAAATTGATAGAAAAAGTTACTTTAGTTAATGCTGCCTGCTATCTACCTTTATTTCTTAATCAATACTCAATCAACTAACTGACCAGCTGCTGTGTCAATGCATGGAGAAACCATAAGATTAGAGGGGAAATAAAAAGATGATTTTTGCCGAATTTCAAATGATGTAATTCTTCAAATCCCGAGAAAACCCTTTTTCAGTTGTTCCAACCATCCAACACTACAACTAACTGATGTTTCTTGAAGTTTGGAATAAAGTTATTGTGGTTCAGAACCAGGTTTAGTGAACAGAGTGACCAACACGAATTTCTTAGCTTAGGCTTGTATAAACAGCAGCAGTCTTTCGGTGAAACACCCTACCGTTTCCCAGTTGGCTCCAACTTTTTACTTTCCCATACCCATAGGTATAGGGAAGTCTTGGAATCATGAAAATTTTGGAAATCGAGATTTTCACATAAATATCCGTTTTGGGCCTCTAGGAACCCAAAAAAGTGGTTTTTAAAAAATGTCTGTCTGTGTGTGGGTGTGTGGGTGTGTGGGTGGGTGACGGCTCCTACAGCCGAAAGTATTGCTCCGATTTTGATGCGCTTTGGAATGCGGGGGCGTATCGAAAATTCATCGAAAAAATAATCTTTTCAAAAAAATCCGAAACCGGAAGCGGAAGTTACGCATGTTTTTTTGGTATCACTGTTTTCGTGATTAAAATTTTGAAAATTTTATCGCGGATAACGATAGAGGGTCATAAGACAAATCTGTTAGTTTTTTGCCGAACTCGCTAGGTTTCAAATGAAGGGCGCTATGATTTTTTGAAAATTTTGAGTTTAACGCCCTATTACTCAAAAACAGATGAATCGATTCAATTGATATTTTTTTCTGAATAGTATATGAAGGCTAACATGAGGTGATATAAAAAGTGTTTTGAAAAATATTAAGGGGCATAAATTACAAATTTTCAAAATTTTGGAAATTTTCTAAAAATCATTTCTCAAAAACTGCCCACAGGAATTTGTTTAAACTTCATACACTGATAGACCCCGAAAAGGGCTATCGATCTGTTTTTTAAAGAATCTCATGAATTATCTGTGGCGTCCTCTACGAAGCTTTGAAGTTTAAAAATTTAAACCCCTTTAATTAATAAACAAAACAAGGTTTTCACTGAATTGCTCAGTGCATAATGGAGCATATGAATATGCAAAAAAATATTACACTCGTGGATATATGTAAGCGCACCGGCCCCCTCCCCCCTCTATTTTTGAAAAATATTTTTTTTATTTTAACGGTTATTATATTTTTGCTTCAAAGAATCTTTTTCCGTGAAAATAAAAAAATCGATTTTGTATGCCCTAGAAAATATAATTTCCAGGTACTTCGAAAATTTCACCTCGGTGCTACAGCCGTTTTGAGGAAAATAATACATAAACTAGCACAGTGGCGGCTTGTCCACTTGGCGCCATCTACAGAAGCTCGGTGGTCACGTTTTGAACTACACATTCTTTTATATTTACCCGCAATTTACGTGAAAGTGTAAACGCTTATCACGGTGAAGACGTGAGTCATCGAGTTGAAATTTTGATATGTTGTAAAGACTGTTGAATAAAGACGATATGAACAGTTTCCAGTATGGGAAAGTCCAGGGAGGTAGTCACGTCCACTTTTTTGTATAATAGAACCATGGAAGTTTGAAATCAATTTGGCGTAGTAGTTCTTGTTACCCGCATTAAAAATAGTGATTACAATCGTTCTGTAGGCGGAATTGCTCCAAATTTGAGAGGAGTCGAGTCCAAACTCAGGTTTCATTATCAATTCACAGTTACAAAGTCGCATCACTTTTAATCTTTGTGTCAATATTCTCGGGCTTTATCTATCACTGTTCCTACACTATTTATTGGAAAAATGTCGCATATCTTACGTTACTAACTTCGTCCACGCCTACTACCTCTTCAGAACTCGCTCTCCCCAGTTTAAATTATCTTATTTTTAACCACAGGGGTTTTTCATAACAATTTTTGTTAATATAATTATGTTCAGCATCGCTGCTCTAATTTAATTTTCAAAAAAAAGAACCACATACACCGGCATATTCATTTAAATATTTAATGAATGAGAAATATGTACACTTAAAACTGAGACATATCGATGATTTCGTTTCAAATGTAGCTCTCTGCAAGAACATAGTTTTTTAATAAAATAAAAAGGAATTTCAAAAACTTCCTTGAAATAATATTTAGTATTTTTTTGCCATAATTTATTATTATGTTGTGCGTGATTTATGAAGAGCCTACTTCAATTTTTCTATGATTTCTGAAAAAAGTCAAATAACCGTTTTTGGATCCAAACATTATGCTAAATTGGGTATATAATGAAAAAGCAGGCAATAGGGATAATATTTTACATTTACATTAACAAATAAAAGAATTTATAAACTGCCTATTACTAATCTTATTCTAAGTGTAATTTGCATTTGGCAAAACTGTTTCGTTAGTTTCATAGAATGAGCAAATTCTTTAATTTTTTTCAACATATTTTCCCTATTCGTATGAAGGTTGAAGGCAACGCTGCTTGCTCGTTAATACAAACATTTATAATTTTAGTGAGGTGTTGCGGTATTTGGTTATCTAAATAAATTTGTAATTTTTCTTAAAATTATTTATTGTGAGTAGTAAAATTAATTAAGACACTAGTTATCCACATACCAGTCTGCCCGGGACGACGACTGCTGTGGAGATACGAGGTTTTGCTTCACAATTCCGCGTTCGAGTATGAGGCAAACATAAAACCGTAGTAGGCTCTGATTTCTAAAAATATTAGCGGAGCTGAAGTTTGACGGCAACCACGAATCATCTTCGTTGGCATCGTCGGTTCTGAACCAGGGCTGGGCGATATATAGACAAATATCGATATTATTTCCATATCAGTATGTCGATATATGGAAATATTGGATTCGATATATCAAATACCGATCAATATATTATCGATATATCGTATAGTGAATATCATTAATTGTAATATCAATATATGGAATATCGATATTTATCGATTGGATATTCATTGATACTTTGATATTTTTAGGATATTTATCGATATATTGACAAAGATCGATATATGGATATATCGACAAATATTAATATAACTTTGATATGGAACGTTGGCATGTAACTTTTAATATTGCCCACCCGTATTTTGAACAGCAACGGAATGAATGCCCTTTTATAATCCTTTATATAAACATGGTGTCCATAACACAATGATACACTGCTATACCGAAATTCTCGCATGTTAACGAAGGTTCGGTAACATAGGTTCTGTAAAATTTAAATTTTTGGCTGTACTTCGCTACTCCATACTCCGTTGACTTGCGAAGGGTGAAGGGTAGTATTAGCAACATCGCAAAAAAGTGTGACTAACTGTTTCTGGCGCGGGTAACGATGTGCAGATTTTGGAATTTTCCCTCTTTAACAGGCATTCCAGGAAATTATTTATTATTTAGGCATTTTCATTTTGTTTGTTGGCGAATGCGGTTGGTTTAGTTTTGTTTTTTTTTTTATCACGGAGAAGCAAACACACAAAAGGTTGCAAAACGACTGATAAGGAAAAAGAAAATTTAATTGAATTTGTAAAAAATCCATAGTTAATTGATGCCAAATTGTCATCTACTTTTACCCTGAAAAGTGCGGAAACACTTTGGAGTTCTGCTGCAAACATTTTGAATAGAATGTCTGAAGCCACAAAAGATTGGAAACGCTATCGAGAAAGGTAATGTCTCAATTCAACATACTATAATTTTATATGAAATAAAGACGTACAGCATATCAAGAAAACGACTTGTATTGTCTTAATTTAATTATTTGAAACTTGGACACATATAAATATTTAATATGTATATAGACGCTTGTATTGAAAGGTAATATTGTATTGAAAATGTCTGTAGATACCGTTTCCTTTGCAAGATTGGCAAGTTACATTTGTAAATTTTCAATTACAATTATTACATTTATAAACTCATCCATCTAATGTCAACATTTGTGAGCACCCGTTCTCATGCCACAAATGCCAAATGGAGGATAAACAAAAGCGAAGATTACATGATAGTTAACAAGGTAAGTTTAAACTTCAGTTTCTTAAAAGATTACTGTCAGTTTGTTAGTTAACAGCTTCTGGAATTTTATTAGATATAATGCCGTTTAGGCATATAGACATGTATTTTTTGAGCTAGGAACTTATTTCTACTTTTTTCGGATTTGTTATCTGTGACGCAAAGATCAACTACCCGTATGCTTGTAGGTTGGTATGACAGCAACAAAATAACAAGCCTGTTATGAATATAACGGTCCAAGGACTTGTATAGAAAGTTGTTTTGTGTTTGGTTACTATAGAAACAATAATCATGAACTTTATTTATGCAAACAATATTTGAAATATTAAAGATATTTTTATTTTTATTGGTTGATAGCCCAAAAAATGTTAACGAGACTCAATCGTTACGTGCTTTTAGAAGAACTGGACTCAAAAAATAGCAAAACTCGACACTTATGGCTCGTTTTTCTAACTTTTTCTCGGTCTATTCCAAGGCACTTACAGAGCTTGTAACGTAATATACTACAAAGTATTTGTTATTTTGACAATAAACTTATTGCTTATATAATATTTGTAACAACAACGGTAGTACACGCACAATGTAAGAGACGTCTAGCGATTTCACACTCTGGAGACTACGATGCTGCTTCCCAATGTTGAGTTCATATATCCGGAAAACATACAGTGTAGGAAGGCTTGATTTCGTGGTTTCAATAATTCTGCAGTTTCAAATCACCATTGAGCTGATTTTATTTTTAAACGATATTTTCAGACAGTTAGTACGTCCTAGTAGGCAATATACTAAAACAGAATTTGTTGAGGATAATAAATAAATTGATTTCGGTTCTACTTAAGCTACCAATCGGCTTTGAACAAATAATGGAATACGATGTAATAATAGTAATACATAATAATAAATAAATAAATATGCAACAGCATAAACACAAAAATACTAATTAAAATCCTTTATTCGATTATTTCACATCAATGTTGTTTATCATCAGTTACAATAGAGAGTTAGCTGTTTTTGAAACGTTGTAAAATGTGGAGAAGACATACATCAATCAATCAACTATTTAACCACCTGCTGTGAAAGGTGGTTATACTTCAAAATCGTGTCAGTGCATCGAGAAAACAAAAGATTCGAACAACAGTACCACCTATATCTTAGTGGTGCTCATACTGTTGTTTATAAAGATCTACCAACAACTTTTTAAACAAACGGCGATTGCCACTTAGTAATAAAAGGTTTAAGTATACACACGTAGGTACTAGTGCTGGTAAAAATTTGAAAAATTCATACCGGTTTTCGGTTTTCCAAAAAACTGGTTTTTTATATAATCCAGTTAACCGGTCCACAAATGTGCCGAATTAAGGACCTAAGGCTAAAACATATCTAACGTAAATTGGTTATACTTACAACACGTGGAAAATACACAAGTGTCTTTGTATTATGACCAGAATTTTAAATCAGTTAATAAATCGATGTTTAAAACCTTTTATCGATAGATTTTAAATTGGTTTACTCGTATAAATCGGTTTTTAAACCGGTTTATAACAAAACCAACAACCAGTTATCTGTCAAACTGGAAAAAGTTAGCCACACTTTTACAGGCTAATAAGATATGATGAACTTACTCGAATACCTCTTTTCCCTTTTTCGCTTAAATGTATCAGTCGTCCAAAAAATTGCATCTCCACTGTTTGAGAATTAGTTTATATTCAAATGAAATTAGTAAATAATACGTATAATATAATAATACGAATTTATTGCTAGGTCTACCTAACTACTTTATTTCAAGTTTTTCTTCGAGCGAATACGCCAAAAAGGCTTATTTGAAATCACCTGCGTGACAAATGAAAGGTATAATAATTATTAAAACAAGTTATAACTATACAACAATATCAGAGCTATTAATTAATGCAAATAAATGTTATTAAAGTAACACCCTACGTGCCAAAGTTGTAAGCGTCCAAATCGGTAACTCGCAGCAGCAGTCAGACTGTCAGACTGCTTGAGCCAAACGTGAAGCGAGCCTCATTCAATGCTTAAACAGCCTATCATTGAACGTACGTCCGCCGAGGCTCTCAGCCCGATGCAGCCCATAAGCTGTCGAAAAGCTGGGCCGTTTTGAACTGGCACCAATGCATCAATGAAAACCAGCAAGAAATAACTGTGCAGTTTATATTCACACAATAAAAATTATTCGTGCTTTGTTTAAGGTTTAAAATGGAAACGGGAACGATTATAAAAATAGGTAGACTTTTTTTTCGTTAGAATAAAAAATGTTAAATGACTGGTTTGTTATGGTACGGCCATGTTTCCTTGGCTTTGACAATCAAGTTATTGATTGGTAATTTATATTTAGACACGTCACTTTTAATTCTTAATAATATCACAAATTTTTTGCTCTATCTATAGTATAATTCTGCGATTGACTAAAAAACCTCTCGGGATCGACTGTTTGGCCACGACTGCTATATACTTTTTGATACCACTATTGCCGAGTCTACAAAGAAATCGATTATTTCGGTATTATCTGTACTGAATGTACTAGTCTCAATAACCTTGTCTTTTATACAGGGTGTCCCCGATAGGTCTGTACAAAATAATAACACATATTCCTGAGGCCAAAATAGAACGATTTAACCCAACTTAACTCTATTCAAAGTTGCTTCGTTTAGCCACTAGAGGTCTTCAAAAATGATTAGCTTTTTAATTTTTTTTTAAGTAAGTCGAACAATCTTAGATTTTATTCATTTTTACTTCCTTTTACTATAAAGGAAGTATTGGATTCACCCCAAAAATTCGAAATTGAGTTTTCAACGGATCTTCACGTTTTAGAGTCCCCTGATCCCAAAAAACATATTTTTTTTTCAGTAAACTACAGCTTAGGGATTTAGAAAATATTTTTTGTGGCTAAACCGTTCACCCAACTAAAATTTTGTAAGAGAGGAAATAGCTTCTAAATTAAAGTAACTATTCAAAAAAATTGGTAATGATTATACAGGGGGTTAAAATTTTTTAAAAAGTTACTCATTTTTAAAGCCCTCTAGCGGCTAAACGAAGCAACTTCGAATAGAGGTAAGTTGGTTGGGTTAAATCGTCCTATTTTGGCCTCAGGAATATGTGTTATTATTTTGTACAGACCTTTCGGGGACACCCTGTATAAATAATAATGTGTTCATAGTTATTATAAAAGAGCCTAACTAACCTTTATTGTTGCGTTTGTTATTGACGAAATAATATTCACTCATCATGTTTCTGATTGAAAACAATTGCCTATCAAGGACAGAATGGAAATAAAAGTATATTTATCGCCTTCTCTTTCATATGAACAGTATACAACAGTATCAATTCTTGTCAACCATAATAAATAGAAAACATACGTACATACTAGTTATCTAGCAATAGGTAAACTACAGATTATTACTGGAAGTATAAACTATTTGAGTTCGCGTGAATTCGTACCTTCTTACACTGTATGTTTTCCTGATATACGGACGTAGCATTGGGAAGCAGCATCGTAGTCTCCATACTCCATAGCAGCGGAGCGAGTGAAAAGAAGTGTAAGTAGAAGTAGCAAAGTAGCTATGTGTAATCGATAAGTTTCATTTGTATAAACCAGTGGTCGCCAACCTCTTCAATGTGTTGAGCTACTTGTTAATTTTGGAATAAACAGCGAGCTACCCACACGGAAGCCACGTAACGCAACGTAAATGAAATAATCCACAGTTAATTTATCATTATATGTATTTATTTTACTATTTATTTAACTGGTAATACATAATACATAGGTACTAATAATAACTACATTCCTACCTACCAAACGAAGTTGTTTGAAAAATAAACACAAACTTTTATCCAGCCACAACGACATGTCACGTAAGATTTAAAAATAGTTAATAATAACAACAAAAAAGTAACGCACTATCATGAACATAAACATTGAAAAATAAAAAAGCACGTTCAATGAGAAGGCTGACACTCAGACTCATCGATAATTTTTTTGATGTTTGCAGTATAATTTGATACAGCCATTCGAATACAATTATCCAAATGTCATCTGTAAGTCGATTGCGATATTTGTTCTTAATAAACTTCATATTGAAAAAGAAGATTCACACAAATAGGTTGAACTGAATAATGCTTTCACTTTCAAGGCAACACGGCATAGAACTGAATATTTGTCTTTACTTACAATAGGCAGATACATTTGGTACTTGAGACTAACGATTTAAGGCTAAATCATTTTGAAAATCAATTACTTCCATTTCTGTTGCAGCGATGTCTTCGCCAAAGTTCTGCATAACACAAGTTGCAAACTGTTGGATATCAATTTCCATAAAGGGTGAAACAACAAACTGCGCTACTAAAGCCATTTCGTTGAAATCCTTAAAACGATTTTTGAAGTTATTCTTCAGGGTAGAAACTATTTCTACATGATATTTGCTGTCATAGGGTTCTAATGGATTTTGAGATATTTTTTCTGAAAGAATAGGAAAATGCTTGGCATCGCTGTTAATTTAGGTTTTGTTCCAAAACTCCAGCTTTTTGATAAATGCTTTTATATCAGAATCATTTCTGCTAGTTCTTTGTCTCTCCCCTGAAGCTGCAAATTAAGTTCGTTTAATTTTCGGTAATGTCCACGAGAAAACCAAAATCTCTAAGCCAGATTGAATTTTCTAGTTCCGGAGTCGGTTCATCGCGTTTTTGAAAATTGAACTATGCCAGATAGGACATCATTAAAACGGTTTCAGCACCCGTCCTCTACTTAACCATCGGACTTCAGAGTGAAGGAGTAGGTCCCCGTATTGACAGTCAACTTCATCGGCCAAGGTTTTGAATAATCTTCTTTGTAACGCTTGAGCTCTAATCATGTTCACAATTTTTACCACCAGTTTCATAACGTTGTTTAGTTTCAGGAAATTTCCACATAATGCTTCCTGATGGATAATGCAGTGGTAAGAGAGAAATTGCGGAAAAGTTTCATCTTTACGACATAACGCCACCAGACCCTTATCAAAACCCACCATAGCTGGAGCGCCATCGGTTGTCAAGCCTACCATTTTCGATATTGGAATTTTCTCGGAAGAAATAATATTTTTTAAATGAGAAAACAACTCCTGTCCAGTAGTGTGTCCTTTCAGTGGAATAAACTTCAAAAGATCTTCTTTAATCGTAAAATCACTAAAAACCATCCTGACGAACACGGCCATCTGGACAGTGTCAACGACATCTGTTGATTCATCCAGTTGAAGTGAAAAATAACCACAGTTATCTAAGTCAGTTCTTAACTGTAAAAAAATATCATTGCTCATTACTTCTACACGTCTCATCACTGTATTAGCAGAAAGTTGCATAGATTTTATAGCTGAAACTATCTCGTCTTTGTTTCTAAAGTTGGCAAATAACGAGTCAGCAGCTTCTAAAAACGCCTGTTTTATCATTTCCCCGTCTTCATAAGGTTTCTTTTCTTGTGCAATTATCTGGGACACACGGTACGATGCTTCAGTTGCAGCCTTATTTTTGTCGATTGTTCTTAAAAATATTGATTGTTGTCCAATTAACTGCTTTTTTAACTGTTTCAGTTTCTCCTTTCTGGCGGCAGAATGTAGTGGGAATGATTTTTCAAAATTAGAATGTACAGTTTTATGATGTCTCTCAATATTTCCTTTTTTAGCAACGGAGACCGAAGTATTACATAACAAACACACATTTTTATCTTTAACTTCTGTAAAAAAGTATTGTTCTTCCCATTCCGAATGAAAGTGGTATGTCTTTACCTTCTTACAACTGCTTGCCATAATATTATTTTTTGTTGTTCACTACTAACCCAACCGCTGGACGTTGGTTACGCGTTCAGTTTTAAACTAAGCGCAATGTCGCCGCGCCGTGCGTATTTATCCCGTTCAAAGCAATCCAGATCGTTCTCGAACACTAACGCACTGGTCCGGCTGGTCGGTTCTAGCCGATTCTAGCCGATTCTAGCTTGATGGCGTCAGCGGCAGATCGCTCGCCGCAACGTTGCCGCTGTTTATGTTTAATATTATGACAATTAGATTTTTTTTTTGAATTTTAGGAAGCTTCTCTGATTTTGTATTTTTTAAATTAAAATCGTTGTGAGAGCTACCAGAATTGCCCCCGCGAGCTACCGGTAGCTCGCGATCGACAGGTTGGCGACCACTGGTATAAACTGTTTAAAAGCAAAACAGAAACAGTTAATTAACCTGATAATTCAAATACGAATACGAATACTTAAATATTAACTAATGAACATTTATTTCTACTTATATGTCAAAAATGGAATATGTCTAATTTTAGAATCTGCTATTTATTAACTAACAAACTGACGTTGGTAATCTTTTAAGAAACTGAAACTGAATATTTATTTTTTCTAACTTGTTACAAAAAGTTCGACTTTTCCATTAAGTTACATCAATTTTAGTTAGGAAATGACATAATTTTCCACACTTTTTTCAAATAGTTAGGAAATGAATATTTAATAACTGTTTTCAAAAACAGTACAAAATGTACTCTGTAGAAAAAAATATTGTAATTGCCACGTGTGGAAACTCGGCTATTCCGGGACTAGATAATTCGTCTCGTGCTGGAGTAACCTGCATTTCCACACTTGGTTGATAAATAACTATTATCTACTTCAATACCACAATACGGTTACTATAATACCGAAAATAGTGTTGCAACTCCCTTATAGCACTGTTTTTGATTAAAAAGGTCGAAACAGCCTACTTTGTTGCAACTGACAGATTGTCACATTTATGAAATGTCAAAATTCAAGGTTTCTGATTATTATTATGCAAACCAAATAACATAGTATATTATACCATTGTTAATTATCATATCTTTATGATATGGAAAAGACTAATTTAAATAAATAAAAATCATTAAGCAAACTGACTTTGTTTGTAAATATAAGTGAAGAAATTAAAAACAATCTTATAAAAGAACTACTCCTTTCTAAAGACATTAAAGTGCTGCCACCAAGTCAGCATTTTCTGTAAGACACTCAAGGTCTTTATGTTCAAACATGCTTTATAATATATGGATAATCAAATTTGGGTTTGATGTTACTTCATGTAAAACTCCAGTATCTTAAAGAAATGTCTAACATCGGAGCTGCAGCTAGAGCAACTCAGGGAATTAACTGTTAGTTGACGTCTCTTCGTATTTAATGTATGGTTGGTTACTCATCTTTCCTCTTTTATTATGTTTTTTTTTATCTCTGTAAATTATATTAATAATTTTATTTACATTTATAGATATATTGGTCTCGGGTCATGTTTGCACACTTATAAAAATTATGGAATTGTTATAATGTATGTATCCTACAATATATTTTTATTTAAGAGGGGGTTCAAGGAAGAACAGACTCATGGCTAAGCAATGTGTTCTGCTTGAACTCCTTGTAGCATCAAACTCTGCGTTGTATTACTTTAGTACATTGTTTTACTCGTTTTGTACTGTTTGTGCTAAAAAATAAATTTATTATTATTTGCATCATTTTAAATAACTGGTTACAGAGCTGCTTAGAATATATTTAACTTTAACGTACTTATCATATAGCTGTTCAACTGAACCCACAGTCAATCAGCGTTTTTGCATACGACAGATTGCTCAGTTTCATTACTCCGTGTTTTAACTGTGTCTAGAGTAACTGCCTTGTGGTATGAGAAATGTTTCACCAGGAACTTATAGTAGCATAATGATTCTATTAGAAAACGTTGATATTTATTATAGTGGTCGCAATGGTTCTGTCAAATGGACACTACGTTTATATAAAATAAAATAGCAAAATACCCAATGACGGGTTTGAATGCTAATCGCCCATTCTGATTAGACGGTGGCTGAAACAGTTTAACTCCCATTTGACTGTGATACATTTTCCGCCAGGAAATTTCAATGCAATAATGCATGAGTTTATAAGCTCAAGTTGATATGATATATTTGTAGCAGCTGATGTTAGTCCAGTCAATGTTATTTATCGGTTGCAGGATATTAATCCCGTGTTTACATATACAACACTAAGCTGGTAACTAAGTCATAACCGATCTGTACGGTAATAGTCCATTACCAACCATTACCGTACATGGCAACCGATAAACTATTGAACAAACCACGGATGTTATGAATCATAACATTCCTAGATATATTAATAGCTTGTTTTAACTGACCATGAAGATGGCTGAAAGTATCATTGTAATATTTCAGTCAGATAATTAAGTAGTCTCTTTATGTCACGTCTGGTACATGTATATGTATGTGTATGTATATTTAATTATATTTATTATCTATGCTCTGTATAAGAAACAAGATTTATTAATCTGGCAATAAATTATATATAGTTAAAAAAAGATATTTTAATAGCTATAATCTTTGAGTTAAGTATACTCGCATAGTCGGGCCTATCGCGCATATTTTAAGCACATTTGATTTATTGAGGAATGGATAATGAAAAACTTCCCACCAGAGAATTTCAGTGTAGTATAACATTAATAATAATTATTATAAGCGGACATTCAGTTGCTGTTCAGAATCGGCGATGGCGAGATTGCTGCCATCAAACTTCCACCGTCTCTATTGTAGTTGTAAATCAGAGCCTACCACGATTTTATGTTTGCCTGTTAATTGAACGCGGAATTGTGAGGCAAAACCTCGTATCTCCATGTAAATAATAATAGTAAGTAGTTAGTTAGTGGTCGTCCCAGTCAGACTCGGCCGGATACGTATAATTAATTATTAATACTTCTTAATTAGTTTTACTAATTCAGATACATAAATTTAAAGAAAAACTACAAATGTATTCATAGTTAACCCAATCCTCTGCAATTCAGGAAAATGCCTGAAAACAGTCAACAATTGATACAGTATTTCGCTCAGTGATCCTTCTATTGTACCGACACAATGAACGGTTTTGCCAGATACTGTGTCAGTTCTTTTATTTTTATTTGTTTAATATTATTGTAAATAAAACATTAACCTATTACGGCAGCCTTTTTGGTATGTACCCAATTTAGCACAATATCTGGATCTAAAAACGGTTATTCGAATTTTTCAGACATTTTTCATCTAGACTACATCTTAATACAAAAAGTGAAGTAGTTTTAACATTGCAAGTGTGACGGTAATACGGCAATACGGGGCTCCAGTAGCGATTTGCAGGTGCATGTTGCTGGTGTCACTTTGACCATCTCGTCAAGGGCGAACTTTCTGGAGAGCTTGTGAAAATGTAAGATTCGAGGGGGTGAAAATAGGGGGGGGTTAAAACGACTTCGGGCGTTCGGTGCTGTTACATCGCATACTTCTTGAAAGATCTAAATGTAATTTGAGGCTAGTTGGAAAGAGAATGCACTCATCGTACTGGCTGTTTTTGGCGTCTGCGACGCACGGGGGCGAAGTTACAGGGGTGTAAAGGCGAGGTGCGTTTGTAGCAAATTGGATGTTGGCATAAACATGGTGAAATAAAAGATTGTCGAATTTTGATTTTGGAAGTATGTGGATGAATCTGTGGGTTTTTAAGAATTTTGCGACCCAGGTGGATTTGGGGGTTACAAAATGGGGTAAACGTTATAATTATCAGAAACATTTACTGAAATTTACAATTGAAAATGAGGATTCCAATGCCTGCATGAACTTTTTAGATCTTACATTATTTAGACAACCAAACGGGTTAATTTTAACAAATTTGGACCGCAAAAGCATAAAAACAAATAGATATGTACTTAAATTTTAATTCAAATATAGACAAAGTGTTATATACAATTTAGTTGACAGGGCTATCCAATTATCCTCTAAACAGTTTCATAAAAAAATAGAATCCTTTATCTAATAGACTTGTCTGTCCGGGACGCTGTTTCAGCAGCCAAACCGTAAGAGATAGAGAAAAAAGTTATTAAAGTTATATGTTTGGAATGGTCATGTCAGGTCAGGAACCGAATTTCAGTCACGTGACACTTCCGGTTTTCGAGAAATCACGTGATTTCCGTCCGTCCGGGACGCTGTTTCAGCAGCCAAACCGTAAGAGATAGAGAAAAAAGTTATAAAAGTTATATGTTTGGAATGGTCATGTCAGGTCAGAAACCGAATTTCAATCACGTGATTTTAAAAAATATTATTGTTTTTATTTAATACGCGTTCTATTTGAAAAACGTTCTTTTTTGTTTTATTAAATGAGACATTTGTCTCACTGGTTGCTAGTTAATCACTAATATATTAATTATCCTATTGCTTTAATTAAAAAACAAATTAACTATCGAATAAACAAAATTAAAAACACAGACTAACGAATTTAATATTTCAGACACATTATCGCAAAATAAATATGTACCAATTGAATATATTCTTACACTTGCTGAAAAAATTAAATACGAACTTAAAAAATACAATATCAAAACTGCATATATAACAACTGTAACACTTTAAACAAATTGTTTTTTACTAATTTAAAAGATAAAACAGAAATAAGTATGCAATCTCAAGTAGTGTATTGAATTAACTGTAACAACTGTAACTCCACATATATAGGTCAAATTTAACAACTATTGAAAAGCAGAATCAGACAATACAAATATTCTATTAAAATTAATAACATATCACTCTCTTCCACTAAAACTGCGTTAACGAATCATGCAACAGAACATCAGCATAAATTTAACTTTAATATACGCCTACTATCTTAGATAAAGAGTGCAATTTAAAAAACGGCTTTGCGTAGAAATGATAGAAATACAAAAGAGCCCTACAACCATCAATTATAAAACTGATATAGACAATCTAAGTTCAGTTTATCATAACATTTTCAAATAAATAACTAGTGGAATTATATTTCTCAGATTTCACATTTTTTAACAATAAATAATTTTCATAATTTCTTTTACCAAAATTTAAAACTTATATTAATACAACCCTACTTATATTAATAGCAAGCTTCATATTTTCAAGCCGACTGCGTAGGATGATAACAAAATAGGAAACAACCTTGTATGCACTTGTTGGCAGACGGTGGTAGAATGGTAGACGACCACGGGCAGGGTTGGGATGTTAGTGCCAGCTGTTTGTACTAAAACTTAATGCGGGATTGTAATAGAAAAAATTAGTGGAGACTTTAAAAATATAAATATATGTATATGTACGGAAAATGCAAAGTTACTTAGTTTAGACAATGTAAAAGCTTCCCAAACAACAAATTTTTTAAAAATGTATTTATTGAACAATTAACACAAAATTAAAGATACATATCGACTAAACAACTCAAAGATCTAATCGCATTTAATCCCTTTTTCACACTGGCCCGTTCCTCCAAATAAAAACAGTAACATCTTTACTCCAGTTATTATATTTGCTATTAAAGCACGTTTCATGAGTAAACAAAATAAACTATGAACAATAATATGTGGAGCCGCCGAGCGGATTGCTTGTAATTCTCAGAACTTCTTCAAAACAACTAACAAATGTAATAAAGAATGACTCATATAAGCAATACATCTTCTAAAGTTACATAAAAAATGAATGTAATATCGAATTCAACATATTTATCTAATTGCAGATTAATATTAAATTGTACAAGATGCTGAGAAGATTCATAATTGTAGTACGTATTATTTATTAATGGTCTGCTATGCACTAAAACTTCGCAGTAACGTTTCGCGTGTCGTATAATAAACAATAATAATAAAGATGTGAAAAATTTTAAAACTTTTCTGTATTTCTATATTTTGTAAATTTTTCACACTTCAAAACGAACTTCATAGCTTACAGCTTGTATAAACCGGAGCGTTGTCATGATGAAACACTTGACCTTTTCCTTTGTTATTTTAACTTTGTTGTATAATAGAACTACGCAGTCTATTCATTAATTTGAGGTAGTAGTTCCGATGTTTTCCTATGCACATTAAAAACTAATGATTACAATCGTCTTGCAGGCGCAATTGAGAGGAGCCGAGTTTAAACTCAGATTTCATCTTTTTCCTACACTATCTACTGACGAGTCGAAAGCTTTTACTCCTATATATCTTACGTTATAAACTACGTCTACGCCTACTACCTGTTCAGAATATGTTCTTCTTGGTAATATTGCACAGATTTTTTTTATAACAATCTTTTTTAGCAGATGTACTTTATCGCATTTGATTCTTCGTTTGCAAAAATAATAGAGAAAACACGCACCACACATGGTTGGTGAACGCTTTATATACTTTTACATTAGATAAATAAAAAACTAAATAACTAATATCATTTTAAGGAAACATCCTGATTTTGAGTCATTTACATCTGATAACACTGTTTCGTCAGTTTCAATAGATAATAGAGGGAGCATTGAGCAAATTCTCGAAAAATTGTTGACTGTTCTGAGGTTCAATATTTTTGCAGAAAATGTTCTCTTTTATTCTTATAAAGGTTTAAAACATCAAGTGGTAAATAAAGTAGTACTATACCTACACAATTTGATTAGAAGCAAGAAACTTTTGGTAACCTTTCCTTCAGCGTTGCCCATTTCATAGTACACATTTGGGCATTGGTCTTTTCGTGGAACGTAGAATGACATGTTATATATGATAATAATAGTTATGTATGGTGCAAGTGAATAAAGAGAAATTTTATCTACTCGTATAAGAGGAAAACTTCGGCTTTGCCTCGTGAACTTATTTCCCCGAATGGATAAAATCTCTTTATTCACGCGCGGCATATACATTTTTCCAATTCCTCCATTTAATTATATCGTGTGTCCCAAAAAAAAACTCATTCGCAGCATGCCATGATCAACTTGAAGTTTGCCGTAACTTGAGATATATTCATTGATGCAAATGAACTACCAAGTCAGAGAGAACTAAATTACATCTTGACCTTGAATTATTTTCCTAAAAATATACAGAACACTTAACAAAAACAATTTGTATTGACCGACTAGATTTTCTATCTTTTTTTCCAAGGCCAACCCTAAATGAGTTTTTTTTAGAACACTCGATATAAATAAGTTTTAAAAATTAATAAATAACTGTAAATAAGCAATCATATTATCTAATTTAATGTTAATTCTTAAAATACACGTGTGAATAAATTAATATTTTATCCACCCTCATCATTAAAATGTTATTTTACCGTGGTAATTTTAATAGATAAAATAGAATTTTATAAGTAGCTATTGGAATAAAGCTTTTCTTGAGACATTCCACGTAATTTTTTGTACGTTAGTTCTTATACAGTTTATTCATCTGAATAATAGTTAATTTTGTGTTTAAATATTTCTTTGCTTCGCCCTCCACAAACTGTAATTATTTCGATGCGCAATACTCTTTCAGCGTTTTAAATCACATTCATTGTTTATTTTTTTCGAATAACTTGCACGTTGCATATCTAGATTGATAGCCAGCCAATGATAACTCTAGTATCTTTTTTCCACTAGAGGATTTAACTACTTTCTAACTAGTACCCTGGTCTAACCTTAACTACAAAAAGGCTGTCGTTATTCGCTATAATTAATCGTTGCATTTTGGCATTAACAGAGACAGCTAAAGAATACAACAAATATGAATAGAAAGATTGCTTAAGACATCAAACATAAAAATGTATATACGGGTGTAGTTAAAGTGTGGATTAAATCATATTTTTAAACTAATGCCACCAGGTAATGCTGTATTTGTTAGCTTTCAGATGATTAGCTATTTCACTGAATTACTAACTCGCATATTAACTAGAATTTTAAAAAATTTCCCAACGATGGCGATGCCTACTTACCGCTTGCTCCTTGCTGTGTGGACATATGCGGTTTTGCTTGGAAATTGTGCGTCCGCATATCAAGCAAACATAAAACCAAAGCGGGAACGAGACCACTGATAATACGCTAAAACAGAGCACATCAACACAATGCGGTAATAATTTTGTGACATGAAAATGTCTGTTAGGAAGCAAAACATAAGAAGTCAATAAATTTAGTGTTGATGATAACAGGTATTGGCAGTAGTGGTGTAATGTTTTGTATCAGATTTGGATATGGTAAAAGGCCACTTGTTCGAGTGTTCGGGCAATATATGGAGATACTACCGTATGATCAAAAACTTTTATTCTCTAGAAGTCTAGAAAACTGTGGAATTGTTTTGTTAAAAATTTATGTTGGTAGTCGTGGTATTAAAAGTCACATTGGCATTTTATTCTCTCAGTTTAAGGTTATGTCAGTAATGTCATCTTAATAAATACAAAAATTTCTGTTGAATACATAAAAATGTTAATAACAAAAACAACTACAGCTGTTCAAAGTAATTTCTTCCATTTTCCATACATAGCAACAGTTTGTGTTCAGTATCAAACATTCTCTCACAGTTACGTGATTCGGTCAAAATTGTAGAGGTATAGGTTATATAATTGAGTACCTTTACTCACCACTGCCAACATAAATTAGTTTTTTTTAATTCACAGCCCTCTAGAGGGTAAAAGTTTTCGATAATTTTGTAGTAACTTTTGCAAAATAACAGTGCATGACTGCTGAGTACTATAAGTGTTGCCGTACAGGTTAAATTATTATTAACCAACTTTAGCTGTGTTAATTTTCCATATGTAGGTCATATAGATATTGTGTAACTTTAGGTAACATTTCATATAAATACCAAATTACAAATAGATGACACTAAGATTGAACTGAACTGAATTCCCTGCACCAGAAATATTTTTATCCATTACAAACTTTTGTTGATGTTTTCTCAAGTGAGGATGAGCGCATCTGCATTTTATAGACAATTAATTAATTATTTATTTTGTTATTAAATTTTCAACCTTATAGGTATAACAAATTCCGTACAGCTGGGACCGACGGCTTAACATGCTCTCTTATTTGTCCGAGTGACACCCGTCGCTAATGTTGGCCGTTTGGCCGGCGTCCGTGATGCTTGTTCATAGTTATGTTACAGTGGCCGTTCTCTACAAGGAGCCAATCAGCCATGGTTCTACCTACCATAACAAACCAGTTACATATGAAAAAATTATAATAATAAATATTTTGAAATAAACATATTTTTGTACTTATTTTTCATGATTCTTCTAATTTTAAAGCTTAAAGAGCTGCTTGCTTTCACGGACGCCAGAATAAAGCGACTCCTGCCCTTTTGAACAGCTTAGAAACTGCAGAGCGGCAAAAAGTAGGTCAACAGATAAGGATATATTAAAATTCAATGGGAGCCATCACAGAGAAGGCTCGAGCCTCGAGCAGCCTCATTCTGACCTGACCTCTGCCATAACGATCGCGTATCGAGTGTCTGATGAGAATTTTGACACATACGCTCGCTCACCTCGTCGAGTTCAGATGAAGAAACGCCGCGCCCGCGAAGCATATGAAGGCGACCGCATGTACAATTCCGACAGTAACTACGTTTCATGTTGAGATTTTCGCAACATAATTACGGTGTGATCTATTTTATTATACTCATAATTTATTAGTAAATTGTCGGACATCTTGAAAATATTTGTTGTTTGTCGGTAAAGTTTGGCAAATTGTTTCACGGATGCTAACTTTTACTAGTACATATGCGATATACGAGTACCTATTTAAATCTCGGGATATCGAAATTTGTCTTTGTCTGTGAGGGGGGGGGGGGAGTGAAAAATGCATTTTATGTTTTGTGGTTAGCTCTAAAATTTTTCTAAATGTGACCTCTTCAAGTGCCTCCTTATCTTTGAACGTTGACCATTATTAAGGCTGTCTGGACTTCAACAACAACTGTTCCGATAAGTCAATTTTTCTGACACAGTCCAAGGTTATTCAGCCGGGACAATTTCCTCAGGTGCTGAGTTCTTTTCTCTTGGATCTTTTCGTGAATTATGAGCTGCATGCAGTAAGTGATATTTTTTATTTCTAGACTAAATTGTTGACAAACCTTAGTCTCTTATCACTCCTTCTTTTCGAAACGTTTTAAATTGACGTGACAGAAGAAAGTTTTTTACTTCCAGTATCGATATTTTTAAAGTTTGCTTTAAAAAATAAAAAAATAATAATGTGCCCAATTAGTTAAAAAGGTGCACATTCCATAATCAACTGCCATAAAAATTGCATCATTGATTCGCTTTTCATTCCATAGTTTATTTATTTATTGGTGTGGTGGAGGTGAGTTCGCCTGCTTGCACATACGCGGTTTTGCTTCCAAACGCTGTGTCCACATAACAGGCACACAGCAATCGTAGGTAGTAGTGAAATATCTTTGGTTTAGAGACACACTTTCAGTTCTTCGCCAGTGGAGGGAAATCGATACAATAAAATAGTGAACTTCAATTTGCTGTACCATATTTGCTTGTACTGAGAATTAATTCATCGTCCTGTCATGGTAGCAACACAAATGTTACTTTTATAAGAAACGACAATAGCCAGGGGTGGTAGGCATATACGAGTAGTACCTTTTCATTTCTGCTATAAAATCAAGTATTCGTATCCGTTTCGAAGGACCAATTTTTTGGGGCGAAGTGATTATCGTAACTGCAATTTGTTATTTGTCACAAGGCACTCGTGCCCATTTGTTAAGATAACAGCTTTAAACAATCGACTATTTTATTGGAGCAGCCAAAATTATAGCTAACTGTTATACACCTACAAATTCTATCTCGTCGTATAGTTTACGGCATGTTTCACATAAGAAAATTTATAACTGGTTAAAATAAATAAATTTGTTAAGTTGTAAGGGAACAAAATTTAATAACTTAATTTTCGACATTAAATGAAGTAGAAGTAGTAAGCATCTAATCTGACAATTAACCGATCCTGTTACTGAATATTTTTGCAATCAACGTTTCTTCTTTGTTAATTTTGAAACTATCGATTTTAAATAATCACGTAAAAAACGTCCTCGTTAAACCAACAACCAACAAAAACAACTGCTGCCGCACCGCGATCAATTTGGAAGGACATACGCGGTTTTGCTTCGAAATTCAGCGTCCATGTATGAGGAAAACATAATATCGTAGGAGGCTACGAAATGTCTATCAACTGTTCATGTGCAGTTTCTAACGCAGCCTTCTTTATACACAACTAGGAGTTATCCAACCCCATTTCTATTATTTTCCCTAGATAAATGAAGTGGTATCCTAGAAAATCAGAAAAAAAAGTATCATTACTATCAATCTTTATTGTCGTAATGGATATTAAGATTCAAGTGCAGTGCCGTACTCCCTCAACAAGCATTTGTCTCAAATATGCCATCTTGCACTTTTGGTCGGTAGATTTTTAAGGTGTGAGTAGCTATTGAATTTTATACAGGGCAATCCAAAATAAAATTGATCGCGGGAGACTATGAAAAATATCAACGTTGTCTACACAACACTTTATAAAGCTACATTTGAACTACTAAGTATTAACCGTATCATTAGTTCGTGTGACTTTAACGCAATCTAATATGCTACAAAATAATATGCAAACATATGTAATTTAAACCAGAATAATAGGTAGATTAAACTAACGCGTGAATAAGTTAAACAAGATGTCGAAAATAAAAATATTAAACTTCAAAAAAATTTTACAGTTCCATGTCAACAAAAAGCATGCTGGAGATTAGGCAAGTTTGATTGTTTGCAATGTCTCCAGCGATCAGAAAGTTTATTTTTGATCTCTATATTAAGTACATGTTCAGGGAAATACCATCATAATCATATTTAATTCAGCATATTCTGGTCGATTGTTGGAAATCGGTATCTTATATTTATGGAGTCCATCTGTCACTACGGATTATGTCATGTCATACCCAGTTTCACTTTAATGCACGATTGTATTGAATACTTACATCATATGATCCAGGTTGATTTCATAGTCAGGTTTTTCTTGTTGTTTGTTTGTTTCTTTGTTAATCGACAAGGTCTAGGCATGCAGAGTACCAGGTACCTTAGACAACGACTGCTTTGGTCATAGGATCAAAGTCCTACTTAGAATTTTGCCGATACTAAGGAGTTTCAACCTTAGCAACTGATCTTTTACATGCTACACATTGTAGTAAAATGGACCAACGGCTTTACATCACTTTCGAATGATGGCATTCTGTAAAGACTGTCATCTGCATTTTTTTTTACTTTTAAAAACCTCACCTGAACCGGGAATCGAACTTGCGACCCTACGGTCAGTAGCCAGGATGCTTACCACTGAGCTACCGATCCCGGCTCTTGTTTTTCTTTGTTAGTATCGAGAGATCCAAAAAAAACTGTTCCTCAGCGGGCTGTGAAATTCAAACGTTTGAATAATATGTTGGTAGCACTGTAAGTCTATGTCAAATTCTAAGTTAGCAGGTTAGGTTTTGTGTCAGTTTTGACACAGACTGACGCAAAACCTAACCTGTTAACCTAGAATTTGACATAGACTTACAGTGCTACCAACATATTATTCAAACGTTTGAATTTCACAGCCCGCTGAGGAACAGTTTTTTTTGGATCTCTCGATATTACACCCGGTATGCAGCTGTTCATTTTTAATTAATTATTTTCAAGATTTTTATATTTTTTCCTCTTCTTTTTGTTCGTTTTTATTTCTGTAGCGATATCTCGTCCTGTTAATCCTAGATTGTCGTTCTATACTATAGCAAGTATACAGAGCGTCCATAATTTTTTTTGAACAAGTAGGCCAGTCCAATAAAGCGTGAAACCAGAAATAATTCGTAATACCCCCCCCCCCCCCCCCCCGCCGAGACACCAGCATCACCATTAACAGTCCTTACCATTTAACTTTCTTGAATCTATATTTCCTTGTTCTTCTATTATATCAATATCCGATATGTACTTATCATCAGCTGTATATTATTTTAAATTTAAATACGTTACATATCGTTGAGCATTTTAATCCTAAAAATAAAAAAAACATGTATAAAAAATATTCGCATTTCGTATGTAATAATAAGAAGTATTATGATAATTAATAACATGTTTTCTGCAAGTGCATGCAGATCCACATCCTTTGGTACAATTCCTGGAAATAGTTATTAATAATTAGTTTTGAGCTGGTGGCTTCAGCGTTGTCATAGGTATTATGCTGCCATCCATTAAATTCAATGTTTCTGGCGCTTTTCCATTGTTTTCCACGTTGACATACTCGATAGCCATGCCGTCTCACTGTTTCTTCCGCAAGATGCAACTGTTTTATTTTTCTTGGCGGATTTTATAAAGCAATGATATCTATCATTATTTAGTGAAGTATCGGTCAATGTTGCAGGAGAAAGGTTTAGAATTAGAAACAAATTGCATATAGCCTCTATTGTTTCTCGATGAGATGACTCTGGATTATTATAAATATTTATGTATCAAGAGCGTAAAACAGGCGTTCTTGATCCGCGGCATGATCTTATAGCACCAAGGCAACTGGTACAGTTATTTTAGATGAATTAGTACTTATACTTATGATTTCCATTAATACGTGTTTATAAATAATAACTAAAATGACGTCAGCGGGCGATAAAGAATTTTATTGCTCGAGGGCGAAAACGACTGTTGTGCTTGTCTGAAAATAAGATCTAAAAAACGCATGTGATTAATTGATCGTACAAGGGAAAAACATATATTTACGGTTTTTTCATATCTGATTGACTATACCGGGTGTCCGTTGTCAAAGTCGAACATAGGCGATTAACATAGTATTGAACGTTTTTGCCGATTCCTGCTCGCCAATTCAACTTACAAGGAAGGTAATGGTATCAATGGAAAGATAAAATTATTACGCATCAAATTATACCAATAATAATATCCAAGATGCGATTTTATTTTAAAATACTAATTTTAAACTTGGGAATTTTTAAATATGCCATGCCTTGCTTTTCAAGTTCGATAGCGTTTGTGAAAAAAAAATGGTAATTAGTTGGCGTAAATCAGGTATTTTCTGTCAACGTCTGTTAAAATTATCACAGAAAAATGAATTATTTCAATGAAAAATGAGTGAATGCACTAATGTTAATTGCCTATGTTCGACTGAGAATGGACACCCGGTATAATATCATAACATTTTTGTTTTTTTCAAATTTGTAAATACAATTAGTTATAAGTTTTTGTTTGTACAGCTGTATTATTTGAACAAAAATATGAAAAAACATGAGTGTTATTTGTCAAGTTTTTTCATTAGAAGATCTAATAGAAATAAACCTCAAAACCAGGGTGGAAGAACACCAACACGTAAGAGGATATATTGGAATACAAAACATACCTACTTGCTAAAATTCTAAAACAAAAAAAACAGGAATAATTTTAATAAAAAATCCACAACCAACCTAATAATTACAACTACTTAACATCAAACAAATGGTGAAATCCAATTTTTACACTTTCAACCAATTTTACCCTCTTTGTTAATATAAACAATAAAAAACTACATTCATAATTAAAGAAAAAGAACATAAACACAAAAAAATGGAAAAATAATACTAAAGATAAATAATATTGTGCTTTTAAATGTGTATGTCCCAAATTTTTTTAATTTGTATCATCAAATTTGTATTATGTCTTGAAGAAGCTATATTAAATAGCGAAACGTAACATTTATATTGACTTTTAATAATCATACTTAGAATGTTTTGACACAACTAATGATTTTTACCCAAAAAAAAAACCATTAGCATTTTCTGAATTCAAAAACAAAATAGCTGAAAGATCTTCTAATGAAAAAACTTGACAAATAACACTCATGTTTTTTCATATTTTTGTACAACTATTATAACCATTCATCGAATCGAATAAATAGCTACAGTTTATCTTCATTTGCCTGGTTTAAAAAAACGAAAAAAAAAGAGTTGTGGCGTCTGTTACTACTAGATCTACATTTTCACGAGTAACAAACACTTCTTTGTCCGTTTTTTTAGCAATATTTATAGCTGTATCGATAATGAGCATATCAGCATCATCCGGAGCTGTTTCCACGACGTACCTTTTTTCCACTAGTTACCCACTACATTTTTATTAGATTAATTTTATTTATTTAATTCGATAAAAATTGTTCTTGGGTAATAGATAGTGGCGTATTTTCGTTCAAATTGATATCCACACATTTCTTTTTGACAGTTCGTCGTTGACGCTCCATTCTTTTGGTACTTGTTTGCTTTCGTTGTAGGTAAAAGTAAAGTTCGGGCACTTCATTCCATATAAGAACACGACTTGAGACAAGGTGAGGCAGAGTTGCCGAAATATCTCTTTCCGAAACCCAGTCAATCTGCAACAGCCTTAACACGCCGGCGTACTGGGTGATGTGGTTAGCATCACGCCTTCGACGACTGCTTTACTTACCCTACTTCCATCCTACTTCCACAGCAGTGGTTTCGGTACTCAATTTTTAAAGCGATTGAGTGGGCCGCCCGCCAGTTGCCAGGTGTGGGGATTGAACTCCGTACCGTGGCACCGCAGCCGAGCTCCTTAACCGCTCGGCCACGCTGGCGTCTTTCGCTATAGGTAAACAAAACAACGAAAACCACAACTAATGTTTTCATAAAATGTCTTTCTATATAATTTATGTAAGAATTACAAATGCTTTCCAATGTTGATTGCCGTTGCCATATTACACTGTGTAAAAGAAAACCAGCATGAATTACACATAAGTAATTATTATTCTTCAATGTAGAACATTCAGTGATGAACATTTTTGTATTAACCTATTTTTTTAGAGTAGTCTTTGCTGAGATCTAGGTAAAAACGCACTCTACTTCCTTAGTTCGGAACTTTTTCTACTTCTTAGGACACCATTTTATACATATATGCTAGAAAATCGACCGTTCTTAAAATCGTGGTTGTGGATTTTCTACTGCACATCTTATATGTGCTATAACCAGTGTAATCAATCATTTAGTCTTAATAATAACAAAATTTGTTAAAAACCCCTAACTAAATTATTTTCTCTGATGAGCTGCCGAAGAGCATATCTTCGGGCAACTTTGTCAGATTAGTCTTTCTCTCCAAGGCTACTGAAGATGACAGATTAGCTGTCGAAATACGTATTTAGCGGTTGTTAGCTATTTGTGTTGTTAGGGGTTTTACTGAATTGTGTCAGATTTAAACCACAGGTTCCAGCAGTGTTTTATTAATAATAATAAATTATTATCCTAGCTCAATTTTGACAGGAAATGCCAGGCACCTTTCCGGATTACGGATAAAGACGACTCATAGAACTACAACTTTGAGGAAGAAGAAGAAGAAATATTTCTCCAAATAGTATTTCCAATCATCAATCATTTATTGTACGATTGTGTGTTTTTATACATTTACCGAATTGCCGTATGAGTTTCTACAACAGTCTGCATTTAGGAAAGCTCAACAGTGAATAACGACAAATGTCTATAAATTTGACCCACATGTCTTGTCAAAGAACAAATGTCATTGTTGACAATTCAATATTATAATATCATCATCATCATCATCATTCCTGTATATCCTCGAGGGACCATAGGGCGTCCTAAGACGTTTCAAGACTGTCTGTTAATTAGTATAAGGTAGTCAGTCTTACACTAATATACACTTTATACACCCGGTATATTATTACATTTTTGAATTCAGCTTACAATTCTAGAAAAAAATAAATAAATTAAAATGTCTTTCATTTTTCCAACTGCATTCCGATCGCTGTACTCGTTTTTCAACACCGTGTAATCTAGGAGACAAATTGAGCTCGCTCGGGAATGAAGTTTCCGGGTACAAGATGTGGAGAGACGAAATATCCCCGGAACGAAATGTGGGGAACGAACTTTCCGCAAACCTTGTAACATACCCCAATCTTTTAATCTCCTGGGTTTCATTTTCCATATTAATTTCGATTCCAATTGTTCTCAACTGCACTCGTATTTTTTTTTTAATTTCAATTCCGGTTCCTGCTCTTCGTCATGCATTCCTTGAATAACAATTTTCTTTTTACGAGTTTATTTTTCTAAGATTTCTAGTCTTTCTTCTTGATCTACCGATTTTGTTTTTAATATACTTATTTTTGCTTTTAATTCGGCGTTCTCCTTAGTCAGCCGTTTTATTTCCGCCTGACAGTTATCTAATTTATTCTCTATTCGTGCATTCCTGGTGTCTATTTTGTCTAGTTTACTGTTAATTTCTTCGAGTATTTTTCCATTATAATGGTCGGGTACAACAACTGATGGGTAGGTATTGAAGGTAAATATAAATAAATGTTAGATCTGACCTTGCGTTTCCTGCTTGGGCTACGCTGGTTGCGATATCGCCAAGCGGCGTTTAATCTGACTGAGTGTCAAAAATTATTTATTGGTTATGTTTAGACGGATTCGTAAATATTTAGAAATTATTATTCAATTATTCACTTGCACCGTTTACCGTCGTTCTATGCCCGTATCACTGATAAATGTAATTTATTCACACACTGAATTACACGTAATTCAAAATTCGCCTCGCGTCAAAAAAACCACTTCGTTCGCCCGCCGCGTAATAGTATATTATGTTATTAGGAGCAAAAGTTATATTTTATGTGGCGAGGCTGGACGGGTTATCTGCCGAGCTTGCGAGGCAGATAAGTACAGCCGAGCCACATAAAGATACTTTTGCTCCGCATAACATATAGTATTTTTTCTTCAAACGTTTTTATAACAAATTATTTACAACTTTGTGAACAAAATTCGAAGAAAATTACTTGATCTCGTCAGCGGCAGGTATTATTATCTGCCGCTGACGAGCGGCAGATAAAGTCGTCAGCGGCAGATAATAACTTTATCTGCCGCTCGTCAGTGGCAGATAATATTATCTGCCGCTTGGCAATAAAGTGACAGTTTAACATCATCAATCCAGCAGTATAATGCCATATTTTACTGCCGTTTGAAGAAAAAATATAATATATTATAGTAAAAATAAGTATTTATTATTCCAATTAGGGGTGTTCGATATCACAAACTAAGTATCGAATAACGAATAAAATTAAATATCTAATATTATTCGATATATCGAAATTCGAATAACTATCGAATTATTCGAATAAATTAGTTATTCGAATAACTAATTTATTTGAATAGCTTATTTGGATAACTAATTTATTCGAATAATTTATTGCAATACCTTATTCAAATAACCACTTTATTCGAATAACTAACTAATTCGAATAACTAATTTATTGAAATAATTATTCAATTATTCGAAAGTTATAAACTATTGCTCTTCACCCCATTTTATTAGATTTTAGTTTTAAATAAATTATTGAACATTCACAAAACTAATGAACAAAAAGAACAAAAAAAAACATTTGTGAGCAATAAAAAGTAAGTGATATTTAAAAGTAGGACAATGTAAAAATAATAAAGGTTCATGGTATATTTGCATTTTTTAACGTAATTTTAATCATGATTTAAATTGGGTCATAATGTATAACAATAGCAGTACTTACCTTTTCTAATTCTGAACAGTGAATTCTAAATGTGAGTAGTTTTGAAGCACAATAAATGATAACAGCACTAAACCGTATTTTTCTCCTTTGACAAAGTACAAATCCAGAAAATAATTTACTGTTCACCTTCGAACACAAACGTAAACTGTAATTTTTGAAGAGAATTGGGCATTGATTTATTGCAACGATTTTTTAAATTATCGCTAAAGGGGTATCCCCACTTCCCCACATCCCCGATTTACGATTCCGACCAATAGGCAATATGTATCATTACTAGAATAAGTTGTTAAAAATCAATTAACAATTTCTAGAAATAGTAATCTTCTGTTTAACCTATTCTATCTGATATCTGATACAAGTTTTCTGACTTATGATGATTAATGGCCATTTGCTAAATACAAATGGTAATCATTAGGCAGGCATTTGTTTTGGTATTATTGTAAGGAAATTGAAAAGAACTAACAATACTAATGCTTAATGATAACCGATAAGATCATCTAAAGAACTTTTCAAGCAATGATAATAAACAAAATAAATAATCACGCACATGTAGGAATCCTAATACAGATCATTTATATGTCATAGCCAGCCTGATAAAAAATGAAATTGGTATGACCATTTTAATTTTAAGTAATTAAAATGTTTACAGTTTGATATTTATAATGTGGCTTTGTATTCTAATAAGTTTCATTTGCATAAATAAGTATTTATTCCAAGAATTCTTTATTCGATATTCGCATAAATTTATTAACAATAAACTTATTCGAATTATTCAATAAATAATTCTTGGTATGAATTTATTCGAATAAAAATTTGTTCGAATACATTTTTATTCAAATAAATATTTAACCGGATATGCTTTTATTCGAATAAATTTTTATCCGAATAATTATTTATTCGATAATTCCAATAAATTTATTCGAATAATTATTTATTCGATAATTCGAATAACTTTTATTTTAATATCGTTATTCGATATATCGAATTATTCGATATATTATTCGAATTATCGATACAAATGCACAGACCTAATTTCCAATCGTGCAAAAATATTATAAGAATGGCGAAGGTAAGGTTTACCAGCCTCAGACAATCTTCAGCTTGTAAACCGTCTTACCTACTATAACCTCACTTCCAAAGTATGGCTCAATTAAAAAATCTTGCATTTTTATGATAAAACGATTTTAACATTCACCTTAATTTGACAAGTGTCAAACTGATAGTTGAATTAATTGTAAGGATGTGAACTAGTCTAAGACACTGATGTTCTTTTTCATAGTCGTCTTTATAAAAAAAATAGATTACTCTGTACCTTTTTAAATCAGCAGCAATGGGTTTGCAGTTATTTAAGAAACATTAATCAAAATTAATACATTGTGTATCTAGGACGAAAAGTGTAACATTCCCAGACGACTGTGAATATTGTTGGGCGAGGCGAATGCCGATCCCAACAACACATGAGTCTGGGGATCTTGCTTTTTGTCCAAGATACACATACTATTTTTCCACCGATCGATACGAGTAATTAAAAAAATTAGGAAATAGTACTCGAATATTCCCTGCCTAGGCCGGGAATATTATTCCTGTGCAGTTTTATTGTAAATTACCTAGCAACGGCTGATGTAATGGAATGTTTGACTTTGCTCAACAAAATTTTGTCAATAATGTGTCAGTTCTAGTACGATTGGAGGAAAAATACTTTATAAATAAATTGCATATGAAGGCCAGTTCTAGTTTTATAAATGGAAAGTACCCAGTTTCTACACTTTGCCTTTTTTACTTCCTTTTACAATAAAGGAAGTATTGGATTCACCCCAAAAATTCGAAATTGAGTTTTCAACAGATCTTCACGTTTCAGAGTCCCCTGATCCCAAAAAACATTTTTTTTTCATTGGTCAGAATATCTCAAAAACAGAAAGAGGTATGGCGTTGAAACTTCATATATAAGTTTTGTCTACTATGTGGATGCGACAGCAAGCTTTTGAAGAAAATCGCATAACCGGAAGTAGGTGTTTACTCTTGTAATTTTTCAGTTTTTTTCGATTTTTTCAAAAACGGCTATAACGATTTTTTTTAACTTTACATTTTTAATGTGTATTGATGTGAGATAGGTGATTTTCCAGTTGAATACTTCTAAAATGGGTTTCTTTTATTTTTTTGTCTATTTTTTTATTAACTCATATTTTAAATAGAACACCCGGTATATTATTACATTTTTGAATCCAGCTTAAAATTCTAGAGAAAATTTGTCTCTTCAAGTAACGCTCTATTTTGTACCGTTTTTGCAGAATTTGTAATTTTTGAAAATTTTTGACAAATGCTCAAAACATTTTAAATCAAATTTTTGGCTAATTATAAAATCACTGTCAAAGGAAGTTGTGTGCGTGTATCACACCAGATTTTTTAGTTTAAAAAAGAGCATTCAAGTAATGTAAGTGCAAAGTGTATTTAGCATTTTGCAAAAGGTGTGTTACTGTTTTCTGCACTCCTGAGCATCCATGAAACGAAGAACATGTGATGTGACAAAGCCCGCCAGAGTTTTTTTTACATCCGCAGCATATAAGGCAAGCAACGATTATGTCTGTTTTCCTAATAGCGAAATATGAGATCGAGGAGAGTTTGGGTGCCGTGGCGGTGGCGGTTGTTCGTTTCGTGGACGGCTCCAGCCAGTTAGTTACGCGGTTTTGCTTCAAATTTTTGATATTCTGTATCAGGACAGCAGACCGTTCACCAGGTTCGCTTCAACTGTGTGCAGCAAAAGGTTCAGTCCCGTACTAACCACTTACTGTGTAATTCTTATTTAAACAATGCACGTTATTACTACACAGTCAATTTAATCCTTAAAATAAGTAAATGCAGAGAATGCAGTATAAGAAAGACACAATTTTAACTAGCAATTTCTAGTGCGATTCGTTTTAGAAAATACTCGAAAAGAGATCATTTAAAGAAAAATACGAATTGTTATCAAATCTATAGGCTACTCAATAATTTAATAACTTGATACAACGGTAATTTTCTGAAAAAATTAAAACAAACATAATATTTCAGTGTACTGTTAGTGATACAATGCGGTTTATTACTGGAATACAAGTTTTGTTCTAATACGTTGTCTGGAATAGCTACAGCTTGTTCATATATTCATTCTTTTAACAATTTTAGCTGCTCAAAGACTACAGGATGGCTTACACGCTTTCTTTAATGTCGCTATATAGCTAAAAAACCGTTGGATTAGCATTCGGAGAAGTTGTTCGCGGAGCACTATTTGTGACACCATGGGCAAACTGGCAAACAAGTCGAGTAACAATTTTTTACTAGTGGTTGACTGTATGCTTCGTCTTACTTGAGGATGCTATTTTCAATATCATAATTATACATGGTGTCCTGGTTTTTTACCTGTAACATTTTTCTGTAGATGGTAAATGTTATTCTGATCAAAAAATGTCATATGGACTTCTATTGTTGTTCAACTGCTTAACAAGTTGCGGCAATTTTAATATATTTAAAAGTATCAAAATAAATCAATAATGTGCTCATTTATCACCGTCAACATGGATGATTTCAGTTAGATATGGTGCTCCAACTCATTATGGTAGATTGCTGAGAGACTGGTTAAACATCCATTACAACCCGCATTGATTTGAACAAATTTGATGAGACACTTCATGAAATTTTTTTGCATTTTAAATTTCTTTCCTCTTTAATTTCACAGTAGACGTTTTAACAGCTATTGATAATTGCTATCTCACAGCTTCAGTATTACTGTCTCTGCTTTCCAAGGTTTTTTACGATGCGACTTTGCCTGCCACTTTACGTCATTATAGAATGAATGGGGAAAGCGAGGTTGCATGGAATCGATGCCATTATCATTAATATACAGATGGCATTAAAGAATATTTTTCCTTTAATCTTTAAATCTTGTGATATATAAGTTTCACTATTATTAATGTTGAATTACACAGTTGAATTAATCTTGTTTAATTATATCATCTCAACATTAAACATCTTTAAATTTGCTTTCACTGTGTTTGTCTTCATGTGTCGGATGGTAAATACTAAATTCGCAACTAATCTAGTTCCTGACGTGCGTGTGACAAAAAGCGTGGGAGATGCATTTGAGAATGATTGCGAATGAAATGCGATCGTGTTACAAAGTTTTAATTATTATTGTGGTCTCCGTTATGCAACTAGTACAGAATGTTTGCGTAAGGTGATTTATGAATAATACAAGATAAGAAGGTGCAAGCTCCTTATCGACACTTCAGCATCGTGCTGGGACAGTTTTTGCGATTAGCTCTTTAGGACGCCCATTTTTTAAAACAGGTTACTTTAGTCTTTGTAATCTGTTGAAACCGTGCTTCAAGTGTGGCATGGTCGTTATTATAATGTGTTAAATATATATAATCTCCATATGTGCGACAACTTCTGATAAAGAGGATTCGTAAGAGAGACGGCAATCAATTATTGGGAAGCCTAGATGAAGGAAATCGCTTTAAAATCGAATCAGCGATTTATCAATTATCTACCATTGAGATATTTAAGACATTTAAGATGTAAAGTTGAGAAAGGATGGGCATTTGCATCCGCACCTTTAGACAACTCTTAAAAATATCTTTCCCGAACCCAGATTGGAACTCTCGATCTCTGGCTCGGTAATCAGCGTAGTTACGTTACCGTTTATCATCTATTACTGGTAACAACCACACCTATTTTTATTTGAAAACAAAATTAATTAGCATACACGAACATATACATATAGGTGTTGCAAATATTACAGATTACAACATTTTAAACGGGGGCTTTTTCACATCTTGGTTATATAGCCTCTGAGTTATGCAAGTATATGGGTGTACGGGCTACCAGCTGCCAAACGGAACTTTAGTCTCCTCAAAATTACAATAAACCACTGTGCTCTGTTCTGTAAGCTAGCGCATCGGAATTCGATTTGATTGCTCTCTTCCTGCTCAGTTGCGTTTTCTCGGTCACAGTTTACGTCATTTCTCCATTACTCTCCTCTGGTTGGCGGGTGGTCACTTGGAATTACCAATTAGCAATTACCTGTTTTGGACCTGGATCGCCTGCGGTTCGCCAATAGCGCTATTCCGCCTATTCTTGCATTGTATCGAGAAGGGTTGTACAAGTGCCTGCAGTGACATCCAGGGTCCCTTGTAGTTTAGAGATGCTGCAGTTTTGGTAGAATTCGTGACTTCAAATGCTTGCCTTTTTCTGAAATCGCGGAAGTAATCTGTCATTCCATGATGCACATAACTCACTTAACTGCACATCGCTTAACGTTTTAATTTGAACACCCGCTGATTAAGCGGTAAAGCTCTTACATTATGTTTTTAATTTTATTGGTGCTATTGTTTGCCTTTGGCTATATTGAAGATATTAATAATCAATGTATGTATAATATAGAGGCTTTAGTCTTGATTTGGTTGGATTTTTAATTTTTGCAGTATTATTAACCATTTAAGGGGGAATCTTTTTTGTTACGTACAGTAGGATTTCCTTATGGATGGTAAAGTTCATTGGGTTTTTTATTGATGGTTAAATTATAATTTCTTTCATATGCATCTCTTTAGCCGTTAGGAGAAAACCATCCATATATTCAAAAAACAATATTTAGGAATTTTCAAATAAATCTTTAATCGCCTGAAATTAATTGCCATCATAACAGCACTTAACAACTTGAACTGTTTCAGCTACTTTACATCATGAAAAATCGTGGACGTATTAGGACGATACAATTTAGAAAAATACGATTTGCTTCGATCACGTTTTACTTCGAACACTACAATGACCACTGTAAATTGATCTGGTTTTTATAGTAGTTCTAGCGAGCTTCGCCAGTCTGTATGTAGATGATATTCTTATGATTGATATTACATTGGCGGCAATATAAATGAGGAATTTATAAGGTAAAATATAAAAATATTTTATTGGTTGCTTTTGCAGGATTCTGCTATATAGAAATCGTTAATAGCATTTGTTATACGCCATTTCCATCGGGTAAGCAACCCATTCTACAGATGTAATTGGAACATGCCTGGTGATTTATTACAGTAGGACAAGTTAATCAGCTAAATAATTGCATTTGATGACTCAGTTATAAAACGTTAATTCAGATGAGTGGTTTCCCAAAATTTAATTATAATAAAATATGAATGTACGAGATTAATGTGTGTTGCAACAAATTAGTATCTGTTTGAAGTAATTGCTCAGGAACAGCGTTTGATGATGTTTTGTTTGCATGTAATAAAATATAAACCAAAATGACATATTATTTTTAACGTAGAAGCTATGAGGGCAAATAAATGATTGGATGTTAAATAAACTGTTTTGGAATTCCATCATTACACAGTTTTCCTCTCAATTAATTAACTGGTGCTGCGTGTGTTGATCAAACAATTATTGTCTCTCAATTCATCTGTACTCATTCCCACTGCAGTAATTGGGACAATTTCAACAAACAGGAGGTGGTGCAAGCTCCGACTAGCTCATGCAATCCTGCTACACGGTTCTCCTATTTGCGGCAGTGGAGTAGTAAACATAATCCTGTCTTTATTATTACACACACACACACACACGACGATGTTTGTTTACATTTTCTTTCATCATTCCTGCTCTCTTGTTATCCAACAAGCAGTACTTTAGAAGTCAAGTAACAAGCACTGGCATTATTTGGTGATCGATCGTAGCATTAGTTAGCTAGCTATTTTAAATGTTTTTGATTTTAGTTACCATTTGCAGGTAGCTAGCTAGCAGAACAGTTGCGTACAAAATGAGGCATAATTGTAAGGCGCACACACTTAGAACTATAAAGAAGTATAAACAGGGCATAGGGGTCCAAACGCTGCGTAAACTGTTGCAGTAAGCGGTTTTAGATGAACTGAATAAATGTTACGGTAGCTCTTGAAAAAGAAACTTCCGTAGGGGATAGGTAGCTAAAGGGTTTGAAGGAAATCTAGCATGTAAAACAGAGCAAGGCGGCTTTAAATGTAAAATCTTTCTTACGCAAGCAAAGAAGCGATGTTTGAAAAAATAGCTATCTACACATACAACACGTACTTTCCTTCAGTTTTTGGATTTGATTTTTATGTGTGGTTGTCTTGCAAGTAAATTTACGTAATTTTCGATGTTAGTGAAATCAAAAACCGTACAATGTTTCGACCATAGGAAACAGGAGGTGATACGGAAATGGAAAATTAACGAATATAGACTACTATTTTGCATTGAAAGTTCGAATTTGAAAATTTCTAATGCAGTTATAAATATTTCCTTCCAAATTGTTTGCTCTGTTACTCACGCTCTTTAATTAACAAATATAAGGATACAGGTTTTTAAATCGAAAAGGGCGTTCTGACTGATAGACTTCTTGAGGTTTGTCTATTGATGTGGCAACGACAACATGTATTATAAATATAAGAATCGAAGGATATTTTGATGTATAAAAATTGTACTGTACTGTAGTAATACCAGCTGAAGAACGTCTCAGCTCTCTGGCATGACGTGACTGAATTTATCGAGTCCTTTATCTCGTGCTGACGTCACGCTGAAGAGCTGATACCTTGTTCTATAGCCGGTATTGACTGTACAAATGCACCTTGTTAAACTGAAAAAAGGAGGTGGTCTTGATTTCAGGTAAATATAGTGATCTGTGTACAAGATCTGCTTATACAGTGTGTCCCAGGATTGATGTTACAAGAGGTGAGATGGTCTAAAAATGTTTGAATTTTGTTTTGGGATTCGGTCCTGCTTGGTTTGAAAATAATTTTAAGAATATTTTCAGTATTTGAAAAACAAGTAGGCCTTGACAGGGAAGCGAAAACTATTTTATTTTCAGGTAAACTACCCTTTTTGTCCATGATACAGCAAAATTGCATTCATAAAAGTTGTTTAGAATCATAAATTATGGTCCTATACAAAATTTCAGAAAGATCTGTCGACTTATAAAAAACCCTTATTTTTTAAATAATTGTATTTTATTTTTAAACTACCCTTTTTGTTTATGATACGGCAAAATTGTACCAAGAAAAGTTGTTTAGAATGAGAAATTATGATCCTATACAATATTTCAGAAGGATCTGTCGACTTATATTAAAACGTTATTTTTTAGATTAAACAAATTGCATTTACATATTAAAAATTAAAAAGTCGACAGATCTTTCTGAAATTTTGTATAGAATCATAATTTATCATTATAAACAACTTTTCTTAATACAATTTTGCCGTATCATGGACAAAAAGGGTAGTTTACCTGAAAATAAAATAGTTTTTGCTTCCCTGTCAAGGCCTACTTGTTTTTCAAAAACTGAAGATATTCTTAAAATTCTTTTCAAACTAAGCTGGACCGAACCTTAAAATAAAATTCAAAAATTTTTAGACCATCTCACCTCTTGTAACATCAATCCTGGGACACACTATACTTCGTTTTAATAATTCATAAGCAAATGCATGCATCGATGGATTGTTGTAATAGCAATTTTAGTTAATGCGGTACATTTGAAGAACATTCACGCCTTCTTCTGTTAGCGCCCTATCGTTGTTGGACCTTGGCAATCATTCTAGGCCATGTGACTTGATTTTTGAGTGATATAGAGAGTTCGATTGATTTTTTGCAGTCAACTGCCTGAGATCATTTAGCTATGACATATGTCTTCTTCTTCATCTCCTTATGCCTTCTACGCTTTTTTGCATATGGCACTTATCTATACGGTCAAATCAAGCTAGACTACGTTTTTTAACGTTTAAGATTCCCAATTTCCTGTAGAATGTTTCGGTTAGGAAACATGGTGCATTTTAACATTCTTATTCTTAGTGGCACGTTCAAATTTCAAGTTGCAGAGTACTCCTTTGCGTTTTTAAAGGCATTTCGACTATGTTTTAGTTATTCGTACCAGTGGGTGATCTCAATCTTCATTTAGGTTGCAGCCCAGGTATGAGAAATATCGCACTATTACCAGATTTTGGTTGCAAATACTGAAGACTCCATGAACTTTAGATTTTTTGTTAATGAGTAATGATCATCGTTTTGATTTTATTAACATTCAGAGTCATTTCGTATTTCTCATTTACTATTGCTACGCTGTAATATTCCCGTGTGTTTGTCATGAACACATTGATTAACCAAGTTTGTTTATTATTTCGCCGTTTATTAAGAAACCCTCTTTATTCCTATTATTAAATAATAACTTGTCATGATTAATTATGGAATAAAATATCCTTCAAATAGCCCTCACGGCACTGGACGCAGACCCTTGCTCTTTTGATGAAATTATATATGATGTTTTCTTCGAGTTGCGGCTCTATCTCATTAATTACACGTTGGATATCGGCATTGCGCTCAAGAATTGTTCGAGTGTTATTCGTATAGACCTGACATTTCAAAAAACCCCAAAGAAAGAAGTCGCAAGGCGTCAAATCGCACGATCTCGGTGGACAACTCCCCTTAGCGTTTCAGGAGACAATGGGGTCCAAAAATCATTTTCCCAATAAATAAATTATTTCACGCCCAGTGTGGCAGGTTGCGCCGTCTTGCTGAAAGCACATGTCCTCCAGATCCATACATTCCACTTAAAACCACAAGACCTCCGTTATCACGTGTAGTGACGTTCGAAGATTTTCAGCAAAACTCACAATCACAGTTGCAATGTTTTCTAGAGACCGGCCGGAACGACAATGTATAGGAGATTTACTGTCCATAATTGATCCAATTTTCACCAATTTATTAATTAATCTTTGAAAAGTGGACAGAGATGGTGCACTTTCACGATTGAAAATTCCACAAACTTTCGCCTATTTGTAATCGGTTTTCATGATGATAAAGGGTTCTTTAGTGTACCGCTCTATAACTAAAAATCGCAACAATCATAGATAACAGATGTGAACTTTTTAGGGTTGCAACTTTTACAGAAAAAAATTGTGCGAAATTTAAAGGTTGCGTCCTTTTTGACACACCCGTTATTTGAAATTGATATACTTTTTTACTTCCCTCGTCTAAAAGACGAAGGAAGTATTGTAATCGCGAAAAAATAATCTTTCGAGATTTCTTCAGATCTTCACGTTTCAGGGTTCCTAGATGACGAAAAACAAGTTTTCTCAATTCCGTCTGTCTGTCTGTTGGCGGTATAACTCAAAAACTATTTGTCGGAGCAAGACAATATTTTGTATACACAATATATATCTACCTGGCATGAAACCGAAAAAAAATCAGACAAATATATACAGAGTGAGCATTTTAAAAAAATAAAATTTTGTTTATTTTTGATTTAACATAGCGCAGGCTTTCTTCTTACCAAAAATAAGCTCCAACAGATACAGTATAAATGTTGTACGATACAAAAGGAGCAATAAATTAGTGCGTTACTTAATACAGCTGCAACGCAGAAATTCGAAAGGTTGTTGCTTCGTAGTTCCGGTAGAAATAGCCCGTTCCCTTGCAATATCCCACAAAACGGCGGGACTGCATACGCGGTCCGCCTGCCCTTCGAATTCGACCACCGGTAACGTTTCTTTTTTATTTGAAAATTTATGTAATTTATTAGAAACGTAAAGATATTTTTACTCCTAACGTAATTTGATTTTTAAAATTATTTAGTGTCACAATGTCGACGAGGGAAGTTCTATGTAAAGCCTTTTACAGATTTTTTAAAATTATGTTTTACATTTAGTAATAATCGAGGATTTTCAAGCACTCCCATATCAAGATTGTAGCAGATGGAAGTTATAACTTATATATTCAATTGATTTTTCATTAAACTTTTTTGGTTAGCGTATTTCTACCTTTTGAAGTTTTCCAATGGCTCTGTAACAGCTGATCAACTAGTTTTTTTCTAGCCCTTCTAAGAATATGCTAAAGGTACACAAGCCACAACATCTGGGTATTTGGTTTATATTATACACGCTTAACCTTCGCCCGTACTCTATGGATTTTGTAATGGTTAAGCTATCATCACTGCTGGCTCTATAATTTTGATTAGCTCTTCTTCAAACATATCTTGGAGTTTCTTTATTACGTGCATTGGCATTGTTTTGCGGTTGCTCTATATCTTTCTCGTCTTTCTAGGTCTTCTTTTGCTTTTTGGTTAGTATTTGTGAAAGTCTGTTCTGCCACCTTTTCCAGGCGGTATTTCGACTTTCCTCTATGTTGCTTTAATTTTTATTATTCAACTCAAAGACATCCAATTCTTCTAATTGGCTTTTTAGCTGTCTAATTTACTTTCGGCAGCCGTTTCTATTACTTTCCGTAGTTCTTCAATTGGTTATTTTTTTCTAATTTTCTCTTACACCATGCATCCATCGCAGTTTTCGACACCTGATTCTAAACAAAGAGTAAAAATTGAGTTGCTAATATATGTCTAACATACGAGTACTCTAAGCTCTAAGGTTTCCCATTATGATTGAAATAAAATTTACCACGCCAGTAGACAAACAGAATTAAATGTTAACAACGTGCTAAAACGATTTGCCGTAACAGACTGTAAAATAGATGAAAAAGCCATATTATTTTAAAAATGTAGTAAGAACATCCTGGACGAATGCATAAGAATCGGTCTACTAATATTTTAAAAGTAGAACGTAACTTCTTTGCACAAACATACTACGTACATACTGTAATGTATTGTATTGCAATGGATTAATGTAGTAATAAATGTACATGAGGGTGAATTCACGAAATATGAGACATGTACCAGAATAATATAACCCCACAGGATAAGGTAATGAAATGTAGTTTTTGCTCAAGGTGCAGTAAAGTTTTTATAATATTTGCAAACTAGAAATGTACATACATTGGACATAATTCGAACTATAGCGTATAGCAGAAATATATGCAAGGCAAGATTTATTTTGTTTAAATATTTTACTTGGAGTTGGGAAAATTACTTTGAAAGAGTAATTAATTACCAATTACCACCCAATAAAGTAATTGAATTACAAGAGATTTCGGTTATCCAAATGTAATAGTAATTCGATTATTAATTACTTGGTAACGTAGTTGCTCAACATAAATTACTTTTTCAATTATACTTTCAATAGAAATCGTATATTTATATTTGCACTTCTCATAAGATATCAATGGGCCTCGACACCGAAAGGTAAATGCGGATAACGATAATGAGAGAATGAAAAGTATTAAGATAGCCTTGTGGTGGTACATCATTTACAATAATGATATCGTCTAATGAAGTTAGTTGTCAATTGTTATGGAAAAAATAAAATTATGCTGTTAGCGTACTGTACTCTGTAATTTGTACTTAACCGCTAGCGTATTTTTTACTTCTTACACAATAATTATTAGCAAGCTAGAATGCTACATCCTACACAAGGTATAACACGTGCATATTTCATCTACATACACGTCAGCACCAACTATTTTCCTCTTTGCTCGTGCACACGTCGTTACAATTGCAACTGTTGCACAAAATTAGCTGTTATCTGACTAGTCATCAAAAATCATAGATCATACTTATATTGTTCCAGGAACGAGGAATAAAACCCTATTGCGATTTGCTTAACATGTAACTTAATTAGGCTTTATCTTAGTTTTGTTCGTTCTGGAGATGTCAGTAATTTAGTAATTTAATTGCTGCGAGTAATTTCAATTACCGCAAGTAATTCAATTTAAATACTTTAGAGTGATTTAATTACTCAAAAGTAATTGAGTAATTGTATGTAGTAATATAATTAAATAAAGAAGGAGTGAACTTTTATTAATGTAGTTGAAGTATGTGAAGTTTTATTTTTTTATAATATTGCTAACGTACAATCAGATCAACGCGTTTAGATGTTTTTAGGGAATGATTTTTTATACTTTATTGTCATTGAATATAAAATTGTCAAGTTAAACGGTCCTATGTTAATATTTTTAATATTTTAGTGTTGCGATATACTCAAAAGGGGATTATAAATGATAAAATGACACCGGTATATCATCTTACTTTTATTTATTATCAGCACCAAGTTCTTCTTCTACTCTTTATTCGACTATTACCCATTCGGGTTTGCATTTGTTCCCATTACACATCATTTCCACATTTTCATCTTGTAGGTATCTCTCCGCCAATGCATCTTTTACATAGTGCGTTTCTCAGTCTAGAGTTGGCTTCTTCTTTTCACTTTATCTGGACACTAATGTGTCAGCAGTTTCTTCGTCCATGTATTGGTATTCGTTGACTATACTCATACCACTGAATTGCCCGATTTTCAAGCAAGTTATTTTCGTCTTTCTCCAGACTTTTGCTGTCCTTAGTCAACTATTTCTTGTAAAACCGCTTACTGTGGTGTGGAAACCCTAATGTCGGCACATAAAAATAAGTTTCCCTGAGACTAATCAGTTATTGTTCTTTATAGATCTGAAATGTGGCTGGAAGAAACATTTCTCTATCCCGATAGTAGTGTCAACCCCAAATGTGAGAAAATGGGTTTCACACCGGCCGGAAGTTTTATTAACCCGAAATTTGCGCATATTTAAATGTGAATGGTAGTTGTACAAATTATTAGAAATTGAGAGGATGAGTTTGACTACGATAAACATTGAAATCAAACTATACTCGAGTTGGTGTAATATTATTTCAGCCCAACTCGGAAAAAGTGCTATTTCCGACAGTACGTAAATTATAATTGTAGCTGTATGAATTTGTACAAGTTCTGCACTAATTATTTAGGAGAAAATTAATTTTTGCGTTTATTTGCGTCTACGCGAAACGATCGTGCCGTTATCGATATCGGTATGACATCTCAAATGCGGTGCCTCACAGGGATCTAATCGAGGTCCACTGTTATTTTACAACTTTTATTACGCATAGTGCAATGTAGTATAATATTTAATATAAATAATTACACAAGAATACTATATGAAATATTTACAGGTACATCCGTTCTTCAAGTTCACTCCCCAAGCGGACCGCTTCGACGTGGCGGTGTTGCGCTTGGACAGGACGGCGCACCAGCTGCCCCACATCGCCCCCATCTGCCTGCCGCCGCGGGGCGAGAACTTCCTGGGGGAGGTGGGCGTGGCTGCTGGCTGGGGGGCCCTGAGTCCGGGCTCCAGGTTGCGCCCGCAGATCCTCCAGGCGGTGCCAGTTCCCGTCATCGAGAACCGGGTGTGCGAGCGGTGGCATCGCTCGAAGGGCATCGGCGTCACCATCTATGACGAGATGATGTGCGCGGGGTATAAGACTGGGGGGCGCGACAGCTGCCAGGGCGACTCTGGCGGCCCCCTCATGCTGCAGAGACAAGGGCGGTGGTATCTCATCGGGATAGTGTCCGCCGGGTACTCCTGTGCGCAGGCAGGACAGCCGGGTATTTATCATAGAGTAGCTCACACTGTCGACTGGATTACAAGAGCCATCGGTGCTTAGTTACCATACCATAGAGTGCGGTTCATACCTGAATCTGCCTCTATGCCATTGCATAGTTTCCGATTCGTTATTAAGTGATTCTATAGGGACTAGGAATGTGTGGCTTGTTTTAACGATGCTTTTACATATTGGATTCATTTTAAGTTCCTTCCTGATGTATAGTTGTGAAGTAAATAATGCAGCTTTTAGGGTTACTTGATCTTCCAATTGACGTTGGGCAAGTTTAAAAGACACTTATCCATAAGTGCGAACGAAATAGACAACTATGAAGTAAGCGAGGTTATATGATATTAAAAAGTGTTAACTGACCGTTCAAAAGAAAGTAATGTACTTTAGTACGAAATTCAAGCTTATTAGTTTCTTGCTGAAGATTTTTTTTATAAATGTATACTAACTGTAATAGCAACAACACCGTTTTATAATGTAGTATTGTTAACCACACAACTGTCAGTTTGACGTTTTTTCTCTCGGGAACTAATTGAAGGAGATAAGATGATATCGCTGTATCGTTGTTACATCTTGTCCAACATACGATCCAGTTCCTTAATAGCTTCTATTTCATCCTATTCTGAAACACATCCACATTTCTATACCAAATTTTAGGAAAATTATTTTCTTCTCTTTTTGTCCGGAAAGCCTAATACGAAGTTTGGCTGCTAGGTAATTTCTCAACAAATAGAATTTTATTAAATACCACTTGTCACTTTTCTTTCTATATGCCTTCTGTTTACTATAATGATTTAATTGCATCGTTCACATCTTGTACTAATTTCTTTAGTCAATTTTAAGTTTATCCTGGCTTGTATAGTTGCATGGTTTATTCGCTTGCCTGCTTACTAACCTTTTCAAACTTCTCTCAGTGCCCTTGTTATGAATTCAGTTTAAATTATTTTTTTTGTTTCATTTTCTCCTGTTTCTTCTTTTTTGCTGTGCCGTACTAACTAACTTTGAATGCAAAAAGTATGGACTATGAACCACTACTATGTAAAAAATAGAATTTTAAAGTTTTTATGTGTATTACGAAGCATGAAATACATTTGCATAAATAGCAGTTGCGTTTTAGAAGTGTAACTAGTAAAATCTATAAACTAAATTATTTTTTTATAATTCAGTTAAGAATACAAAAATTAATGGTTTGGGATAATTTTATTACTTATTAGCAATTTAATTAAAAATACAAGCAGACTGTTCTTTGCCTACTTTCTATGAATTATACTTTTTGTTTAAAGTAACTCTCTTTTATTTTGTTTTTAACTGTGTTCACTTTCATCTCATTTTTCTTGCTACTGTTTGTTTTATATCTTATTTATAGTTTTAAAATGTCCATACATTTTGCATTTTTAGCTATTGCTAATATTTTTGTTTTGTAATTTTCTTAGTTTTCAATTTTTTTATTTTGCCTCTTTATACTTCTACAGTCGACCGTTATTGTTGTTTTTCTATTGTTGTTCTTGTTTCTTTTTCTTTCTTATTTGTGTGTTGCTAATAATATAATGTCATTTACTGACGTATTAATCTATTATTTCTGTTGCTTTTGTTACCATTTCATTTATTTATTGGTGTAAGATGAGATAAAGTTCTTCTAGATTTTTTTACTTGTGCTTTTGCTATGCTTTGAGTGTTTTTATTATTGTTATTGTTTTTTTTTAGTTTATTTACGCATGTGTAGTTATATAACAGTATAGTATAAAGCAATGTTGATTTTAGAAATATTCTGGTTATGCATGTGGAATACTGCTCTAAGTTTCTGGCTTGATTCTTATATTGGTGCATGTTGATAATACAGAGCAATCAAAAATAAAATTGATTGCGGGAGCCCAACAAAAATACTGTCTATACTCTATATTTGAACTAGAATTAACTGAATTATTAGTTCATGTGACTGTGTGTCATCAAAAAGCAAGTTTTATTGTTTTCAATGACTCCTGCGATCAAGTTTATTTTTGATCTCCCTGTATAACATAATCGGCTATAAACCTCTTGTATACGATGTACTTCTTCTGTAGATTTGAGTGTTTCTATTTTATTTATGCATTAGTAATAACGTAATGCGCTATAATGTGTTCTTGGATTTATACATTTTTCAGTTTTTCTGGCATTTTAAGCCTATCAATTTCTTTGGTTAGCATGGCATACTATACTATAAATACTTTTTTTAAAATTATATTTTTTGTACATTTTTATTTCTTGTTAGCACTTGTTCCTGCGTATCACAGCTTGTTTCTACATTTGCCCGACTACTTATACATATTATATGTGGGAATTTTGATCGTCACTTCTGCTTGTTTTTTTATATTTTCAATTGTGTATAATTTCTCTATTTTCCTTTATTCTTTCACTTCGTTATTTTAATATTTCTGTATTCTAATAATGTTTATTATTACTGCCATGTATATTTTTTTTGCTTTTGCCTTTTGATTTTCTTTTCTATATATTTTCCAATTTAAAACGAATAGCTTTTCTGTTAAACTCTACTTTAGCTTTCATAACGATATTTTCATTATTTTCGCTTTATTAAGTTACTATTTTTTAAAATGTATATTCAATTACAGTTAGTATAGCTACCAAATCGACTTTTCTTTTTCTGTATATCTATTTCACGTTAAAACGAATGGCTTTATTTTATAAAGTTTCTAATTTGTAACATGACTTACTTTTCATAACTTTTATAATTTTTGTGCCATCTAACACTATTATTAATATATTATACACCATTGTAATATGATACTAAATAATAGACATATGCTTATTTATGTCTTCCTAAAGCAAGTGTAACACAGTTTTCTCATTCTAGATGTCGTAATAAGAATGAAAGTTATTTCAGATAGCAATTTTTGGCACTCCCGTTAGTTACCTGCATGATTACTTGTAATAACATTTTTTTTTAATTTTTCAATTACTTCTCCAATATTTCTTACACCTTAAATAATTTCATCCTGTTCTTACTAGTTTTTGTAAATATATTTTATTATATGACGATTTTACTATAATTTCGATAATAGTATTAATAATTTGCATAACAAAGGCAATAATTTTGTTGTTACTGTTAATGTTTAAATAATAATGTGTATAAAAGCTCATACTATTATCATCGATTCTAGTCTATTGGTAGTTTTCCGTGTTTGTATATTTAATGCCTTTGCAGTTTTACTTTTTGAAATATGATGTATTATCTACATTATACATTTTAGAAAAATTTTGTAAAACAAGCTTGAAACACGTTTGTATAATATTATAACTAAAGTGTAAAATTTGGGTTATTAAGATTGATTAAATGCGAATAAGGAGAAAAAAACGAAAACGATTACTTTAAATTTTACACTTACACATTCCGTTTTGTGTCATTGCTCAACATTTTATCATTAGAGTGAGTAGTATTTAACTATCTAATTTTAAATGTAAATCAATTTTACAAATAATGTAAAGTTACAAACGTAGTTATGTTTTGTCTTTATAATGAAGCTTTTAATTAAAACCAACAACAATATGTTAAACATAAATTTTTAATAATATTTGCCAATTTAACTTAAAAAGCCGTCACAAAATGGCGAAACGTTTTGCATAAATATGTTATTATAATTTGATTTTTCTTTATTAAAAAAAAATCTGGCTAAAAAATGTAAATGGATCATTTTGCTTTTTTCTTTTTATTCGTATTTAATATTCAAAAGTGTTCATTAATAAAACTGCCTCCACTGACTGTATGGTTTGTATTATAGTAACTACATAGAATTAAGATAAAACAAGCACACATTCCTATCAAGACAATACACTAAGAGACTACAATATCTTTCAAAAAATTTAATTTTTATTTTTGACTAAACAAATGTGAGAAATTTATTTATAAGAACAAGATCTCGTAGTCTTTTAGAATATTTTAATATTATTTAAATGCTGTAGTTGTACCAAAATATCTGTGGTCTTTGACACAAGCTTTTGCTTATTTTTCTGTTAAATATTCCACTGTTCTGCATTCTGCACAATTTTAACTTTCAAAACGTTTTTTACTTTATATAGAAAATTGTAGTGACTAAACTGAAATTTAATTAAGTCATTTTTTGTAGTAGAATAGACTAGAGACGTTCGTCGAAACGGTAGCGTTCAAGATCGGAATTGACGCTTCTGCAGAAAATAGCGACCGTAAGTAAATTTTGCTGCGATATTATTTAAGTTAGTCTTCCGGTGAAGAAGTTTTAATTAGATAACGTTAGATAAGTCTAGGCTAGGCTCAGTGTTATAAGTAGGATTAAGTGAACCTTGTAATTCAGTTGTTGGACAGTTGTGAAGTTGTTCGATGTATGACTCACTGCCAAAAATATGTTAGTTGTATAACAAATTTATACTGTAAGATATTATGTTATAATATTAATAATTATTTATACTATTTTTACTCGTATATTGTTATGTGTAATAAATTATTTGATATTACGATTCAATAGTGCAGTTTTAATGTGTCCATAACGCCCTTAATTAATCAGAAGTCAACAGTCTATATCAATCTGCAACGGATCTCATATTTTGTGGTTTTATTTGGGGATTTATTGGGAAAAAGAATTTAGACTATAAGATTGCATACTAAAGAGACTAAAAAATAAATAGCAATATTAAATCAGGTTGGTCTTACGGGTCGTAATATTGGAATGTTGTGTAATACAAATAGGATAAAAAATAATGTAAAGATCTATTTGAGAAAGTAAGTTTAACTAACAAGGAGAATAAGGAAATCATAAATAAAAAAGCACAAAGAAATAAATAAAAATGTATATGTAAAATACAATGAACATGCTTCATCTTGCATATACTTTAAAAATATTATAAAACATAAAACACGAACAATACAGTAACGTCGGAGTGATGTCTACTAGCTTCTGTTATCTTCTTGCTTCCATTTGGGAGAGTCAATTTCATTTACTAGCAAGAAGTCTTAGAATACAAGTACTAAACTTGAACAAGGTTACGAAGGCGAGCCATGTAAACAAAGATTCTGACAGTTCTCAATGCAGCCTAAACCAGTTTCACACGGTGCGCATTTTACGTAAACGTCCGTTGTATGTTGCTGTAAAAGAAATTACCGCACAAAAAAACAACGCCCATTCCTCCTCTACTGTAAAGGTTCGCATACGCGGTATTCGACTTTCTCTTCGAAAGGGCCAACCACAGAATGCCTTTCTATCATGTGATTTTCAGTGTTTGCTTACTTTGTTCGCCTTCCTAACTTGGCTGAAGTTTAGTCTCGCATTTCAGTTATGACGAGTGCAGAAAGATAGTTTAGTACGAAGCCTTGGAATCAAATTGGACAAGAAATACTCAGTGCATGTATGAAAAATATATCTGTCAAATTTCCCATTCTTTCTGTAAAATAAGTAATCGTATGTACCTCCGTATCTTAGCTTTAAAAAAAAAACTCTCCCTGGAAGTTTCATAAATCATAAGTTTTGTAGTTTCACCTAGAACAAAAACTGCCTACTAAACAGATGAAGAATTAGTTAGAGAAACGGAATGGAAAGAAAAGAGAAAGCTCAAAAGAAAGAGAATTAATACCACACCGGACAGCACACCCGAAAATCAAGCCTCAACTAGCGGCAAAAAAAATCAAACTGATAAAGAGGACCCTAAAAATACACCATACCCACCTCCAATAATTCTGAGTTATATCCAGGATTACGATGGACTCAAACAAAAACTAATAGGAAAATGAGCCAAGTTCCAAGCAACTACGTTGAATAATGAACAACTAAAATTGAAGGTAGAAGACAGTGATACATACAGAAAAATAGCAAAGTACTTACATGAGGGCTATCAATGGCACTCATACTAAGAGAAACATAACAGACCACTGCCAGTGATGGTAAGGAGACTACACCCCACATGCAAGCCAGAAAATGTAATATATGAACCGTGCAGTAGAAAATTTAATATCCTAGAAGCAGTAAATATGTTTAAAAAAGGAAAAATCCCACTTCCGCTGTTTATGCTTACGCCAAGAGAATATTTGAAATAACCGAAATTCACGAAATGAAGGTTACAATTGAATCAATAAGAAAATCAAGAATCATTCCCCAATGTAAAAAATGCCAACAATTTGGACATACCCAGAAATATTGCAAGAGTCGAGGTGCGTAAAATGCGCAGGTAAACATAAAAAAAACAGTGTTAAAGAAACAAAGCCGGCTCCAAATAATATAATAAATGTATCAACTGCGGCCAGAATCATCCTGCAAGCTACAGAGGGTGTAAAGTGGCTAACAATGCAGAAAATTAAAAAGGAGTAGACGAAACCAAAAGGAGATAAGAGTACCGTAAAAAGGGCCACTAACCAGAATACTCATGTAAAAGAAACCAAACGTTTGCGCAGGCAGCTGGAGCATAACAAACAGTAGCTCCACCAAGCAATGCACGTTAAGTTAATGATATGGTGGCTAAACTAGTGCAGCATTTGAGAAGCAAGAACAGTTAATTAACAATCGTGTAAGTAGAATCGCAAACATCCAGAGCGGTAGCAACAAAGCTACAACCTCCCCAAGATGAAGAAAAACACCTAAGAATAGCAGCACGGAATGCTAATGGAATACTCTAACGAAAGCAGGACTTAGAAGCATTCTTAAACTATAAAAAATAGTTGTGTGTCTAATTTCAGAAACACACCTAACTACACAAATGTATATAAAAATAAGAGGGTACTCGACATATTGCATAGTCCATTCAAAAGATGCAGCACGTGAAGAAAATGCAATTATAATTAAAGAAAATATATTGCACTACGAAGAAGCTATAGTCTGTTTTATTGCTTTATGATTCAGAGCAGGCCTTGTATTTATATTATTTTGGCAGTGTACAACAGTTTAGTTACAAAATATACCTAACGTCAAAATCAAGGTCCCCGAGATTGTCACGTTGACGCTTCAATAACGTTTAATAAAATGCCACGAAAAAGCAGTATTGATAGTAAAACTAAAGTGGCTATAAAACGCTGTTTTACTAATATAAAAGATATCAATGGTAAATTAAGTAAAACAGCCATCATTGGAAGAGTTGGTCAAATCTTTGATGTAAGTATTAAGAAGTAAACCATTAGAAAATGTCTTACAATTTGTTATTATGCTAGATTTTAAATGCAACTCTGTTTAATATTCTAAATGAAGCAAAATCACAACTCCAGCAACAACCGAATGACAATACGAAAAAGGAAAAAGAATTTTAACTTGGGAGGACTATAGTTTCAAGGAGGATATTAAGTAACTTTGCATTTTTTTTTTACTTTGGATAATTTATTGCGCTGTGCAAGAGAGGAACTAAATTATATCGAGACTTGTTCAAAATTATACCACACATTAAAAAATATGGGATATAAATACAAAATTGTGAATGGAAGAAAATTGGTTTGTGAGAAGAATCATGTAATTTCGGCGCAGATGACTTCTTTAAAGAAATATTTACAATTTCGAAATTCTAGTGAAAAATGTATGTTCCGGTTTTTGGATGAAACTGGATATTTCGCAATGGAACCAGTTTGCATATGTAGACCCACGACACAGACTTGAAAAGTAATCAATCTAAAGTTAAGGCGGAGGGAAAGAGATATACTATTTTGCATGCAGGATGCACATCAGGATTTTTACCAGGGTGTGACACTGTTTGACACGGACAATGGTACTATCAAAAGTGTATGAACGGTAGCATTTTTAGGCAATGTTGAAAAAACAGTTAATCCCTCTTATATGTTTAGCATAAATAATAACTTCTACAACACAGATTTGCAAATAAAAGTCATCAGGAAGTGTTTAATAATATATTTTCACATTAGAACATATAGAAATTTTATGGCGTTTCTGTACAGTTAGATAACAACCATGTTTAAATAAAATTTCTTAAAATAAAGCAATACCTTATTTAATGTCAGTGGTTCAGTAATTGTAGCTTTCATTATGTATATATTAGTGCTTATAAGATAACACATTGACAGTTGTAATAAGTTTTTGACATTACTAATGTTTGTTTTTTGTAACCAACTACCTACACTGTTACAAAAATGCAAAATCAAAGCCTGCTCTGAATCATAAAGCAAAAAAAGCAGACTATAAGTTTATAAGTATGAAACTGAATCCATCCAAGCAACTACAGTGGTTGCTACAAACGGAAAATATAACTTTTCTGTCTCAGCAATTTATTCACCACCACGATATAGAATTGATAAAGAAGACTATCGAAAATTTCTAAAAAGGCGCTACATTGTAGGAGGCAACTCTACCGCCAAGAACACAAGATGGGGCTCTAGGCTGATCACAACTACAGTGGCTATATACAAGACAGTGTGGCCATAGGGATGTCTTCGCCGCTATTGGTCGACCCGAATATCCGCCATTAACAGGCAAAATATTTAGTTACTTTTAAGTTGTTCTCAAAGAGGTTGGTAGAACCTGTTCATTTGGTTATGGAAGAAAATAAAACCTTTCAAATCTGACAATTGTAAATTGTCAGTGTCAAATAATTCATTAGCGTCGCAAGCGGGTCAAATTGTATCATCTATTGCCCTGAAAAACTAATATTCTGCACAGTATTTAAATGTGACAATTTATAATTATGCTATTGTTGTAATAGCACAAGATGCGTTCGACTTGGAATATATGATAAAGACATTACATCGGTGCTACGATAAATGGGGCCTTAGCATAAGTTTAGAGGAAACGGAGTATTTAGTAGTCAACTCGAAAGCACAATATGAAGTCTTAATAAATGGAGATGTCGCAGTAAGACAAGTAGAAAGGTTTAAATACCTCGGTGCTACAATACAATCGATGAAAAAGGTTTGGGAACAGAAGAGATCAGAACTCGAATAGTACAAAGTACTTAAAATCAATTTGATGGGACAATACTATCTCTAACAAAAACAAAAAAAGAATAGGTAAAGTAATGGTAGAGTCGGTGCTATGTTATGGCAGTGAGGTATGGACTGTAACAGCGGAAATGAAACGAAGACTAAACACAGTTCAAATGGACGAAAAAGCGGAAAGGTATCGAGACGATATAGAGTGACGAACGAGGAAATAAGACGCAGAATGGAGGCACCAGAATCAGTAGTGGACAGAATTGGAGAATGGAGGAGACGACGTGGCTTATGAAGATCTTTAAATGGTCGCCGCCGGTTTAGAAAAAAAGAGGTAGACCACGCAAACCGTGGAATGAGGGTATTCGGAGAGCCATCGAGGAACCTGGAAGAAGACCAAGCACAGAACAGGGAGGTTTGGAGACAGGAAACAGGAAGACGGAATTTAGCTGTATTGTAAACTAGCATAACTGAAACAGGTTGTAAACTTCATGTAACACCTTAAAAGCACTACGAACGAACGCCAATGAGAAATGTCAATGTCCAAAAATAACACTGCACGTGTAACTAACATCAACTAGTTAAAATAACTAGCGCCAAAATAATGACCACTCAAAAACGTTCGATTATTTCGAAAAGCACTGTATATCTCTACGCTCAAATTTGCCTGTTAATGGCGGCCAACAATCGTATGGCCACACTGTCTTGTATATAGTCACTGTAATCACAACTACAGTGGCTATATACAAGACAGTGTGGCCATAGGGCTGTCTTCGCCGCTATTGGTCGACGCGAATATCCGCCATTAACAGGCAAAATATTTAGTTACTTTTAAGTTGTTCTCAAAGAGGTTGGTAGAAGCTGTTCATTTGGTTATGGAAGAAAATAAATCCTTTAAAATCTGACAATTGTAAATTGTCAGTGTCAAATAATTCATTAGCGTCGCAAGCGGGTCAAATTTTATCATCTATTGCCCTGAAAAACTAATATTCTGCACAGTATTTAAATGTGACAATTTATAATTATGCTATTGTTGTAATAGCACAAGATGCGTTCGACTTGGAATCTTATATATATTTCTAAAAGTCCTGACTGACTCATCAACGCCCAGCCCAAACCCTCGGACCTAGAAAGCTGAAATTTTGGACAGAGGTTCCCTTTATGATTTATACAAGGAATAAGGAAGGATATTTCGAAATTCAACCCCTAAAGGGGTAAAATGGGGGTTCCAATTTTGTATGGAGAAATAATATTAAATAGCCATTTCGACTTGAAACTTCGTAGGAGTACTCCTAAAAACAAATAAGCAAACACGTATTTTGTGATTTTCCGAAAATCAACCCCTTAGGGGGTGAAATGGGGTAAATAAGCCTAAAATACGATATAGGTGTAGTTATTAAGGTTTTTTGGGATGTTGATTGCAAAAATGGCATGGTCCAAGAAGGTGGACATGACATAAGGGAAGGGACGGGACGGGACGGGACGGGACTGGACTGGACGGGACGGGACGGACTGGACGGGATGGGACTGGACGGGACGGGACTGGACGGGAAGGGAAGGGACGGAACGGGACGGGGCGGGGCCGGACGGGACGGGACGGAAAGGGAAGGGATGGGACTGGACGGGAGGAGAAAGGACGGGACGGGACGGGACGGAATGGGACGAGACGGAAAGGAAAGGGAAGCGATGGGATCGAAGGGGTGGGGACGGGACGGGACTGGACGGGAAGGGAAGGGACGAGACGGGACGGAAAGGGAAGGGACGGGACGGGGCGGGACGGGACGGAAAGGAAAGGAAAGGGGTGGGATGAAAGGGGAGGGGACGGGTCGGGACGGGATGGGACGGTACGGAGACGTTGACGGAGAAAGGGACGGGGAAGGGGACGGGAATAGGATGGGATGGGATGGGATGGGATGACAGAAAACAATTAGTCATTATTTAATGCACAAATAACGAACCTCGCGCGAACGAAGTCGCGGGTAACAGCTAGTATATGATAAAGAGATTACATCGATGCTACGATAAATGCGGCCTTAGCATAAGTTTAGAGGAAACGGAGTATTTAGTAGTCAACTCGAAAGCACAATATGAAGTCTTAATAAATGAAGATGTCGCAGTAAGAAAGTAGAAAGGTTTAAATACCTCGGTGCTACAATACAATCGATGAAAAAGGTTTGGGAACAGAAGAGATCAGAACTCGAATAGTACAAAGTACTTAAAATCCATTTGATGGGACAATACTATCTCTAACAAAAACAAAAAAAGAATAGGTAAAGTAATGGTAGAGTCGGTGCTATATTATGGCAGTGAGGTATGGACTGTAACAGCGGAAATGAAACGAAGACTAAAGACAGTTCAAATGGACGAAAAAGCGCAAAGGTATCGAGACGAGATAGAGTGACGAACGAGGAAATAAGACGCAGAATGGAGGCACCAGAATCAGTAGTGGACAGAATTGGAGAATGGAGGAGACGACGTGGCTTATGAAGATCTTTAAATGGTCGCCGCCGGTTAAGAAAAAAAGAGGTAGACCACGCAAACCGTGGAATGAGGGTATTCGGAGAGCCATCGAGGAACCTGGAAGAAGACCAAGCACAGAACAGGGAGGTTTGGAGACAGGAAACAGGAAGACGGAATTTAGCTGTATTGTAAACTAGCATAACTGAAACCGGTTGTAAACTTCATGTAACACCTTAAAGCACTACGAACGAACGCCAATGAGAAATGTCAATGTCCAAAAATAACACTGCACTTGTAGCTAACGTCAACTAGTTAAAATAACTAGCGCCAAAATAATGACCACTCAAAAACGTTCGATTATTTCGAAAAGCACTGTATATCTCTACGCTCAAATTTGCCTGTTAATGGCGGCCAACAATCGTATGGCCACACTGTCTTGTATATAGTCACTGTAATCACAACTACAGTGGCTATATACAAGACAGTGTGGCCATAGGGCTGTCTTCGCCGCTATTGGTCGACGCGAATATCCGCCATTAACAGGCAAAATATTTAGTTACTTTTAAGTTGTTCTCAAAGAGGTTGGTAGAACCTGTTCATTTGGTTATGGAAGAAAATAAAACCTTTCAAATCTGACAATTGTAAATTGTCAGTGTCAAATAATTCATTAGCGTCGCAAGCGGGTCAAATTTTATCATCTATTGCCCTGAAAAACTAATATTCTGCACAGTATTTAAATGTGACAATTTATAATTATGCTATTGTTGTAATAGCACAAGATGCGTTCGACTTGGAATCTTATATATATTTCTAAAAGTCCTGACTGACTCATCAACGCCCAGCCCAAACCCTCGGACCTAGAAAGCTGAAATTTTGGACAGAGGTTCCCTTTATGATTTATACAAGGAATAAGGAAGGATATTTCGAAATTCAACCCCTAAAGGGGTAAAATGGGGGTTCCAATTTTGTATGGAGAAATAATATTAAATAGCCATTTCGACTTGAAACTTCGTAGGAGTACTCCTAAAAACAAATAAGCAAACACGTATTTTGTGATTTTCCGAAAATCAACCCCTTAGGGGGTGAAATGGGGTAAATAAGCCTAAAATACGATATAGGTGTAGTTATTAAGGTTTTTTGGGATGTTGATTGCAAAAATGGCATGGTCCAAGAAGGTGGACATGACATAAGGGAAGGGACGGGACGGGACGGGACGGGACTGGACTGGACGGGACGGGACGGACTGGACGGGATGGGACTGGACGGGACGGGACTGGACGGGAAGGGAAGGGACGGAACGGGACGGGGCGGGGCCGGACGGGACGGGACGGAAAGGGAAGGGATGGGACTGGACGGGAGGAGAAAGGACGGGACGGGACGGGACGGAATGGGACGAGACGGAAAGGAAAGGGAAGCGATGGGATCGAAGGGGTGGGGACGGGACGGGACTGGACGGGAAGGGAAGGGACGAGACGGGACGGAAAGGGAAGGGACGGGACGGGGCGGGACGGGACGGAAAGGAAAGGAAAGGGGTGGGATGAAAGGGGAGGGGACGGGTCGGGACGGGATGGGACGGTACGGAGACGTTGACGGAGAAAGGGACGGGGAAGGGGACGGGAATAGGATGGGATGGGATGGGATGGGATGACAGAAAACAATTAGTCATTATTTAATGCACAAATAACGAACCTCGCGCGAACGAAGTCGCGGGTAACAGCTAGTATATGATAAAGAGATTACATCGATGCTACGATAAATGCGGCCTTAGCATAAGTTTAGAGGAAACGGAGTATTTAGTAGTCAACTCGAAAGCACAATATGAAGTCTTAATAAATGAAGATGTCGCAGTAAGAAAGTAGAAAGGTTTAAATACCTCGGTGCTACAATACAATCGATGAAAAAGGTTTGGGAACAGAAGAGATCAGAACTCGAATAGTACAAAGTACTTAAAATCCATTTGATGGGACAATACTATCTCTAACAAAAACAAAAAAAGAATAGGTAAAGTAATGGTAGAGTCGGTGCTATATTATGGCAGTGAGGTATGGACTGTAACAGCGGAAATGAAACGAAGACTAAAGACAGTTCAAATGGACGAAAAAGCGCAAAGGTATCGAGACGAGATAGAGTGACGAACGAGGAAATAAGACGCAGAATGGAGGCACCAGAATCAGTAGTGGACAGAATTGGAGAATGGAGGAGACGACGTGGCTTATGAAGATCTTTAAATGGTCGCCGCCGGTTAAGAAAAAAAGAGGTAGACCACGCAAACCGTGGAATGAGGGTATTCGGAGAGCCATCGAGGAACCTGGAAGAAGACCAAGCACAGAACAGGGAGGTTTGGAGACAGGAAACAGGAAGACGGAATTTAGCTGTATTGTAAACTAGCATAACTGAAACCGGTTGTAAACTTCATGTAACACCTTAAAGCACTACGAACGAACGCCAATGAGAAATGTCAATGTCCAAAAATAACACTGCACTTGTAGCTAACGTCAACTAGTTAAAATAACTAGCGCCAAAATAATGACCACTCAAAAACGTTCGATTATTTCGAAAAGCACTGTATATCTCTACGCTCAAATTTGCCTGTTAATGGCGGCCAACAATCGTATGGCCACACTGTCTTGTATATAGTCACTGTAATCACAACTACAGTGGCTATATACAAGACAGTGTGGCCATAGGGCTGTCTTCGCCGCTATTGGTCGACGCGAATATCCGCCATTAACAGGCAAAATATTTAGTTACTTTTAAGTTGTTCTCAAAGAGGTTGGTAGAACCTGTTCATTTGGTTATGGAAGAAAATAAAACCTTTCAAATCTGACAATTGTAAATTGTCAGTGTCAAATAATTCATTAGCGTCGCAAGCGGGTCAAATTGTATCATCTATTGCCCTGAAAAACTAATATTCTGCACAGTATTTAAATGTGACAATTTATAATTATGCTATTGTTGTAATAGCACAAGATGCGTTCGACTTGGAATATATGATAAAGACATTACATCGGTGCTACGATAAATGGGGCCTTAGCATAAGTTTAGAGGAAACGGAGTATTTAGTAGTCAACTCGAAAGCACAATATGAAGTCTTAATAAATGGAGATGTCGCAGTAAGACAAGTAGAAAGGTTTAAATACCTCGGTGCTACAATACAATCGATGAAAAAGGTTTGGGAACAGAAGAGATCAGAACTCGAATAGTACAAAGTACTTAAAATCAATTTGATGGGACAATACTATCTCTAACAAAAACAAAAAAAGAATAGGTAAAGTAATGGTAGAGTCGGTGCTATGTTATGGCAGTGAGGTATGGACTGTAACAGCGGAAATGAAACGAAGACTAAAGACAGTTCAAATGGACGAAAAAGCGCAAAGGTATCGAGACGAGATAGAGTGACGAACGAGGAAATAAGACGCAGAATGGAGGCACCAGAATCAGTAGTGGACAGAATTGGAGAATGGAGGAGACGACGTGGCTTATGAAGATCTTTAAATGGTCGCCGCCGGTTAAGAAAAAAAGAGGTAGACCACGCAAACCGTGGAATGAGGGTATTCGGAGAGCCATCGAGGAACCTGGAAGAAGACCAAGCACAGAACAGGGAGGTTTGGAGACAGGAAACAGGAAGACGGAATTTAGCTGTATTGTAAACTAGCATAACTGAAACAGGTTGTAAACTTCATGTAACACCTTAAAAGCACTACGAACGAACGCCAATGAGAAATGTCAATGTCCAAAAATAACACTGCACGTGTAACTAACATCAACTAGTTAAAATAACTAGCGCCAAAATAATGACCACTCAAAAACGTTCGATTATTTCGAAAAGCACTGTATATCTCTACGCTCAAATTTGCCTGTTAATGGCGGCCAACAATCGTATGGCCACACTGTCTTGTATATAGTCACTGTAATCACAACTACAGTGGCTATATACAAGACAGTGTGGCCATAGGGCTGTCTTCGCCGCTATTGGTCGACGCGAATATCCGCCATTAACAGGCAAAATATTTAGTTACTTTTAAGTTGTTCTCAAAGAGGTTGGTAGAACCTGTTCATTTGGTTATGGAAGAAAATAAAACCTTTCAAATCTGACAATTGTAAATTGTCAGTGTCAAATAATTCATTAGCGTCGCAAGCGGGTCAAATTGTATCATCTATTGCCCTGAAAAACTAATATTCTGCACAGTATTTAAATGTGACAATTTATAATTATGCTATTGTTGTAATAGCACAAGATGCGTTCGACTTGGAATATATGATAAAGACATTACATCGGTGCTACGATAAATGGGGCCTTAGCATAAGTTTAGAGGAAACGGAGTATTTAGTAGTCAACTCGAAAGCACAATATGAAGTCTTAATAAATGGAGATGTCGCAGTAAGACAAGTAGAAAGGTTTAAATACCTCGGTGCTACAATACAATCGATGAAAAAGGTTTGGGAACAGAAGAGATCAGAACTCGAATAGTACAAAGTACTTAAAATCAATTTGATGGGACAATACTATCTCTAACAAAAACAAAAAAAGAATAGGTAAAGTAATGGTAGAGTCGGTGCTATGTTATGGCAGTGAGGTATGGACTGTAACAGCGGAAATGAAACGAAGACTAAACACAGTTCAAATGGACGAAAAAGCGGAAAGGTATCGAGACGATATAGAGTGACGAACGAGGAAATAAGACGCAGAATGGAGGCACCAGAATCAGTTGTGGACAGAATTGGAGAATGGAGGAGACGACGTGGCTTATGAAGATCTTTAAATGGTCGCCGCCGGTTAAGAAAAAAGAGGTAGACCACGCAAACCGTGGAATGAGGGTATTCGGAGAGCCATGGAGGAAACTGGAAGAAGACCAAGCACAGAACAGGGAGGTTTGGAGACAGGGAACAGGAAGACAGCATTTAGCTGTATTGTAAACTAGCATAACTGAAACAGGTTGTAAACTTCATGTAACACCTTAAAAGCACTACGAACGAACGCCAATGAGAAATGTCAATGTCCAAAAATAACACTGCACGTGTAACTAACATCAACTAGTTAAAATAACTAGCGCCAAAATAATGACCACTCAAAAACGTTCGATTATTTCGAAAAGCACTGTATATCTCTACGCTCAAATTTGCCTGTTAATGGCGGCCAACAATCGTATGGCCACACTGTCTTGTATATAGTCACTGTAATCACAACTACAGTGGCTATATACAAGACAGTGTGGCCATAGGGCTGTCTTCGCCGCTATTGGTCGACGCGAATATCCGCCATTAACAGGCAAAATATTTAGTTACTTTTAAGTTGTTCTCAAAGAGGTTGGTAGAAGCTGTTCATTTGGTTATGGAAGAAAATAAATCCTTTAAAATCTGACAATTGTAAATTGTCAGTGTCAAATAATTCATTAGCGTCGCAAGCGGGTCAAATTTTATCATCTATTGCCCTGAAAAACTAATATTCTGCACAGTATTTAAATGTGACAATTTATAATTATGCTATTGTTGTAATAGCACAAGATGCGTTCGACTTGGAATCTTATATATATTTCTAAAAGTCCTGACTGACTCATCAACGCCCAGCCCAAACCCTCGGACCTAGAAAGCTGAAATTTTGGACAGAGGTTCCCTTTATGATTTATACAAGGAATAAGGAAGGATATTTCGAAATTCAACCCCTAAAGGGGTAAAATGGGGGTTCCAATTTTGTATGGAGAAATAATATTAAATAGCCATTTCGACTTGAAACTTCGTAGGAGTACTCCTAAAAACAAATAAGCAAACACGTATTTTGTGATTTTCCGAAAATCAACCCCTTAGGGGGTGAAATGGGGTAAATAAGCCTAAAATACGATATAGGTGTAGTTATTAAGGTTTTTTGGGATGTTGATTGCAAAAATGGCATGGTCCAAGAAGGTGGACATGACATAAGGGAAGGGACGGGACGGGACGGGACGGGACTGGACTGGACGGGACGGGACGGACTGGACGGGATGGGACTGGACGGGACGGGACTGGACGGGAAGGGAAGGGACGGAACGGGACGGGGCGGGGCCGGACGGGACGGGACGGAAAGGGAAGGGATGGGACTGGACGGGAGGAGAAAGGACGGGACGGGACGGGACGGAATGGGACGAGACGGAAAGGAAAGGGAAGCGATGGGATCGAAGGGGTGGGGACGGGACGGGACTGGACGGGAAGGGAAGGGACGAGACGGGACGGAAAGGGAAGGGACGGGACGGGGCGGGACGGGACGGAAAGGAAAGGAAAGGGGTGGGATGAAAGGGGAGGGGACGGGTCGGGACGGGATGGGACGGTACGGAGACGTTGACGGAGAAAGGGACGGGGAAGGGGACGGGAATAGGATGGGATGGGATGGGATGGGATGACAGAAAACAATTAGTCATTATTTAATGCACAAATAACGAACCTCGCGCGAACGAAGTCGCGGGTAACAGCTAGTATATGATAAAGAGATTACATCGATGCTACGATAAATGCGGCCTTAGCATAAGTTTAGAGGAAACGGAGTATTTAGTAGTCAACTCGAAAGCACAATATGAAGTCTTAATAAATGAAGATGTCGCAGTAAGAAAGTAGAAAGGTTTAAATACCTCGGTGCTACAATACAATCGATGAAAAAGGTTTGGGAACAGAAGAGATCAGAACTCGAATAGTACAAAGTACTTAAAATCCATTTGATGGGACAATACTATCTCTAACAAAAACAAAAAAAGAATAGGTAAAGTAATGGTAGAGTCGGTGCTATATTATGGCAGTGAGGTATGGACTGTAACAGCGGAAATGAAACGAAGACTAAAGACAGTTCAAATGGACGAAAAAGCGCAAAGGTATCGAGACGAGATAGAGTGACGAACGAGGAAATAAGACGCAGAATGGAGGCACCAGAATCAGTAGTGGACAGAATTGGAGAATGGAGGAGACGACGTGGCTTATGAAGATCTTTAAATGGTCGCCGCCGGTTAAGAAAAAAAGAGGTAGACCACGCAAACCGTGGAATGAGGGTATTCGGAGAGCCATCGAGGAACCTGGAAGAAGACCAAGCACAGAACAGGGAGGTTTGGAGACAGGAAACAGGAAGACGGAATTTAGCTGTATTGTAAACTAGCATAACTGAAACCGGTTGTAAACTTCATGTAACACCTTAAAGCACTACGAACGAACGCCAATGAGAAATGTCAATGTCCAAAAATAACACTGCACTTGTAGCTAACGTCAACTAGTTAAAATAACTAGCGCCAAAATAATGACCACTCAAAAACGTTCGATTATTTCGAAAGGCACTGTATATCTCTACGCTCAAATTTGCCTGTTAATGGCGGCCAACAATCGTATGGCCACACTTTCTTGTATATAGTCACTGTAATCACAACTACAGTGACTATATACAAGACAGTGTGGCCATACGATTGTTGGCCGCCATTAACAGGCAAATTTGAGCGTAGAGATATTCAGTGTCTTTAAAAATAATCTAACGTTTTTGAGTGTCATTATTTTGGAGCTAGTTATTTTAACTAGTTGATGTTAGCTACACATGCAGTGTTATGTTTGAACATTGACATTTTTCATTGGCGTTCGTTCGAGGTGCTTTAAGGTGTTGCATGGAGTTTACAACCGGTTTCAGTTATGGTAGTTTACAATACATGCCGTCTTCCTGTTCCCTGTCTAAAACCTCCCTGTCCTGTGCTTGGTCTTCTTCCAGGTTTCCCTCCTCCATGGCTCTCCAAATACCCTCATTTTACGGTTTGCGTGGTCTACTTCTTTTTCTCTTATCCGGCGGCGACCATTTAAAGATCTTCATAGGCCACGTCGTCTCCTCCATTCTCATCAGATGACCAAACCATTTTAACGCTTTCCGTTCAATTAAGTCTACAACTGATTCTGGTGCCTCCATTCTGCGTCTTATTTCCTCGTTCGTCACTCTATCTCGTCTCGATACCTTTGCTCTTTTTCGTCCAGTTGAACTGTGTTTAGTCTTCATTTCCTTTCCTCTGTTACAGTCCATACCTCACTGCCATAACGTAGCACCGATTCTACCATTACTTCAGTTATTCTTTTGTTGTTTTTGTTAGAGATAGTATTGTCCCATGAAATTGATTTCAAGCATTCCACTATCTTCTTACTTTGTACTATTCGAGTTCTGATCTCTTCTGTTCCCAAACCTTTTTCATCGATTGTATTGTAGCACCGAGGTATTTAAACCTTTCTACTTGTCTTACTGCGACATCTTCATTTATTAAGACTTCATATAGTCCTTCCGAGTTGATTACTAAATACTCAGTTTTCTCTAAACTTATGCTAAGGCCCCATTCATCGTAGCACCGATGTAATCTCTTTATCATACATTCCAAGTCGAACGCATCTTGTGCTATTACAACGATAGCACAATTTTAAATTGTCACATTTAAATAAATACTGTGCAAAATATCAGTTTTTTAGGGCAATAGATGATAAAACTTCACCCGCATGCGACGCTAATGAATAATTTGACACTGACAATTTACAATTGTCAGATTTGAAAGGTTTTACTTTTTTTTCATAACCAAATGAACATGTTCTACCAACCTCTTTAAGAAAAACTTAGAAGTAACTAAATATTTTGCCTGTTAATGGCGGATTTTCGCGTCGACTAATAGCGGCGAAGACATCCTAATGGCCACACTGTCTTGTATATAGCCACTGTAATCACAACCATGGTGTAAAAAATACAAGGTGTAACGTTCCGCAGAATGTGGGCGGACCCCAAATTCAACCAATAGGACATGGTCCGACAAATGGCACGATTGGTAGTACTGAAGTGTATTGTTGAAGACGTTGTCAATGTCAAATTCGAGGTTAGGTTTTGCGTCAGTTGGTGTCAGATTGACGCAAAATGTAACCTGCTAATCCCGAATTTGACATCGACTGACAGTGCCAGCAACATATACGATCGCAACCATGGTTACACCGTGATGGATTTCCTGAGCAGGACCATCGGGGATTGGTTGACATCTCCCCTCTATTTTCTGAACGACTGCCCATCCCGGGAGCGTTTCACCTTGTATTCTTTACACCATGATCACAACTAGAGTTCCTATATAGTATCAGAGTTAAGACAACGAAAATGTCAGCCGCCATTACTGTTTCAAAAATAAATGATGACGTATAATACAAGGCCAGAGTTGTGTTTCTTAGTATGTGTCACCTATGAATTTAATTACTTGCCACTTTGACAATGTCAAAAAATGGTTAATTTAAAGCGTTTATGAAAACTACTCTGGTAGGTATCTACTACGTATCCTAGTATATAAGTAATCTTTGAGAAAAACTTGAGGCAACGTAAACGGAGTAGATACAGCATTGGATTTTAGTTTTCGTTTGCCACCCAGACGCACTTTTTCGCACCGAGTCTGGTTCTACTTGTGAGCGTTCAGTTTATATTTTTCAACTATTCAGCTCTCATTTTTGGGAATTTGTATCAATGGATATAAAGCCCCGTTCGAATCTACTTTTGAAGTGAAAAATGCAACAACCCGTATTTCAAAAACTGTAGAAAAATAATTACTTAGGTAACTAATTTTTAAGTAAATTCCAGATACATACAACTTTGCAAGATATGCTATTTAAAGAACTATTGTCAGATAGAAATAGAACACATACATATTAATACATTTGCATCAATCAGTGTTAGACCTAAAGTCAAATAAAAATTTGTCAAATGTGACATTCTCAGAACTGGTTTCTACAGTAACTATAGGACTTGAATCTGGCGCAATTTTAGACGACACTGCGCATGCGCAGTGGATCACAACCAATCAGCATCTATTCCCGACTTGTGTCAACTCTTATAATATTTAAATTAGGAACTCTAATCACAACCAAAGGCAGACATCTACATGAAGCAGCCTCTGGACTAGGATGTGAATACCACTCCACTGGGAGACTCACTTACTAGCCAAGTGACCCTAATAAAGTCCCAGATCTGTCAGATTTCTTTATTAGTAAGAAATTATCTGCAAATTATATAAATTTGGAGGAAGCATTTGATTTATAATCTGATCGTTCCCCAATAATAATGATGCTTAGTGAAACCATACTAATGAAATAATGTAACTCTACGTTAACCAACAATTGAATAAATTGGGAACATTTTCAAAATGAACTAAGTGACGGAATAAAGTTTAACATACCATTACAATCAATACAACAATACGAACACGAACCTGAAAATTTAGTAGTAGATATCCAACAGGCGGCTTGGAATCACACAGTAGAAATTAAAAGAAGAACAGTTGGTGATAACTACCCAAGAGAAATTTGTGAACTCATTGCAGAAAAAAGGAAAGCAAGGAAAAAATGGCAACAATCTAGAACTCTTGAAAATAAAAACATATACAATAGACTTTCCCAACAACTTAAAAGGGAAATACAGGAATTAAAAACTCTTAAATCGTATTTACGTTAACTAACAGATGAGAAAGAAACTGACTACTTGTTATGGAACGCAACAAGAAAAATAAAAAAACCAACCACCCAAATCCCCCAATTAGAAAAGAAGGTAGAGAATGGGCGAAAAGCAATAAGAAAAAGGCCGACCTCTTTGCAGAACATCTAGAAAAAATATTCCAACCCAATGAAGTTACACATTAAACTAGTCGCTCCGAAAGAAGTCGCTCATGAAATAAAAACCAATATTAGCCAGAAAAAGCACCTGGGTACCACCTTATCAAGGGTGCAGTATTAAAACAATACCCAAGAAAAGGCACTGTCAAGCTAACAATATAATCAATGGTAAGACGCTGAATGAAGGGAAATCGTATAGGCCAATTTCCTATTGTCAGTAATATCAAAACTCAAACTAATCATGGAGGGGAGAAACCTAATACAACATCACCAATTTGGTTTTCGAAGTTAACACTCCACTATAGATCAAGTCCATATGATCACAGATCTAATAGAGAAAGCATATGAAGAAACAGAGATATGTTCTGCACTTTTTCTAGAGGTTGCACAAGCATTTGACGAAGTGTGGCATGCAGGACTCATAAACAAGCTGGAACAAATACTCCCAAGGTAGTATGTGCAACTACTAGAATTGTATATATCAGACAGATTCAGAGTGAAACAAACCACTCTGAATTCAACCAGATCAAAGCAGGAGTACCTCAAGGTAGTATGCTTGGCCCTGTCTTGTACCTCTTGTTCACCCATGACATCCCTGAAATAGATAATGTCGAGATCGGCACTTTAGTTGACGGTACTATTAGCAATGTGGAAGAAGTTGCTCAAAAGTTACAACATGCCACAGATAGATAGTGTAGGGGAAGAATACTTTGAAAAAGCGTAAAATAAATGTTTTTTAGACTGCAACTATTTCTTAATAACTACCAATTATCAGAGCATCCCGTATAACTGCATTGCATTGAAAAATAACGCTTTAATCCTATAAGCTTCTCTAAGAGGATGACTGTTCGGCAGTGAATTCGACTTTAAAAATTACGAGACCTGTAAGTAGTACATAAGAAAAAGCAATCTAAAACTAACAATGGCTAAAACTAATTCGTAGTGGTTTATTAACAATAATCGCGTGTACCACTATTTTACTGTTTATTATTAAGTATTAAATTAATGAGACCTTCAAATTTAGTATATAGACAGTAGTTGTTGCTGTGAATACCCTTGTTAAGTCTCAGATTAAAACTAAGTACGACCGAAGATCTTATTATTGAAAATAACATTTATTACAGAGTGCTTGTGGGTAATGAGGGTTGCCTAATGGCCATGTATTTAATAAGGAATTGTGAAGTCTAGAATTGGAGATAAATTAATACAATGATATTTTATAAATCATTAGATCAGGTTCGGTTTTATTCGCTACGGTTTTAGTTTCTGATATAATACAGTATGAGTCAATATGAACTCCACAGCCGTCGGATATGTGTTCTACAATTAAAAATAAGACAAAAATGAAGAATACTAAAATTCCGAAAACGAGGCCGCTTGCAGGTAAAATTGAAATAAAAAATTCTTTTTTAAGTTTCGTTTAAACTTAATAAATCAAATACAAACTTAAAATATTAAACAAGTTTAAACCATCCGGGTCAAGATAAACATCAGCAAAACATCTAATACTTTAAGAAACTCTCAAAAAGGTTACCATTTTAGTTAATACACGTATGTAACCTATGACTAAAGTTCCTAGTAACAGAATTGAAATTATCATCATTTACTTTATTTCTGCTATTGCTTGATGAATCCGGGAAATAACGTCATCCACTCCGGTAGGCACAGTAAAATAAACTTTTTATTTTATGTATCCCCACATCCACAAATCTATTGGAGTTATATCGGGAGATCGGGGTGGCCACGCTATTGGTCTACCCCGTCCACTCCATTTAGTATGAATACGGTGATTCAAAATTTCTTGCACTTGTAATGTAGCATGTGCAGGCGGTGCATCGTGTTGAAAAAACATTCTTGCACGTTGTTCTAAAGGAGTATTCTCTAACAGACTTTGTTGCCGAAAGTTGTATTAGGTATTTTGCCAGCTGGTAAATATCGGCAGGTTAGCTAACTCATGGGGAGGGTCGGGGTTCCAGCAATGCTGCAAAAGAAACTAAGGGAGAGGGCGCCAGGTCCTCGACGTGGACAAATCCTTGGGTCGTACTTCCCCAAGCTTAGCGATATACCAAGCCAATCAAAATTATAGCAGAACAGACTAGTAACAATATTTATTTACTACTTGGATCTATAGTGCTCACAACATGAGAAACTCATAAGAATACACGCCAATAATACACATAAACAATTCAACCGATATCACAAATAAATATATCACAGGTTCGACAAATATCCAATAAATATCACAGCAAGTTTATAAAATCACATATAAATATTACAACAAGTTGACCTATAAACGAGGGTAGTACTGCATAAACTAAAATCATTCAAAGGGGCGTTAGATGCTTAGTAACCACCTAGTTGTACTTACTATTCATATACCAAATCAAGAAACTCAAGAGTATAACTATTTTCCTATACAGACGCAGTCTCGGTGAAGCGGAGGTCCACAGCTCGCGTAGCATGACTAGATAAATCTGCAACCCAATATATTAAGATCAAAAATATTACCTAGGCTCTGTGAGGCAGAGGGCAGACCAAGACGGGACTTACAGCAATTAAAATTTAGACGGGGCGGTACATGCAGTTTATGAGATCTCATAAGGGTGCTATGACCTATAAGAAATTTATATTAGATTCTGTGATAACTCAAGCAATTCACTTGCGTTCATTCCTAACCTGAATGAAAAAAGTTAATACCCCCGCAGGCGGTAGCATAACCACAACACAAGATTGACAGATGGCCAAATTGCAAAATGAAATGCCAAGTTAAAATACTACTACGATGTTACGTACAGGTAAAGTGATTACTTAAGCGGCTGAGCAGCAAATTAATGCAATCTAAAATGGTTGCCAAAACAACTGGTAAGGACTCTAATCTATTAAAACCATAGTTATGCAGATATGCACAAATAATAAAGCAAAAGCTATCATATCAAGGCTATAGGTCACACATGCAGATACACAATTATTACACTTCCAAAACTAATTACGCAGATAAACACACAGCATAAAACAAAAGATACATAACTAGAACACTACCAACACTTTCCAGGTGCGATGGACGGGATGGTGGGCGGGTGAATGCGACCAGGCAGTTTGCCGAGCAGCAAGGCCAAGTGCGAGCCATGGCGAAGCTTCACAACGGGCGGCGGAAGATTCTAGCTCCAGGGGCATCGATAGCCGGGGGAGCAAACAGCCAAAACAGGGTTAGCACATCTCGCACGTGCACAGCATAGACCCCAAGTGACAGGAATGGTCCCACGCCGTAAGATAAATTCCATACGGTAACACAAAAAAGGCTAAAAGAATACAAATTTCCAGGTAGATTACGAAGCTAAAGGGAGGAAACCGTAGGCAACAAACCTTAAGTTGAAAAGTAGCCAAGTAGAGCAGTCTAGCGCCCAGAGCGGGGCCCCCACAAATTCGTCAAAGACGCAGCGAATGTCGGTAATATCACACAAATTACCATTATACTCAGAGGGGTTACGATGCCTTACAAATCCTTCCAAAATGAAGCTGACGAGGCAAAGCCCCCATGAGGAGTGATCCAACTTACACGAAACAGGACTGGCATGGAACGGCCAACAATTTGCCCAAAAACAGTCTAATTCATCTTATCAAAAGTTCAAAAATTTGAAAAGGACCGTCAGAAGAACTGAGGAATGCAAAGTGTGGTTTAAGTTGATAAGGATATAACTGTAGCTTGTTCAAAAATCAGTTAGGTAAAAATGTACTTAATTTTTGGGAATAAATGTGAATAGTGAAATCTAATAAATTATTTGAAATATTGCATGTGAAACTACAAAATGAGCGTAACAACCTGGCAAAATGTTCTCCCAAAAATTACTGTAATTTTCACCATTCAGTATTCTTCACAGAAATTCTGGACCGATGATTCTTTTTCTCAAAATACTTATCCAAACATTCACAGACTAACGTCTTTGCTGATTCCTCCGACGTACAATATGAGGATTCGCATAGTTCCAATAATGAAGCTTGTGATGATTGAAAACTCCTTGTTGGGTGAAATGAGGTTCACCGGTAAACAAAACATTATGGAAAAAGTCAGGATTGCTCTGAATTTCATGTAGTGTCCATCTGCAAAAATGTACTCTCAATAGGTCATCTCCGGAATGCAGCATTTGAACAGGCTGTAGGTGGTATGGATACAAGTTGTATCATCTAAGACATCTATGAACAGAGGATTGGGTGTGACGTTTATTTCTTGACAGCAAATGTGGACTGGTAGTAGCATTATTCTTAACATTCTGCAATGACTGTTCCTCCTGTTGCCATGTAAGTTTTCGAGGTCGACTGGCATTCAAAGAACGTTTTGGGGAGATACATCCTGTCTCCACAGCAAGTGTTTCTACATTTTGGATTGTTTTGTGATTTGGATGAAGGCGGTTCGGAAATCGTTCTGTGTACATACGCTCGGCAGCACGGGCGTTATCATTATAAGCGCCTAAAACTTTTATCATTTCGACGTATTCTCTGTTAGTATATCCTCCCATTTTGAATTTGAAAATACTTTTGAAGCTTTCAATAATCAATAAACGGTACAAGTCAAACACAAGTTCTTTAAATAAAGAAGAGAATTACATTTTTGAGCGTTTATTAAAACAATTTCAATTTTACCTGAAAGCGGCTTCACTTTCGGAATTTTAGCGTTCTTCATTTTTGTCTTATTTTTAATTGTAGAACACGAGGGCTGCGGACTGAATATTGACTCACTCTGTATACTATTAACTTTTAGTTCTATCTTTCCGGACTCCCTTGTAAGATCAATATATATCTTCTGTGATTTTAAAACAATGTCATCGAAAAATCATAAGCAGTTGAGCCTTTCTCTATAGACGATAATACCTTTTTGTTCTCAATTCATTTTCTTGAATATATCTTCTAGTGCTGTTATGAAGAGCTTCGAATTTATTATTTAGCATTTGATAGAAATCGAACCCGTTTCTACATACAATTCGACTGAGGTAGCTGCTTTTTTGCAGATTTTCAGGAAGCAATATCTTCAGAGTTACTATTGAAAATTTCCTGTCCCAATTTATTTTTAACTTCCTGCTTCAATTTCAATTTTTGTTTCTACGCAAAAAACTATCTAAATGTATTGCAATGGTTATTGAATGTGTTGTGTAATATTATAATGAAGATGATAAATAAATAGCAATTAACACTACCTGCAAATATTATTTTATTTAGGTCAAATTTCGACTGACTAAAAATACTCACTGGGTTCGTTAAATATTTATAAAGTAAACAGTATCGTGCCCTTTATTATATTTCATCCAGCTGCAATTTAATCTTACATAGGCTAGCTATGTGAGCAAGATGACTCGTACCTCAGGGTTGGATTCACCGATACATTAATATTAAATTCGTGTGATACGCCACTGGAATATAATTTTAACTCAAACGCGCAGACGCTATTTCTGTCAAAAATCCTGGCACAAATCGGTTTATTTTGGTGCGATTCGTTTTTGTGATTTAAATTAATAAAAGGTGTTTTATGAGCGATTTATCAGGTAAATTTTGAATTATCGTGCTCTTAGCGTCACTGATTCTCATCTGTTTGCAGGCAAAAACCTCCACTACGTTGTTACAACTTTAATTTGTTTTTGGAGCGTCGCTCTGGGATCAACATAACCTCAAACTTGATTATGGCAGTTACTGGATATTTGGTTTTCAATGGATGGTTAACTCTGCCTGGGTCTCGTTCACGAAGGTTCACTCTAGTAGTCATGCGAATTTCCGCTTGCTAACACCGTTACTTTGGTTGGAAAACTAACATGACTTCTTCGCAGGGCTGCGGTAGCTCAATCGGATTGCATCTCCTGCTGGTTTCTGCCTGTAGATGGACCCTTGGGATGCTGTAGATGCTTCCTACACGCTGTGCGGACACGCTGCAGTCGAAATCTTGGGCTCAGGAACCTTATTGTGCCCCCGGCTGAAGTTCGTGAGCTGCGCTGGTGCTGTCGGACTCCTCGTAAGGTGGCAACGATGAAAAATATTTTCATGTGAGGACAAATGTTCTCCACATTCTCACAGGTGCACTGATAATTATTTAACACATTGGCGTATTTTATATCGATAAAATTGATGAATTAATAGATAAAAACTGTAATTTTTGGAAACCACAAAAACTGCATGTCATTTATAATTTTATTCAATTGTCTCTCTTTATTGGTCGTTAAATTTACTTATAACTAAAATTGTGTCCAAAATTCTTATTTTTAAATTATTGTTCTTTTAATTTTGGTTTTAAACTGTGTCATAGCGCCACTCACTTTGTGTTATTTAAATTGTCCTTATAACTCACGTAATTACACTGACTTGTTTTTTTTATTGTTCAGTTCCTGCACTAATTTGTTTCACATCCTGTTGTGTCCATTGCTTGTAATTTCTTTTAACTGTTCGCTGTTCACCAAATTTTCGAATATTGCTGTCCTATAATTATAATCGCCATGTTCTGCCTGGTTTATGCTCGTTCCAACGTATTATCATAATTCTGCTTCTATTACCTTAATTTAAATTCCTCATAAACATATCCTATTTAATTACTCTGACATCTACGCTTCATTGAACACGCACATATTATAAACCTTTCTGTGACAGTTCTATTTATTTTGGTTCGGCTTTAATTTTGCACAAACCTCCTATTTTTGGCTAATTTATAATTATCGATTCTAATCTATGAAAAACGAGCTCTGCCCCTTTGCCTTCTTTACTCAATTCAATTCATTACTACCAGCATTTCTTTGAACTCATGAACTACCCCAACTCTGTGCTATCTGACTTGCTTTACTTATTTGTTGTGCCGCAAGCAGCGTTGAGTAGCGGGCTCAATACCATCTCAGTATTTAGGTTCCTGTTGTACTGTTCTATGGTAGACATCTATTTATTGCGTTTTAATTTTCTTTTTCTAGTGTGATTATCAGTGTGACGTCTTTTAACAAACATTTGATCAGTTTTTTTATATAAACTATAATTTTGATCTCTGAGTTCTTGTTTTAATTTCTTCTACTTCTTTCTAACCTGTTAGTTGATTAGTACAAATTCTACAGCACTATGTTATTTTTTACTGTTCTACACCTTTCTTAACATTTTTTTTGGTCACATTGTTGATATGTATTTTGACTGTGATTTGCCGGAAGCTTTAGTTTGGTATGTACCTTCTCTTATTGAGGCAGTGTCTAGTTTAAGCTTCTTTTGTTATCAAATTTATTACATTTTTGTTTTATTTCAATACTGCTTCTAACCAGTCGACGTCTGCTTGCGGAGAACATGTTAAGTACTGAGACATCTGTTACAATTCTTTTGTGGGACAAGATGATATAGCCGATAATTATTTTATTCTATTGGAAGAGGAATGCTTCTCTAATAGTGTAGCATACATTATACTAAAATTGACAGATAGAGAAGATCTGAACATTATACGACGTATATGAGCAAACAGATTCATTTTATGGCCAGTTGACTCAGGGTTTATGTTCGGTAAAGAATGGGCCAAACTTCAGATGTAGTTAATTTCGACAAAAATAAGCTGATTTAACCCAACTTACCTTAGTCCAAAAGTTAGTACTAACGGAGCTACAGGGTGTCAAAGTTGAAAAAAATAAATCACCTTTTTTTAATATCTTTGTCGGTCGATCCTTAGTGATCTAATCGACAAAATAACGTAATAAGAATTAAAAGGAAACTAGGATTCATAACTGTAATATTATAAATAATTTGTAATACTTGATAATAATGGTTGAAGTCACGTAATTTCGAAAATTATCTGGCATGATTGTGCTATATCGAATGACTTAGTGGAACTACAATTTATTTTCGTACTAGCAGTAAAACGGGTTCCGGGTACTGAGATTCCTGCTCCTGGCGCTGTACTCCTTTGAAACAGTAGCTGCTGGCTCCCAATTGTTGCGGCCACCATCGAATATTTTCCATTGAAGCCGAATGTAGGCCACAGGTTCTGGCAGGCGCTGTGGTGCCGTTACCGCCGGTTTTTACGGTTACCCACAACGCTGGAAACGGCGGGCAACTCGTGCGGACATCTTATGTGGAGCAAAACGCGAAATGGGCAGAGATGACAATTTCTGCAGACGCGGTGCCAATAACTGCTTCGGAGTAAGTGGAACTGAAAGTCTTCGGCACTTCAGTGATGGCCGCAGCGTCGGAGATGGAGGCCTTCGGAGGCTGCAGTATGGAGATCTGAGCGAGAGATGCGCTTCCTCTTCCTGCTCGTGCTCTACAATGTGCAAGTTGGTGCGTGGAAGATTTTCAGCTGGCTCTCTTTCGGCGATGACGGCTTTGGGGACTACCAGAGGAAGATTAGTGAAACTGGTAAGCAATCGATGTGACCTAAGATTCGCTTCCTTGTGGAATTGCGAGAAAGGAGTACAAGTAGGTGGTTTTGTTTGTATAAGATTAGAGGTCAGCCAGAATGGAATTATCCGCATGACTGACTACATTGTGTCTTGTTAGGACAACAGTTAATTGTTTATTTCTGTAGGGTGTTTAAATACATAAATAATACTTAGTTATTGAACATGGATAAGTACTTTGTAATAACATAATTTAAGTTTTAATGTCTTATGTTGACATTGGGAGAATGACGACACTTAATAAATTCCAAACATATTTTTAATTTTATACGAATTTTAAACGAATAGAAAATAATAATATATCATATACCAAGGGACAAAAGTGCATCATTCAAACCGCGAGTAGTCGAGGGCACTAATCACTCAAGGGTTCACAGGCACTTTGGTCCCCAGGTACCTATATACGCTATGTTTTGCACTCCCGGATCACAAATCATGAAATAAATCTGATATTGCTGGTTTTAAAATTTATGCGTTCGATTCGGAAAAATGGATGGCTTTGAAAATGTACATGAGTAACTAAGGTAATGTTGTAAATAATGTCATTTTGAAGGACCAAAGTGCCACATTTAATTCCTGAATAAATTTTTATTTAATCGTCCAGTCTTTAAAAGTGGCACTTTGGTCCTTCAAAATGACGCTTAAAGTAGGTCGTTTAGTCCCGGGAGTGTTTTAATCCAGGCAACATGTGTGTGTTTTAGAAACACATTGTCATCATTGTTATAGAGTGCTTTAAATACATATTCGATGAATTAATTCGGCATCTAAAATACCATTGAGAAAGTTTATTGTTAAGTTTCATTAACAAAGATTACTACATTGTGCCACATCTGTTGATCTAGATGCATGAGTGACCCTAGATTACAAATTGTATTTATGGCAATGTGCGACTTGTGTACAGGCGCGTTATCGTGTACAAACGTTACACATTTGGCAAATACTCTGCCCCGTTATTCTCAGAGTTGTCAATAATGTAGATTAATATATTGTTCAATTATTGTTCTTCCCTTATCCATATAATCAATCAGGATCATTCGACAGCTATTCCAAAACATCTGGTCAAGAACTATTTCAGAAGATTTTTGAACATAACACTTCTTAGGTTTTGGAGAACCAGAATGCTTCCGCTCTTGTTTAGTTTCTGGATCGAAGATAGATATCCAAGGTTCATCCATAGTAAAACCACGGCTCAATAAGTTAATAACTTCTTCAAAACGGTCACAGATCGAGCTCGATGCTTCCACTCTTATTCGTTTCTGGTTAATATCCAATCATTTGATGATCCATTTTCCAGATTTTTTCATTTCAAAATCGACGTGAATATAGGACGCGTACATATGAAATCTTCAGTATTTTAGATATTCGTTTCTTCCCAGTAGCTTCTCGTCTTCATTGGAACGTGTACCTCTTTTAAAGCATGCAATCCATTTTTTACACCCGCATATGAAGAACATTGGTCACCAAGTATATCTAACGTATCGTAATAAATCTGCTATATCCTTAACCCATGTAAATGCAAGTAGATGCTTATAGATTGCTCGATCCTCCAATTTATAAATTTTCTCAATTAAAATCGACGTGATTTCTTTGCAATTTGATTGCACAGCAAGTAAAATTTTACACCGACATCTCGTTGCCATTGTTTATTGCTATTTTATTTCATCTAAGGGGAACGGCCAATGCTATTTAAATACTAATATCCCCTCGCATGATCGTTGCTATTCAAACCACATCTGAAACCATCGCTAAAAGAGATTTCCATGTCATCATTAAATTGGCTGTACGGCGATCTGTTGATCTTCTTGCATGCGTTTCATCTTCATTAAGTATATTCTGGATGGTTTGATTAGAAATTGTAGCGGTTGAAACGAGCTTCGTTTAAAGTAATTTATCACATTTCATATAGTAATATATCACATTTCTACATTCAAAATCGTTGAGTAAAGTGGTATTTTGCACTATAGCAACCATTACAGCATAGGAATGGCGATTTTTTTTACAGTTCTCAATACTCAAGTGCATTGTTGGTGGCACTGTCAGTCTATGTTATATGCGAAGTTAGCAAAATAGGTTTTGCGTTGATTTTGACCAGACTAACCTCGAATAAGCACGATTAAGCAATAAATTATAACAATAGCGGATCACATTAAGTAGATATTATATTTATTTCAGAAACTGTGAAGTTCTTAATGCTCTATCAAGTAATAAAGACTATATTAGCTTTTGTTAATTTGTAGTTGTAGTAGTTATTATAAACGCATCGCGATTACAAATTAAAATGCAGTAGAAATCTTAAAAAACGCTTGTTTTGTTCAATGGTAATAATTTCACTTCTTGTAGTTTCCTTCTGCCTCAATAAATAATAGTAAAACTGTTATCACGGAGCGGCTGTTACGTCCATTTTATAACCGCTTATGTTAAATGCAACATTAAAATTAATAGAATGAACATACTGTTGCTGTACGATTAATTTAAAAGCATCATTTATATTCCACCAGTCGATAATAAACAGTAATCTAATACAGTTGCAACATATTTATTTACAATTGTCAGCCACCTGTTGGAATTTTTATTCAGTTTCTATTAATTTAAATTTCAAGTTTCTATTTTCAATGAGCAATTTTATTAATTTTCTATCATTATTTTGTATAATGAGGATTTAGTTTATATAAAAGGTAGTTAAATTGGCAAGCCTTATTGTAATTAAATGTTATAAATTGTAACATTGGAGGATATTAATATTTTCGAAAAAGATTTGAAATGAACTGAGAGAATACGCGAAATCTTTGCTTAACAAAATATTAAGCAAGAAACATTTTTGATTTTTTTGTCATAGTAAGAATTGTGAAATATTTATGTAGTACTTTGTAGCATTCAAATATAAAGAAAATAATCAAAAATGATTTAAAATGACGTGGAGAATAACTAAATATTTTCTAAAAATTAATGTTTTTCCTTGCAATTACAATAAGTTTAAAGCTAGATTGTAATTACATATCTTTACTTACATCGTTTTTAGCAAATTTCTGCTATAATCTTCATACTAAATGTTTACATTATTATATAATAAAATCGGAAATTTAGATTTTCAACATATAAACGTTTTGAAATTGTATATATTACTCTAATTTCTCTTTGTCGAAAGTTATTTCAGAAGTTGCACATTTACATATATTTTTTAAAATAAACTTCTAGTAATTTTAGAATGCATGAATATACATATAATCTTAATTATTTCGTAATGAAATATAGAACTCTTTCATCAATAAATTACCTCCTACCTTATTAGTAACTCCAGGCAACTATTTCGATAAGCGGCATACAAAAAAAAAAGAATTTACGAGTAGATATAAATTCAAGATAAACTGCACATTTGTCTAGAACTATACCCTAGTTGTTCTGGACGAAAACCTATAGAATTATGAATAGCTTTAAAAGTCAAGAGTCTGTAGAAGTTATAAAAATAAAAAATAAAATATCTAGCAGTAAAATTAGGTGAAATTATCATACTTGTAGAAACAATAATTAGTTATGACTAGAAGCAATAGGGTAAGCTTCTAGTAATCTGTTTTTAAAAGCTACCTGCATCTCGGAAATATGTTTAACTTCCATCTCCAGCATGAGCAAAAAGTAATATTCAGAGAAGCCTGTAGAAATTTAAAGTTATGTGTATTAGAACACAAAAAAAAAACATTTTTTTCTATAGCACATGTTAAAGTGTGCTTTTATCAACTCAAAACAAAAGGTCAAGTTTTACTTTAACAGCAAGGGTAGATAAAGTAGCACTTTAACATCAAGGATAGATAAAGTAATTTAATTTTCTAACTTTTGTTTAAATTAAATATGACAGCTTCGTATTATCGTAGCAACCCAATCTAGCTACTGACATTTTGAAATGTGACTGACTGTCATTATTTTCTTTTAAAATTGTTAAAGTTCTTGCTATAGAAAAAAATATTGTATTATACACGACGATAAAGTTATTTTTATCCACTCTTGAATCATTAACGTCTCGACTTCGTCTCGACGTTAAACGATTCACTCGTGGATAAAATTTAACTTTATCGTCTTGTATAATAAATTACTATTATTAACCTACATATGTAATTTAAAATTTTATAGTTTATTGCATACATTGTATTTGTAGTTATTCATAAAATAGTTTTCCCATATCTAAACTTAAATTAAGAAAACACAAACGGGTTTTAGGCAAACTTAAATGTAATAATAGATGCACTCTCCAAACTCACTATTAGAACATACTAATATTTTTTGCAAATTTGATGCAGTAATACAGTAATGTTGGTTGAGTAACTTATGCATAAGCGTGCCAAACCAGCATTGCTGGATCACAGATACACTTTTTCTGTTTCTAATATTAGCATCATATTCTGGCTCTGTAGGTACATATCATTTGGTTGTTTAGTTTTATTCTTCTTCTTCTTCATCTACCCCATTTCTGCCTTTGCAGCGTTGGGTGGGGATCCTTCGCCCATCTTCTGTGTTTGGTTGTTTCTCTGGCTATTCTTCTTACTTTATTCAGTGCCATTTCCTTTATGTTGTTTCCCAACTTTGATTTTGGTTTGGCACACGGCTTTCTTCCTTCCATTTTCAGTTCCAATGTTTTACATTCTAAGTAAGCGCCGATACTATTTTAATTGCTTTTTTTCAATCTCACTGACAAGTGATAACTGGTCCAATTTATCGCTTATCTCTTGTTACGTAATCTGTCTCTTCTTGTTTTTCCTGTAATCTTTCTTAAGTATTTCATTACCATCGTGGTAATTTTGAACTTATGTTTGTCAATAATAGGCCATGATTCAGCTCCGTATATCAGGATTGGTGCATATAATGGTCCTATATAGGGTGATTTAGAAGTATGTTCATTAAATCTAAGGGTAGTTACAGGATATAAAGCAGAACAATTTTGCATAATAAACTATACGTCAAAAATTAATAATTCCACAAAACCATAAAATATTTACTTGCTTAAACTGATTGACGGTTTCTGGAACGAACTTCTATTAACAAAGTTTGCACATGTGGTTGCGATAAGACCGAATTTTAATAACATGCAGTGCAAAACAGTTGTTTGTTTATTTTAATCACATTTGGTGGAATAGGTTAATGTACTCTTCCTGATTTAGCCACTGGTTCTCAAAAGTCTGCACCAGCCCTAATATGATTTTTTCCGTAAGCGATTAATTTTTAGTGCAATTTACTTCTGCTAATGTCAGTATACACCCATTTAATAACATACTTACGAACCAGCCTGTATATTTAATGTTGGTGTTTATTTCTTTTTCTCATATTAATGTCTTGTTTAGTTGGTAATAATAATTGCTTGCTTTCTGTACTTTGTTTTGTATTTCTTGATCTATTCTTCCATCTCTTGTTATAATAGTTCCGAGAATACGAGAATACTATTCATATATGTCCACAACTTTTAATTTTTCTCCGTTTGTTATTGTGTTTATATTTTCTTCCTTTTCTTAATTTTCTTATTTTTGTTTAGTTTTATTAAATTAAAACGAAATTTACAAGCAATATCCAAGAACTGAATAGCTTGTTACATTTGCAAGATATTTTGAACTTTTGGCAACAAATTTGGTGTTAATTGATTATATTCTGCTACCATTTTTCTTTTTAGCAAAGAGTAATTGCATTACATACTTCAGAGCAGTTCGAGCTACATAAAGTCTTGCTGAAAATATCGTTGTTACAATTCGCCATCGTGAAGCATTAATCGTTTATTCAAAGAAATACAAACCGATCATCTTTCCTCGTGAGTAAGCTACTGAACTACTTACTGTAAGAAAATATGAAAACTTTCCTGTAGTGCTCAGTACATTTGTATTACGTGCGCATTCATAATAGTTATTTACTATACAAGTGGGATAAGAGCATAATTAATATACGTATGTAAGCACACAAGTATATTAATGCTCGTGCTACGCACTCGTTTGTAACTTACACACACGTATATTAATGATGCATTATCACACATGTATTGTACAAAATTTTATCTACAACTGCTTAAAACTGAGAAAAGTGCATTAAGAGAAATGTCAGATCTGTCATCTTCAAAAATATTTTAGTAGGCAAATGTCATTATGTCATTCATTTGACGCTATTTCAGTTAGGTAATGAAGCCATTACACCACTCAGTTAGGTAATGAAGCCATTACATAACTGAGTGGATATAGTGTTAAATGAGTGACGTATTGAGTTACTTATCCCACTAGAGTAGATAAACTCCTTTAAATAAAACCATGATTTGTCAACGAGGAAGGTCAAGACCACAACAATACAATCATTGAAATGTTCAAAAAACCAGTTGCAGTATAAAACTTTCTTCTATTATAATCTGGAAGGAAAGGTTTTGACACATGTTTAGCATGTACGAATACCCTAGTCCAGGGTAACAGTTAACAGTTAACATTTCTTAAAACAAAGTATAAAGCTAACAATTGGTCCACATATATATTTGAGTACGCTGAGTTGGAATATCTAATGTTGCAGGGTGTGCGGGGTGGGGGATGCCTAACTCAAGCAGGGAGGGCTGGTGCTAGCGCCGAGTGTTTCAGTGGTATTTAAATTGTTTTTTTTTATTTACAACTGTCAAAATGTTATCAGTTTCCTAGAACTCTGAAACGATGAATTTCATTTTGATAGCATCGAATTTTTCGAGGTTCTCAAGTTGTGATTTGAATTTTGAAATAATACATTTTCTTATTAGTGTTTATAAATTATCCAACTGATTCTGTATCTGAAAGGTCTGATCGCGAACAGTGTATTTCCTTCTAATTAATTGTACTAGTGGCACATGCCACACACGTATTAGTAAAGATGGAAGAGTTGACAGAGAAAAAGGAAATAGAATCAGCAAAGCCAACAAAATATACTTCCAGATAAATAATACACTAATTGAGTACGAGAACAAAAATGCATCTTTACAAAACTATAGGTATACACTCTACAATATTATACGCAGCAGAGTCCTGGGCAATAGCAGACAAACGTCGTTCAAAATTAACACCAGCAGAAATGAGATATTTAAGACGGTAGTACTTAAACGAAGAAGAGATCGAGTACGAAACAGAAGTAACTATTAGAGACGAATTGGAATAAGACTCTATAGTGCAAGAACTAGAACGAAAACAACTGCAATGGTATGGCTATGTGACTCGAATAGAGGACCATAGATATAAAAAAGCTTTGAAATTACTTGTGAAGGACGAATATCTAGGGAAAGACCGAAAAGACCGAAATAAACAATGCGATATTTACTTTTTGGTAACTAGGTAACAATTAGGTGTAATATTTAATACTAGCAACCAGTGAGACAAATGTCTCAATAAAACAAAAAAGACCGTTTTGCAAATAGAACGCGTATTAAATAAAAACAATAATATTTTTTAAAATCACGTGATTGAAATTCGGTTCCTGACCTGACATGACCATTCCAAACATATAACTTTAATAACTTTTTTCTCTATCTCTTACGGTTTGGCTGCTGAAACAGCGTCCCGGACGGACGGAAATCACGTGATTTATCGAAAACCGGAAGTGTCACGTGACTGAAATTCGGTTCCTGACCTGACATGACCATTCCAAACATATAACTTTAATAATAAAGAAAATACAGTAGTGTGAAGGTGAGAACAGGGAGGTGATCCATCATGCTGATAGTGGAGGTGTCTTAATTAAAAGCAATAAAACGCAGTAGTCTTCTCCACGTACATTTATTAAAAAGGCGACATGTTTCGAAGCCAAACTGGCTTCATCTTCAGGCCAAAATGATCATCTACAGAGGCATATGGTTAACAATAGTGTACAATGTAAAGAGAATAACTTACTGGTTAAAAACAGGTGAAACCACGTGTTCAAATTTTTAGGTTAAGTTGAGGTTAAGCGCTGAAGGCGAGGTAGTAATACAAAATTCACAAAGAACACCACATTGGAGAAGAAAATTAATTCAATAACCAGTAAACTACGTTATAAAGATCGTTGTACTGGTTATTACATCAAATTTAACAAATAGCAAGTAAAATAGCGACCATTCTCTGACGGAGAAGGCACTAGAATGGGAAATTTACGGTCAGTACAAAAATAACTAGAACCAGATCAAAAGTCCCTAAATTCAATGACACTGAAATTACCAGAGAGGGTCAGAAAGTAAAAGAACAAAGTTAAAACCAAAAAGGCAAAGACAAAACAACTATTTAATATTGAGGAAAATGTAATTAGTATCAAAATCTGTGACTTCATTGAGTCTGTATTCATTATTGTTAGACATAATTTCAAAAATTTCGAGTAAATTCAACAACCTACCTTTATTAGCTATATGTAAAATTTTATAATCTTTATTAGGATCAAAGTTGTGGTTATGCTCCAAAATGTGATTAGCAAAGGCTGATTTATTAGGTTGGTCGATATTAAAGTTGTTGTTTTTAATGCAAGCAGAATGTTCTTTGATTCTTTTTTTGAAGGTACGTCCAGTCTGACCAATGTAAAAACAGTTGCATGACGAACAGTCAAGACGGTAGACACCAGATCTATCTAATAAAGGGGTGGGATCTTTATTGAAAAGTTCTAGTGCCTTCTCCGTCAGAGAATGGTCGCTATTTTACTTGCTATTTGTTAAATTTGATGTAATAACCAGTACAACGATCTTTATAACGTAGTTTACTGGTTATTCAATTAATTTTCTTCTCCAATGTGGTGTTCTTTGTGAATTTTGTATTACTACCTCGCCTTCAGCGCTTAACCTCAACTTAACCTAAAAATGTGAACTCGTGGTTTCACCTGTTTTTAACCAGTAAGTTATTCTCTTTACATTGTACACTATTGTTAACCATATGCCTCTGTAGATGATCATTTTGGCCTGAAGATGAAGCCAGTTTGGCTTCGAAACATGTCGCCTTTTTAATAAATGTACGTGGAGAAGACTACTGCGTTTTATTGCTTTTAATTTTAGTGAAGGTGAGAAGTGAAACACACTGTACTTATCTCCAAGATGGCGGCTACATTCCATCTCGCAAGTGCTGCAACACCACTGATTCGCATTCAGTACATCATAAAGTACATTCTCATCAACTCTTAGCTATATACTTCGTTTTCAGCTCAATTAAGCTAAATGCCCTGTACATCTCTAAATCTTGTTTTAGAATAGCACGGCAAGTACCATACCTAAGATCAATTTCTGAGCAAGTCCATGTTTATCAGTTTTCTGTTTGTGTGATGTAGTCACAGTACGATCTATTTGATGTAAAACGTCGTTCTCGAATACTACATCGGGAAATGTTTCCTTAAATTAATTGATGCAAGCACCTGCTGGATAAGCCCAATCACCATTGTTCATCTTTGTCGATTTTTATGTTATACAATAACATTTTGAAATAAACTTTTACATTGTATCTACAGCTAAAGTAATTAATTTCTATAACAGCAACTATCACTATCACAGACAGGTTACTGTTTTGTGATGTGCTTTAGGCTCCTCCAGTGAATTTATTTTTGCTCATACTATATCTACTGGCATTTGTTTTGAAATTATGTATTAATTGCTTTTTGTTTTTCCTAAGCAGTTTCCTTTATGTTCTGAAGTTTAATTTTATTATGTAGGTCTCGATACGTAACATTTGGCACTATACTATTTCAACATTTTCAAATTCATATTATTGAGTTTACAAACATGAAAGCAATGAATGTGTCAAAAATGTTATTGTTAAAGCTCTGCGTTGAATTAATTTAGTATTTTCTACCTTGATTTGTAATGAATACAATTTTTAGGTGGCATGTCATTACAAAAGCAGTTGTAAACCAAATATCACGTTTGCCACTTTGTTTTCTGCTAGTAACTTACTCAGATTATACCATCGCCTGAACGTAGTTTACATGAAATTTATAGTAAAACTTTATTATTTTACTGGTTCTCTGAAATATCATTTGTTATAGGTGTACGTGCAGAAGAAGAATTTACATAATGAGATTATGATGATAATTGACGGCGCCTAAATAGACCAGTAGAGTGGAATGTTGCCTCGTAAGCATTCCTTTAAGAGAGCAACCTAGATAGTCAATTACAATTATATTGCGGCTACTCAACCATGTAAATGGGCTTTGAATAATCTAGATATTTATTGTAGTTAGACGACTACTAATTCAATAACATAACCGAGGACTGAGTGTATAAACTAGAAACTAGAAGCTTATCAAACATTAACATTGGTTGCAAAATACTGATTCGATCTAAGTTGTTTAATTCCCACTTCTGGAACACTGTTTACTGCTACATGTAAATTCTATTTTGTGAATCTCCGTAGTATTTGGAAGCATTTTTAAGATTAAATTAAAAATAAAAATAAATAACCGTTGTCTAATATCCACTGCAAACCTAATAATATCGGTTTTCATTATTATTCATTTATTACTTCCTTTTACAATAAAGGAAGTATTGGATTCACCCCAAAAATTCGAAATTGAGTTTTCAACAGATCTTCACGTTTTATAGTCCCTTGAACCCAAAAAACCTATTTTTATCATTGGTCTGTCTGTGTGTCTGTGTGTGTGTGTCTGTGAACAGAGTAGCTCAAAAATGAAAAGAGGTATGGCGTTGAAACTGCATATATAAGTTTTGTGTAGTATGTAGATGCGACAGCTAGATTTTGAAGAAAATCGCATAACCGGAAGTAGGTGTTTACTCTTGTGATTTTTCAGTTTTTTTCGATTGTTTCAAAAACGGCTCCAACGATTTTTTTTAACTTTAGATTTTTATTAAATTTTTAATGTGTATTGATGTGAGATAGGTAATTTTCCAGTTGAATACTTCTAAAATGGGTTTCTTTTGTTTTCTTTTCTATTTTTTTATAGAACACTCGGTATATCATTACATTTTTGAATTCAGCTTAAAATTCTAGACAAAATTTGTCTCTTGAGTTAACGCTCTATTTTGTACCGTTTTTGTCGAATTTGTAATTTTTGAAAAACCTTGACAAATGCTTAAAAATTTAAAATCAAATTTTTGGCTAATTATAAGATCACTGTAAAAGGAAGTTGTGTGCGTGTATCACACCAGATTTTTAATCAGGCAGTAAAGTAAAGATGTGCAAAGTTATAGATTGGTAAATGATGTAAAATTATATTCGGGTTTATAATTTCGTAAACATAACAAATAGTGCAGCAACCAAACTGGTGAGGTTGGTTTGACATTTAATAGGAACTCGGCAATTATTATTAAAATGTGTGCTTCTAAACAACTTTAGCATATTACGAGCCATAAAACATTAAGGGCTGATAATAATTAAAAAATCATATTAGTATAGAGTAGTGTAACTACACGGGTTCTGCTGCACTTTTGACCTTGAAGTTTTTTCAAGGTCACGAGCCTAGCCGAGGTCAAGGTCATTGGCCTAGCCGGGGTCATTGACCTCACCTAGGCCACTTCCGGTTCCCACGATGAATTTTTGCGGCTAAAAGTGTAATTTTGAAATTTTATAAGATTCTCACGATAAATTTTGGGGTTAAAAGTCTAATTTTTGAAAGATTTTCACGATGAATTTCGGGGCTAAATGTCTAATTTTACAAGATTTCTACGCTTATCAAAATTTTCCCAGGTTCAACAGGATGTGAGCCATCGTCTGAGAATGCAAACTTGTTGAGACTTGCAGATGTGGGAGTCTAGCAGGATGTTATTGGCTACCAATTGAACAATGACGTCCATTGTTTGAGAAATCTGCACGATTGCAAAAAATAATTGGACAATGAAGTCTTTGTTGTCTGGAGGAATTTTTGCTGATCTCCATTATCAGATAAACCGGATGTTATTGTCTGGAGACTTGTCCAGACATGTTTGAGAAATGTGCAAGACTGGTAAAAATTGAACAATGAAAACCATTGTTTGAGAAAAATCTGCACAACCGCTAAATTGAATGGATCCCTTGTTCGGAAATTTTTTGCTGTTGTAAGCACCGAATGTAAATATTACGTGTTTTTTCCGTACTTTATTAGATACACAGCCTCGAAATTGAGCCGATAGTTATTTATTTCGCTTTTTGCTGTTGGTTTTATGTACAGAAGACAGCATCCCCCACTTTAGCAATAAGCAAAATTCCTAAAGAAAGATGATTATGCTGTAGGGATTTACAGGTTACAGTTCGGAGTGTAAACTGAGTTAAAAAATTTAGGATATTTCTATACAGCTATTAGCAACAGTACCATTTAATTGCATATTGTTTTCTTTTACGTAAGACTCAAATTTTAGATTCGATTGTTTTAATATAGGTTCGAAAGCATTGCTGACAGACAGGCAGAAAACTTGTAATGCAGCTGCCAAACCGGGCCTTGTCAAATATCGAACAGCAATATATATTAGTAAAAAATACTCTTCAGTTAGCAGGTTAAAAGTTTGATGTAGTTTTAGCCAATCTTATACACATACAATTCCAGCAGTAAAAAATGGTAGGAAGCTAAAACACATAAGTACGGTGAAGTCTTAAACAGCAGAATTTTATAATACAAAACAGAGCAATAAAAGAACCGTGAGAGATCATATTTAACCACCCGACATTTTTCAGTTATCTTGAAACGTCTGCAACTTCCGCATACCAATCTCGCAAAAACAAACACCTTCTTTGTTATTGTGTTAGCACCTTGGCTTTAATAATGTTATGGTAGTATATTTACGAAATCCGACGCCACAGCACTATATGCTTTAACTACATTTTTTATTAAGCATTCAATAACTACAAAAATAAAAAGCAGCTTAAAATATTCTTCCTAAAAGGAGTGGTGGTTTAGTTTTATTATTGGAATTTCGGTTTCTTACAGCGGTATTTGTAAATCATTCGTAAATGTACCCTTTTACTAACTATTAAAAAGAAGAACTATCAGGTATAGCTCAATTATATACTTACCTTACTTCTTAATACAATAAATAGGATTTGACGTATCTCATAAATTAATTTGACATTTAGAATTATGTCATGTAATTATAGTTTTTTAAAGCCTCGACTAGTCAGTTTACAAGCAATGGGATTCTTGACTCCCAGCTGAATGGGTAAATTATCAACTAACAACTTTCTCTTGTAGTTAAAGACTGAATTACTTTTAAAATATAATAATTATTTGACTTTGTGAATCAAATACACTGATCAGGTACTTCACAAAATTAAATTCATATTTTCAGTTTGTTAGTAGCACATCGAAGTTTGATCTGACATTACAAAAATAAATAGATATTGTCAAAAATAGTTTAATCAAATGCTAAATATCCAAACTTGATTTAAATAAATATTCTAAAAAATAACCTAATACTAAAATGTAAATTTCAAATTATAGTGATCGAAAAACGTCGAGGACTCGAATCACTATTAAATTTAGAAAATTAATTCTTCTAAATTAATTTCTAAATATATTTACAATTATTTTAATGATTTGCAGCACCAAACTTGCTATATAACTTTTTAATATTTCATAAGAAATGGACACTAACCTTCTGATTCTCTATCTTGTACCACAATATGTTATCTCAGTTCCTAAATGGATAAATTCTAGTGAGCAAGCACCTCCCTGGGTTGTTCCCGACCAAAACAAAGCTCGTTGTAGCTCTTTGAAACCTCTATCATGTGGATAGACAGTTCAACAGCATATCACAACACTCACTTTCACGTTTTTACTGGCTTCGTAGTAAAATACCACGTTAAATGGAATCAAATAATCTTGAATTTTATATTTGAATAATATTTGTGACTTATAGCCAAATTTGATCGTAGAGAATACTATATTGCTACTACGTATCAAATCATCAATTATTATTCTTCACAATTAATGGGAATTTAACCCTTAACGTGACTATTTATCGTAGATTATCAATTCAAGCTATTTTTCACTACTTGATATGAATAACCCCGTGGTTGCCCGTTACAACACCACTAGTTAAAACAAACAACTGTTACATCACATACTATACATTGGATATCTGGATATTATTTAAATTAAATGTATCATTCAGTATGCTGCATTACAGTAGTTGAAATGAAATACCAGAGCAATTAATGGAGTAACAAGATGGGGCCATATAAGGAGCATCTCGTTGGAAAAAAGATAGTAAAAGTACATGAAAAAGAGGTGGAGTGCAATAACTATACAACAGACTTAAGCATAATTAAGTAGAAGTCCTTCAAAAGTGAGATGTGCACAGTGGGAGTAACAAAGAAAATGGGGAAAGACTGGAAGCAGTGGAGATATTTTATCATTGGCAAATACAGTCATTGTAACGGAGATCAACGATGCAGATAATTAAGACATTAATTTATCTAACGACTGTAAGCTAACACTAAATTACTGGAGTTTAACAAATTCATCATAACACGAAAAATATAATTTAGTATGTTATCTTTAGTTTACTATATTTCTTTGAAATACTATTTTATTGTGTGACATAAAAATATTTCCATAAAAGTAGAAGAAAACAAGTATAAAATGAAACTAGGACAGCATCAAACTACAAATTAACTCGTTATATATACTGTCGCTCTGAAAATTCAGGATGTGATCCCTTGATTATTTCTTGGTTTTATTTGAACCTTAGGCTAAAACAGTTTAGATTCCGAAATATAGTGTATGCAAGTTTTTAAGTCGCGGTTTTCACATTGATCACAATCGGCTGAGAGATTCTTCACCGAGTAAGTTCTTTAAAAATGTATTACTTCTTATATTTGTTAATATTACATACAGTAATACAAAAATCATTCAGTTTAAACTTTAAAGTCGTATTTAGATTGATAGATATGTAAGATGTTTTAAAAATAGTATCTATAACTTAAAGCAGTGATTCTTCAGATAATTCTGTAAAAAACAGTTAAGTGATCAGAATCCAAGACATAAAATTTACATATATTCAAATATGTCCATATCATTAACATGGCGTGCACAAGGTCGTAATATGGCCAAAGATGAACATTTCCAGCATCTTTAAAATGCACAATTATGGTTGTTTTTAAAATTTTACTAAGCTGTTATATTTGTTGCTAATATCTTATTTTTTTGTGAAAAATAATACTACAAAATGGAAACAAGCAGGGAAAAGTTATACAGAGAGTAAAAATTTACAGCAGAACATAATGCGTGTTTTTTAGAGGCGGAGAACTTTAAATTGAAATGAAATGTTTTTGATATCCATGAAATTGGCTTTACTTGAAATATATTTGTTTGAATACATGGCGTAATCTGGAGGTCCAATTTTCACACAGACGTGATCTAGCGAGGTCATAATCGCGATAACGGTCGTGTATCGTATATATTATTTTGTATACTGAACAAGAACTATTTTGATTAAAGATAATCTCAAATTATTTGCTCCAACAATGCTGTGATTCTTGTTATACGTTTGGCAGTACTGGAGTGTATTGTTGGTGACGCTGTTTGTGTTAAATTCGAGGTTAGGTTTTGCGTCAGTTTGTGTTAGATTGACTGACCTAACCTGCTAACTTCGAATTTGACATCGACTGATGGTGCCAGCAACAATATACTTCAGTACTGCCAAACGTATAATACGAATTACAGGCGTTGCTAAGCGCTACCGGTCTAGGCGATAAAAAGATACCTACCTATGCTGATAGATAGTTGCTACTACACCAGTATACCAAGAATAAATATTTAAATGCATTGAAAATTTTCTTTCAAAATTACATTTTAACGATTGCATCCTACGTTATGGGAATTACTGAAGTAACATCCTGTATGCATTACTATTATAACAAAAAAAGACCATTTCTGTCAGTATCTATTAAATAATGATTTTAAAATAAACAATACATTTCAATATCTACCAAATTTAGTGAGTATTCTGTAGATGTACGAGAAGTGTCGTACATGACAAACAACTTGCGAACGCCGGCACCGTTGATACAATCTGCTTCGGGTATTTTACCGCTAGTATATTTTGTCTCACATAACAATTTAGAGATTTTTATGGCTTTTAATTTACTCTCTCCCGTTATATGCTCGACCCTGTGCCGTAAAACTTTTAGTAAGTGTGTTATGTCTCACAAAAAGCGGTTTCCTACGAATAACAGAAATGTTTGCAGATATTAATAATATCATTTTATAGTATAGGGTCCTGCACGACATTTTCGAATAATGCTTTTTATGGCTGCATTTTAAACATCTCTGCTATTTCTTTCTCCTTTTAGTAGTTAGCTACCTTTACTTCTTCGATTTTCAACAGTTTGCTGAGTTCTGTTTGTATATTGCATAGTAAGCTTTTTAACAAGTACAATGTTGGTCAAACTTTAACCGAATTCCAGATTGTATTTTGTATTTTGCTATTTGTTCATATTTTCTTATATTTTGTATCCCTTTTAGAATTTACGTACGTACTAGTGAATCATCCGAGCTACGCTTCGCTTCGCTAATTACAGGATTTAATTAAATTAAAAATAATTTAATTTTACTTTACTTTTTCGTACTTCTTTGAAAATAAAAACCGGCCTACCATCTAAGTCTAAAAATTAGCAAAATTTTAAGCTATCATACAATTTAATTGGTCCAGTATCTTCAGAGGAGATAGCGAACAAAGATACATACAAAGGAGACCACCGATTTTATGGTATAGATTGCCCGATTTATAATATTTTTCTTCTACTTTGATAGCTGGTCCTACTCAGAATAAGTTTTAAAATTAGAGTAAGTACTAACGTTTATATTGGTTGATATACTTGTTTGTATAGTTTTATTTGTTGATAAAAAACTGTTTATTTATATTATTGATGTAGGGCGGCAATGAAGCAATGTAGATTAAATACGTATAATATTTCGCAAGGCGGTGTAACCATTTTGAGAACTTCTCCTGTCAAACCATAGACGACGACATACAAAATATAGAATGTGATGTAGGTAGATTAATTCATGTTTGAGTCAGTTAGTTGAACTTAATTACAAATAATTTGATGCAATAATAATGGTGAAATTGGAGATGAAATCAGCTAAGATGGTTTTATATGAGGTTTAGCTACTTGTAATTCGATTTGAATATATAAATATTTCAAAAAGAGAGCAGTAGTTACACATTAAAATTTTATTTAAAAAGAATCACAGTAAGTAACGTTTCGCTGGCATACCAGCTTCACCAGACGATCTACAATTTAAAAAAAACAAATAGCCTTTTATAAATGTATTTCTGACTCGAAAGTGTAATAAGATTGATGAGCAGGATCCGTTCGACTACGTACTCTTGTAAATTTATTTACATTTCAAAACTTCAAACATTTGATTAATAATCACTGGAATTGTTTAGGGACATTTCTGGTTCTTTAAATATTTGGGTTTAGTATTTTATTTTAAACTTTTCTCTGTTTCCTCTTCGTTTCAGTTCTTTTTTCTTGTAGACGGGCTCATTAATAATTGTTTTATGAAATTAGAAATTTCTTCCTTGTTGTTAATTATTGATTTCTAAAAAAAACCTTTTTATTTTCAAATTTTTTTTGTTTCTCAACACTGTTTTAGTTCGACTCTGTTTCAATTTGTAGTTGTTAATTTTTGATTTAAATTATGGCTATTTATGCAACAAGTGCTAAAAGTTGACGTTTATGCACGAGACATGAAAATTATGAAACGTTGCATACAATATTTTGTCTACGACCTTAATTTTACTGTTATTAATCCATAAATATCGATTTAACAAGGGTTTGCATCTACGACACTTATAATTTATGTCATAATAAACAGTAGACCATGCCGCGCGGGCGAATGTTTGCGAAGCCAGTACTGTCAAGGTCAGTTACGAAATGTAATTCTTAATACTCCACATCTGACTGTATTCATTACATAACGCTTTAATTATTTCAAAAACACTTTACCTGTAACGCAAGAAGCAACTAGAATAACTTTACAACTTCACTTCCAGTTCGAAATTGTAGTTTTATAACCGCACTTCACTCTTAGCACATGGGCTAAAAGTAAACAGCTAATTTCTTTAACCATGCTAAACTATAAAACGTCACTTTTAGTGAAACAAGCTAGCCCTAAAAGGCCTACTTTTAGTAGTGGTCGTAGATAAAGGTTTTTTTTCTACAACTGCTATAGAAAGTAGACTTTTGTGCTAGCTTTTGTCAACGTAAAGCTGACGTTTTCTGAAGAGCGAGCGCCAAAGTGGCTTGCCGCTCGTTACTATGAAAGACGAGTATTTTGTCTCCCGCTCAACAAGCATTGATGAAATTGAAATCTTTTCCCAATTTTTATTATTAACGAAAATAAACATTAACTAACAATTTGTACAATTATTAATGCTGGTGCCTGATTTTGCAAGAAAATTTAAACGTCAAATTCACAGTTAATGTCTTCTTTTTATTGTAAATGAATGTCAATGTAAGCTCAATAAACATTATTATTATTATTCCATTTCAGCATCAATGAAAATGTACTTAAGATTTTAATTTTTAATTATTAGATCACATAATTATTGGTCATTTTAGATTTTCTAGAAAATATCTTGTGTGTATTTGAAGCGCAAAGTGTCATTGCTGATTTTGAGAGATTGCCGCGTTTCGCTGAAGCGTTCCGCGACAACATTCTGTCACAGCAATGACCAACTTTGCGCTCTTAATACAAGATATACTATATTGCACACCTGAAATGAATATACAGAAATGAAATTCCTACATTTGTATTGTTTGGCTATTATGGTAATTACTTAATTTTAAAGTGTCTCATCATTTTAACTTTTCTTGACATTAATTAATTAGAGATTCTCGACCCGTTTCATCATCACCCATCGCCGAACACCAACGCGATACGGCTATAAGATCCTATTTGAAGAAACTTTCATTATCTGCAAATCCCCCTTCTAAATGGAAAGTGCTAATTTCTTAACCCCGGGACGACACTTGCCTATAAATTCTCGCCTTTCTTCTTCCGATCGTTAGAAGAGTTTCGCCTTTGGCGTGGTTTACAGGTTGAGTTACCGTGCTCTTTTGCTTTTTCTCCTGATGAAGCCCCTTACGAAAGTGGCGAAACTTTGAGTTTTTCAACCTCAATAAAGACACGGTCCAATCCCGAAAGTCGTTTGTCACTTAACAACGGAAATATCATTTAATCTCATACAAAAGGGAACCCTATACTGGGTGTTGCATGAAGTAAGGGTCGCAGGAAGACTGCTATGTTTAAAAACATAAAGGGTCAACCTGGGCATCTTTTTTGTCTCGTATTTTTCTTTTCCCGGCAACGCCAAATGACAATTTTGAACTTTTGTTGCATTTTACTGTCAGCGGTTCTGAACAAACATGCGTTAGGATTTTCTTCTACCGCTGCCAGGATATCACATACAATATCTCGTGCGTATAACTGAACTCTGTTCCGTTTCGTTTTCGTCAGAACCGCTGGCAGCAAAAAGCAACTTCAGAATTGTTAGTTGACGTTGCTGGAAAAACAAAAATACGACACATTATGAGCTCAAAAAATATGTTCAGGTGTAATTGATCTTCTGTGTTTTTTAACATGACAGTTTCCCTAGGGCACGTACTAGATAGGACACCCGGTATATGTCAACTGACATATGCGTGGTGTATAGCTGTTTTTCAGCAAGGCAGTAGAATGTTGCATTACTGCTTTTTTTAAATAAAGCTAACAAAATCCCTTTGTAAATCCTAATAGTATATTATTCAACAAGCAGTAATGATTGCTATTACTCAATATGACGCAGTTTGTCACAAGAGCGAATGCGAGTGTCGTAAATTATTCGATTGAGACATTGAGCAATAACCAAACCTATTAAATCGAAATTTCCACCATTTAAATTTTAGAATTTTCATAACAATTTTAAACGATATCATAATGAGATTCAGCAATCAGGTGTTGTGTTACAATTCCACAGGCTGCTATTTTTTTAGTATTAAAGAATGAAGAATTCATCACGGCAGTGATTGAACATTAATGTGATTTTTATTTTGTTTATTATTAATAATTGTGTAATGACACAGATAAAAGCAATACATAGACACAAAACTAAAATAATGTTTATCGCATTTCATTTTGAAATGTATTACATTTCTTCATTCAAAATCGATAATAAATGTGGTACTTTTATCATTAGCAACACTTTTATCCCTAGCAACGGCGATTTGTTTTACATTTGGCAATACTGAAGTGTGATGTTGCTGACACTGTAAGTCTATGTCAAATTCGAGGTTAGTAGCTCAGGTTTTGCGTCAGTTTTGATATAGATTGACTCAAAACCTAACCTGCTAACCTCGAATTTGACATAGACTTACAGTGTCACCAACAACACACTTCAGTACTGCCAAACGCATAACATCAAACGGAGACTGGAGCTGTTTATTGTGCTTTAGTACCTTTGAATAAATAAGAGGAAGGAAGGAGCATTTAAACAAGCACGTTTGGTCCGCGATGGGTTTTCAATATGGCGGATAGGCGTTTCCGCTCGGCCAGTGGCGTGCTATACTATTTTTAGTACTGGGACAGTAAGTTCCATACAATTAAGCAAATATTTGTTAAATATTTATTGTAATAATGTTTGCAGGCCGAGTCTGTAAGAAAGTTAGGTATATATAATTCAATTTAATTTATTATTACTCCAAAACGGACAATTTAGAATATATTCACTACATATTTTAAATAATTATATTTTGAGATTTTTCTATTTCTCTATTAGGGTTTCTACTAAATTCGAGATAGATTACAAACTACAATTTTAGCATGTCCACTTCTATACTTGGCACAGCAGTAGACAATAATCGTACTTTTAATTGTGAAGATCTGTCGAAACATTCCGCAGTAAAATGTTGTGAACATAAAACACTACTTTTCTTTGCCGTCCAATTTTATTTTTTTATGATATTTATCCAAGTATCTCTTCTACCATCATTAGGGAAACTAAAACACCCAATTCAATGTAATTTTTCATTTCATCAACAAATTAATGTTTATAATAATTTTATGAAGTAACTGACTAATATGATAATCTGCGACAAGTTCATATAGGATTTTAAATAAAATATTTTATAAAGTTGCATTGTATTATTAACGCAAGTCGTTTACACTAATTCCAATAACCAATTTGTTCATATTGAATAACACAAGCAGGCGCGCATTGTAAAGCCTATATTGACAAGAAATACGTCGAAATTAGTTTCAGAGGCTGTACCGATCAGATGTCCTGCTGTTAGATAAAACAATAAAGGAATACCTAAAGTTTACTGGCCGTCGCTTACGTATTAAGCATGCAATTTTCAAAAATTCTGAACTGTTGTACTTTTTATAACAGCGCGCCCGCCGAAAGGTTAAAATGGTGAAAATGAGATAGACACGCCACTGACTGCTAAGTGACGTCTGAAGGTCACAACTATCATTTTTGTTTTGTAATTTAATGATGTCAAAACTTTTCTTAATTTACCTAATTAACTTATTGTATCGATAGACTGATACTTACTGATGAAATGTTATTCCAGCACTTGAATTTTTCTTGGTTTGTGAACAACCACAAACCGCGCAACTTACTATAATGACAGCTTATGAATCACTCGTGGGGTTTCAAGATGGCTACTTCCGTCCCGGTAGCTATTGTACAGTTGAGATACGTAAGCTTCTTCCTCCCTCCTATTTATTCAAAGTTTAGTATCTAGGAATGAGTTATGCTCATCTTGGTTATGTTTTGACAGTTAGTGTCACTTGTATGTAGAATTTTACATTCCTTATAAAATGCGATAAAATAGTATACTCAACACGTTAGAAAAGTGGTTTTTCTGAACTCGTATGGCCGTTTAAGTACTCGCTGACGCTCGTACTCAAACACGCCATACTTGTTCAGAAAAACATCACTTTTCTCAACTTGTAGAGTAATTTACTCGTACTATTAACATAATAAGTAATATCTTAGACCTTACAATAATAATAAATGTTAAGTTTTATTTATTCCAATTATTATAGCAAGAGCATGGTAGATATTTTTTTTTACCTATTAGTAATAAAATTCAGTATAATGTTGGAGCAATTAGCTGTACTGTAGGCGCAGTTGAATTTATATAATGTTTTTTTTTTCTATTTTGGTTATTAATAGATTGTGAAAGCCGTTCTGATGTGTGTGTTTTATTATGTATAGAATTATCTATAGCGGTAAATCTCCATCCACCATGCCCCTTATTGCTGTTATATCCCCACTCTGTTCACAAGGAGGGCTGAAAATAGCGTCCCATGTAATCTGTTTACAAAATATCTGATGCAGTCCACATTACATCGTTATTACGTTGAATATGAAAATAGGCAAAATAACGTAAATTAAAAATGTTGAACAATGGTGGGTACAATTTACGGCATGTGTGATTTTGACAAGTTTGTTTATTTCTATATCACGTGATTGATTGTCTAATGTTTTAAACGCAAATAAAAATGATCCAAAAATACACACTCACAAGTCACAACAAAACTAACTTTACTTGCAATTAACCGAACTTTCAGAACTGTGGAAATGCTTTCAGGAAGGGTGTTCGTGACCATGCTGGGCTACCCTCCCCGGTGCGAACGAAGGGGAATTTCGCATGCTTGCACATTATCAGTGGCGTGCTGGTGGGTGGGAGGATCCAGTCAGACGGGATGTGGGGCCAATCCTTGGCTGGTGGCCTGCTGCGTGAAATCCCATTCCCACCTAGAAGAGCTTCAGCACTTCCAGCCGAACTATGACCTAAGTTATGAGGAGAGCTACCAGAATTTAGAGTAAGAAGTCTTATGGTTGCGATAAATAAACCGGAAACTTTTAAACTTGTTCCGAGGATGTTGGTGAGAGCGGCACAAAGGCCACTTGTTGGGTCGCTATTTTTAAAAATTCATGTAAAAGCGGTTTCTTTATTGTGCGTGGGCTTCGGCAAATTGGCGTTTGACGTAAGCGCAGGATTGGATTCCTTTTACAGAGCAGGGCATTTTCATTACTTTTAAGTTCTGTACGAGGACTTTTTGTTGCTAATAACGAGCACTCTGATTTGAAAATGATATGTTTTCTTATGTCAGTCTGGTAACAAATGCTGCGGATTTAAATGCGAAAGTTATTGTTGTGGGGTTGCGGGGGTTATCAACAAGTAGATTGCTTTTAAAGCTGAAGCTTTGGAATAGCGTATTCACTCTAAAGCCAACCAGTTCTAAAGGTCTGAAAGATAAAGAACTTTACTAGTAATAACCTAATAGATACGTCGACCTCAATAATAAAGATAAAATGCACTTGCTTTATGAATAAATAATAGTAACAACACTAAAACTCACAAAATTGCTCATTTTATAATTAATCGTTTATAAAAAGTTATTAGGAAAAAATATTTAATAAATAAAAAATGCATTTTTCAAAAAAATACTCCTAGCGGGATTCGAACCCAACCCAAGGAAATGCTCTCCTGCAACTAAACTAACTAGGCATCATATTATCATGTACATGGTTTTCGGTCTGCGATGCTGGGTTTCCTTTATTATACTAGGATAAAATGCTCAAAAGACAGACTATCAGCTTGCCTTTGCTGCTGTGTGAAATGCCTCCATTATTATCTTATGTGAAGGTTTTTTATGTGGTCAATATTGCCTCAAGATTACACGTAGTAAAATGCAAAAAATACATTCGGACACGTGAGGTAATACTATTGTGGGACATGTTTCAATTCAAAAGCTTTCAACAGTTTTTCTAAAGAATCACTGAAATTGACAAAAATCAGTAAAACCCTATTGTTTAACAAAATACTCTTTTGTTTATATACCTGCATAAAAAGATTTAATTACTAGGTAAAATTTCAGAGTAAACGAGCGTTTGTTTATAGCCAACTTCAAGTCTTCGTTAGTAGAACCAGAGTATTTAACACACCCTTGAAAACGTCTAGAAAGCCGTCATTGCTGATTGATAATGTTTCAAAGAATATGTACCATCTAACTAATCAATTTTAGTTTTTGTAGACAAATGGGGAAAACAAATAGTTAAGCATTACACAGTATTGATATGGAGTTAGCCAATTATAAAGCATCAAACGATTCTCAACAAAATTATTACGTAAGCCATAAACAACAAAGCATAATTTAGCAGAAAAACGAAATCAACTGTTATAGCTTTTCAAAAATCAGATATTTAAAAAATTTAAAATTAAATAAAATATTTTTATTTATTTACTTATTCGAATAATTTATTGCCTCTGCAAAGTTTTCTAAAGTTTCTAATAGATCATATGGCATGTTTCGACCGTGTAAATCCACATTCACTTACGATGTGGTTTATTGCTTTCACGGGTCACGCGTTTCATATATAGGCAGTGCTGTATCATACAATAGGTTAAAGTAACTGGATACTACAACCGACAATATGCAGATGACAACAAGTATTGGGCTTTTTAATTACGTCGTAGCCAATACTCTAGGTATACATTCACAGGGACCTCGGTAGGCGAGCGGCGATCGCCGTTGCAGCCGAGGTCACAGTGAAAATCATGGAGCGCTCGAGCCGGAGGTTGAGAGTTCAGCTCCCGGCACGGGCGGTCTAGATTTTCACTTAATTAAGGTTTAGGTTTAAGTGACGCCCGCGCCCCCTGAAGTAATGCTTGAGCGGTTCCGGGGGGCAACGGTAGTCGTTAGGGAAAATTAAAAAAAAAAAGGTATACATTCATATCACAGCAAAAAAGTGTTTGGTTGTTTATCAAAGATTTTTGATTTATTTAGTAAAAATCCCTTAGTCCCTTGCTGTCTCTTATTTGGTGTTACCAAAGAGCATTCTGGTGTTACGTAATCTTAATTTTGTAGTAATTTTTTACCTCTTTCGCATTTAAAGGAAATGTAGCTGATTTTTCCAATTTTGTCGTCAAAAAGTAGAAAATAGTTAGCCTTTTTCCTGCCTGTACAAGCCAAGTTGAAAGATCTAATAAGTTTGTAATAGGCAAGAGCACGTTTACTGAGTGTTCATTCTACTCTAGTTAAGATCACGTCCATCCTTGCAAGTTTACAATTTGCAGAATATTATAATTTTAATGCTTTATCAATTTTTGCCAACTTACGATGTTACATGCAAAAAAGGTTAAATATCCCCTGTAGGCAATATAAAAAGTCCAAACAACTAGCTGCAATGGGACATGGACGCGGCTTTACTCTGATAGCGTAAATATTTACGTACAAAAATCAATTTAGTAGAAACGTTCAAGGTAATTATTATTATCTGGCGTCACCCTGGTGGTTTGGGGGAAGAAGAGGTCCTAATGGCTCCACCAGGAACACCCTTGCCGGTGACTCCAGACTTGGAATCTACCTTGAATTTGTACTCTGTCTTATTTTTGTACTTTTGAAATGTTAAACTTTAAAATCTGGCTGTTGCATTGCGCTTTACAATGAAAGTCAGCCAGTAGTTCAAAACTCTATTCATATCACATGCACATAAAAATTACATTTCACTGGAGAATGTCTGGGCGTCACTAATTTCCTAAAGCCGACTGGATGGTCGGCATTGAATCTACACGATAATTCAGGGCGAAATGGTAATTGAAATTTTAAAAAATGAGAGCCTGAAGTTTGTAAAGTCGATTAGATCTGACAATTTGTGGTAATTTTCCTGCGTTGTACTGTAAATCTTAGGAACAATTCACACGCCAATAGACCCGAATCAATTTTAAAACTAACGAACTCAATGGCTTGAGACGATCATAAGAAGGTCCACTTCGTGAACAACCTCTCTGCTTGAGGGTCAGTGCAGTACTGAACAGTTTTACGCGAAAAAACAAACAAACGTTATGCCCCCTCCTCTAACGGTTCAAGACCAGAGGCGCGCTCCCAAAACTATACGTGGGAGAAAACGAACATGATAACAATTTTTTATTGGTTCTTTGCGATACATCTAGTTAAGTCTCACTTATATCACTAGCATTTATTTAAAGGTAATCACATACGTATTTAAAGTAGTTATTCTACTTTCTAAATATGCAGAAGGCAGAGTATCTAAAATCTGGGGGAAATCACTGTAGAGGTTAGTTATGCAGTTACAGATATGCAAATTGTCCATGCTAATTGCAAATTTCGCATTTTTAGACGAAGCTTTGTTTATTTAAACAACTTAGGAGATGCTATCTATCAACCATTTTTAACTATTTTAAGTTGGTTCTTCTTCTTACCTGCTATCGGACATTAGCATGAGGGTCCAAGCGACATATTTAATCGTGTTGGGCGATGTACAGCTTGTACTATGCAAGACAAAAAAACTGGGACAACTACTTTTGATAGAGATTTTAGCATAATTTGATTAGCTGAAACGAGGCTTTGAACAATTACATTTATTATATTCATAGCAACGTCTAAACAATTTGAGGGTTAAGTTAGAAATACCTAGCAACTGTACATATTACGGCAGTCACATTCACAACAGACCATACTTACTGTCCCAGTTTTTTTGTCTTGCATAGTACATCTAATGATATTGGAAATTGTGTGCCCAGAGTTGGTTTCCCGGTACCTTTGCGTCCGCTAAAAGGCGCTATATTTATAATCTACATCTCTTTAATATAGATAAAATTAAGAATTATTATATTAAGATCTTCTATTAAAATAGCTGTATGATTAAGTACAGGACTTTGGTTTGTTTTATTATTCATTGACACAATTAGAATAATAGGGTCGTTAGTATATTAAGGTTGGAATCTGAACATTATTATCAACGTTATTTAGGCATTAGCTGCTTGAAATAATTCAATACAAATATTCTCGCTCCACTGTCCGATTCGAAAACTGTTTACCTTGGCCTTGGAAAATGTATTGAAAAGGTTGTCTTGGAAAAATAAGTATATAAAAATTGATTCGCCGATGGCCTCGTTTTAATATCTAGTAACGTAAACGAATTGGAGTAAATGAATAAAGACTAATTGGGCGTTCAAAGAAATTGAGTTACAAAAGAATACAAAAAACAACAAAAAATTATGAGTTGAGCCGATAACAAAATTCCTCGAAAATCGTCCAATTAAGAATATCTAAGAATATGTCTATCTAGGTCACTTTATTAAAATAAACAAGGAAATCACAAGCAGGATAAGACACACATGAATAACTTTTGGAAAATTGGATACATTTAAGAAACACACAGATAGTCTCAGAGTTATATAGCCGCTGGAGAGAGCTGCAATGCTCAGTGCTTCATTAAGGGCGTGATTAAATATGAAGACATTAGGAGAAGAATTAATACGGCCGTCGTAGCCAAGCGGGTGGTGGAACTGAATTGGTGTTGGGTTGAAGACTTAACATAACAAAACAGAGATTGATGGGCAACAAAAACCACAGTACAGGTCGCATAAAACGAAGATAATAGCGGGAAGGCCACATCAAAGATGGATAGGCGACGTGAAACAAATAGGCAGAAAATGGCCACAGATAAAGCACGACAGGTGAAGTGGGATGACAAAGGCTTACATCCAGGAGTGAATGAATAATAACAGCTGATAAGGAAGAAAAAAAAAGATTCTCGATCCACAACCAAATGACTTGCTATATTTCAAAAGCTTCAACTGCTTAACTGAGAATAGGGTTTTTGCACTGTTAACAAAACCAGCTTAAATGCGTTCTTTAAGGCCGTATGAAGGAGGCCTGGTAACATTTTTGTAAAAGCTATCTTAATATGATATTGTATATTTAATTTAAACCTACTAAAACTCGCGCGAAACCCCTCAGTATGACATGTCGCTTCTTGACGTCACAAAACAGTAAACAAGCGCGTGTGCGTTAAGCAATCTACTGCAGACGACCTTGTATCTGATTTTGTGACAGTTCCACAGGTTCAAAATGTGTGAAGAATAAACGTAATCACTTTTAATTTAATACTCAACACAATAAAATCAGCAAAACCCGACTCCAATCTGCGATTTGCGAAAGAACTACAGCTGCAGTAATAAAGCGCGAACTAAGTTTTACTCATAGATAAAGAAAAGAAAATGTTATTCTTATGTGAAGCTAACTTGTCCCATGAAGCATTTTTATGGTCATGCACAAATTCTTGACATTGCACAGACATGTTTGAACTAAGTATGCACAAAATTTAAACTGCAGTTAACCTAATTTCATACTTTGGACACAACACATTGTGGTCAAGTTTTTAAGTAAAGAAGTAAGAGGTTTTGAAATTTCAAACTCAATGAGTGGGACAGCGCTCGATATTTTTTTGTTTTTGGTCAAAATTACCTAACTCATATTTTTTGTTTTAACTTGTATTCCGTTATTCTCAGTTCTCATCAAATATAAATTCTAAAAATTTTAGAAACGACTAATTTTCATATTAACAAAGACAAATATGTTATTACTAGAGAGCGGATTTTTAGGCATTACGCTTATTCTGAATATTCAAAGCAGGAAAATGATTTCTAAAAATGTTTACGAATTGCAGGAAATTGAAGTATTTGGCACTAACTTTTTTATGCTATTTTTAAGTTTTCAGTTTGCATTTACTTTCCGCCTAATTCATTCGTAATCGAATATTTCAGTCTGGTTCGTTTGCGAGCATATTTTTTGATTGCATGCATTTTGCCCCGGACGGCGACGGGCTTAAAAATGGAGTCAGTGCAGTGGTTTTCTGGGAATTTCTAAAAACTGGTATTCCCTTGAATTATTTTAGTTAACACACACGCAGAAAACTCGGTTACTCCTCGTTTTGTATGATTTTAATTCAAAATACAAACAAGAGCATTACGGCCGATCTGGGGATAGTTATACGATTATCATCCTTTGTGTCAGAGGCCATAATGAATTAAAATATGAAAACAATAAATTATTATGCAAAGCTTGTAAGTTATATTATGACTAGACAATGGCCCCCTGTGTAAAACTGCAAGCTTGCAACCTTGAACAATAATAGCTTCTTTCTGTGAACTGCAAGTCTGCAACCTTGAACGCACGTGGCTTCCTGTCTCACGCTCCCTCTTAGAGATAACGCTTATCTTAGTTGATTAGACATAGTATATATACAAGTAGCCTGCACCTCTAAGATAAGTTCCAGTTAGTTCGTAGCTAGATGTAAGAAATTGTCTGGCAGCTAATCTGTGTGCTTCCAATGTTATATTTCATTGTAAAATAAAAATAAACGTTTTTTAAAAAGTCGTATCGGCGGCCTTTTAATAAAACTGGCGCAGTCGTTCGGATTTGTGGAGGAAAACCTGGAAAACTACAAACATCGAGTCTACCAGCAACTTTCCTTGAGGTTCAGCTCTTTGCCGCAAATCGACACCTACCACCTAGTGGATCTTCGGACATCTCCAACAGGGACAAACATCGCCCGATCGTGAGAAGCGCCCGTCGACCCAGCTCCTGCTCCTCCTTGGTTATTGGAACCATCTGGTCATTGGGACCACTTGATCATTGGGATCAGTCTCTGGTTTGGCAACGTCAACAACGACGACCCCAGGACAACTTTTGGATGACGCTCTAGCGTTAAGCAGACCATCCAAAGTCGGACTTCAGGACCTAGCTGTTTGCAGGGCCGACATCAACAGGATCGACGCATCCTTTTTGAAGACAACAGGACGTAGCAGATCGCACGCCGTTCGTCAATTGTAACGCACAATGTAAGTGGATATTTTTATAATTCAAAGAATAATTTTCAAGCTTTAGAGAAAAAGCAAAGGTATATTTTAAAGGCAACAAAGTAACGTAATATAATTTTCAAAAGTAATAATTATTAAAGCGTTCGCCTAAACAACAAAGTAATAATTTTAAAGGCAACAAAGTAACGTTATTAAAGCGTTCGCCTAATCAACAAAGTTAAATAATATAAAATTTAAAAAATTATACTAACATAGTTTTAAATATTTATTTATAAGTTCAGGCAGAACGTAGTAAGCCAGACCAATTGCTGCACATACTAGGTGTGCTTAATTTGCATTTGTGCTTGCGTTCTTGCGCGTAGGCCTCCTACCCCCTGTTAGGCATCCCCTAGTCATATAAATTGTTTACTAACATAAAACAAAATTAAAAATCAAGTGAAACAAATAAAGTAAAATTAATTTTTGTCTACAAAAATTCTTATGTTAAGGATTCTCGCCTTAAGTAAAAACACCTAGAAATTTATTTTTTTTAACAATTACAAAATTTTTATGTTTAGATCACTATTATCTTGAAGTATTAGAAAAATAAATATATTTTGAAACAATTGTAAAAATTTTATGTCACGAGATCGATCACGCTCACCAAGGCATTCTATCCCTAGAATTTTATTTTTAAATAATTGTAACAACCCAAATATGGTTGACCAAAACGCATCATTGTTTCCCCCACATTTTAATGTAGCTTTACTAAATGAAATTCCCACATACGACGGTAATCAAGCCACTCTTCCGGAATTTGTCAGATCCGCAGAAATCATTGCAACTAAATTTTGCACAGAAAATTTAAACGATTATATCAACCAAGTAATTTTAAATTCGATAAGGAATAAATTAAAAGGTCAAGCGTTAGAAGTAATTACAGGTTACGAGTATGATACTTGGAAAGACTTAAAAAATGTCTTAATTGAAAATTTTGGCGACCAAAGGTCAGAATTGAATCTTTTCATTGATTTAACCAAATTAAAACAGAATAAAGACTCTCCCATAGAATTTTTCAATAAAGTTAGGACCCATTTGGCTATTTATAATACTAAAGTTTCTCTGAGTCGAGAATCAAAAGACATTATCACTTATGAATTAAAGGCTAACAAAGATTTAGCACTTCGCACCTTTACAAGTGGACTAAATGAAAATTTAGGAAGCTTCGTAAGAAGTAGAAACCCAACTTCACTAGAACAAGCCTTAAGCATAGTAAAAGAAGAAATTGATATCAGATATTCTCAAAATCAAAATAATTTTCAAAGTCAGAAATTAAATAAATCAAATTTAACTTCCAATATTCAAACACAAAATTCATATCAACCTAAATTTAATAACCCAAATTTTATGCAAAGACCATTCCAACAAAATCGAAGTAATTTTAACCAAAATCCTCAAAGTAATTTTAATCAAAATCCCAACTATTTTAAAAGTCCAACAAATTTTAACAATCCTAATAATTCTAGAATAACTCAAAATTCAAGCTTTAATGCATTTGCACCAAAACCAAATTTTTCACCAACAAATAAACCAGAACCTATGGACTTTAGCACTATAAAAAGACCAGCTACTCAACAATCAAATTTCCCCAATAAATATCGAGCAAATTCTCAAAACTTTAATAGAAATTTTAATCATTTAAATTACCATCAAGAAAAACCTCCGGATGAATATGAAGACTTAACCGAAAATTTATTTGAAAATGGAGAATTTTCAACTCCAGAAAATTTTAACGAAAACCTTCAGGAATATTCTGACCCTGATAATTCACAAGACTTAGATCACACCCCAGATTATTTCGAATATCCAGATCCAGACGATACTGTAAATTTTTATTAAGAGCCTCGGAAAAGAATATTTTAACTTTTAATATAAATCCAAAATCAAACCTTCCTTATATTATAATTCCCGCCACCGGCGATAAACTTTTAATAGATACAGGTAGCTCACAAACAATAATTTCCCCAGAATTTGTACAACGACATTTTCCAAATTATATTTATGAAACAGAATTCGAGATAGTTACATCTCATGGAATTTCTCAACATAACTTAATTACAGATTTACCCATCCCAGTCTTTTTTATGAAAACGGAACACATACATGTTATTTATATAATTTTAACCAAGGCTATATAGGACTTATTGGATCCGATTTATTTTCAAAATTATCAGCACGAATAGATTATAAATGGATGCATATTCAGACAGAAAGAGCTACGATACCATTTTATTACAACCCGTAAAAATTAAACAAAAAAAAGTGAAACTAATGTAATTTTTCCGAACCTAAAAATTGAGATTTTTATTTTTCTCAACAAAACCTACAGTTAACCCTGTGTACAGAACTTTTCGTAAAATTTATCAGCATAAAAAATGTAACTAAAATAACTCCAAAATTAAAATTTAATGAAAAATTAGTCATGCCTTCAGCAATTGAAACCATACAATAATCAATTTAAAACAAGCGTAATTAATATTTTAAACGAAATACAAGAAATTAATATTTATAATCCTTAATCTTATAAAAATAAAAATTATGAACTCAACAAAAATCAGTCTATCAGATTTAACAACTTTAATATAAAAACTCCAAACATTAAAAGTATTTTAGATAATTAATTTAAATAACAATTTAAAAAACAATTTAAGACTAGACCATTTAAACGAAGAAAAAAAACTCTTTTGACTAATTTATGTTTTCAATACAGAGATGTATTTTACTCTCCCGAAATACCTTTTATCCGTTACGAAACTGACAATAAAAGTCAACTCATAAGATTTAATAATTTAGACATAAATCTGTAAAATATTTAGATTATATAGCTACTTTAGAAGGAATAAAATCAGATTCATCTAAAAATTCAATAATCAAAATTTCCCAGCACTTAAAAATCGAAATAAAATCATTTTTAACCAAATAGTCTATTAAAGAACATTTATCAAAAATTTTGCCAAACTAACTAAATTTTTAACCGTGTGTTTAAAGAAAGAAATAAGATTGTACACACCCCTGAATTTTTGAAAGACTTTAAGTATTGCAAATAAATTTTAATAAATAAATCAGTAACTTAAAGTATCAAAAGTATTTTAAAAATAATATCTTAAGAAAAAACTTAAGACTAAAATCATTTAAATCAGAAAAAACTCAAATAAAAATTACACTTAACAAACAAACAAGACCAGCATAATATGGTATTTACAATTTTAATAATCACAATATTTCTCGCGTTAAAACTAAATGTTCACAGCAACATACCTTTATAATTGATATTGCTAAAGGAAAACAAAGAAAAACCTTTACAACAATTTAAAATTAAATTCAAATTCAGAAAAATCAAACATTTCAATTAAACGAAAAAGTATTTGTTAAAACAAATCTCAGAAGTAAAGATTAAATTTAAAATTGAAACCAATTCGGAAAAATCAAACAGTCCAATTAAATGAAAAAGTATTTGTTAAAACAAATTTCAGAAGTAAAGATGAAATTTACAATTAAAACCAATTCGGAAAAATCAAACATTCCAATTAAATAAAAAAATATTTGTTAAAACTAATTTCGAAGTAAAGTTGAAATTCAAAATTAAATCTAATTTAAAAACAAAATGGAAATATAAAACACCCTGACTAAAAGGAATTATTGCTCTCCCCTTTTTCAGGATTACTACCCTCTTCATCGCCTGTACCCTGCTGACTCAATCACCAGTTATACAGAGCGATATTATTATTAAGAATTTAAAAGATAATCCTGGATTATATCCCTTAAACTTAGGAAACGTAGTGCTTAAACAAAGCGAATGGACGCTTATTAGAAATGTAGACTATACCCCTATATATGTTAATTATGACACACTTAGAACTAATTTAATGAAAGTAATACCGTTACTTGAAAATAAAAGTTACGTTATTGAATATACAAAATTTAAAAGGATTGACGATGTTATTATCAATCATAACAATTTACTCATAATATTAAAACAATATCTTGAAAAAGCAGATAAACTCTTAAGTCAATTATTTCCTGATGTTAAACACAAAATTAATAAGAGAGGACTTTTCGACGGACTTGGATCCGCCTTCAAATTTTTAACTGGCAACCTCGACGCCAACGATGGAGTCAGATATGAATCTATGATTAGTAAATTACAAGAAAGCAATAAAATTCAAAATGACGTTATATTAGAACAAACTAAAATTTTAAACGATACCATCTCAGTAATCAATGATATAGCAAAGAGTCAAGAATTATTAGACAGAAATATAAATAAAATAATTTTACAAAATGAGGAATTAGGCAAAAATCTCGCTACATACTCCTTAAAAACAGTCTTGCTAGAAGCAATTCAATTTTTACAACTACTTATTAACACTTGTTTGGAACTAGAAAATGCATTAACTTTTCCCCAAATCAACAGATGCATATGTCATTAATTGATAATGACGATTTAATTGAAAATCTAAATGAAATTTCGACGTATCTCAATAGCATATCAGAAAAAGCTTTAACTATTCCATATCCTGCAGAGTTACAGTATTTACATTTATACGAGTCAATTATCATTACAAAAGTTTACCAAGTTAAAAACAGAATTACATTTATATTCGAAATACCTCTTACTTCCAAAACTAACGATTATCAAATGATACAATTAATACCATTTCCGATTTTTATCCAAAATTATCAATTTCGTATGATTATACCTACATATAGTACTTTATTATTCAACTTTAAAAACAGCATTCCCGTTGAAATAAGTCATTGTAAACTTATAACTTTAGACACCTACTTTTGTAATCAAAATAACTACTTTGAAATCCCCAACGACAAATTGTGCGAAACACAACTTCTGTCATTTAATAAAAATAAAACATGTATCCCTTATTTATTCAATTTAACAGAGATCAAAATATCACAAATAAATCCTGCAACATGGTTAATATCTTCCCCATCTGAAGCAATATTGGACGTCAAATGTAAAAATCAGAATTTTAGAAAAGGAATATCTGGCACTAACCTCTTACACCTCAGTTCAGACTGTCTTGTTTCAATAAATCAAAAACACATGTTATTCACCGCAAAAAGAACCTCAAATGAAATTGTTAATTTAAAAATTTCAAACATTGACCGTTTAATAATTCCTGAATCGAACCACATAAATGTTTCAAAGATTGACTTGATACCAGTTGACACCCAGAAATTGGTTGAGGACCGAATTAAGCTTAATAAATATGAAAATTTGTTAAAACCTGTTAATTATACTAAATCCGATAACTTAAGTGTGTCTGCGATTATATTTACGCTATTTACTATTCTTATATTAATCATTTTTGTATTGTATTTATATTATAATAGGAACACAATGAAGATTAAACTTATTAGATTTCTAAATAAAGATTTTGAACCAGTTAACGTAAATACGTAAGTTTAATTTTCTTTTCTTTTTTGTAAGTTCAATAGAGGCATATTTGAATACCGCTATTGAACATTTTATCGGCGGACGAGTTATATTATGACTAGACAATGGCCCCCTGTGTAAAACTGCAAGCTTGCAACCTTGAACAATAATAGCTTCTTTCTGTGAACTGCAAGTCTGCAACCTTGAACGCACGTGGCTTCCTGTCTCACGCTCCCTTTTAGAGATAACGCTTATCTTAGCTGATTAGACATAGTATATATACAAGTAGCCTGCACCTCTAAGATAAGTTCCAGTTAGTTCGTAGCTAGATGTAAGAAATTGTCTGGCAGCTAATCTGTGTGCTTCCAATGTTATATTTCATTGTAAAATAAAAATAAACGTTTTTTAAAAAGTCGTTTCGGCGGCCTTTTAATAAAACTTGTATTCAGACGGCAAGAGTTTATGAAGTTCTTTAAAGTTATTTAAGCACTGCTAAAATTTTAGATTCAGTGCGACAAAAAAATATGTCATTCCACATGTAAAAACCACTTTGCATCAAGAACAATAATTAAAGAAGTATAAAAATTAGCCAAAACAACAGACAATTGTGACTTCGTTTGCATCTACTTCAGGTAACAGGAAACAAGCATAGTTTAATTTCGATTTTTGCAAAACCTAACATACCACTGAAGAAATGACAAAATACTTCCTTCAAAATGTTCCTGGATAAATATTGTCACATGCACGTTCCCGATGAAAGCACTTTGCGAATAAAATGTTTGTTAATCATTTCAAAGGTGCTGTTTGTGCAGTACCTGGGCGAATTGGTCAAATAGTTCTTTCTAAATGTAAGGTTTTTTTCCAAAAAAGAAGGCCCTAAAATTTTAGATAAAATTTCCACAATTTTGGCAGGTGAAATTGCATATTTTGAGATTGATCCGACTATTGAAGCAAATTTAAAATATGCTTCAATAACTAGGTTGACGTAGAAAGAAGTGTTTTTACATATAAGAACATTTTAAGTGAAAGGCGACAAAATTTTACAATGGAGCATTTAGAACAATATTTAATAATTAATAGTTTTCTGAAAGACTAATTTTTTAATGCCCACGTATTCTATTTTATTTTTTGTGTTACATTTAAGGTTTTTCTATAAATTGTGTTTGCATTTGATATTTTTAGTGTCACATTACATACTTGTTTTTCAGAATTATTGTCATTAGTTAAATGAATGAATAAAATAGTTTTCTTTTATTTATGATAAAGATTTTTTGTAAGAGTTAATGCTTTTTTTGCTTAAATTAACGCTTTTAACATTTTTGAGGCTATTTTAAGCGCTTTTTTGATTTTTTTTTTGCTTATAATACCGCTCTCTAGCTTATTAATAACGATGTCAGATAATGTTATGCTACTTACCAATTTTTGTTAGATTTCTTTTCTAGTGTAACAGTAGCCAAGTAAGCATTTTTAAAAATATGGTAACTTTTTAATGCTAGTGAAAGACGAATTATTTTGAATTGAATCTTCAGGATTATCGGCGTTGTCTACTGCTAGTCTAGTAGATTAATTTCAACGTGTCATATTACCAAAACCTTTGTCATTTTCCCAAGACTTTATTTACGCAACACGTTAAATTAACTAGTCTTTTAAAAGTAGAAATATGATAGGTTGTTTCTACTGTTTAGGATAACACCCTGCTAAATAAATACATTTCATTAAACAGCTAATGTACCAATATTTATCGGAACACGAGACGCTCTTTAATTATTTGATTAGGCACACGGAGTTTTTGTTTAAAGAAAATATTTCGAGAAAATACATCCTAGGGTGAGAACTTGAGAATTGTTCGTTCTTGTTGATATTGGATGACAATGGAGTTGTAATTGAAAGTGTTGTTCACTAGATACAAATACAACAGGGCTTCGGGAATTTGAGATATACGAGAGTGTATGCTATGGTCGATCTGAAAAGCGATTAAAGAAGCTGGTGTTGTAATCCTCATTCTTATTATAGAATCACCAGGTGCTTTTCTCTCCTGAAATCTAGCTTTGATTATATAAAAGTTAATTACTGTATCAATAGATCCGTACTAATAATTTTAAATGAGTTTAACAATAGGACTCAAAGGGCACTTACAATATATATTTTTTAAAATAAATATACATTTTTAGGCAAGTTCTGTGAAAATATTATTTAGATTTAAGGCTCAAAGCTGTGTTATAGCAAGAACGGCTCAACTGGTGGTTCAATAACCCAATATATTCGCAAAATGCCTCACGAATTCGGCATAATACGGACGGAAGGGAAAATAATGGAACGGAGGGTCTTACGCGACGTTCAATAACCTAAACGTGATATTGGGCAAAAACGGCTATTGCAGGGAGAATGGCGTATTAAATCCGCAAATCCTTTGAAATTCGCTTTAAAGCTTTGCCTTGCAAGTTATGGCAGTTTAGCGCTCTACAAGGATTGCTTGCTAAAAGTTTGTTCTCGTATTTTGCCTCAAAAGGGATTTCCGTTACGAAATTTATTTTTTGGGATTTTTGATACTTAGCCACATCAACCAGCTTTCTAAAGCGTATAAATGCCTCACGATCATTATAAGTTTTCAATTATTGCTAGTAAAACGGATCTTTATACAAGTGGTTCAAAACTTTACAGTGCGTTTTGGAGTGGTTTGCTGAGCAACAACGCCTTACTTCAACTTATTATCTTCAGTGGACCTCTGAAACTGTTAGATAATAAGTTGTGGTAAGGGTTTCAATCTTTGTGACTCAATTATCAAGAACAGTAGGTATTGAATGATAATAAAAATTAGCTAAAGCAGTATTGCTATGGCAGTCCTCAAATTCTAAAATACTGTGGGGGTTTTCAAAGTTACTGCAACTTGTTACGGTATTAATTCATCAGGTTGACAATGACCAAAATTATTGTCCAAAATCGGGTACAAACTACAGGGTTCGCCGGTTTTCCCTAGAAAACACAGATCTCAATGTGCTGGAGCAGATTTTGTGGCTCCGGTTACTCGCACTTAACTCAGTCGGGAAGGCATGGTTCGAAGACTTAAATGAAAAACCGACGGGGTACTTACCCTAAGCTTGCTTAAAAGAATTGCCAAAGGACGCCACTTGCTTTTAAAAAGGGGTTGCTTACGTGAATAAAGCAAGAACTTCACGAAGCTATGAGGAGGTCCTCGCCTCGCTGTCCAAGCATCCACCGAGTCTTCAGGAAGAACAACAAGAGTGGCCATACACAACGACTTACCTTGAGGCACACCCTTGCTAAATAGCAACAAAAAAACACTAACACTAGCCCAGAGCTTGGGGCTTGCTTATCAAAAAAAGGCGTACTTTCAGCTTTACAATGCAAATTACACTCGGCCTTTGCCACACTGGATTAAATGATGACCCAGAAGGGGTCCAGAACTCAACAAATAATCAAATTGACTTTAATGGATTTATTAATTAGGGAATTAAAGTTTACACAAATCTTTACATTAATAAAAATCACCTGGAGGCGAATTTAAGCTTAATAAAACGAAAAGACACCCTATATGAACATGAAAGGGGTTCCCCAAACAAAGTTACCTTATTATCTAAATGTGTTGTTACACACCAGACAAAACGAAATAGCTTACAGGGGTGAAGCCCCTGGTTGGCAATAAACAAAACAAAACATGGGCTTACGTTTAAATAACGAGCGCAATCTTTACGAACTCTTGAAGAACACACACAAATATAGTCGCGCCTTAATTAGGCACAAGAACACAATTGGAGTAATACATAGCTCCTACCTGATAGCTGTAAGTACGTCGTTAGTTTCTGCTATAAACTCGTCCTCGGGGAAGCTTGGCAGGGCGTTGCAGAAGTGCAGAAAGGGCTGGAGCCGGACCTGGCAGTGGCTTAATGCCGACCGGCACTCAAAAGGATGCGGGCCTCGCACTGGGATGAAATGGCACAACGAAATCGGAGTTTTCACAGATGCAACCAGAGCACTACGATGATGACACGCTGTGGGCCTCACTTCGATTACGATTTACTCAACGTTGGTAATTTAAAAATGCAGTATGCAAATGGTTTTTCCCCACAAAGGCACGGGAAACCGTTAATCACAAGCTTAGAGATGCCGTCTCAAATCGGGTCTGCAAATGATGCAAAAATCTTCCCCTGGGAAGTAACAACAAACTGAAGGAGACGAATCGGCTTACTTTTACCAACGATGACTGAAATACGTTCACTCAATTGCCCACCGCGCTTGTTTTTTTTTAATACTCCGCAGGAGTCAACAGTCTTCCCAAAGGTTTAAGCGGAACTCACTTAAAAATCCAACGCCACGTAAAGCACACAGAATCCCTTAACAAAGATTTTCTCCCGGTGTAACAATGCTTGTTACACCGGGGGGCGCGAAAATTGCACACACTCAACTGCTTGAAGACTCGCTGCTAATTAATTCGAAGTTTAGAAGCGAAACAATAATTACCCCTCCGGGCCGGAATAATGCATCTCACTCTAACAGTGTTGCCAAACAAGGAAGAATTCCTGCGTAGGTTTTAAAGAAAGGCAAGAGGGGCTTTGAACAAGCGAGATGGACGTCGAAGCTTCTAGAAGAAATTTCTGCTGCCGCAACGAATCTCATGGTGTTGAATTACAAAGATTACTTTTCCAGAACTTTTAGTCGTTGTTGACAAGAAACACAAAATTTCGAGGCCTAATAAGGAGAACAAAGAACGACTTTGCTTATACTTCGGGGAAAAGAATATAACCAGCAACAACTGTGATAAACTATGCGGCCGTTGAATTTAATAACAGGAAATCTTAAGCTACGCTGCCTAAATGTATTGTTGCTGAATGCAAACAGTTTGTTATGAATTTAAAAAGAGAACGCTTACGGGACGAATTCTACGGATCGTGAACGCATCATTGTTTGGGCCAAATTATATTTAAAATGTAGCTTTAAGATCCATGGTTGAACTTTAAACAGGGCCGTCTTCAGAAATTTTAACTAGACTACTTTCAGCTTAAATGCACTAATAATACCCAATCGTGGAATTGATAACAAGGATAGCTTAATGACGTCAAAATCACTTAACAAACTGCAATATGAATTTAGATATCCCTGTATTCTGTTCAAGATTATTGGATTGCCTATTTTAAAAACATTAGGCTCACATATCACATTTAAAAACTTTGAAATGGATTCTACAATAGATTTTGTGCAAACTTTAATGAAAACAAGGGAAAACGAACTTCTATATAGTAAAACTGTAGAGAGAAAAAAAACACGATTTCGGTAGAAGATCGGCAATTTAAGAGAAAATGATAGAATGAAATAAGGTGATTTTGCATTCAAAACTATTGTATTATCTGATAAGGGCACTCTTATATTTATATTTTGCATTCAACAATTCTTATCTGAATATAATTTTTAACAGATACAAGTAATGATACTAAACGAGAAATAATCACCATTTGCTGGAAGAACTACATATACGATTCCTATACCAAGCAAAAAGTGGATGGATTGTAAGGGTTGAGGAGCCATCAGCGAAATAATTATAAAAATCTTTGTTTAGGTTAATACAAAGTGTAATTAAGGCAAAAATGCTGGGTGTTTATCTAGAAAGTCAACGTAGGCTGAGTCAAAATTTAATTTAAAAAAAACCGAAAAGAACCTGTACGTACGGGCTCGCGACTGCAGATGTTGCGGTTTTTGGTAGTGTCAAATCTGCAATTTAACAGGAGGACAGGACAGCAAGGTGAAGCTATTTCAAACATGTATGCATTTTCGCCAGGTAGCATCTCGAATATTAAGATAATCGTAGAATTATCAAAGCAGAAAAGCAAAATCAAAAGTGTTATAAACAGGAAAAGGGGGGGGGGGGAAGAAAAATAAGAAGAAAAAACCTGAAAATAAATTCAATACGGCATTATAACATGTAAAAGCAGGCATCATCAAACTAATAATACCAAACTGCTCCACATTGTCAGCGATTTTTCGGGAAAAAATGCTCTTTTCAAGCGTTACCAAACTCCGAACAAAACACGTCTTGTAACTTCAAAATTCAAATAAAAAGTTCTTATATTTCCCGCAAAACAACTGCAGCCTACAACTGTGCACGGGAAGTTTTCGGAAGAAAACTATGCCAACTACATACGCATTCCAAGTCCCTAGAAACTATTTATATAACCTGAAATACACGACGGTGTTCCAAGTTGCTGGATCAGCAGCAAGAGCGAGTGAAAATTCTAAGTAACGTTTTTGGACCGTAACATATTGTACATTTCAAACTCTGTATAAAATAACAATTTATCTTCATTGCAGTAATAAAGCTTCGCGTTAACATGAAAACGATTCTTTATTTCGAAGGATCTAGAATTCACGAAATCTTGAGATCTAATTGACGATAGTGTGTCAAAATCTCGAGACGAAACTTGTTTTTGTCCTTGAAGGCTAGTATTTTATCGTCACCATTACATAATTTGGTATCTTCTCATTTTTGAAAATTGGAATAAAGAAGATTATCATATTTAGTTGTTTTACAAGTTAAAATTTAATAATAATTTTTTAACCAAAAAAGTATGCACTTCATGTTATTCATATAATAATGATGAGATACTCTCAGCTACTCTCACCAATAAAATTAACGACAATCTTAAACAAGAGATGGAGAAGTTGGAAAACAACAAATAGCGATATAGAGACAACGTGGAAGAGTATGAAGTATGCGATGATAAAAACAGGGAAAGAAATATTGCAAGTCAAAGAAAATATGAAAAAACAAAAGTGGATGACCGATGAAATATTAGAACTTATGGAAAAACGCAGAAAAGCAAAGAATATGAGCGAGAAAGAATACAAAGATTTACACAGACATATTCGTACAAAAATTAATGAGGCAAAGGAGAAGTGGATGGAAGAGAAATGCAGTGAACTGGGGAAGAATTACAACGACAACACGATGAATTTAATATACACAAGAAAATAAAAGAACTGACAGGTAACGTACGCAAAAAATCTCCCTATATATTGAAAAGTGCTGATGGAAAGCTTATTATTGATGCTAATGGAAAGACGACCGAATGGAGCAATCATATTACAGAACTGTTTGATGATGACAGACAGAAGAAACAGGGAACAAGATAGTTGAAATAGGTCTGAGTATATTGTAAGAAGAAATAGAAAAAGTCAGAAAACAAGCAAAAAACAATAAAACACCAGGTCCAGATCAGATCCCAGCAGATTGGTTAAAATGTCTTAATGACGAAAATATAAGCAATTTAACTAAACTATTTAATAATATTTACCAAAAAGGACAACATTTATACCGATACCGAAGAAAAATAATGCCAGAACATGTGCTGATTTCAGACTGATAAGTTTAATGAGCCACACTCTCAAACTCCTGCTTAGAGTGATACAAAACAGAATGTGAGGAATTATAACTAATGAACAAATGTGGTTTAGAAGAAGCTTTGGAACAAGGGAAGCTTTATTCTGTATGCAGACATTTTTACAACGGTGTTGGAAGTACAGTCGTGTGCAAATAAATCTGGGACAATGGTTTTTTCATATGTAAATTGAGTTAAGATTTGAAGCATATCTCCATGGATTTCCTGTTATCAGAAAGAGTTACATTAAACTTTGACAAGTAAATGAAAATGTAGCTCTTTCTGGTAGGCAGAAAATCCATGGAGATGTACTTCAATTCTCAACTTAACCTACATATGAAAAAACCATTGTCCCAGATTTATTTGCACACGACTGTACATAAACCAAAATATATATGCTTTGTCGACTACGAATTCGACCGTGTACAGCATACGAAATTAATTGAGATGTTACAACATATTGGTTTAGATGGCAAAGATGTTGCCGTACTGAGGACTTTATATTGGAATCAATATGCAACATCTCTGAAAATTGACGGTGACTAGGAAACATACGAAATCCCTATTAGACGAAGAGAGAGACAGGGTTGCGTTCTATCACCCTGCCTCTTTAATATCTATTCAGAGGTGATTTTTAAAAAAGCTCTACGAGAAAAAAAGGAGTCGGAATTGGAGGTGAAAGTATTACAAATATAATATATATGCTGATGATACGGCGATATTGGCTGAAAGCATTGAAGACCTTCAGATGATGTTAGACAAAGTCAATGAACAAAGCATACAAATGGGATTAACCTGTGACTAGCAAACTTGATGTAGGCCCACTGAATTTACAACTTAATGGAGTAAATATTTCTCAGGTCCATCATTTTAAATATTTAGGTAGCTGGATCAACAAAAATTTGGACCCAGATGATGAAATAAAATATGGCATTCAGCTAGCTAGGAATTCTTTTCTGAAGTTTAGAACAATATTAAGTAATAACCATCTCAAACTGCCCACTAGAACTGAAATCCTCAAATGCTATGTCTGGTCTGTGCTTCTGTACGGATGTGAAACCTGGACACTAAAAATCGTTACTATGAACCGCATTGAGGCATTTGAGCTGCGGTGCTACTGTAGAATAATTAAAATTCCCTGGACGCAAAGAAAGACAAACGAACAAGTGTTAAACATGGTGAACAAGGAAAGAGAACTTTTAACTATAATAAAACAAAGAAAACTAGAATATCTTGGGCATGTAATGAGAGGACCAAAATACGAACTTCTACGTTTAACACTAAATCGGAAAATCGAAGGAAAGAAGTGGATATGCAGAAAGAAAATATCGTGGCTGAGAAACCTGCGCCAATGGACAGGCCTAACAGCCGAACAATTATTCCATGTTGCACGGGATCGATATCGATATAAAGAAATTGTCGACATGGTGATAGTCAACGTCTGATAAATAATCGGACAAAACACATGAAGAAGAAGACTCTCAGGTATAAAATAAAAAAATAGCTAATTAACTGCATGATGACAAGATCTGTAAATTCCAAATATCAGTTTTAATTTCCATTTCTTGAAATAATAATCGTAAATCCCAATTTTTTATAGGCTGTTTCTTTATTAGAAGATTTAATTCATAATTACATTGTAGTTCTTACACAATTATGCAACTTTGCTCTACTTCTTGCTGACTTGGTACACCTTACTTTGTGAAACCGATCTAATAAAAATCAATTTAATCTTATATGTAAGCGTTCTATATCTATATCAAAACAGATTCCAAGAATACTTACTACGCACACCCACCACACAGGAAATGAACGAAGAATGGAAGAATATAAAAGGCTACATTGGTACAGCGGCGAACGAAGCAGGTGGAACGAAAAAAAGAATAAAGGAAACTAAAGAACTTAAAATATGGAATAAAGAAGTGGAAAACACCATAAAAGAAAAAGAGAAGCATTGTGACATACTTACAAAGAAACACCCAACAAATAAACAACGGATCGTAAGACAGGCTCACAAAAACTCTTATGAAAGAATGATAAGTAATATCGAATATCATGTGCATGGAAAACAAGAATTTGCCTAAAAATGTCGAAACATCTTGAACAGCACAATAAGAATGTAGCAAAATTAAGCGTTATAAACGATAATGGGTGAATAGAGCACTACAAAAATCTATGGAATCTAGAAACTAATAAACAAGACATTTCAATAAATGAAGGTATGGATGAAACTAATACTATTGTAGATACGATCACCATACAGTAGTTGAAAAAACATTGAAAGAGAATGAAGAACCGGAAAACTACAGAGCCTGGTGGGATTAGCACAGAACTATTAAAATATGGAGGGACACTTTTAGAGTTTAGATTAGTGCATCTTTTAAATGAATGTTGGCGAATGAAGAAGGTCCCAACAGAATGGCAGGCAGCGGAAGTGATATCCATATTTAAAAAATATGTAAAGGGGTCTATACGAAACTTCCATCACGCGAATTCGATCAATTTGCAAATTTAAAAAAATGTAGTCCGCTGGGATTTGAACTCCGATCTTCAAATCGATAGAGATTGGGCAAGTTTATGCTGCGTTATAAAGCAATTTGTGAGGCTTACCTGTATCTGTTAGGTCTTATTTTCGCCTGAACTATTTGCAAATTATTACTTTTATCTTTTGCAAATAAAAAAATCCTACTTTATTTAGACGAGGGAAGTAAAAATGAAGTCCGCTGGAATCTACACTCTGCGCTCCACGGCTAAAATAACCAAACCACGGGCATGCTTTAAGTGGACGAGTTTCTGCTGCGTTAGAAAGCATCATATTATTCTGACCAATTTGTAATGTTTACCCTGTATCTGTTAGGTCTCATTTTCATCAATGATAAAGCCTGTAAAATCTTCGAATTATTACTTGTACTCATTTCTCAATTAAAGCAAATATAACCAGAGTATTATTTGATAAAGGTGGGTACCTTGCATATATTTCTCCGAAATTTGCTCAGTTTTATGCCAGGTAAACATATTTTTATGTAAGGGTGATTAGCTCAACTTTGTATACCAATATTTGTTATGTTATAAATAAATTTTAATCAATTTAATTGCCCTATTTATTTAATTTGGATATTCACTTATAATACCATGAGTAGTCAAAGTTATGTCGACTATTTTTGCGGTGGTGTTACGAATGTCCATTGCGCTTTGGTACGATTAGGACGAGTGCGCTAGCACGAGTCCTAATCCCAAGCGCAATGGACATGAGTAGTGATACCACCGCAAAAATAATCTACTTAACTTTGACTAAGAATGGTATTCGAGGGACTATTTAATGAACCAAACTACTTTTTCAAATTAGTTTGCAGTAAATGTAGCAACAAACTACGCAATTTCTATAGTAACAGAACACTAATATAGACTTTTTCTAATAAAAATCGCATTTGTTAAAAATAGTCACTTGAATACCTTCTAGGAAGATATATCCACTGATATTTTTTTGATTGGCCAAGAAACGTCAGAATTCTGGATTTTAATTGGTCACTTTTTGACAGATGACAGGTGAATTTGTTACGGTATTAAAAGAACTTTACGACACCCACCCAAGGTGAGCATCGCACCACGGAATCAGTCCTGAAAAACTGGCACACTTGCCCTGAGATCGGCTCAAAATAGGCTAAAGGCCACGGCTGGAACGCTCAGGGAGTCGGGCGTGAGTCACACGATACGTTCTGGGCAAGCTGAAAATGAATTCCAACCTGCTCACCAAAAATCAACTCGGTACAACACCAAACGATAGCAAAAAAAAATTGTCAAAATCGGTAATCATCAACGTCAAAATCGATAAACCTCGCTAACGTGAACGTCAAAATCGATAAACGTCAGTTCGGTACAACAAAAGTGTCAACTTAGCCCAAGGCTAAACAATGTAAGCGACAGGGAATCGAAACTCCCAACTAAGCCTTCGAAAAGACTTAAAAAAACAAGGTCGGTACCTTCACTCAACAACATCTGGTACTAAATCCGACTAATACGGGATAAAATCTGCACTAAATGCAACGAGAGATCTCGGTAGTATGAACTGGCTAAGAAAAACAAGAAACGACGGTAAAAATGACGAAAAAGATACTCAAAATATGAAAAGACATGGAAAAACACAAAAAAAAACCCAAAAAGGCGATAAACAACAAGAAAACACAAAACTACAAATAGAAAATAAGAAAAGACAAGAAAAAAACATATAGAAAACAAGAAAAGAAACGTAAAGACAAATGACAACTAAGAAAAAACATCAAGAAAACTAATGAAAATAAACTAAGAACAGGAAAAGACAAGAAAATACATATAGAAAACAGAAGAAAACAGGAAAAGACAAATAGAAAACAAGAAAAGAAGCTCGGTAAAATATTCTATTAAGAAAAAAAAACGGTTTACCAGTCCATACCACTTCGAAATGACGAAAAAAAAACATTTGTTACAACGATATAAATGACACAACAAGGCTACAATGCCTAAAATGCCCCAGAGGCGGGCGCCAAAATTAGCCTGTTACGGTATTAAAAGAACTTTAGGACACCCACCCAAGGTGAGCATCGCACCACGGAATCGGTCCTGAAAAACTGGCACACTTGCCCTGAGATCGGCTCAAAATAGGCTAAAGGCCACGGCTGGAACGCTCAGGGAGTCGGGCGTGAGTCACACGATACGTTCTGGGCAAGCGTGTTGCGGCATATATATATATAGGGTAAGTCAGAATTAGGAGGGCGCCACCAAGCCTGTCTTAACCCGACTAACCGGGCCTGGACGGTTAGACGGGAGCGAAGCACGCAAAATACTCCGTCGATAGGATTACTCAAGAGTTGCAAGGTCAAATAACAATTTTGAGATTGCCTTATGCAAGGATTGTAATTAGGTGCCAATCCGACCGCGACTACGCAGCTGTCTCACCCACCTGTACGCTCAAAGCTCCCTCGTCCCGTCGCACAATAATCAGTACACTGAAGGGGGCGCTTATCTGAAACAGAACATGCACAAGTCGAAACAAAACAATAGTTCCCTTAACTAACAAATCATGTATTGACTCACGGGTTACAATGGGGCAGCGGAGTGCGTCGCCCTATATCTATAAATAGATTATATCTAAGAACACCAGCTGGCGCGCGCTCTAAACCTAGCGACAGATGTTGAACAGTAATGAACAAAGTAGCACTTGTAACATAGACAGTCTGTAATTTGGAATGAATGTACAAATATGCGGGCGCGACGCCTTATGCAGCAAACAGTAATGAACAAATTAGCACTTGTAACATAGACAGTCTGTAATTTGGAATGAATGTACAAATATGCGGGCGCGACGCCTTATGCAGCAAACAGTAATGAACAAATATGACGACAGTGCCTGTAGGCACAAGAGATGTAACGGGCTCGCTCGCGGCGTCCCAATACAGCTCGTACGCGGGGCTTACATGCTCTCCGCGGGACAGGTAGACTCGCGTTCACAGCGGTAATCAGTTCAAAGACACATACCTTAATATGTAGGCGGTTGGGGAGCCTGGTACAGTTGAGTTGCGACAGGCTGCAGTCTTAGGTGGCAGGTACATTCGATGTTCGACGGCTATAGGGATGAGTGGACATCCGCCATAATGGCGACGTGAGACGCGTCAGGACGCGTACAACTGGACGACGAAAAATGGGCCACTTCTGTTCTGCGGGACAGATCCTCGAAGGTCGAGATGAAGGGGGCACGATCCCTTACTTACGGGAGCAGGAACTGGGCTCAAAAAGCACCCACGCTACGCCGAAACAATTCGAAGCTCGCACAACCACAACACCTCTCGAAGGTGAAACAATTCTCGCAGCGCTCGCTGCCACAGCTCGAGACGGGCAACGGAAAAGAGGGCCTCCACGGCAACAATACTAAAAGGACAGCGGCAGGCGTCCTCGGGCACCTAAGGGGCCGAAGGACGCCGCCTGGGTAACACAACCACCAAACGTACGCTTTCTGCCACGGGCTGCGATCAACTGCCACTTAAGGCGAAACCGTTTGTCACATACTTGCTGAAGCAGCACTCGACGGGAAAAAGGCTGACGCCCCCGCCAAGGGCGGGAGCGCCGCACGAACGCACACACTATCCGACCTCTTATTCGATCGACGGCTCTCGGCTGAATGCCCAGAGGGAAGCGCTGCCACAGGTCACATCGGTCGCGTCCCCACGTGACTAAACCTCGGCGGCCAATCGCGAGGCGATAAAATGAAACAAATTAATGCCGGCGACAATGGTATCACGCCACAACGGCGTGTTTTCTAGAAGATTCGGAATTCTTGCGAGCGATAACGCTCGGCTGCCAAAGCGCCATCAGAGGTGGGCTCCAACCGACGAGAAATACTGCGTTTGGGGCCAAATATGTGCGAAATCATGATTCTGGAATTTGGCGATGGAGCCAAATAAAGAACTAAAAGGGTTTAGCATACGGGCACGCTGCCCTAAAGCCTAGGTGGCTATTTAAAATACCAAAATGACCTGAATCAAATGTGCGGAAGATGAGATTGTACTTGTGCGCAAAGATTGAAAATGGTTTTAACATAGCAACAAGTTGCCCTAAAGGCGTGAAATGCAATTAAGCATCTACAACAGCAAAATGACTTAACAAATTGAATAGTCAAAGTTATTTTCTGCTAGCTCCTGTAGATACACTTGACTGAAAATCAGAGCGGATTCTTTTTATCTAGATTGCTTATTCTGAAATTTGATGTTCCTATTTTAATTACGACAATTCAAAACTTCTGTCAAATGGTGCGTCAAACTAGTTTTTGAAAATTCAATTAGAAATACTTCATCGTTACATTTGTCATACGACAATCTCAAATAGTAAGTACTTCCTTAATTAAAATTAATTCACTTTAATCTATATTTTTTCAGTTCTTATTTAATACCTAGATTTATTTACTTTTTATTGAACTTAGCACTCTCCTCTGCTGCACTCAAAGACATGGTGAAGGCCTCCACTGACAACCAAACTGCCAAAATCTCCAGAATCAGGATTCAAATTAACACAGGAACCTAGTTTGCCCCATGAATCAGCATATACAGCTTCACCAAAGTAGAGATCCAAATAGATTTCAGTCGAAGTTGCGTTGCTTTAATATTTAATCCAAATTACTCATTTGAAGTCCGTCACAGCTTAGCACCAAGAATCCTGACCAGAGACAAGCCACCAGATATCACTTGACAATCCCCACAAACATGCTCACTTTGCCAACGACTTCCATGCGATTCTCTTCCCTTGTAAATCGTTTTAGTTTGGTATTCTCACCACATTCTTCATCTTCCTCCATATAGTCTGCATACCTTTCATTCTTTTAACATTTCTTATTTTATTCTTTGTACACCACGCCAATTTTATTTTAAATATTTATTAACCCTTCTATTCACCAAACATGCTTTTAATAGTATATTAAAGTATGAGTGGATAACAAGGTCTTTAAAACACGCGCGAGTTTTCGAGCGCGACGGCGTAGCCGGAGCGCTCGAAATTGAGCAAGTGTTTTAAAGACCAGTTATCCACGAATACTTTACGCTATTTTTTATTATATCTACAATACTGGAAATAAATTAAGCACTAAAAACTTAGAAATAATTTTTGTCGTGATAAATCGAAAGGGCATAATATTGCTACTATAGTTACGAGAATTGTTTACGTTTTTGTCGCGTCTACGTCCGTTGTTGCAGTCAGTCGTTTCCGTGACAACCTTTAAAGCTCGGCGGGCTTTAATCGCCTGTATTCGCACGCTCAGGCGTGCTTTAAACTGCGATTCTGATGCAGGTATAATAAAAACTGTTAAAAGAGTTTATTTATTAATTTCCAATTACAAAATTCGGTTACATGGTTTTCGTTTCAAAATTTTCTATATCAATAAAGTTAAAATCCTACTGTTTCTTAATTAGCTTCATTTAATTAATTTATAAATTCTATTTCCTTTCTATTCTAAATGCGTCTTAATAATTTTTAATATCCATTTCACATCTAAATTCATCCCCATTATTTTCAACTACTGCTTTATTTTAATTTTATTAATCTGATTTTTAGACACCTGTACCAATATCATAAGAATATATTATACATGCAAAGTATCGTCTTCCTTCGGGAAATAGTTTTTGAGTTATACCTCCAACAAACAGACAGACAGACGGAATTGAGAAAACTTGTTTTTCGTAATCTACTGACTCTGAAAGGTGATTTTTTCGTGATTACCTTCCTTCGTCTTTTAGACGAGAGAAGTAAAATGAGACCGAGGAATTCGTCTTCCAAGTACTACATACAAAACATACTCTAAAATAATTTATGAAAACCTGAAACCTATTGATAAGGTACTACTAGATGTAGAACAATGCGGATTCATGTCAGCGGTCATTTATGCAGTGACAATATATTCACCTTAAAAAGACTAAGGGGGAATTAACTTGGACACCCACATTGCACTTATAGACTACGAAAATTCTTTCCACTGCGTAGATAGATAGAAACTTCAAGAGATAATAATAATAATAATATGCTTTTATTCAACAACAAAAAATAGAAAAGAAATACAAAAATTAAATGTATTATTCACAGACGAAGTTTAGCTAGACAACATAAGGTTATTTGCTGCTCTTCCACTTAACTTGTAGTAGATAATGAAAGAAAGATGATTTCCTAAGTATTTAATAGAAATTATAAATTCCTTATAAAAACACAAATATAATACTAAACAACGGCGGTAGTAAGACAAAGAAAATACAAATTAGTCAAGGACTTTGACAAGAATCTGGGCTTTCAGTTATCTTATTTAATATTTATGTTGACGACGTAGTTAAACTGAGAAAACTACAAGTAAACCCGGGAACAAAACTACGAGAACGAAATAACTTAAACTTATTGTTATATGCCGACGACTTAACAACAATTCAAAGCAGCAAAGATGATCTGCAAAGATCTATATACCGTCTCCAAAAACTATGCAAAAATTATAAGCTACAAATATCCAAAAACAAAACCAAGATAATGGCTTTCGAAGGAAAAGAAATAATATGGTCAAACGTTACGACCTTAGAACAGGTCTTTCATTGTATCTACCTAGGCTGCCATACTACATATGATAACGATAAAGATTTAGAGAATAAAGTTCATAAATTTCAAACAATATGCAGGAAAATAAAGAGAACTCTAAAACTCAAAACAAGATAGGAAACAACAATGAAATTCTGCAAAACCGTGTTTGTTCTTGTACTTACTTATGGTAGCGAATCGTGGGTAACTAACACAAAGAACAAATCCAACATACAAGCAGCGGAAATGAGATTCCTAAGAAGTGTTAAATGATGTACGAGAACCGATATAATAAGAAACAAAGAAATAAGAGAAGAATTGGAAATTTTCAATGTTAATGACAAGATAGAAGGGTGCAAAGGTAATTGGAGACAACAATTAATCGGATGAGTGAAGAATGAATTCCGAAATTAATTCTAAAATGACCATCCAAGAGTACGTAAAGATGTAGGTCGACCTAAGAAAATATGGTCCTTACAAACATGACGTTCGTAATAGGATCTATGCCTAATCCTTGTTGACAGAGGAAGACGAACACTATTATATGTATAACGAATTTTATGTTTTTCTGGAACACGCAGTTCTTCTTAGTTTATATGATTTTGTAGAAGCGTCTTGAGTATATTTTCAAGATATGTTCATACTAAATAGCTTATAGCAATATCTTGTTGGTATGTCTGTGTACAGTATTAACCTTAAAAGATAGTTCTAGCAGAGATCGAACATTCTAAAAAGCGCTCGAGGGTTAAGTGTGATCCGGAATTTTAAAACGAAATATAAAAGTACTCAATTTCTGTTACTTCGTCTTAGGCAGCCTGCATGTTTATTAAGTTTTCATTTAAATATCTTCTTGTGCTTTTATAATCGGCGTAACTTAATGTATATTTCAGAATACAACCTCAAGAGATGTTCTTGCAAAAGAGGAACGACGAAGTGGAAGATGATTGCGGCATATCAACAGACAGGATAATGCTCCGACGTATCATAGGTGGAGACCAGGCAAGATTCGGCCAATTTCCATGGCAGGCGCATCTCAAAATCTCAACGTATCAATGTGGCGGGGTTCTAGGTTAGTACATTTTAGTTCTGTCAATACCACATTATAACAATTCTTGCAGTCTCGCTGCGTTACGTAGCGACTGCGGCTCACTGCATCATCAGAGCCAGATTGAAGGATATCACGGTTTATTTGGGAGAGCTGGACACACAGAACACGGGAAAGATTTTGGAACTTGCTCCTTCAGAAAGGCATAAAGTAAGTTAGTAGGTATCATGTAAATACTTCCAAGCTCTTTCAATTGGAACACGTGTGAAGCGTATAAGAACTTTATTATTAATTTAGAAAATTGGTAGCATTTAATACGTCTTCTATAAATTTCGTCGTTCAAAAAAGTTTACGGGTTGTAGCAGACGTGGAAAGTGAAAGATTTGGAATGTAAAAAAATGACAATGAAAATATTAGTGCCATGTTCTACTATCAGCAAAAAGTTTATCCAAAAAACGATGTGCTTAACATTTATAAAGTACATGGCGTAGATAACGAGATGAAGTCTGCGGGGGTCTTTGTGATTAACCACGCGCCTAATAATGCCTGCAGTTTTCACAAAGTGCTTTCGTCCATGCGGTGTCATGTCTCTTCTACGTTTTTTGGCAGCTGAAATGGTTACTTATAAACTACCTCCGTTTCCGAATACCAAGCTTCTCCATAAATAGCTTTAATAGACTGCTTGAATCGGCGACACACCAATAAATAACATAAATAGAGCTATTTATGTTTAGTGGCCATCGCTACTAATCATAGCACACTATATAGAAACGTGTTTTAGTTGAACTAGCCTCCTATACTATTTCTTGAGAATATTAATACAGTAATTGAACTCTGCTAAAGGTTAAATAAATTAGAGGATTAATTTATATCAACGGGTGCTCTGATTTCAATTAAACAAGCTAACCTGAAGACCTAACAGCACGGATGAGCCCTTGTTGCAATTCTCGGCTGTCTTGGTGTTGTAATTATAGTGGCTTAGTTGCGGTAGCTAGGATAATTACATTACTTGCAGTTTAATTCTCAAACTAATTCCAACTAAAATTTCATTAACGAAATGGCTTTAAAATGTAATTAATTTAAAATAATAACTTGATAGAATTAATTTTGTTTTTATAAACTCAGGATTAGTTTCTCTTATCGTTAAAATGAATTGTAAGAATCTACATATATTATGTTTAATTCATTTTAAACTAATCAATAATATGTGTTTACATGCTGTAGTAAAAATGATTATGCAAACCTATAATATAAAAAAACTTGTTGTAGGTAAGGAAGAAAATTATCCACCCAAAGTTCAAATTTCGGATAACTCAACCTGATCGCTACGATTTGGCATTGCTTGAGCTTAGCAAGAGAGCAGATCAAAGCTTTCACATTATGCCCATATGCCTCCCTGAACCAGACATACAGTTGGAAGGACGAAATGCTGTAGTGGCAGGATGGGGCAAAATTAAACCGTCGACGGAGCTCACTGGCACTAACATTTTGAGAAGTGCTGAAGTTCCAATTTTAGGTATTTTCTTTGCATTAGCGGTTTGTTGGTTTATAAAGGAAATCATTTAGAATTTAAGTTAAAAAGACTAGTATTGATAGTATTATCACATATTTTCGAATGTTTCCTTTTTTACTTCTTAGTGCAATTTTTAGTTTTTGTGGCGTATAATTATCTTATAAATTGGCTTTGTCAGTCTGTCGAAGTTTAACTAGTGTTTTGAAAATTGCTTTTTTATTTGAAATTTTGTTATTATCTTTTGCTTTGCTCATCGGTACGGAAAAGTACTTAGGAAATAATATTTTTTGAGAAAGAATATACAAAGTAAAGGAATTACTCGTATGTTGCATTAATTTTTCTGGCTTTTATGTTTGCTATATTTAGCGTTAAATTATACTATTTTTTATATTTTATCTTCTTTATTATTCTATTTTGTTTTGTTGTGTACGACGTTTAGAATCTTATACGCTGGATATTCAAACAATTGTGTCTACTTAATATGGATTAAAAGCAAATAAAATTGATTACTAGCCAATTTTGTATTTTAAGAGATTATACACATTTCAATCTTTAGGTTCAATTTTCTAAAAACTGTTGCTTTCATTGATCGCAAGCAAGCGTGCCGTTTTTAGGAGTAAAAGTAAAACTATCACGCCTAAAAGTTTGTGACTATTTTCTTACAATCTCTATGGTGATTTTCACCTTATTAATCATACGTCTGAACATGCATGTAACTAAAATATTAATAACTATATTATTCGGAAACATTGAGTAAATTCGTAGAAATATATTATATAATATAGTAAATAAACTAGGTTCCTATAAACATGTTTTGTATCTATATTTTTCAATACCAAATGACTTTAAGGAAAATTTTATACGCTATTCGAAGTATAATAAATGCTGTGGTAAAATATCCTATTTTCCATCACCCACAAACTAGATAGTTATATGCAATGTATATAAAATTTAATTGCATTATGCAAGTTCATCCAGATCATTAATTTGTATTGCCCTGCAATGAAAACATCGTTTCAGTCATATTCACTTGGGTACGCAGCTGAGATAGTTACTTTATGAAAGCAGCAAGATATTTTTTTGACAAACGTCTAAATTATTTAAAAAAGAAAAGTAATTAAGTTACAAGATACTTTTTGCAGCTAAAATTAGATCTAGGGTTTCTTTTAAAATATGTCTCTATCTCCCTCATTAAAAAGTAGCTTGTAGAGCGAAAAGTTCCTTGTAGCAGTTTTTACCCACTTCCAGATTTCCATAGGTAGAAATATGTAATTAATCGAGTTTTCTATACTTTATACTGTGGACACACATTGAACAGCAACTCAACGCAAAAATGTGGACTAGATAGAATTGCAATTACGTAAATATTTAGATGTTGTACAGGGTGAAAATGTATGCTGTATTTTATTGCACTTTGGAAAAATGCAAAATTTGTACCTATTCAATAACTGTTACTTCTTCAGGTGGAAGAATAAAAGTAACTAATTTACGTTTACTGTCTGAGTTAGTTATAAAGTCACTTAAATGCTTTGAAGTAACAAGTTTTTCAAAAGTACCTAATTAAGTTACATTAAATATATCTAAAATTAAAAAATTGCGTTTACTTTATAGTCACATTTTAACATATTTCTAAAAAGCAGTTGAGTTATAAAAAGTATATCAGTTAGTAAAAGTAACTACATTTTAAAATATTGTATATATGTATATGCATACATCTATTTTTTATTCTTGCTTCTTTAGGATAGTCAAATTCCACTATTATTTAAAAGATACAATTTCGTTAAATATGTGAAATGTTGTGAACTTTACCTATTTACTTGTTATTCGGTTTTATTTGAAAATAATTGCGAACACTCTTCTAAGTTAAGATTTTACTGTTAATTTATAAAATACGTACAAAATTGTTCCGACGTTTTGAGCTAGCTGAAGTTATCATCAAGTTCGTTTTCTTTTGTTAATACGGAATCGCATTGTAACAGGGATTTTTTTAAACAACATAATTATTTATCAAAGAGAGCACTACACTAAGCTTAGCTAAGGTATTTTTTAAATAAATGAGTTAACGTGCTCTAATACGCGTTAAAACTAGCACAAGTATTTCAGCTACATGCTGTATATACTTTTCAGACTACATATGAGATGTATAGTATAAAATTGTAATCTGTTATAACCCCTTGTGTATATACTCTGCTATTTGAGTTGCTCTAAATTATAAATAATATTGTTTTTTTTCTGAAATTTTAATTCCATTATTTCCGAAATAGTCTAGATTTTAGAAAAATGTTGACGAAACATTTGAAATAAAATACTTTTTAGCTATCTAGTAACGTGGAGATATTTTTTATATCCATAATTTGGTAAATACTGAGAATTTGAAAATTTTAAATAAAATGGAGTTGTACGTTTTTTAATACTGAGATGTAATTTTATTAATTTAAAAAAATCTGGCTTTCAGTAGACAAAAAAAAACATAAAAAAATCGCCCGCTCGTGGAGCTTGGCCTACGTTAATATTAGATCTCAAGAATTTATCAAAATGTGCATAAAATGTAATATATTTCAACGTGTAAACTGCAGCGTTAATGTGATAGAGCTACGGCCACTAAATCATGTTAGATAGGCTAACACAGGTAGGGAAATAATATTTAACAGGTTCGAAAAAGGAGTTTGTCAATGCCAACTTTACCATACGCGCTACTAGTAACTGCATAAATAATATTTCGTATTATTATATGCGATGCCACAATCCTTTCTCTAGGTTGTAGTTAGGCAGATGATTGTTTTTAGCCGTAATTTGTAATTTAAAATGTCTAGTAATAACTTAAGACATCCAGACAAGTGAACGTGTTCATATAAAAGTCTGTAAAGTGCTTTACTCAGAACTTCCATCGCAAGTGGACGTTGTGACACTAAAAATGTTGGCAAAGGAATTTAATAGAATTTCGGCGAAGAACCGAAATACAATCTCGCGTTGTGATAGCCGAAGTGTTCGAATGCGGCGAACAGTAAAAAGTATTCCGTAAAAGTTTAAATCTGTAATAAATATTTTTTAAGCGGGAAAGTTTAACAATATTTGTTATGTAATATTGATTTATTGTTTTCTCGTCACAGAAACTTAATTATAACCTATTAACTGACTGTGTATGTCACTGAAAAATCGAGTTTGGTTTGGCATAAATAACACCGAGTTTCCCTACCTATGTTAGCGTAGCTGGCGTGATTTAGTGACGTTAGATGGACTGTCAACGAAAATTAACCTAAACATATTGTATACCACTGAAACAACCAAACGTAAGTTATCGAATGCCTAAACATTTGATATGTTATCCATAAGAAAAAAAGCTTAGGTACTTGATGTGTTCAAATACTTCGAAATAACAAAAACGAAAAACAAGGAAATTTAAATCTTTAGTGTTTTTCAAATATTTGGAAAAGTAAGTGGGTTCAGAATGTGGATCACAACTATCGCCCATGATTCAATTCAAAATGAAACACCCTGAATACGCTATTATATAACAATGTAAAAAACATGCAGAAAATTATCAAAAAACTAATGTATATTATGCAAACACTTTCATTATTTCATAGTAAGGATTTATATACCTATCAGTGACAATTTAATTGCAACTAACCAGTAACTTTTAAAGCGAATTATTTCATCTTAACGCAATATTCTAAATCAAAATGTTAAATCAACAGGATTAGTCTTGTAGTTACAAAGTAAGCGTACAGCACTAGTGAATGGAGTACTGATTGGATGTTTAGATAAAACAATTGCAGGAAATGAATGGCTCTAACCTAATAAATACCATTTTGCAGACATCAAAGAATGCATGTCGTGGCACAAGATTAAGCAGATCACAGTGCAGCTGTACGAGGAAATGCTGTGTGCAGGGCACCAGGACGGTCACAAAGACGCCTGCTTGGGAGATTCTGGAGGACCTCTAATTGTCCTGGAGGGAGGCCGTTGGACCTTAGCAGGAATTATCAGTGCTGGTTTCGGTTGTGGGGAGCCTCACCAACCCGGAATTTACCACTCAGTGGCTGTCACTGCCAAGTGGATTCGCTCTGTTATATATTCCTGATATTGTGATATTTTGCATATAGATTATTTATGTATTATTTAATGTTATTAATTTAATACAATGTATAATAATAATGACTTATTTTTGTATATTGCTTTTTTACTTTTATGGCTATGTCATAAACTCTCAGATAGTTTTACGATGCACACGCACAAAATTAATGGAAAAGAATAGACAAAAGCGATTAAGAGAAAATAAACGAACTAGAATTATGGGGACAAAACCGTTAAAAAACGAGTAAAATGTCAAGAGAAAATGGTATGTTTGCAAAATACCATAGTAAAGATAGAAAATAAGGTAGAATTTCAAGAAAACCAGGCAAAGAAGAACAAATTAGCAGTTCCGGGGCTGGAAAAAGACGTAAGAAATAGAACTACAATAAAAGAGCTATGGAAAATACGACTCAACTAAAATTAGATGCAGACGTAAATATTAAATCGGTTAACTCGTACAAGGTAGAAAAGAAAGTCAAGGATATCAGAGATTGAAACGTGAGGAGAGAAAATAGAGACACCAAATCAAAGTGAAAGCAAAACCTACCAAGAGAGAGAGAGAAAGAGAAAGACAGAGATAGAAAGAGAGAGAGAGAGAGAGAGAGACAGAGAAGCACAAACCTAAACGACGAAGTATGGAAGAAGAAAGTAGCGGTAGTTTTAATTAATATTTTTTGTTTGTTTGTAGCGTGTATTATTTAAAGTTTAGGATCGCGTTTTAGTTTAGATTTATTTTTGTAGTGGACTGTATTCTTCTAGTTATGTCACTCCTGTATTTTAACATGTGGTCTATTTTCCTAGAAATTTTTATTTAATTTATTTATTTAATTTGTACTCAGCCAACAGCCGTTAGGTCAATTACAGGCGTCGCTGTGCAGTTATGAGGACTTCCAACCCCACTAACGACTGTCATGATGTTGTATGACCGCCGGGACCAACTTTTTTCCGTGATAGCAGTACCACGAGGCGCCGAGAGATGCAACCGTGGAACTCCCATCCAAGTTCTGACCAGAGACTTAGAGCCTTCTGGTTCCAGCTCGAAAAACGTTCTTCGTTCCTAAAACTAATTAGTCTCCACCCGTCGAAGAGTGAACAGCTCTTACTTGTTGTCGCCGGCTAATTCAATTTTATGCACATACATTGTTCTCTTCGTGAAATACGTGTGTATCTTGTACTGGGTGTTCGAATCCCCCCTTCAGCGTTACGAAACCACTCGCCTCCGAGCCCTATGCACCTGTACCTGGGAAGGCTTAAAGGTAAGTGACGCAATTTTGTTTGTTTATAGTTGTTTATTTGTATCGTCGCGTCGTAATTAATCGCTCATTTATCGCATGAAGTTAATGCGATTGGACTGCAACCAACAGTGAAAATTAGTCGTGAAAATGACAGAATAATTAATAAAAAATAAGAAAACAGAATGTCAAGGTATAATAGGATCATAGAATTTAAGATGATGGTCGGGGACAAAAAAATAGATAAAGATAGAATTTGAAAAAGTAGTACTAAATATCTTAGGAATAAGTGAAATAAAACTGAAGATGATAATATAAGATAAACAAATGTAGAAATAATTATGATACCACAATTTAAATATACTGCTGTGGCTTACTATTTCAGTGAATTGCTTATTTAAATAAACGAGTTTATGTTCTAATAAGGTGTATATGATATTATTATTAGATTTAAATAAATTACTTTATTATCTCAAAAGGTTGGGTTTCTACATCCTAGCAAGTATCATCTTAATTAATAAATTATTAGAAATACATTTGCTGTCAACTTAAATATCGTGGTATATTTTTAATAAATTACTTGTAAAAGTTTTGAACAATGCTTATTTTACCAGTGGAACCGCTATAATACTGGCTATTTTAACTAATGGAAACCAAATTCAAATATGGCGATTCAACCTCGTAATGTCGCAAAACAAATTTGCTATTACTCAACAATTATCAGTGATTACGTAATTAAAGCGTTGCCTAGGTGATAACAATAGCAGTAAGTAACTACACGTCACAAAAAAAACAAACAAATGACGCGTCTGCGGAAGTGCATAAAAACCGACGCCAATTGCAAATCATTAAATTGAATCTTTTAAGATTAACTTTCGTGACCTTTCTGTTGCTTTTCCAACGGGAACAACTTAAGCCCCCAGCAAGTCCCACGATGTCTAGGCCCCGTCTTTCTCCATTGGCCTGCAGATACAAGCCGATGATGCCTTGCAGAACGACTCCTGTTGCTCGACGGCTCTGAAAATGCCTTTAATATTGTCATTGTTTCACACCTAGGGCTCCAACTTCTTCCCACGAAGGTAGCTGCCTACCTCTAGCTTACAGTTCTCCAATTACACTGCTCAAACCTCGTACACAATCTTGAAACACCCGCTAACATTTGATGCACAAATTAAACAGTCTTTATAAACCTCTGCAGAGGTGCTACCAATTAACGCAACCTACTACATCGTACCTAGCGGATATAGAATTAATCTCAAATGCACTGAATTGGGAAAAGGTTATTTAGTCGCGTGTTAATAATTATTTATCGGGGAATTCTAAATTAACACCACTTCACAGCTTGGCTTCCTTTCTCCAATTGTTTGTCTTCGATCTTACATTGTTTTACATTATTTCCAAGCCTGCTCTGACTTCATTTTGTTGTTCAAATTAAGGCGAACGGTATTTTTAATACTGTTTTATAAATTATTATCAGGGTCAATGCGCTTTTATACAATTTGCAAATTTAAAGTAGCACATGTCTGAAACATTTTATAAAATATAGTTTGGTATGCTTGAAATATTAGAAATTAATTATAATCATAAAGGCTTAAAATGTATTCATAGTAATACAGAACTAACAAGAGGAAAAAATACAACTATGCGAAATAAGAAAAACAGAAAATATAGAATTAGAAAAAAACATAAAGAAGGATTTAAGAATGTTACCGATATAGACAAGAAAAGAAGAAACTAAACTGTCTGGGTTTGATCTAAAGAATGGGCTCTAAAAAATCACCACAATAACCATAGAATGCAACGAAGTACATTTATATATTTAGGGTTATATACGTAGCTGGCCCCTTCCACCTATCTGTATCGAATATTTCATCTATTTCATGCTAAGATGTTTGGGTCGTTTTGATCTAAGTATAGTTTCCCAGCAGTTTCCATATAAATACTCAAGGCTATTTTTTTCATTATTGTTTTCCTTGTGATAATTAGTCTACTGTTTCGTGCTTCTATTAAATGTATGGATTTCAAATATAGTTTCCATGATAAATAAAGCAAAAAAAATAAGAATCAAAATCTATACACTCTAATCGTAACCTGGAATGACGCCGTAGAAAAAACACCACAGAATACTGGAATCTAATACATTGAAGTGAAGAACAGGTCAGGGGAGTGTGGAAGACGAGAAAAAGTACATTGTAAACTTCTATACAACGACATTTTATGATGTCATGTCTGTAAATACTAATTTTTACTATGAAAAGTTGCATGAAGAAAGTTTTTAGAGATTTTTCAAAATTTCACTAATAAGCAAGCTCCGTTCGAAAAAGGAATTTGAAATGTTTTAATTTTTTTCGCTATAAATAAAACAAAATTGGTTATACAGGATTATTTTCCAGTTATTGCTTGGTACTAAATTCTTTGGATTTTCTCCAATTTAACCGTTTCATAGATTTCAATAATCAGCCGCCAAAGTGAACTACTCTGTAAACACTATACAGGGTGATTATAATCATTATGAAGATATTTTTAACAGTGACAGTGCACATTAAAAGCGTATAAAGTAAATAAAATTACTGTCCGCGGTTATCAGTTAATATATCTGCAGAACTATTAAAGTCATATAGTCAGTATAGACAACTCTCCCGCCGATTGAAAATAACATCACCTTTGAAACCAGAAGTTCAAGATGTGACTGGAAATATTTTACGACTGTGTATAACGTTTTATAATTATTTTCGTCCTGCTTCTTATACTAAATATTACTAGTAATACTTATATCGCCAGTTTTGAGTCAACATTTTAAATTGCCACTATTCCACGACAGCCACTTAACTATTGGTCACTCATAACAATGAAACATTTCTATTCTTTCTGAAGCAGGAAGGAAGACCGAACCTTGAAGGTTTGTTATAGTTTTCTTTCCGCTAGCTTCTCAAGAGGTGTTAGCGCCAAAATCACTTCTAAGGGTCAGCCGAAGGCGCTCGGAAGTAAAAAAAGGTGGGGTTGCAGAGGGTTTCTGTAAGAAAACCTACCAGCAATCTCAAGAACAAGCAGTCTGTGTCCAAGATCTGACCAGCTCTGTATTACGACGCATTTTAGTATAGTTCATTACATGATATTTATACAGCCCACTTGTTTAATCATGCAAATTTAGTTCAATAAGGACTAGATAAAATTCTCTGGCTTATACAAACAAGACTGCATTTAATATAAGTGCGCTCTTTCGTAGAAACCATTTAACATACTTATATACAAACACCCAACAAAAGTGTTTTTGTGATCACTTCAGTAAGAACGTCCTTAAATAGAATTTGTACAAATGTAAATGAAACAAATAGCGTTGTTTAAAGCAGGGCTGTGGAGTCGGTCACAAAAAATCCGACTCCGACTCCTGATATTTTAGTAGTTTGAATCCGACTCCGACTCCCGACTCCAACTCCGACGGTACTATAATATTGATACCCCCCCCCCCCTCATTCCTTTTCATCTACCTGATAAACTTTACCGGCTCATAACGAATTTCACAAGTTTTGCGGAATGTGGTTGATTATAATAAATTTCATATTTACAAATATTGCATTCACTGTTTCCAGCAACGTACTGATTTCACGTACAAATACACATAGAGGTTTATAAAAACGTAAATGAGGAAAAGGATAAAATTTACTTTAAGAAGAATACATTTCATGGCAAAATTTCATAAACGTGCAAATGCCATTGCTGTAACAAGACAGTTTCTTACCTGCCTACTAAACATACAGTACTAACTACATCCCGTAGTAGATTATTTTGGGTTCTTGCTACCTGCCTAATAATACAAGTTTACTGAGTCATAGGAAATTCAAATAGTCTGACGTCTGGGCAGGGTTGAGCAGATTTAAATTATTTGATTGAATTTAATGGAGGAATTTAATTATCAAAATCATTGATTTAAATAATATTTTGCAAAATCAACAAAACAAATACACCAAAGAAGTGCCTTTCAAATATTGCCATGAACCATGAACAGTAACAATATAACAAAATGCTGAAACTGGTTTAACTTTTAAAATACATCTTGAAACAGTTAAAACATCAAAATAATATGCACTATGAAAGTTAGAAATTAGACGTAATACAAATAATAGTAATAATACGTACTATGCTTGTTTTATTGTGAATCACATAAAACAGTGATTGCTAAGATATAGAAAAACCGTCTACTACGCTGTACAAGGGACAAAGTCGGCATTTTAAAAATAGTTTGGTAGGTATTTACATTTACAAGCGGTGATCACACTGATTCTAGAACACACTCTGCACACTAGTGGATCTATGAATTGACATATTATAGTAGTGCACGTGCATTTTCATAAACTAACATAAACAAAGAAAAATCGATTTTTATTAACCCTGAGTCTGTCTTCAAATAGTCAGTACTACAGTCGTTCAAATAGTTTGATAGCTTTTGGCGTTTTTATTAAGAAAAATGATAAGTGGGAGTCGGAGTCGGGTAATTTATACGGACTCCGACTCCGACTCCGACTCCACCCTAAAAGTTCCGACTCCTCGTCTCCGACTCCCGACTCCGACTCCGACTCTACTGCCCTGGTTTAAAGTTTAAAAAATGTATTTATGATAAAATATAAAAATCTTAATATTAAAATACATGTAGTGAAATTTATAATCATCCACCAGTTGTAATAAAATCTACTCGCACGTTACATAGCTTTAAGTCTAATTTAAAATCATATTTAATAGAAGAATGCTTTTATCTACAACAGTGGGTAAAGTTGAGCTTTATTCACTAGATGATCATTATCTTACTAAATAAAAGTGGGAAAATTAATGAACTGAAACACAACATAAAACGTTTATTAAATTGAATCCTTAAATAGCGCTAGCGTGGCTAAGCGGTTAGGAAGATCGGCTGCGGTGCCACAGTAAGGGGTTCAATTCCCACATCTTGCAACTTGCGGGCGGCCTACCCAGCCGCCTTAAAAATTGGGCACCGAAACCACAGTTGTGAAAGTAGGGAAGGTAAGCAGTTGTTGAAGGCGTAATGTTGTTCACCATATCACCTGGTACGCCGTTAACGGCGTGCCAGAGGATTGGGTTTTGGAAGGAGATATTTAGGTGGCCCTAACCTACATGTGATATGACGCGCCCTAAACTTTACTTTTTTACTTCTTAAATATGTAAATTTCTAACAGAACCATTACAATGATTAATATCTATTTCTGGAAACCCTACAACACACACACAATGTGTATATTTATTTTATAAAATATCAGATTCTATATGAAACACGTGAGAAAAGAGTGGCTGACAAATGATATGTAAACTGTCTGCTCGATTAAAAAAGAATCAGTTTACTCTCTTGTACCATAAATAACTATTATTTAACAATGGAATATTTTACTATGTAAATCTGAAATTGTGTGTGTTATGCAATTTATGTGTAAAACATATTTGTGACGAGTGCATGTTCAGTTTTTATTTATGTGTATCCGCACAAAAAAAATGATGAAAAATCTACTCTTTTAAAGAAATTTATATAGCAAACATGTTTAACAAGCGTTTGTGACAATACGATATTAATTATGAGAATGAAAGTAAAAAGTACGTGTCACACTGTTCCTAATTATATTCAAAATATCTGATACACATGCAGTACTGTTCATTTTTCGTTGATAAAAAAGACCAATAATTATAATTTCTATAATATTTTTTTTAAATCACCAAAAGCAACTAAAGTTGCGTCACTGATCGGATTTACTTTGTTCGGTATCGCGGTGACCTCCGTCCTCTTCATAATACAGTGATAAACTTGTGTGCTACGTAGTGTTTCTGGCCGAGCGGTTAAGACGTCTGGGTTATAGGAGCTACATTGAAAGTATAACCAATTTTGTTCACTATCTTATAGACTACTGATATATCCGTCATCGTGAGTCATTCACGGGATTACATAAAGCCACGTTAAATTTCATGCAGTTCCTTTATTGTTAAGAATGCGTAGAATGTCAAACATAATTAAATAATTTCTCATAAAACTCCGTAGCTTACCGTACAAGCATGTCCTGAATTGTGGTTAGTAGAAGTGAATGTTACGAAGTCAAAGTAAAATACTTTTTGCGAAAATTGCTCATTTGCCCAAATCAGAAGCTATAATGAACTATATAATGTCTTAATGTCATAGATTATTACACCAAACTAAAGAGAAACAGTGAAATATCGAATCATCTAAATTAACTGGTATACTATCAATATGACAGCTTGATTATGAATATCCAGAAACACTTCTTTGAATTGTTGTACGTAGTTTTTGTGTCAACCAAAGCGAAATGTCGTCAATTTCCGCTTTTTACGTTCAAAAACACAACAAATAAGATAATAAAAGACGCCATTTGAACGGAGGATAATTGCTTAAAATACTATTCCGCAATGAATTATTGAATTTAACACAGAGATTGTTTCCGTACGGCCTACTAGATACGACATCTAGGAGGGCGACGGTTTTCGTACGCTGGCTGTAGAAAATAAAACGATTCAAAATGGCCGTAGTTTGAAATTGTCCACTGTCTTTATAAAGTCACTGTACTCTGAGTACCAATCAGGTTTAAATCTTACCGACTGCAATATTTTTTTTTCTGTTTGCGCATTAATGTTATTCGCATTAATGTGTTTCGTTTGACTGTTTCGGTTTTATTAGAAACATCAAGATATTTTTATCTACTTTGTATATAATTATCTCGGAATTTAAATACCTAGGAAGCATAATTACAAACAATAACGAAACAAGAGAAGAAATAAAAGCAAGAATAGCGGCGGGAAACAAAAGCTATTATGCACTCAAAAGCATATTCTAATCGAGAAGCACATCGAGAAACGCGAAAAAAAGAATATATAAAACAATCATTAAGCCTGTAGTAACATATGGAAGCGAGACGTGGGTGCTAAAAATGGAAGAACAGAAAAGCCTATGCATCTTCGAAAGGAAAATACTAAGAGGAATATGGACCAGTAAAGGAAGGAGAAGAATGGATATCTAGAATGAATCATGAATTAAGGAACCTATACGAAGACCAAGACATCGTATTGACAATAAAAACACAAAGAATAAAATGGCTAGGCCACCTAATAAGAATGAAAAACGACAGAGGTCCAAAAATAGCATATGAAAGACATCCGGAGAGTAGAAGGAGAGGACGACCAAAGAAAAGATGGAGCGAAGATGTAGAAAACGATTTGAAACAGCTGGGAGTAAGAACTTGGAAAATAAAAGCCCTAGATAGAGACGAATGGAAGAAGATCATCGATCAGGCCAAGATCCTACAAGGACCGTAGAGCCAAAGAAGAAGAAGATATAATTATTAACACTTCGACTTCGATTTGGCTTCCTTTCTTTAACGCCATCTAACGGTAATGGCACAAACTTTACTGCTATGGGATGCTGTGCCATTTTTCAGTACCATCTATCGGCAAAGGGAGCAACAATTACTTTTTTCACTATTACAGGATACTTTACAGTGTTAAAGAGCAGCTATTCATTTATTTTAATGCAGCAAACGATCCAAATAATAAATAAAGACAGGCTGAAGAAATTGTCTAATATGGGTGGTGCAGAGAGAATAAAAATAACCCAAAAATTAGGTGCACCAGCCAGCCTAGAAGAAAGGCTTACACTGGTGGAAGAAGAAAGACTAAAGGTTCGTCTATGAGCGCGTGTTAAGCTATCGAGTATATACTATATCTTATTCTTATTCTTCTTCGTCCCTTTCATTCCGTGCGGAATGTAGGGCGTCTTCAACACGTTTCTTTGAATGTTAAGTTAGTCAGATAGTGTTTATAAAATTGAAGCTTTAAAGAATTTAATACACTATATGTTTCAGTAAAAAATTGTCAATAGTAAGATGACGAGTGGTCAACTCGTATCGAAAATATTTTTATTTTATGAGCATTTTATTAGCAATTCAACGAAAACAAATTAACGAAAAGACACGAGCACGTACCGCGAGGGTTCTTTTCCTGAGAATTTGGTCGAGTTTAATTGCCTTCTAGGAATCTATGCGAATTTAAAATAATAATCTTGCTAGACAAGAGTTTTGTACGGTTGGAAAATTAAACGAATACATTATAGGAAAACGTCATATTTTACATTTGTTAAACTAACAAATGATGCCGAAGGGTCTAGACCACAACGGCCACTGGACACAATGGCCACACGTAATTTTGCATGAACATATCGGCCACACTGGACACGACGGCCAAAAGCGATATGTGGACACAACGGCCACCTTGGACGTATCGGCCACAGGGTTAGCTGGACACAACGGCCACTCTGGACACTACGGCCACATTTCAGACGTGGACACAACGCCCACACAGAATTTTTGTATGCCCATATCGGCCACAGTGGACACTTCGGCCACTCATCAGACGTGGACACAACGGCCACACTGGACACAACGGCCACTGGACACAACGGCCACACAGAATTTTTGTATGCCCATATCGGCCACAGTGGACACTTCGGCCACTTATCAGCCGTGGACACAACGGCCACACTGGACACAACGGCCACTGGACACAACGGCCACACAGAATTTTTGTATGCCCATATCGGCCACACTGGACACGTCGCCCACATAGCAGACCTGGACACATCGGCCACCGTGGACACAACGGCCACATAGCGGAAGTGGACACAACGGCCACCGTGGACACATCGGCCACATATCAGAGGGGGATAAATGCAAGGTTTTCCCGCTGACATAGCTATACAAAATGAGCAAAGCCGTTCGCCCAACCCGCCTGGACTTTCCTGTACTTTAGAAAATCTATAAAAACAGAAAACGGATGGGAGTGCTCTGTTGAAATAATTAAACACATTTAAATTTGATTCAAAACGACTTCACACACCACCAAAAGTGCATCATGTTACTTGATATGCATCGCTGCTGACGTCAAATAACGCAACCATCCGACGCGCTGTGTTTTACCGTTGATCGAGGTATTTGCCAATGTTGCCTATTGTACCTCGAAAACTAAACACCCTGTATTGTTATGTGTTGATCCCATTCAGTATTAGTTACGTGCATTTCTTAATAATATGTTTATCAACACCTAGCTACTAGTTATCTATATAATTATTATTGCTTCATATTGCGTCATTTAATGCATCATAGTCTCTAGGGTATAAAATAACATAAATCCATTAATTCTGAAATCATTAATAACGCGTGATCTGTGATCACCTAGCATTTTTGTTTATTTTGCGAATTTTAGAAGTAGTAAGTTTTTCCATAATGTAATCTGAAGTTCGTCATAATTATCTTCTTCTTCTTCTGCTTCTTTTATAAATAAAATTCAAAGTATGTGTGTATGTTTGGTATACAAAGCCACACCGCAGCACAGATCACTTTTAAAATTCACAAACGGGTACTATGAGCGTGTGGGATGGCATAGAGTTGGTCCCGGTCGCTAACTATTAACAAATATTATATCTTTGTGATATTAACCACACAAACTTCTGACAACTGTCATATTTTATTTGACTTTCTTCAAAGGTATACATAATTTTATGAATTTAACTAATGTTTTGCAATTATTTACTTTAATCGACGTTTCCAAATCGTAAAAGTATAAGTGATATACAGGGTGTTTTAGAACGTGCGGCTAATAATTACCGCACGCAATTCTACGTTGAAGAACAAGCAAAAACTTTAACACCAATTTGGTCTTACACGAAGTTTTTAAATTATAAGCACTTAAAGGTTTTTTAATTTGGCAACGCTGTACAATTTAAAGCTAAGAGACATGCATTTAGTTACCCTTGATCGTATATGTTTGTGATTCTGCAATTAAATCAAGTATGTGTTTATGTTTTTCATGGAGATCCTCTAAAATTATTGAAATAATAGACAAATCAAGATTGAATGCGTTTTATTTAAATTAATACTCTTTTTTGGCTACAATAGCTGTTCAAAATGAGCACCTCTGAGTTCTACACATTTGGTACACCGAGTAAGAATGTTTGGTATTAGATTTTGCAGCATGTTACGATTGTGTATTTCTCTAACTGCATTATTTATCCGTTCAATAAGTCGCTCTTCGGTTTCAATTTCTACTTGATAAACATGAGCTTTTAAAAAGCCCCAAAAGAAAAAGTCTAGGACATTTAGGTCGGGATTTCTTGCGGGCCATGGTATCGGAGCATCACGCCCGATCCACCGCTCTGGAAAGTTTTGATTTAACCAATCCCTAGTTTCAAGCCCGCAGTGGGCTGGAGCTCCATCTAACTGAGCCCACATATCTCTCCTGACAAGTAACGGTACTTCTTCCAATAATCCCGGTAAATCGTTGTTAAAAAAATTGACAACATTTTCGGCGTTTAATCGACGAGGCAAAATGTGTGGCCTTATTAGTCTATTTCCGATTATTACACACAACTGTCACATGACTGATATCATCCAATGAGAATCATGCATTTTTTGAAAATCGACCAATCCCGAACTAATTAGCTGATAAGCGCCCGTGGGCTGCTTACCAAGCGATAGGCTCCCTAGGGATGATTATCGACCCCGTAGATGGTGTCATAATTAGAAATAGAAATGCAAGAAACAAGCAATTTGAATTTTTTGGCATTATTAGATCAATTTTAAATCATAATTCGTACACGGGTCTTGTGTAATAATCTTCAAAATATAAACGCGGGCAACACACTTACCTACATATAATTTTGCCCGTGCCAAGAGTCATCGTGCTGGTTGCCTTTAGAAAACTGCCCTCGGGACAGTTTTCATTGCAACCAGCACTCGACCCTTGGCGTGTGAAAAATTATCGGTAAGTATGTATGTATGACGCTGAATCTAAACTGGTGATTGATGGAAGACATAAGGGTTTTCATCGGCCCAGTGGTGCATATTGTGCATATTAAACATTCCGTTACGGGTAAATGTGGCTTCATCCGTCAATAAAATGTTTTCAATGAAAACCGGGTTGACTGCGTGTTACCGTAATAACCATCTGCGAAACACCATCCGTCGCGGATAATCTTCCGGAAGCAACTCATGGACTAGCTGGAAGTGAAACGAATGTAAGAGATTTTCTCTTAACACTCGATGTACAGCAGTATGGCTAATATTAAGTCTTCGAGCTATAGAACTGGTACTTTGTCGAGGTTCGTCTTCAAATACCTGTAAGATGTTTTCTTCTATTTCGGGTTGTAATACATGTCGTAATCGCCCTCCACCAACTCCCTGCATAGGTTCTATTCTCCCTGTTTCTCTTCAGCGCCGATCTAGTCTTTCAATAACATGCGCATGAGGATGTCTCCTGTTTACATAACGTCCGGCATATAAATTTGAAGCTTGGTGACAATTACCGCCACATTCGCCTAATATCAAATACATGTTCACGTATTCAGGAAAACTGTATGCCATGTTTTTTCCCCAAAACCAAAAACATAAAACTGAAGAATCAAACAAGGAGCAAAGTAAGTTAGAACAATAATAACAGGGAATAACTAATAAATAATGAGTGAAGCAGGTTTTACGAAAAGAAAAGTGACTTTTACAAGTGTCAAAAATGACATTAATACATCTAGTTATGAATTTTTTATTGTTACATTTTAAAAATAAACCCACCTTATAATGCATAGTTGCAACGTCTTCCAAAACTATAAATCGGGAAGATTTTGCATTCTTAAATATTAAATTATACGTAAACTAATTACCAAAATGTTATAATTTATATTTGATTACTTATTTTAATTGTTGAATTATGTGTGGTTGATACTATTTAAATCTATTTCTCAACTAAAGTTTGAGCATTAATAACCCCTTAACCAAAGAGTTAACACTAACATGGCGTGGTGTATTTATTAGCCGCATGTTTTAATACACCCTGTCAAATTAGGTATTGTATGTATTTATATTTCTTTAATATTTTGACCAATAAAGGGCCTATAGAGGCACTAACATTCGATTTTAACACCTCCATAGAGAGCGCCTGAGTGAAATTCTGGCACCTAGCAAAAAAATAAAATATAGCTAATACCCAAATGCATTATAAAATTTATACAAAAACGTGTGGCCAGCTTTTTTGTAATATTTTTTTGAAAAAGTTGAAATACTTAAAAATAAAAACTCCCAAAAATTTATTAAGAAACAGAATTGGACTTTTCTAAAAGAATAGGAAATTCCCCTCCTTTTAAGGTAAACAATATGTTAAAATTCCCTGACTATACAATTTTTCATTTTTGAATAAATAACTGCAGTTTTTCCATGTATCTATTTATATTTGTTTATTGTAAATGAAACAAAATGTGCGTTCATACAATGCGCTGCGGCGCGGCGGTCTCGCTTGGTTGTCGCAAAACGTCAGGCGAGTCGCGTGCCTGCGGTGGTACGGCCGCTACTCGGGATCCATGAAACCTTGTAGAATGTAGAAAAAAAATCCAAGAAAAATTGCTAGCATTTAATCATACAGGTCACTTCCATAGTTACCAATGAAATCAATAGATTAGAGCGTTTATTTTACGAGTTAACATACGAATTTGAATTAAGTAGCCTACTTGCTAATAAGAAACTATAATTTTGTTACGGGAATGTAGGTGTGCAACTAAAAAGTAGCTGCGTACATAGGCGTAACTTGGGAGGGGCCAGGGGGGGCATTGCTTCCCCCCCCCCAAATTTTGATTTTAAAGTAAAGTGCAGCATTTTTTTTGCAATTTAGGTTTAAAACTGTTGTGAAGTCTTGATTTTGTCCCCCCAAAGTGATGCTCCAAGTTAAGCTCATGGCTACGTAGGAACAACTTGTGTGTTGTATCTTTTTTTTTAGTGGTATACATTAGGATAACTTTTAATTGTCTTTTTGACAAGTAATAATTCCTATGTTAACTCGCAAAATAAACGCTCTAATCTATTGGTCTCATTTGTAACTATGGAAATGACCTGTATGATTAAATAGTGGCATAGAAACGAAACGCTTATGTTATAGCTATTAACATATCTAGGAATGTTATGATTCATAACATCCGTGATTTGTTCAATAGTTTATCGGTTGCTATATGGTTATGGTTGCCATGTAGGGTAATATTCTTTAACCTTACAGATAAGTTATGACCTAGTTACCAGCAGACTTTTGTATATGTAAACAAAGGCTTAATATCCTGAAACCGATAAACTATTAAAATAAATTCCCTGTATACTCAACACTATTAATAAATTAAAATTTGACTGCTGCCCGATTCGATATCGGTATAGTAATATTTATTTATGTATCAAGGGCGACAATATGGTTTTTACGGAAGAGTTTGCAATTGCTGGCCAAGGCGATAGCTTAGGCAAGCAAGCAGGCGACGCCATAAAAACCAATCGATGCGCATATTAACTTTTTCTATCATAATTTGTAAAAATTCTGTAAAAGGCTTTATCCAGAACATTCCTCGTCATTGTGACAATAAATAATTTTAAAAATCAAATTAAGTTAGGACTAAATATATCTTCACGTTACTAATAAATTAAATAAATTTTCAAATAAAAAAAACGTTACCGGTGGTCGAATTCGAAAGGCAGGCGGACAGCGTGTGCAGCCCCAACGTTTAGTGCGATATCCTAAGGGAACGTGCAATTTCTATCTAAGCCACGGAGGACCGGCTTCTCTAATTTCTCCGTCGCAGGTATATTTAGTAACCGCTAATTTATGCCGCGTTTTTGTATTGTAAAAAATTTATTCTGTATCTATTCGCTCCCATTTTTGGTAAGAATAAAGCCTGCACTATGTACAAATTATTACTTGTATTTATTACTAAGTTGAATGAAAAATAAACACGCTGATATGTGCGACGCGCGGTTGTATTTAAGCGAAGGGTATTATTTTTGAATTTTTTGCGACCTTATCTTTTATTTGTTGGGTTCTATTTTCGTCAAGTGTAAGGCCTGATCTATGTGCAAATTACTACTTTAATCTATTTCCCACTTAAAGCAAATATAAACAAAATTTTATTATTTTAAGGTGCTCACCCTGTATATATTTGTATGAAATTACACCGGTTTCATGCGAGGTAGATATACAGGGTGATTTTTTGAAAACGATCCGCCTGAGATATTTCAGAAACCAAAAGGAAATTAAAAATTTCCGAAAACAGGTCCACTTATATGTCAAGGGGGAAACGGTTTGACCTATGATTCACACTTTTGACGTTTACCCCTGCGCCCCCACAAATACCTCCCCAAAAATTTTAAATGGAATGACCCATCGCGTGGTATCTCAAATGAAAGCTTATCTTATAAAGATTATGGTGATGTGTCACTTGCGCATTTTTTTTTATTTAGCATTCAGAAATGATCAATTCTTTCAGCAATAGAGTACACCATTTTTAAGGAAACCAATGTAGTATGTAGGTGAAGCTGACTAAACGGAAACAACTAATGTGACAGTTTGTTAGACAAAACGTCAACGGCTTGCTTTCTTTTTTTTCCACGCCTACCTGATTAAAATTAGGTTTCGATAGCGCTTACCGTTCTCCTGAAGTGGCAATGATAAACTTTCTCATAAAATGTATGAGAAAATAAAAAACGTGGGCAAGTGACACCATAATCCATATAAGATAAGCTTTCATTTGAGATACCACGCGATGGGTCATTCCATTTAAAATTTTTGGGCAGGTATTCGTGGGGGCGCAGGGGTAAACGTCAAAAGTGTGAATCATAGGTCAAGCCGTTTCCCCCTTGGCATATAAGTGGACCTGTTTTCGGAAATTTTTTAATTTCCTTTTGGTTTCTGATATATCTCAGGCGGATCGTTTTCAAAAAATCACCCTGTATAATATGTATGCAAAATATCGTCTTCCTCCGACAAATAGTTTTTGAGCTATACTGCCAACAGACAGACAGACAGACAGACAGACAGACGGACGGACAGACAGACAGACAGACGGAATTAAGAACACCTCTTTTTTTGCATAGTGATCGTAAAGGTCGTTTTTTTTAACGAAAAATCGTATTGAAAGTTCCACTTTTTTAACGCAAAAATCGTGAGAAAAGTGCACTTCTTTAACTATTTTATTGAAATGTCAATTTGACAGTTGTCAATTCCGAAGTCCTTTTCGACTAAATTTCGACCAAGAGATCACTATGCAAAAACACTACGTGTACAACACCTTTTGAAAGTCTTTTTTTTCATTCATTTGCTTGATTAACTAGGGCTTCGCCCTCGTTATCAAACTGCAAATTTATGAAAAAAGTATGACTTTCAAAACTAGTTGCATAAATTACTATTTGGTCATCTAGGGACCTTGAAACGTGAAGATCTGAAGAAATCTCGTCTTTCAGACGAGGGAAGTAATAAGAAACGAGTATATCATGAAAAATTAAGAATTTAAGCCTTTCCTTAATTAATAATTGTGAAAATGAATAGTAATGCTTGAACAGTCATGCGAATGAATAGGTCAATTGCTTGCTGAAGTAGAAAATTTTTAGGGGCGAAAAAAAAAGTTTAGAATCAGGTTCAACGACAATTCGTTTTAAAGCTCTTTAGGGGTAGTACACCATGAAAAAGTGGGTGCGTAAGCCCTCTACAGCTGAAAGTAATAAACCGATTTTCATGGAACTTCAATTGAACCCGGACTCTAACTGCAAAATGGCGGCCGCAATAAATCTTTCAAAATTTTGATTTTAACGCCTCATAAGTCAAAAATGAGTTATCTGATCAGGTTTCACGACAACTTGTTTAAAATTCCTTTTACGGTACTATATCATGAAGGCAATTTATTTTCGAAAATCTAGAAACGGTCAAAATGGCGTTTTTTCAATTTTTTTAAATTTTTGAAAAGTTATTACAAAAAACTGCCCACACGATATTGTTTAAATTTTTTACATTTATTACAGCTTGGTGTTAGCTACATTTTGTTTTTTTAATGAACGCTAGAATTTCACTGTGCTGCCCACTATAAGGTTTTGAAAATCGGAAATTTTGGTTTGCACAGTAGAATAGCTAAACTTTCTTATTTTAACTCAAACACCTTGTATAATATTATATTTTTGTATGCACAATTTGATTCCCTATTTAATGGTATATGGTATTCCTATACCTCAAATGCACGGCTGATTCGAAATTAGCGAATTTATCAAGTTTTTCCTCTAAACCTACATTCCAGCCAAAGGCTGTCTGTAGCGCGTATGCAAGTCTCTCTTCCGTACATATCAAATTCGTAGTGCTGTCATTTTCGCTATTCTTTCAAGGGTTTTCAGTTTTGTTTGGATTTATATCGATACTGTTAAATACCAAAAAGAAATGTTAATGTTAACAAATTTTTAGTATCTTAAACTCTAGGGAGGAGCACACGGCCACTTATGTATATCCATGTCAGCGGGCAAACCTTGAATTTATCCCCCTCTGATATGTGGCCGATGTGTCCACGGTGGCCGTTGTGTCCACGTCCGCTATGTGGCCGTTTTGTCCACGGTGGCCGATGTGTCCAGGTCTGCTATGTGGGCGACGTGTCCAGTGTGGCCGATATGGGCATACAAAAATTCTGTGTGGCCGTTGTGTCCAGTGGCCGTTGTGTCCAGTGTGGCCGTTGTGTCCACGGCTGATAAGTGGCCGAAGTGTCCACTGTGGCCGATATGGGCATACAAAAATTCTGTGTGGCCGTTGTGTCCAGTGGCCGTTGTGTCCAGTGTGGCCGTTGTGTCCACGTCTGATAAGTGGGCGAAGTGTCCACTGTGGCCGATATGGGCATACAAAAATTCTGTGTGGCCGTTGTGTCCAGTGGCCGTTGTGTCCAGTGTGGCCGTTGTGTCCACGGCTGATAAGTGGCCGAAGTGTCCACTGTGGCCGATATGGGCATACAAAAATTCTGTGTGGCCGTTGTGTCCAGTGGCCGTTGTGTCCAGTGTGGCCGTTGTGTCCACGTCTGATGAGTGGGCGAAGTGTCCACTGTGGCCGATATGGGCATACAAAAATTCTGTGTGGGCGTTGTGTCCAGTGGGCGTTGTGTCCACTGTGGCCGTTGTGTCCACGTCTGAAATGTGGCCGTAGTGTCCAGAGTGGCCGTTGTGTCCAGCTAACCCTGTGGCCGATACGTCCAAGGTGGCCGTTGTGTCCACATATCGCTTTTGGCCGTTGTGTCCAGTGTGGCCGATATGTCCATGCAAAATTACGTGTGGCCGTTGTGTCCAGTGGCCGTTGTGGCCAGACCCCATGACGAAGCCTTAAGAAAAGTAACGTGCTTTTCTTTTCAGTGTAAGAATTCTTTTAGAACTTGTGATTGGTGCATCTGACCTTCTTCTTGAAATATAATTGGTTTGCAATATATGAGGTTAATTATCATGATAAAGATATAGCTAGGCGAATGAGTCAGGAAGGTGTATTATAATTTGTTTTATATTCAAATCACGCAAGAAAAGTTCTTTGCAATGCTTTTTAATAGAAGCGGCATTTTACTATTTTATAGGTACGTACCTATTTTATATGTATAGACAAATTTACCGTGACACTTTTATATACAGTGCGTAAATTAAGTATGGAAACAGTGGTATTATTTGAATACGGCCATAAATAGAACTCTGAAATTTGGTATAGAAGTAAAGCTGTTTTCTAATGATGGTACTTTCGACCCCCATTTCTATTTAAAAAAATAATCAAGTTGCCCGTGCTGCAGTCGCAACGATCGATAAAAAAATTGGAACCACGAATATTAGCAGAAAACCGTATGTTTTACTTCTATACCCAATTTCAGAGTTCTATCTATGGCCGTATGCAAATAATACCACCGTTTCCATACTTAATTTACGTACTGTGTAATATTTCAGACTTCTCTTTCTTTCTTCTACATTTTTTGAAGTAGCAAATACATACGTATAGTGGAAGTCAATTAGGGTCTCAACGAGTGCGGATGTATTTATGAGAAAATGAGAAAGATAATTTTAAAAAAGAGCTGAAAGTCCGGAGTAATTTAAAATAAAAATTGCTGTTCGCTATCGTTGAATCAATCCATCAGCGCAAATTTAAACGCCAGTTCCCAAGCGCCGATGAGCCGATTTTCTAGTTGTCCTATTTATAATAATTATGGTTAACACTCTACTGAAGGATAGCTTTTACTTTCCTCCATTCATACGATAGATGCCAATCTGGAGCTTTAAATGGACTTTGAACCACAGGAAATTGTTACAAGTATCTTCAGTTTCAAAGAAAGTCATAGGGATTATAACATTGCGTTTACCTAGAGCGAATTAGTATCCCCAGAACGTATTTTTTAATTTATTACGATTGAACTCAACTCCTTTGCTCTACTTAACCATGGCGTCTCTTTGCATGCAATAGAATTCCAAAATAAGGTCTTAGATTTCACAAATATAATTTTTTCATCAGTTTTTTTATACAAGGAGTACTTTGTTAACCATTTTAAATTTAAGCTGTTCACTTAGCGTGCATATTTCTACAAGATATGCAACACACATTGCCTTAAAAAAGTTTTACATTAGTAATTTATTTAATCTGTTTTATGGAATAGTCTTTTATAATTATGTAAAAAATTTTGCTTGGGATCATTTTAAACAATATAGAACATAATATTAAAGTAGGTAATAGTTACTTATTTTTCGAAATCAATCCCTGGTATCTATCCTGCAATGGCGACATAACAGAATAGGCACATTTACGAATTGTATATGACATGTTCTAACCGAAAAAGTAAAAAAAACCCTGAGACGTTAACTAAGTTATATTTAATGCTAAAATAGAGTTATAAGGTAGTTCATATTTTTCTGAAATTACCTTGCCAACTTTATATCATTAAAAGCAATTTTAAAACATTTAATAGAAGTCAAACAATCATGTATTGTAAAAGTGTAGAATCAGTGTCTTTAGAAAGACACTTACTACACATTTTTACTTGATTCAACGGCTGGATGAAGTTTGGTTTCATTTTCTCTATTTACATTAGAACAATTGCGAAAACAACATCAGAAATGAAAGTTTCAATGGGCAACCATCACATTGGGAACAGTACCGAACAAAAGAAATAATTAGGAAAAGTAAGAAGTAATGAACTATTGCAAAGCTATCAAAACTTTCAACGCGGTATCATTATGTTACTAGAACATTTGGCAGAAAGCGATTAGGAAGATGTGTTACATTTTGATCAAAATGGAAAGTATTTATATTATAGTACGTTTTACTTTTTAATAACATCTTAAATAAGGCGGTTATAGAAATGAATATTATACTGCATACTTTTTAACAAAGCATTAATGAAACGGATTCTTAAACTCAATATTAGAGAATGTTATTTTAAGTATACCCTCACTGTTCGGATATTACTTCAAAGCATCTATTAGGAGATTATAGTATTGAGCTACCTTTAAATTCTTATATTAAAAAAAAAATATAATCCTTACATCTGATAGTTGTTATTAGAGAATTTATGGTTTGTTAAAATTGTTATACAGTGTGTCCAAAATTGGGAGCATTAGTTAAAAAAAAGTAATTAATTACCGCTAAATTGGAAAAATGGATTTGGCATTGGTTTGTTAAGAGACATTTAAATATTGGCTTTAAAGAAATCAGGCCGCTGACCTAATGTAAGAGGAAGAAATAATTTCGCCAAAAAGTTGCTTCTTGGCGTGATTAATAAATTAACATTCTAGTGAGGCAGTCTCAGTTTCCTTTTTTTAACCTCATGAAGTATCCGTTGTAGGAAATGATAATTGGTTGACATTTATTAATTTACAAACTCTCTTCTTGATCAGACTATTTGATTGTATTGTTGGATTACAGTGGCGTAACTATGGGGGGTGATATGGGTGTCAGAACACCCCCCAGAGGCTTTAGGAATAACTAAAATTCGTCTTAAACAAAAAATCTAAAATTACATTTTAGTAATGTATAATTGAATATCAACTATTACATTCGGAATTCGGACTCGACCATTTTTAAATTCCGATCTCAACGAACATCTCTCGGACGTGATTGCTGAGTTCAAATTATACCGGAAAATCCAAAATCTACAAAATCTTCCACATAAGACAGCAATGGATGCCCTAGCTACGTGCAATAATGACATGTTTTTCAATATACGAGTATTCAAGTTGCTGCAAATCCTTGCAGCGATTTCTGTGTCATTCTCTGTCATTCTTCACCTTCAAAAGAATTAAGACTTACCTCCAAAATACAAGATCGCAATATAGGCTGAATGGATTGGCAATGCTCTACATTCACAGAGAACTTAAGGTGAACGTAGATGAAATCATAAACGAGTTAACAAAAAACCAAGAAAACTTGAATGACTACTATAAGTTGTATTACAATTGTAATTATTTTATTGTTTATAAATAGACAGTATACGTAGTTGCTTTCATTTCTATAGGACTTTTTTTACAGTCAAAATGACATTTAACATTTTCATAGGTTTGAGTTATTGCAAGGACAGGCATATCTTGAAATTTTGTTTTACAAGCGAGCGAAGTTGTTATTTATTTAGCAAATAATTATTTCTGACGCCTTTTGATTAATAAGCAAATAAAATGCCAAACTAGTTAATTTCACCTATTTAAATAGACAACTGTCAACATCTGTTAGTAAATGTTTAAATGTAACTAGGTGGTCTACACTACCAATAAGTTAAATCGAGGCCTACTTCAAGTCCTATAGAAATGAAATAAACTATACTTTGTAACACGGTCTCTTGTCTAGCCCTACACCTACTGAATTATTACGTTAAAATTCCCTGGTACGCTAGCTTATTCAGTCGGTGAGCTATGATGCTGTATTCACATCGTCAGTGCAGCTAAGAGCATATTAATATTGTTGAGATCAGCTCGCTGACACCTGAAATGTTGTACTTACAAATGCAAACACCAACGGTAATAAAAACCGAACAGTTTACAGGAATACATATAATCTGTAAACAAACATAGACACACAAATAAAAATATACATAAAAACCAGTACACAAAGCCGTTATGCAGTGCACATGAGAAAATGCCTTAACTAGATTCCAAACATTCAGTAGCACATGCACAGTCAAAGCTCACGAGCGCAATGCCTAAAGTAATTCCGCACACACAAATAGTTCGGACGTGAAGTTGTCGATTATTTTTAGGACGCTTCGTTATTTGCAGCCCCTGGACGCCAAATCAGCAAATGACGTAATGCCGGCCGGTCATTCCCCGTTATCTGACGGCGACCCACTTGGTCGTAGTTGCTCAATGGTTCATTACAACAATTATTGACAATGTTGTAATTATTGTTGGATCTCTTAGCGCGATTGCAAACAGAACTAACCTTGTTCCCTTTGGACGCCACTGGCGTCTCCAATGCGTTGCTTCGCTTTTTGGCTGGCTCCTCGCCTAGAGCTGCACGTACCTCGTAGTGGGCTCACGTAAGACTTCACTTGGTCAAATTGGGCGCGAACCAATTAATCCGCACTATTCGCCTATTAGGGCGCGAATCAGGGCGACCTTCGCCCTTTGCAGGTTTGACAGCGAATGAGTTCACTTGCAGTCCTTAGCGCGTTTCAAATCCGCTGCTTCTTGATCTCCGAATTAACTTGTAGTGTTAGCACATTTTCTCACGTAACACTAGCGCGTCCACACTCGGGACTCCATAGTCCGCGGTCACTCACATAGCATTTTCCACTTATGATGCGATGCTACGTAAATAAACATGAGAACACGTACTGCTGGGCCTTATTACTAATTGGGTATATAATAAAAGGTATGAAATAGGTAAATAGGTGGCACGAATTGGCCCTTTTCAACTTTTATGGTACGCTCAATTTTTTAAATTTATTATTGTAAGGTAGATCACTCTCCCACAACACCCCCCAGAGCAAAATCTTAGTTCTTCATTGTTTCCCAACTATAGCTTTAAGGTCATCAAACTACCTTACCGGTGGACGTGTTACACTTCGTCTTGCTGTTGCTATTCTGGGTCTCCAGTTTAATGTTCTGCTTGGTCATTTTCTTTGGTGTTCATGTATATAATGTAACCAGCTCAACGTCATATTAACTTGTTTGCAGCTTTTTTGCAATGTCTAATAACCCTGATATTTTTCTTATTTCCTGGTCTTGTACTCTTTCTTCTAACCGTATACCAAGCATATTCTTCGTCCCGTTGTGTGATTTTTAGTTTGTGTATATTTTTATTTATGCCATTATTAATTTTACACTTTCATTTGGCACCATATTATTTCTTGAAGCATGCCTGGTCAACTGGCTAGTAAGAGTCTAATTCGTTACCAAGTCTACTTCCAGCAATTTTTATAAATAACTTACATAGTTAGATAGTATATTGGATAGTAGAGTAATAGGCTTGCAGTCCTCGCTTTTCTTAAAGAACGTAATAGCTTCTACGTTGCAGTATTCTATTTGAACAAAACATTCTTTTGGGCATCTTTTAAATATGTTATTTAACATTTTTCCTCGTTCTTCCACCCTTGATACATTCCTTTATAATTTCTTCTTCACTAAGTGAAAAAAAGTGGCACTTCAAGCACTGAAAATAATTTAAAAAGGCTTACATTTTTAAATGAAATAAAAAAAATTTTTTTTTCGTATGGCGAGCTCTTTCTTACTCGAGCATTCTATTTTGTTGTTCATGTTATCTGATTGCTGTTCTACATAATTTTGGCTCCATCGGTGTATGATGTTGCCAATTTCTAGGTTATGCGAAATATCAAGTTAATCACTTATGAGTTTACTTTACTTTATATACTCTGTATAACTTATGTTAGCGGTGAAGATTAGGTTTCAAGAGCTAGAGGAAACGTTCTCCGGCAGCGAACCAGCGGACCTCAAAACAGCTTACACTTCAGAACCGCTACCCCTGACAGCCAAACGTCAAACGAGCCGACGCCGACGCCCGTGAGAAGTCATTAGCAATGAATCTTTCCGGCCTTGGTTGCAGTTGGCAGTAATACTCCCATATATGATATTAAAAATTCGCCCCAGATTTGACGCCAGTATAAAACAGGTGACGTCTATATGACAATGACATCCTGTGTCATCTAACGATATCGAAATATTGAGCGAGTTTTATACAGCCATTTGTGGCCGTTTTCCGCATCGCGTTCGCCATTCTTTTTTGTTACATACATCATCTTCTTCTAAGTTTCTTCTTTGCATTGCTGTTTTTATTTGCTGGTACCATTGTGTTCTAGGGCGTCCCCGTTTTTCCTCTTTTCGGGTATACATTTCCAAGTTTTCAGTGGTAGTCTTGTTTCCTCCATCCTTCTCATATGCCCATACCAAATCAGTTTCCGCTGTTCTAGATTGTCTTTTATAGTTGTTTGAATTTGCATATTTTCTCTAATTGTTTCATTTTTCATTCTGTCTAACAAGGTGACCCCCTAACATCTTCGCCAGAATGACATTTCCATAACATTCAATCTCTGTTCCATCCTTTTGTTAACGACCCAAACTTCAAATCCATATAATGAGCAGCTTTCAACTATTGTTTTAAATAATTGCTTTTTTATATTATTTTTTATGTCTTTATTCCACAGTACTGACTGTAACTGTCTCGTTATAACCTTTCCTTTTCTAATTTTATCCTCAATATCCGCTTCGTCTGAACCTGTATCTGTTAATGTTACTCCCAAATATTTGTATTTATGTGTTACTTGGATAGTTTTCCTTGTTGTCAGTATTTCGTTTCCTGTGTTACCTATTGCCATATATTGTGTTTTCTGTGTGTTTATTTCCCTGTCCCAATCTTCAAGCTCTTCCACCAGTTTTTCGTCATACAATCTATATCATCTTCGTCTTCGGCAAAGAGAACCTGGTCGTCGGCGAATAAGAGACTATGTATATTGTAATCATGTCCTAGCCGTATTCCCATACATTTACATTTCTCGTTCCACTTTTTCAACGCTTGGTCTAAATAGATTTTTAAAAGTGTGGGTGATAGACAAACCCTTGTCTAAGACCTTTGTTAACTATAAACTCAGATGAGAGCATTTGTCCACTTTTTATTACACTTCTATTATTTTCACACATTTCTTTTACGGCTTTGATGTATATTTCGGAAACCCCACTGTTTTTCATTGTTATCCATAGTCTATTTATTGGTACGCTATCATATGCCTTTTGAAGGTCCGCAAACATTAAATGTAATTCCTTGCCGTACATTATTGTTTTTTCCATAAAGCAATATGTAGAATACATTATCAATACATGATCGGTTATTACTAAAACCGCTTTGTTCCTCTTATGTTTCAATTTCCTCTTCTATTATTTGTTTTATAATTTTCCCATACAGTCTACCTACGGAAGATGTGACGCTAATGCCTCTATAGTTGGTACAGTTTCTTTTGTTTCCTTTTTTATATATGGAGCTTAAATAAACTAGCTTCCATTCTGCTGGTATATTTTCATGTCTTAGGCTTTCATTAAATATCGACTTTATTTCTTCGAGTACGGCTATAGGAGCGTGTTTTAAAAGTTCCGCAGGTATACCTCCAGGGCCAGCTGCTTTGTTATTTGTTATTGTTTTTAAAGCGCTTTTTATTTTTGCTACTCTTATTTCATCTATTTGTGTTTGTGTTTCTTCTTTAGTATACGATACATGTTCATATTGGGGTCGTTTCTCAGTTAGTAGTTGTTCATAATACCTTTCCAGTTTTCGTTTCCTATGGGATCTACTGCGATTTTTGCTTTGGTATTCAATCTTAGGCTTTCTAATGTTTTTAAGTCGAAATAATTTTTGAAAAAGGTGTACGAATCTCCTATCTGTCGTTAGCAATCTTCCGTCATTTATAATTCATTCATAAAGATTCGAGAATAACCTTGGTACACCATATAAACACACACAAAGCCAATGCGAACCTGTTATCATTCCCCCGCTGTTTTCTATAACCGGATACAGATACTATTATTTTTAAACTCTAAAAGCGCTTACACAATCGACCGTGTATTCATAGCTGTGCATTTATCAAATAATATTCCAGTTCATTACGCTTTCAACACGTAACAAGTTTTGTATATAATTCTTCAATTGTTAGATCGTTTTACCTTGATTATATTCCCTTTCTTAGTACTTACTTAGCTTTTTCGTAATACATACTTGCCTATTACTGTTCTCTTCAATTACTCGTTCTGTTATGGTTCCTTTATGCTTCTGGTTGTTTTTTAATTTCTGGCCTTATTGTCCTGTTTAGACGGCGTGTTATACTGTTCAAACTGCATCAGTCTTCTCCTTTCCTTCAACAATTATTTAGTTTTGGAACTTAACTTTTTTCTATGCTTTTTTTGTTTCGTTTTATTTTTATAGTGTACTTCTTAATAATGGTCACTATTCTTGAATTTGCTTCATCCAGCATGCAATATGCGTTTGCTTGTTCACCTTCTACTTTTTTGTATTTTTTTCTTTGAAAATATAGCTCTCTGCTTTCGATATATTTATCTTAATCTTTTTAGTCGTCCGCTATTTATTGGTTCTAATCTCCAGTTTGGCATTGGCGACAACTGTTTCTGTTGCTAATCTACGATCGTTCTTTGTAGCGATGGGGTTTAATATGGACACATCATGTAGATATTTTCTATATGTAATTATACAGCTTTTTAAATTTTTATAATCGCCATTTGGGCTTCCCCAAGGTTACTTATTTTGCTGCTTTTTTATAACGAACGTATTTATTCCATACAAGTTGTGTTGTCATAGATAGCCTATTAACATTTCACTTTTCTCGTTTATGATTCCCAAACCATATTTACGCATACGTTTCTCCACATTTTCTTTTTTACAAAATAATGAAACCAATTTCAGATATGACTTTTACACTGATCTGTTCTCCACATAAGTTGATAAAACGACTGAAATTGAATTTCAATCTTGACAGTAGCTTTTAATAAATGTTCTATCTCTATACTATAATTTACAGCGTATACATTAACGTAAATAAATAAATAAAGAAGAAGAAAAGGGTAATTCAATTACTAGTTTTAATATCCTCTTTATTTATTTCAAACAATCACATTTGTTTTTTGCCAATTAGATAGCTCTACGCAGCAGAAAATTAAACAGCAAGAGGCGCATTGTGCGTAGGAAAGTAAAATCAGGCCAAATCTACGAGCTGAGACAAAAAGGGTTAACGCTCGCTGAACCTTCACCTCCATCAAAACTTTTACTCTTAAAACTTTTTTGCCCAAAAGCATCTCAGGTCAAATCAGGCTCTTCTACAAAAACGGCAGCCGGGAAAGTACTGAAGAACAATATGCTTTATTGCTCCTTCGCGAATTCGAGCACTGGTGCCAAATTAAGTGAGTTCACAAAGGAATTGCACCTTACGTAAACAAGTGACGCGTATAAACGCCGCTTCTTGCGCTGGCCACTAGCCCCGGCTCTGGGTTAAGGTTAAGCAATGGCACACTTTCTCGAAGAAAGGTCTAAGTCACTGAGAGGAATGTCAGGAGAAAGCAGAAGCACGGATCACACAGCCTAATGCGGACCGGAAGTGCTTGCCGTGGAAATTCGACGGTACATGTGGGAATACATTGTGTCCAAGTGCGTCCAACGGGTGTCCAATTCCATGCGTGCTTAAGTAGGTCGACTAAACGCATCCATTACTGTAAATAGTTCGAAATTAAGATGTTTCCCTGAAGTGTGTTTGACAATCAGTGGAAAAGACTAGACATTTTAATTTTCGAAATTGATTTGGCTTTACTTGGAGAACACTTGTTTTAGGAGAATTATAGTTTTGTATCATGGCGAAATACCAGACTCGAACAATAGGGCGCGCAGTGTCCAATATACAAAGAGCGGGTAAACGGCTTAATAAACAAATCTGTTTTTAAATTATCTGTATCAGTAATCAGAATATATTTACAATTCTATGACAACATTGACCTGACGCGAAGGCACCTTGTGGAATTTTCACTTTTGCTTCTAGTTTTCTAGTTTTAGTTCAGAAACTGAATATCCTTTTGATGATCTTTTACAGTATAAAGTTGAAGTTTTCATCAATAGTAACTATATCAAGCGTAATATTTAGTAACTCAAAAAAAAACTTGAACGTGAAATTTATATTTTTTATCTTGAAGGTTATTTGTATTACTTTTTATAGTTCCTCTGTTGTTTGTTTTTGCATGTCAGACAGCTTTTAAAATTCCTAATTATTGCTTATGAGTTTCAGTTGCTTATATGCTTACTAAGAGTGTTGAATATTTCAGAATATATCAATCCGTATTAACTCGATTGGCGTCATGCAAATAAAAAACTAAAAAAATAAAAGCGTTGACTTTATTTTTATAGCATACAAAGCGTGTAAAGTGTGGTTTCAGTTATTTTGTAATATAACACTGGGCCTTATAGTTTTCGTTTCGTCTCTTTTTTCTTAGTTGACTCTTGTTGCCGTTTGGGCTAGGATTAAGAGTTAGTACTTGTTCTTTATGCATGTTTTCCATATCTTGCGTGTTTTACTCCTTTAATCTTAACTTCTTGCCTCTATCGCCACTTTCAACTTTGTGAATGCCGTGTCCGTGCCAATTTTTCTTTTCTAATATTGTCGTTATTGGTTCTTGTTTCATTTTGTTTTCTTACATGCTTCTTAGTATTTTATACTGTATTTACCTACTTTCTTAAATTTCCTGTATCATCAATGATTCGGTGGACCAAGTGAAAATTGCCACAAGATAGTTCACTAATATTTAATTTAAAAATGAAAATATTAAATGTTGGGCGTAAGTAATAACTATTTTAGGGTCATTCTGCCATACTAAAGTGTTAAACTCTTAATCAGAACTATACTTATTTTACTGAAATGGTAATAAAAACAATTTTGCAGGTAGCTACGGTATCTTTTACGACTTCTATCATTTAGAAGTTTAGTGCTAAAAATTCTTATTATAGAAAGCCTTAATTTATCTTGAATAAAGGGACTACACATATTGTTTAGACGATTACATTTTTTTCCCTAAAATGTTATTGTTAGTTTATAACTATGGATCAACTGCATTTCCTAATTGCAGTTTGACAAATCCAATATAGATTTTTTTCATACATTACAGACTTTGTGGATCATATGCAGAATTATTTTACAAATGGAAAACCATTTTACAAGTACATTATGTTTAACATTTTAAAATATCAGATCCAACAGATAAATTTCTTTTCAAACTTGCAAAGAACTATGACTTGATTTTTAAATCAGTTAAATATAACAAATAAATAACACTATAATCACTTTTATCTGAAAACGCCAAGAAAGTCAAACTTTCAAGTAATATTTTTACCTGACTGCTATTGCTGTACTAGACTTGTAATGGTTAACTTTATACAACCTAGCTAATGTTCTTTAACAGATCTGATCACTAGGTTTGTAAGCGATTGTCAAAATGGAGTTTTTAAAATATAAAGGTTATAATAGCTATTTGTGCAACAAGTGCTAAAATTGGATGTTTTTAGCACTTTTAGCACGAGTTTGCACACAGTATTTTTTCTACTGCCTTAAATTTGCTGTTATTAATCCATAAATATCGATTTAACAAAGGTTTGCATTTATGTAATTTATGTCATAGTAAAAAGATGACCGTGACGGCGCAGGTGACTGTTTCTGCAGTCAGTAGCTGTCAAAGTTAGTTATCAAAGGTAATTGTAATACTACACATTTTACTTTATTCATTACGTAATGCTTTAATTATTTAAAAAACACTTTACCTCTAACGAAAGAAGTAATTAGAATAACTTTATAACCTCACTTCCAGTTCAAAATTCTAAATTCAACACCAGCTGTTTATAACACATGTGCTAAAAGTAAACAGCTAATTTCACACTTTTAACACGCTGATTTATAAACCGTCATTTTTAATGAAGCTAGTGCTAAAATGCCTACTTTTAGTAGTGGTCGTAGAAAAATAGGTTTTATGTTTTAGTTCGACTTTATTGGTGATTTCAGATAAAATTTTATACATATCATGTCATAAAAATTATTCTACTGGACTCAGAAGTTTAAAAGCTTTACAGCCTCGTACAATATTCTCCTTCGTCCATTAAAGATAACTTTTATGGCTTGATATGCAAATAACTATTAATTGTTGATATAACTCCATTCTAGAAGTTTGTAGAGCATAGAATTTATCTCTTATTCTACCAGCACAAAGAGGTCATTTTCAAAATCAAATTAATTTAAAAATACCTCTGCAGTATATACTATTTCCCAATTAAGGCTTTAGTTACCTTTTAGTAATATGGAAAGCAAAATGTACCACCACACATATCTCAATAAAATTATCCATACTTTTGCAGACGCTAATAGTTAACGCAAAACACTTTCTAACAAAGATTGTAGATTTACTGTCCATGGTACCTTCATAGTACCAAGAGGTAATAAACTATAAATAGGTGTTTTGTAATAAAAAATACGACATGCCCATTCACGTTACTGTTCTGTTTTTCAAAATACAGTAAGATCAAAAATAAAGTTAATCGCAGAAGCCATTGAAAACAATAAACGTTGTGTAATCTGTAGCATGATTTTTGATGATATCGAATTGTAATTTTTTTTAAGTTTAAAATTCATTTTCAACATTTTTTTTAACATATCCACGTGAGTAGAAGTAAAGCCTCTATAGCGGCCATTTTGTTTTTAATTGGGTCAATTAAAATTATCGATTAAAATGATTGATTCAATTAAACCGCGAATCAAATGCTCTAATTAAATGTCCTAATTATATCCGCGATTTTAATTACAGAATTTGATTTTACACATACGATAATTAACCGCATGTAAATAATTATTTAAAGTCCCGAATTTTCCGGCGGACATTTTGGATTTCCTGCAGGGTTCGAACCCGCGTCATCGGGCGAGTACCCTTAGGCCTCTGCCACAGAGCTACTGAGACCTGTTGCTTTTAACGCCTTGCTGCATCAGTTTATTTCCGAAAGATGTTTTTCAAAGTTTGTCGAATGAGCAAGAATTTTAGCAATATCAACTTCCTGTTCTTGAATTAATTAAATTAGTAAGCTAAGTATATAGACAGCTATAGAATTTAAATTTAAAAATTGCGTTTTACTGTGTAATGTGGGTTGCGGCGTCTTTTATATGTCAAACAAGTTTTGGCACTTATATCACATAGGCGCCTGACGGCGAGGCACCCCGCGTCGAAAGGTTCTGAAATGTTGAAAAGAATCGGTATTAAGTCATCACATTCATGCAATTTTTGACGGCATGAAACCCTATTGTAAATTCGTCGTTTTTATTTCGACAGTTATTAATTTATAACGGCGAAATTGCTATGCCTATGAGCTAATAACTAAAAATTACTTCAATGTTGAAATAAACGGGGCCATGTTATATCAATACCATAAAATCGGTGGCCTCTTTCTTTGTTTGTATGTATGTATGTGTGTATCTTTGTTCGCTATTTCCTCCGAAGATACTGGACCGATTAAATTGTATGACAGCTTAAAATGTTGCTAATTTTTAGATTTAGATCGTAGGTCGGTTTTTATGAACAATCACTAAGAAGGTTTGCGACGATAACGCTCGCAATTTAAAAAATACGTCACAGTGACTGACATTGGAGCGCTGACAAAGAGACATGCATGTCGCAAACAGCATAAAATATAGATGACGTGTTACAGAAAAATATTTAATTAACTAGCAAAGATTGGCTTGAGCGCATTTAATAAAAATTAAATTTCTGGCAAAAGAGATGTCTTCCTCCCAGGCACTCGGCCCTTGATCCGATATTTCAAAATCGATTACAATTAATTTAAAGACACTACAATAAAATTTATTTTAACTGTCTAAATTATTTTGAGCATAATAATCATTTTGAAAATCAATAAATCCTGGCAATTTAAAAGCAAGTGGTACGCACTTAATAGTTGATTTTATTCAAATATTAAACAAGACAGATTGACCGCGAGGGTCTGAGGTGCTTAAAGTGAACAAAAGCCTGCCCATTTACAAGAAAAAGTCATTGCGTTTCTCAAACAAAGCCCTGTAATTATTGACGACATGAAAGATTTTTTTTTGTATATGGTGTATTCAACCCCGTTCGAAAAACACGACACTGCACTAAACATGTGAAAACCACAATTCGTTTTACAAAAAAATTTTATAATAACGAAAATTGTGTAAAAATAGCTTTTGAGTTATTTCTAAAGATAACTTAAGCATAATATTACAAATGTTTCAGACTTTTTTATAAATTGTATCGCTCAAAATTCAAATAAATCGCATTTTTTTTTAAATTATATCACACTATTATGAAATCGTAGTTTGATTTATATGGATTTTCGCAACGTTGTATCTGTAAAATAGCTTCAAATACTAATATTTTAGCTTTTAGATTTTTTAATTATTGCAGATTCCTGAAAAATAAAAACAGAGTAGAAATAAAAACCACAAATACTCTGTAATAGAGAAATATACTGTTATTATTTTGTAGAATATTTAATAATATAAAATGTGTAAAATCAAATTCTGTAATTAAAATCGCGGTTTTAATTAGCACATTTAATTAGAGCATTTGATTCGCAGTTTAATTGGATCAATCATTTTAATTGATCTGTAATTCTAAAATCGTTGTGCATTCGTTGTGATTATATTTTGATTATTTTTGTGTCTTTATACAGGGTGATTCAAATTACGTGCGCACCATTGCCATCTTTGATATTATAAATTTTACAAAGTAGGTTAAATTAGCAAACTAGTAGTGTTTTTGGCGCTGATTAATATGCAATAAATAAAAAACAATCGAATAACGTGTTTGCGACAAAATTAAAAACTTTTAGTTTTTTTTAAATGGAAAAACTTGAAATAAAAATTAATTTGTGATATAAAACTCTTAATACACTATTGTCTTAAAATGAATATTTAAGAAGTTAGGGGAGATTTTAGTTTACCTATATCAACAATACACCCTACTTACGAAAAATCCATAGTAGGCTGCTACTAAAAACAAAAACAATAACGTAAACATCAGAACTGTCAAAATCAATTTGTCGTACCTTTTGTTGTCGAAACTAATTAGTGTTGCCTATTTATTTCAATTAAAAACTTAAAACAAGCCTGCAATGAATTTTTACAGTAGAATAATGTATGTATTTATCTATAAACTGAAACTTGCTATAACTTCTTTAGTATTCAGTTTAAGACAATAGTGTATTACGACTTTTATATCACAAATTCATTTTTTGAAAGTTTTTGAAAAATATACAGAATGTTTTCTTCCTAATTCATTTTATATACGGTAATAGTGACAGAAAAATTATAAACAATAACAACCACTTGTGTTTATGCAATTTCTTTGGGTGTTTGCCTGCTCTATAATTTTTAAAATATTAAATTACACCATTATTAAATTATTATTATTGCGCATTAAAACAATATACTTTAAATTACACCATTACTTTTACCAAGCTGTGAATTTCCCATTACCACTCATTGCTAGTAACGGTTTTATGAAAGACTTTGAGAAACAAAATTTGTACACATACACAAACAAATTCCGCGCTTAGCATCCATTGAGTGTAGACGCGCGCCCTGCTAACCTCACCAAAACAAAATGTTGACTCGTGTTGAAAAAGAGGAAATTCAGGAGATTATCAATACTACCGTCAAAACTGTATTGGACAATGAAAACTTTAAGTTGCTGGTGAAACAAGCAGTGAAAGAAGCCATACAGGAACAAAGTAAGAAGATTGTGGAATTGCAGAAAGTCGTTAATGAGGTGAAAATTGAAAATAAAATTTTAAGAAGCAGTTTGGATGTTCAAGAGCAATACTCTAGGCGCAATTGCGTTAGAATTTTCGGAATAGATGAAAAATCTACTGAAAATACAGATGATTTAATTCTAAATCTATTTAATGGAATTATGAAGTTGGATATTAAAATGCAGGCAATAGACCGATCTCATCGAACGGGACGACTGCGAGCAGCGATTGGTGATAACCAGAGTGATAGCGGCAACAAGAAGATACGGCCAATAATAGTCAAATTCACTAGCTATAGGGAACGGAACAAGGTCCTGGCCAACAGGAAGGAAGTGAAAGGAACGGGTGTACGTATCAGGGAGGATTTAATACCTGGAAGACTTGCTGTTTGGAGGGACGCAGTGTCAAGGTTTGGTTACAAATCAGTGTGGACGCGTGATGGTATCATTTTTGTGAATAAAAATGGAGTTAAACATGCCTTAAAAACGCTTGACGATCTTGCAGCTATTTAACAGCTCGAAATTTTCACTAAATGTACTTGTTTTCATTAATTATTTGCATTTTGATTTTTTAGTCGATTTGAAAGCGTGAAATTTGAGTGAATATACTCATTCTTCCTTAATTATTCATATTTTGATTTTAAATTCATTTAGAAGCGTGTGTGAAATTTTGAATATCTATACGTACTTTTTTCTTTTAATTAACTACATTGTGATTTTTTTTTAATCGACTTCAAGGCTTGAAATTCTGATTAAATGTACTTGTTTTTTCACAATTATTTACATTTTCATCTGAATCAATTTGAAAACATGACATTTTGAATAAATGTACGTGTTTTTGTTTAATTATCCACATTATGCATTATTGATCGAACTAAAAGCTTAAAATTTCCAATAAATGTATTTGTTTTTCCTTAATTGTTTATAATTTGATTTTTGAATTGATTTAAAAGTTTGATATTTTGAATAAATGTACTAGCGTTAATTAATTATCTACATTTTTATATTTATTTTTTTTAAAATCTATTTTTGACTTATGTTGTTAATGTAAATGCTATGGGGAAGTTAGTAGGAGTGCAGCCTAATTTTTGGGAGTGGTATTTAATTACTTTTTATCCCTATTCATATTGGCTGGTGGTAGTTACCATTTAATTAATTATAGTTATATAATCTGTTTATTTTGCTTAATTTTGTATTAATAGTTTGTGTAGTTTTAGCAACAATGGTAACTGTTTATTATCAGAACTGTGGAGGAATGTGCACCAAGCAGCAACAATTATGGATTGAATCGAGTCAGTTAAACTTTGATGTAATATGCATAACAGAAACATCTCTGAATGAAAACATATATGATTCCGAATTATTTGATCCTAGTCTATATACAGTGGTAAGAGCAGATAGAAATTTGAATTTTTTTAATAAGGTAAGGGGTGGTGGAACATTGGTGACGGTACGAAAATCGTGTGGTATCAAGATTATCAATACTTTCATTAAATGTGCCTCATATGAGGCTGTATTTGTACACCTCAGAATACATAAAATTAATTTCATAGTTATATCTGTTTATATACCTCCTAACTCAGATATTCAATATTATCGAGACTTTTTTGCATTTGTTGATGAGAACCGGCAAACTGTTGAGGTATCTGATGTATGTATTGTGGGAGACTTCAATCTCCCAGAACTGAATGGCACCGATATACATTTTAAAACTAATTATTCCACCAAAGTTCGCGAATTATTGAATTTCATAAATTTAAATAATTTAGCTCAATTAAATCATATTATTAATGAAAACGGGAGAACGTTAGATTTGGTACTGGGAAGAAGTGATAAACTTAGCACATTTCAAATAACTAAGGAGGAAACCCCTCTTCTTAACGTAGTACCACACCATCCGCCATTAACAATTCAAATAGAAGTAAACCACACTGCAATAAGTGAGCAAAATAATAGTCCCAGGTTTTATAATTTTAAAAAATGCGACTTTCTTCCTTTAGCGTTTCTAATTAGAGACGCCAACTGGTTTGAAATGAAAGATGTAAATGCTGCGTTAAGCAAATTTTATGAGATACTATATCACATTTTTGACAACTGTGTACCGAAAATAAAAAGAAGGAGAAATAAGTATCCTATATGGTTTGATGAGGAGATAATAAACTGCTTAAAATTAAAAACGAAACATTACAAACTCAGGAAACTATCTCCATCATATCAACAAGCATATAAAGAAGACAGAGCTAGATTGAAGTCTCTTATTAACACTGCATACAAAAAATACTTAAACGATATTGAATCTTGTATTAAACAAGATACTAATCAGTTTTGGAACTATATAAAATATACTAAACAAAATGATACCTCAATAGATGCCTTTATTGTAGGAGATAAAATTATAAGTGGATCCCAAGTAGCGGATGAGTTTGCAAATTATTTTCAATCGGTTTATTCAAACATCGTGTCATCTTATGATATTGAACATTTAGCTGGAGATGTGGTCAGTAATGAACTGTTTTACTTTACCGAAATTACAGATGCAGAGTATAACTTAGCTATAAAAAAACTAAAACCCAAAAGATCTGCTGGACCAGACAACATTCCACCCTACGTCTTAAAAGGCTGTGGTGACTGGCTAAAAGATGTTCTGCTGTACATATTCAATCTCTCAATACAAACTCAAGTTTTCCCAGAACTGTGGGGGGAATCTTTAGTAACACCTATTTTCAAAGCGGGGGATAAAAAAGTAATAGAAAATTATAGACCAATAGCGATATTGTCTGCTCCAGCAAAATTGTTTGAGCAAGTAATTTATACTAAATTATCTTGTCACATCATGCCACACATATCTAATTGTCAACACGGATTTGTTCCCAAAAGATCTACTGTATCTAATTTGTTAACTTTTACAAACAACGTACTGAACGCATTTGAGTCTAAACTGCAAACTGATGCTATTTATACAGATTTCCGAAAGGCATTTGACACTGTGGATCATGATGTATTGTTAAAAAAATTATTTACCTATGGTTTACATCCTGTATTAAAATTCTTTGCGTCCTATCTGCAAATCCGCAGGTATGCTGTTAAATATGGTGGAAACACCTCAGGAAAATTCACGCCGAATTCTGGAGTACCGCAGGGTTCCAATTTGGGACCTTTATTATTACTAATATTTATAAACGATTTGCCAGAAGTACTGAGGTTTTCAAAATGTTTACTTTTTGCTGACGATTTAAAGTTTTTTAGAATTGTTAAGGATGATCAAGATGCCGAGGGACGCCAAAAGGATTGTGATGCTATATATGACTGGAGTATTCTAAACAAATTACATTTTAATATAAATAAATGCCAAATTATTAGTTTTAATTCCAGGGGTGTTTCCATTATGTTTGACTATAACATTGGAGGAGCTGTACTCAGACGCACTGATAGTGTGAAAGATTTAGGAGTAACTTACGATTGCACATTGAGTTACAACCAACACATATCAAACATCCAGTCGGGTGCTTTTCGTACTCTGGGATTTATTATGAGACAAACATATAAATTTAACAATATTGCTACAATAAGAAAATTATATGAAACACTAGTCAGACCTCAACTAGAATATGCCTCTGTTATTTGGAATCCACTTTTTATATATCAGTCAAATGAAATAGAAAAAATTCAAAAGAAGTTTCTGAGATTTCTCTATTTTAAAAAGTATAAACGATATCCTGACTACAATTATGTTCGAACTGCAGACTTAATGGGTGAATTTAAAGTCGTAAGTCTAGAAAGTCGACGTAAGTTAAATTTAGCTATGTGCTGCTACAAAATTTGGAATAATTTGATTGATGACAGCAACATATTGTCATATCTAAAATTGAAAGTTCCACCTCGGCGTATTCGAGCCTCCCTAATGTTTCACATACCACTAGTAAATCATACATCTAATGCTCCCTTAATTCTAATGCCGCGGCTTATGAACGAACTGATGAAACGTATTTCTGATTTGGATCTATCACTTCCAATTAAACAATTTAAAAATCTATTACGTGACTATTATAAAGATAAATAACGTTTGCTGTTTGATGTTGCCCCTCCATATCTGATTGAATGTGACCAACACTACCTAGACACATTTATTCTTATTTTTTATTATATATATATATATAACATATGCATTGACATGTAAGAATTTAATGTACATTGTTGTGTTGTCTGTGTAATTAGGCTAACAGCCTATTCAGGCAACAATAAATAAATAAATAAATAAATAAATATATATAGTTTGGTGGAGGTATGTTAATGATGTCTCTACAATTTGCAGTAACATTTTTATGGAAGACTTTGAACAACAACATGTCTACACGTACACCAACAAACCAGTAGTTTGGTGGAGATATGTCGATGATGTTTTTGCAATTTGGCCTCATGATATGGATGAGGTGGACAAATTTCTTGAACATATTAACAGTAAAGAAACCTCCATCAAATTCACATTAGAAACAGCAAAACAATCAGTTACCCTTTCTTGATACACTAATCACACGCACAATAAATACTTTTGAAACATCAGTATACCGTAAGAAAACCAATACTAATAGGTACTTACATTTTAATTCTAACCATCACAAAAGCATAAAGACAGGCGTTGTAAAAAGTCTCTACGACAGAGCCAAAGTTGTTTGCTCTAATGATAAAATTTTCAAAAAAGAGAAAGAATTTATTATTAATGTTTTACAAGATAATGGCTATCCAGAGACTCTTGTTCGGAACATTTTCAATACACGAAGCAATGCCACACACATTCAAAGGAATGACACTCAAAAATATAATACTCTTACTATACCATATATTCCAGGCATATCTGACAAAATTAGACGAATTGGAAATAGATTCAATGTTAGGACGGTATTCAAAACGATGAATACTTTGCGGTCAGTTCTTACAAAAACTAAACCGTTCAACGAAGAACAACATTCAAGGAATTGTATATGTAGTATTCCCTGTGACTGCGGGAAATATTATATCGGTGAAACATCCAGGCCTTTAGCAGTTAGAGTTAAAGAACATAAAAATATGTTGAAAACGTATCAATTCAATAAGTCTAAGCTGGCAGAACATGCTTGGGATGAAAACCATAAAATACAATGGGACAACACAAAGATCTTGTCTAAAGAATCGATGTCAACTAGGCGAAAAATTAAGGAAACGGCATATATTTTACTTAACGAAGAAAAATGCGTGTCGTCTTTCTCAATATTTTTAGACAATAGTTGGCTATCGATTCTTAAAGATGAGATCAAGTAGATACAGATATCAACAAACGTCAATGTCAAAAAATTCATTGGAGGTTGGTCGTTTTTCCTTCCAGTGAAAAAAAGAAAAAAATGTAAGTTTCTTGTTAGTTTTAATTGTTATTCGTTGATAACGAGGGCAGATTGTCCCTCGAAACGTTCGTTGTTAATATTTTCGTTATTTAATATTTTAATTTGCAGAGTGGCGAAATACCCATATAAGAATATGAATTATTTCTTACATATTTGGTGTATGAAAAGGGTTAATACTGAATAATAATTGAAGACAGGCACATTTGAGAACTAATTAACCTGAAAATATCATTTGTAAAATTAAAACGTCAGAAAGGTTGATAAGTAAGAATCTGTAATTTTGATATTTAAAATGCAATTATATCCAGGGTTTTGGTAGAGTTATAAAATAACAAGAACCAAGTAGAGTATAAAAATAAATTCTAATGACACCAGTCTAGAAAAATTATGCTAAAAATATAAAAATTTAATTTTACAATATAAATGATAACATGTATCAAGAAGAATTATAATCCCAATAAGAGTGTACTTGATGGAAAAAGTTTGTGTAAAACAATAAAGATGTTAATTGTGTATTCGTAAAGCTTAAACAAAAGGTGTGGCTAATGACTGTACGAGAAAGAATCAAGATATAGCTGGTGGAAAGTCTATTTGATAATTAATAACAGAGGATACGAGTCTGAAGAAAAAAAATTTATCATGTAAGTGTACACAAAATGTAACTAATGAAATACCAGATCTGAAAACAAAAGCAGTAAGTAAAAGAATTAAACTGCTAATTTTAACTAGTATAGAATTGATTATAACTAAGTAACAGAAAATTAACGACAAATAAATTTAATAAAATAACAGTGTTCAAGAAATGAAAATTTAATAAAAGATATAAGATTAAACATTATCTATAACATAACTAAAAATAGCCTTTATGTAACCATTCAGTATTGAGTTTAATACTAAATTTGAACTTATATATAATATAATATTTAACGAAATCTATTGGATATTAAAATATAGATTTATTATAATCTCTGAAACTTCTTTGTGGCGTGAATCTATAATTCATATCAAGTAGGTTTAGATAATCAAGAAACGTCAGTGTCGAGCAATTCATTGGAGGTTGGTGGTTTTTCAATCTCCGTGAAAAAAGCTAAGTTTCTTGTTCCTTTTTAACTGTTAATCGTTGATAACGAGGGCAGATTGTCCCTCGAAACGTTCGTTATTTACGTTATTTAATAATTTTTATTTGCAGAGTGGCGAAATACCCAAATAAGAATATGAATTATAGATTTATTATCAATAAAGAACAATTCCCTCAAATTAAAACGTTACAGTTTTTATTTTGTGTTTGTTCTAATTGAATTCTGCAGTAAACCAAGGAAATAAAGAGCCAAACAATTAATTTTGTTGCAATTGCATGCTCGACCTGTCGACAAAAAAGGTAGGAAGTAAAACGTGATAAAACCCTGAAATAATAATTAATTTCAATTAAAATAAAATAAAGTTATAAGGACCATAGCATTTTGTATGTTTATTTTTAAATTATGACTACTTAATATCTAAATTTTCTATTGAAAAAAATACACAAATAGACGAAATCAACTTCTACTTGGAAAACCGATACACAGTCAATCTTTTTATGTTAATAAAAATGTTGGTTATTGAAGCTCCATTAAAATTGACCTTTAGAAATTAATAATCGTTAGTGGTAGAAATTTGGCACAAAATTAGCATTACAACAAATTTTACGTCCCAGTGAAATTTACAATCACCTTTCGCAATAAAAATACTAAGATAATAATAGTGCAGATATTTATTCTAATAGAACTTGGCAATCATAACATAAATATAAATAAAATGTGTCAAACGGTCCGTAATATGATAATTCACGTTCGAAATGCATTATTAGGATCTGTGAAATGGTAAGACAACAAAATCGGTTAAATTGGTAAAAAATTGTGGAATTTTGCTAAGTAATAATTACAAAATAAACCCAGTAGCAGTTTATAATTTATCACGAAATAACCGAAACAATTTCAAATTTCGTTTTCAAACGTAGCTTCTATACTAGAGGAAATTTTAAAAATCTGTAAACATGTCAAAGCGACTTTTTAAATAAAATATTGTGGTGTGTTAGCTTTTCTCTTAACTTCGGTCGACCTTCTATATTCTACTTCAAAAATTGTTCGCTATGAAAGTGTGCTTGGGGCCCGTCACTAGCTACAGCGAAGATGATGAGTATTCTTTAGTAATGAAATGTCCAAATTATCTGGGCGTCAATAAGTTTTATTACTCCCAAGTACACTTATATAGGTGAAAGAAAACTTATAAACTTTGCCATATATATACAACACATTACAACCCTTGAAACTTTAATGTTTGAATGAAAGAAGCAATTCTTTATATAGATTTATTGATACTTCCTATCTAATCATAGTTCGTATTATAAAACGGGGTACCCCACTTAAGCTTACGTCAATTTGACTTTCTAATTTAACGTTAATACTAACAGTTATATAATAGCTAGTGTACAATTAAGGGACTATAAACTGTTCTTACTTTTTGAGAATATGCTAAATATCACAAGTTTAACTTTACTTCACTTATCTGGTAATCGTTGCGTTTGTGAAATCGAAGACTAGCTTCTCACGAGTTTAATCAGCATGCATCACCGTTCAAGAGAATCTGCTCTCCTAACTCCTACTCTGACAGTTGCTAAACGTCAGCGGCCATTTGACCGCAAGTAATCGCACGATCTCCGTAGTCAAATTCTTAGAGATGTTCAAACTCATGCGTTTCCGTCGCCCCGAACTTGTTGCTATAATTTTCAATACGAAAATAGAATCAGATAGTTCCAAAAATACTATACATACTCTGCAATAACAGGCAAAAACTATTCAGCGAATTCCGTGGTTCCCTAATCAGTCGACGACTTGGAACTATTTTTCCATTGGAAAATGATACCCGCTCTCAAAATCTGCCTCAAGCACGCTTCGTTAGTATCCACATACTATTAACGAAGAACGAGAAATCCCGAGTTTACCACATTTTTACCAAGAAACTCATAATGTACCGCTAAGTTTTTCTGATGTCACGGTTTCTAAAACAAAAACATGTTATTATTTTTCTACCCTCTTTTCTTTCTTAAAAACCCTTGCAATTCGGATTTTAATTTTTATACGCTTCGACTGCGTTTTTCCAATTGATCGTCTATTCACGGTCATATATAACGTAAACTACTAACGTTAATACAATAGGATTTTAACACGTAACAGGTGTAGTCCACTTAGAGTGGCAACGTTTGTAAATTTCAGAACCATCATCAAGCTTGTTCCTTATCAGTCCAGTATTTATATTTTGGGGAGTTAAATAAAGCTATTCAAGCTGATTTCAACAGTTTTTAATATTATTTATAGCTTTATTTCACAATTAATACCTGCTAAATACTAAATATCCAAATGAATTAACTATAAAATATTCTAGAGGTTGAATACTTCCTTTGAATGAGACTAAATCTTAACAATCCTAGTATATTATCTATAAGGAGAAAAAATAAGATGGGAAGAATATATCTATGGTAGGATACCGTTATTCTATACAACAATGTTATTAAAATTACTACATCGCAACTATACAGGAAATTATTTGGTGCTATGGTCTTAAGGTTTATTACTGTCAACGAGTTGCAGGCAGCTTTTGAAATATCTTTTGAAACATTTGCAATTTTTTTTACCAGCACTTATTTAAGAAATTCTGAAATATAATGCATGGATGAAATATAATTTTTATTAAATAATCTTCTTGTACGGTTATATTCTATTAGAGATAATGAAAAGAGGGTATAACAATATTTTTATTACATAAGAAAATTACTAATTTAGATATATTTTAATTGAAACGTTCCAGGAATTAATGTAGAACGTGTTTCTTGTAGTTAATTTTGCTTCAATTATTATTTTCCGTTACATTTTAGATTTTATCTTGTACCAATAAAAACCTTTTCGGGCTTTTATTTGCGAAAGTAAATATCTATTGCCCTTTTAAAGATAATTCTCATGACCCGCTACAGTTAGCAAATACCAACCCACTTTTTGCGGAATAATATTTTAATCTTGATTTTAGATAGCTTACCGACTCTACTCCTAGTTGACATTCATTAAAAGCGCTGAACATAAAATTGCCTATTTGTATTCTAGGCGTGTATGAAGCTAAGAAATAACATTTACAGAAAAAAAACATTTGTATTCTTCAACTTGATAAAATAAGTAAAAAGTAATAGAAAAGTTCGGGGCTCTACAGGGGAGTTAATATTGAGACTCAATAAATTATTGCCAGCTTTGAGGAGGTTTAGGCATTGAGAGCTCCCGGTTGCCAAAAACGGATTGGGGAATTGCAGTAAAAGCCGTTGGAGTTACTGGGGTTTGAACCTAGAATTTATGATTCAGGAGCAGAGACTTCAACCT